>CM053032.1:177000271-178200271 GCA_028564925.1 Lithobates sylvaticus
AGGCACTATGCTTCATTGAACCCGCTTCACTGTGTCAATATGACAACAATTTTCAAGTTTACTTCCAGTATCACAGAGTGGCAATGCACCCACCAGAACAAAACAAAAAAAAATCAGTGAGGTCCTCACTCCCTGAAGCCAAGGGTATATATGACACAAACTGCCTTCTCCTGTTAAAAAAAAAAAATCCGTTTTATAAGAAATTAGCATATTCTTAGCCATTGCTTGTGAATTAATCTGTTTTTAAAAAGAAGGCACATATTTCTTTACTAAATGTTACACATATAAGGAAGTATACTACATACTGTATTTCTTAGGGTAATGACATCACAGTGGATGCCTTCTCTTGTGGTGTTGAGCCAAACAAAATGCATGGGAGCTTTCAGAAAGCATATCCTTTGTTATGTGCAGCACAATAAGTATTTCTCAAGGATGTACCGTATTTATCGGTGTATAACACTCACTTTTTTCCCCTTAAAATCAAAGGAAAATTGTGGGTGCATGTTATACGCCAATCCCCTGCCAATTGTGAGCCTGTGGGTGGCTTTCGGCCGTTCTCGGTGGCTTTCAGCTGCTCTGGGCAGCAGAAAGCCCCCAAGAACGGCCGAAGGCGGCTCTGTATCTAGGCGGCGCCATTTTTAAATGGCAAAGCTGAAAAAGACCCTGACAAGGCTGCATGACAAGGCTACATGACAAGGCTGCATGACAAAGCTGCAAATGACCCTGACAAGGCTACATGACAAGGCTACATGACAAGGCTGCATGATAAGGCTGCATGACAAGGCTGCATGATAAGGCTGCAAATGACACTGACAAGGCTGCAGATGGACACTAATAAGGCTACATTGATGGGCATTTAAATGTAAGTTTTTTTTCCTTAAACTTCCCTCCTAAAAGTTTTTTTCCTTAAAGTTCCCACCTAAACTTGGGGTTTGTGTTATACACCGGAGCGTGTTATACACCGATAAATACGATAACTATAGCCATAGAGTCCACAAGACTTCTCTGGGGCCAAGAAACACAAGGGGCCCAGAGCTGTTTTGCAACACAGTGATTGGAACAGGTATCAATAACATTTGCAAATACATTTCTATTGAATAACTGTATCTAACATTTGGCAACCACTGTGCAAATGCTATGAAATGCATTTCATGGTCTACATTGCTTTTTATAAAGAGATTAGAAAGACATGGGGCCCCCTAATGGTTTTGCTATGGGTCCCAATCACAGAAAGTCCTAGCCCTGATGTTGACAGCAGCTTCTGTTGCCTTTGACTCTTGTTCATTTCAGTGTTTTCCCTGAGCAAACTCCTATCAACCATAAAAACACTGATGTAGGACCTAGAAAGGAAAATGTATATCCAGAGTTCATGTTTATGAGCCCTTATAAATAAATATCACAAAACCCATTACAAGCTTCAATTATCAAACCTCCTTTTTGGAAATTCTATCAAAACTTATTTTTTTTTTTAAAACAATGGTCTGAATCAACATGTTTTTTACACTTGTAGTTACTGTAAACGATTCCTAAATAAAACAGTTTAACATAGCTGTTTCGTATTTTTAAAAGCTAACTATATATGGGTTTCACATATTTGTAGGACTGGAAAGTGAACACCTGTTTATGTACAGAGTCAGTCTGCTAGAGGCAGATGTAATACCAGATTGCCCATATGGTTCTGCGTATGATTCATCAGTGGCCTGGAAGGACGATAATTTCTTTATATTATCTCAATGCTGGGATTTTTTTTTCCCCCAAGAGATTCCAACTTGGCAGAATGCTCAGAGTTTATCAGTTTCACAAGTACACCAGGGAAAGAAGCTTAGTATCCAGTGTGACAACGTATGCTTTGTATGTGACAGTGCATTAGTTATGTGCAATAAATTTGTTGTGCTCGGGGATGTGACATAGTATGAGGCTTAGTGTTATTTTTGGTTGCCTCTAAGCCAACAACACTTAAATTTTACACTGAATGCTCCACATTCAGACATGGTTTTGTATTAAAATAGTAAGCTTCAGTAGACAATGCCATTATCACTGTCCAAGTTCATACAATGGTCAAAACTATACATTTCCTTGATGAAAAATATTTTTTTAGGAAATAGGTGCATTTTGTTCATGTAAGACTTTCAGTTGTCCATGCATCTTTGGCTTTAAGAAAACTTACTGTTATCACTGACCTGTTGCAGAAAATGCATGTTGGCTGTATCTGGCTGTCTTTGGTTTCAATAGCTTAAAAATAGACTCTTAGGGGGTTATTTACTAAAGGCAAATCTACTTTGCACTACAAGTGCAAACTACAAGTGCAAAGTGCACTTGAAATTGCACTGAAAATGCACTTGGAAGTGAAGTCGCCGTAGATCTGAGGGGGACATGCAAAGAAAATAAAAAAACATAATTTTATCTTGCACATGATTGGATAATAAAATCAGCAGCGCTTCCCCTCATTTCAGATCTTTCCCTCAGATTTACAGCGACTGCACTTCCAAGTGCACATTGAACTTGTAGTTTGCACTTGTAGTGCAAAGTGGATTTGCATTTTGTAAATAACCCCCTTAGTCTCAGAACAAGCATACAGAGAGTGAAAAGAGAAAGTGAAAAGAGAGTGAAAAGATAAAAAAAAGTGCTGTATCATTAAAGTAGACCTAAACCCAAGATAACATTTAGTTTGTTAAACTTTTTTTTTTTTTTTAATCAAATACTGTTATTACTTTTGTTTGCGTCTTTCCTTTAGCCTTTCCTTGTCTCAATGAATTTGCTCTACTGTTGCATGCACATTTGCTGCTTCACTTCCTGAAAAAAGTGAAAAAGGTGGAGGCGCATGCAACAGGGGACAATGCAGGAGAACAACTTTTAATAAAAAGCTGCCGTCTTTTAAAGTGATTTTTTTTTGCCTCTCAAGCCACCCCAGTGTTAAAGCTTGTTGCTGTGTGCTTGAAGGACGAGAAAAAAAGTCCTGCAAGCAGCATCTTTGTATGTACCGTTATGTCTGCTCTAGCACTCAAGTGAGATACGGCACACTCTGAGCACTAATACCAGATGACAAACGAATTAGGATTAAGCTCATCATATAAGACTATACACAACATATATAAAGGTTTGGTACTTTGTTGTAGAATGTCTCAACAAAATGCACAGCATATTCCATTTGAAATTCTCTGCAATATTGTACTGAAATTCTGGGAAGAAGGAAATTTAAAAAAACCTTTAATATAAATTTATTACAAATATGTGTTTTTTTTTTTGGGCTGGTCAAGAGACAGGTACTCTATAGGAGTTTGAAATTATTGTACTTTTATGATCCAAATTACCTTTAGAAGTCAGATGAAAAGAAATGATGAAACAATAGTATTTTTATTGTACTATACGTCAATCATGTCCTTTGTTCTTATGAACCAAAGTAACATAATATTTCTTTGGAAAATATAGATGAAAAGAAATTCTAATATAGATGAAGAATGATTGGTGGCTTTTTATATGAAGTTTGATTGACCTATATTAGTCAGCTAGTCATTGATTACTCCAATTTACCAATTGCTAGACGGGCACAACATTAATCTAACTTGACTTTATTTCTTGTTGAAATCTATACTGGTGATTTTGACCCAAGAAACACACTTTTGCTGTTTAAAGTTTGACATATATAGCATGGTTTGACATTTGGAAAATCTTTACGTCATGGCATGCCCCAAACATTTGCACAAATGTGAACTGTAGAAACTATACTTTCCAACTCAAAAAAATGATTGCACAAAAGGAGCTCCTCAGAAGAAGTCTACAGTACCCTAAACAGCCACATAAACCTCCTGATCCTATCACAAGGATCAAAACATTATTCTACGCATTAAAAAAAACTGTCCAGCTGACTTTTTTACTTTTTCTCTTTAATGTAGAACAAATGGACAGACTTTTAGCAGCACAGATATTGATTTACACTCTAGTTACCAATCTTTACTATACAAAGTTTATGTACGCATAGTTATGAGATTTAAAAATTTTGCCAACCCCAGAAAAAATTTGCAACATGTTTGACATGACAGCATGCACTTTTTACCATCTATATTAACCGGTTCCCGACCGCCTCCTGCACATATACATCGGCAGAATGGCACGGCTAAGCAAATGCACATACAGGTACGTTGCCCTTTAATTGCCTAGCCGTGGGTCGCGTGTGCGCTGCCAGCCATCGCCGCTGGTGTCCCGCGATTGGGTCACGGAGCTGAAGAACGGGGAGAGGTATGTGTAAACAAACCTCTCCCCGCGCTTCCTACTCTGCCTGTCATTGATTGGCTGTTCCCGGTCATCGGGAAAGCCGATCAATGACATTAGCCCCGCCCCCTGATGTAAAAAAAACACACACGTCACAGCCCATAACCCCTCCCCTCCCCCTAGTGGTTAACTCTTTCACTACAACTGTCATTTATACAGGAATCAATGCATTTAAATAGCATTGATTGCTGTATAAATGACAATGGTCCCAAAAATGTGTCAAAAATGTCCGATGTGTCCGCCATAATGTCGCAGTCACAATAAAAATCGCTGATCGCTGCCATTACTAGTAAAAAAAAAAATATTAATAAAAATGCTATAAAACTATCCCCTATTTTGTAAACACTATAACTTTTGGGCAAACCAATCAATAATCGCTAATTGCGATTTAACTGAGGAAAAAAAAAGTTTTTTTATATATTTTTTGGGGATATTTATTATAGCAAAAAGCAAAAAATATTGCATTGTTTTCAAAATTGTCGCTCTATTATTGTTTATAGCGCAAAAAATAAAAACCGCAGGGGCGATCAAATACCACCAAAAGAAAGCTCTATTTGTGGGAAAAAAAGGACGCCAATTTTGTTTTGGAGCCAGGTCGCACGACCGCGCAATTGTCGGTTAAAGCGACGCAGTGACGAATCGCAAAAGGGGCCTGGTCCTTTGGCTGCCAATCGGTCCGGGGCTGAAGTGGTTAAAAAAGTTATACAGCATATTGCATCGTGCCAGTTATTATACTGTATGTGTTTGCTGCAATGGTTATTTTTTTCATGCCTCTTTCCTTTATATTTACCTAGTAAACCTGTGAATGAAAAAATCACTTTCTCCTTCACTATATCTATGGAAGGAGCCATGGTTATCAACCAGGCTGGACTTCAAGCATGCCCTTCCCTCTTTAACTCCTTTACAGGGGGGCAGGGACAGAGTCGTTTACATGAAAGAGATCACATTGTTTTAATTTTTGTCCAGCTCATAGGAAGTGAAAATGACACTGCATCTCTGGATCAACAGGTATCTGGCAATATCAACAGAGAGCAAGGGTTTAGTTAAATCCCTTTTCTCAAACCAAAACTTTTATTTTGTATCACCAAGAACTTTAAACATTCGAGTTTACCACACATGTTTTTCCTCTTTTCATTAGGACATCATTGAGATGTTCTAGGACAGTGATGGTGAACCTTGGCACCCCAGATGTTTTGGAACTATTTTTCCCAGTGTAGTTGAGCATCATGGGAAATGTAGTTCCAAAACATCTGGGGTGCCAAGGTTCGCCATCACTGTTCTAGGATCCTCCTCCTTAAAAGTCAGATTATTTTACTTAAAGCGGTTCTGCACTCTGAAAAAAAAATTTTTTTTTTTTAGGACGTAATATAAAGTGTGCTTACCTTTATTAGGGGACTCACCTGTTCCATCTTCCATCTCGATCGCCGCCGGTTTTCGTCCGATGAAGTTCCTCGTCTTCTTCTTTAGTGCTGGGGGCCATCTTGCCTGTGGGCATGTGAAACACCCACAGGAACTTTAGATGGCCATGCATGCACTGCCGTTACTCGCGCGTGCGCAGTAACGGCACATCTGCCGAGATCTCACGAGATTTCGGCAGATGCGGCCGAAATCTCGGGAGATTTCGGAAGATGTGGCCGAAATCTCGCGAGATTTCGGAAGATGCCCGCACTGACTCCTGGGATCAATGACACCAGATCCCAGGAGACAGTGCGGCGTGACGACGATCGACGCAGAGACCCCGCCCGCCGCCGCAGAGGGAGAAGACCGGAAGTCTTCAATTACAAGGTAAGTAAAAAAAAAAAAAAAAAAAAAAAACCATTTCATTTAGTACTCTTTGCCTGATTTGGAAGGCAAAGAGATTTACTAAATGAAATGAGTGCCGAACCGCTTTAAATACAGTAGGAACATTAACAGCTTGCTACAGTGCCTTGAACAAGTATTCATACTCCTTGAAATTTTCCACATTTTTTCATGTTACTAATTTTATTAGGATTTTATGTGATATACCAATACAACTTGCCACATAATTGGAAAGTGGAAGGAAAATGATAAGTGGTTTTCAAATTATTTTACAAATAAATATCTTAAAAGTATAGCATGCAGTTGTATTCATCCCCCTTTACTCAGATACCCCTAACTAAAATCTAGTGGAATCAATTGCCTTCAGAAGTCACCTAATTATTAAATCTTGTAATAATTAGCCTGTGTGTAAGTTAAACTCAGTTTAAATACAGCTGTTCTGTGAAGCCCTCAGAGGTTCGTTAGAGAACCTTAGGGAACAAACAGCATCATTAAGGCCAAGGAACACCCCAGACAAGTCAAGAATAAAGTTGTGGAGAAATTTAAAGCAGATTTAGGGTATAAAAAATATCCCAAGCTTTGAACATCTCACAGAGCACTGATCAATCCATCATCTGAAAATGGAAAGAGTATGGCACGACTGCAGACCTACCAAGACATGGCCGTCCACCTAAACTGACAGGCTGGGCAAGAAGAGCATTAATCAGAGAAGCAGCCAAGAGGCCCATGGTAACTCTGGATGAGCTGCCAAGATCCACAGTTCAGGTGGGAGAATCTGTGCACAGGACAACTACTATTCCTGCACTACACAGATCTGGCCTTTATGGAGGAGTGGCAAGAAGAAAGCCATTGTTGAAAGAAAGCCATAAGAAGTCCCATTTGCAGTTTGCGAGAAGCCATGTGGAGGACACAGCAAACATGTGGAAGAAGGTGCTCTGGTCAGATGAGACCAAAATCATACTTTTTGACCTAAAAGCAAAGCGCTATGTGTGGCGGAAAACTAACACTGCACATCACCTTGAACACACCATCTCCATCATAAAACATGGTGGTGGCAGCATCATGTTGTGGGGATGCTTTTCTTTAGCAGGGACAGGGAAGCTGGTCAGAGTTGATGGGAAGATGGATGGAGCCAAATACAGGGCAATCTTAGAAGAAAACCTGTTAGAGTCTGCAAAAGACTTGAGACTGGGGTGGAGGTTCACCTTCCAGCAGGACAACAACTCTGAACATACAGCCAGAGCTACAATGGAATAGTTTAGATCAAATCACATTCATATGTTAGAATGGCTCGGTCAAAGTACAGACATAAATCCAATTGAGAATCTGTTGCAAGACTTGAAAACTGCTGTTCAAAGACGCTCTCCATCCAATCTGACAGAGCTTGAGCTATTTTGCAAAGAAGAATGGGCAAAAATGTCACTCTCTAGATGTGAAAAGCTGGTAGAGACATCCCCAAAAAGGCATGCAGCTGTAATTGCAGGGAAAGGTGGTTCAACAAAGCATTGACTCGGGGGGCTGAATACAAATGCATGCCATACTTTTCACATATTTGCCACAAATTTGGAAACCCATTTATGTGCGTTGTGCATTGTGATTGGTGGATGCAGTCTTCTGGAACCTGTCAGTGTCCTAGAAGACTGCAGGGGGACAGAGCGAGGGAGGGGAACTTCAGTTTCCGAGTGCCGCTTAGAATGTAAATGAGAACCAGCTGTCTGTCAAAATCGGGTACCTGCTCCCCCCACTCCTCAAAAGTGCAGATTGTGCAAAAGGAGCAGGGGGCGAGTTCTTAAAGCAGAAATTCCCCTTTTGGGTGGGCTGCTTTAATAAATGATCTTGAAGGATCTCTCTTTGGGTACCCTCTGTCAGAGAAGCTTTTATATAGGATCTTACACTTTTAGAAAACCTTCCTGTACAGATCAATTTTGACTAGTGGGCATGCATTGCCCCTGATTTGTCCAGTGTTGAGGCAATTTGTGGAGCTCAAATTTCTAAAATTTATAGTGTATATTTTTCATTTTTTTTATCTTTCCTAATTTAAAAGTTCAGGAAGTTTATGAGATTCTCAGAAATCTCACTTATAAAATGCAATTCTCCTGAATTCAATATTCACTATTTGATTTAATATTTGAGCAAATTCCTTCAATTCTATCTATTTGCTACTCCATACATTTAACACATCATCAAAATAGCTAGCCCACAGTAAAATGTTCAAAATATGTTTTTGCATCTTCATCAGTATGGAATATGTAATTATTTTACCTGTGGGATCACTTAGTACAGATCCAAAGGCACTGATGATAACTTCTGCTTTTAACTGAACAACTTGATCTTCATCTTCAATCCAGTTTCCATCCTCATCTTGTTCTGTACGCACAAATTCTATACCGCTTATTTTTCCAGCTTTTATAATGACTTTGCGAGGTGACAGGAAAGGAAGAAATTCACACCTTTCCTCTTTGGCCAACTCCACCTGTAGTGCATGAAATAGAATATGCTAAGCACTGTGGCTGAATATTCAATGTTTACATATGATGAACAACAAGAAAAAAATTACAGCAAAGCTAAAGAAAGTTTGTCATTGGCATTGGCATTAATTCTATTGGCACTGACCAATAGGCATACTATAGTTGACTATACAAACATAATATCAAATACATGCAGGTTTTTTTTTAAATAATGGGCAGTAAAATATTACATAAAGCATCACAAATCTCAGCAGCCTTAAAATGTACAGTATATTAAAGCTAAAACATTTTTGCTTTGGGTAGAGTGTAGATGGATTAGAACCCCTGTCAGTTGCATATCGCTAAGGATGATGGTTTTTACTGAACTTTGGCGGTGTTTAGGCATTTGTGTGAACACTCAACTTTTGCCCATTCGGTCCCCTGTTTGGCAAGAGCTTAAAATTGTATACAGTATATAATTACTATTAATACCACTTCTATAATGACAGCTTCCTTCCGTCACTAGTTCTTAAGGAAGCCAAAGATGCTTGTACCCACTGCATCCCTATGAACTACTGACATCACCGGGAATCCCCGCTATTTAAACAAAGGGGCTTGGATTGCAGTGACATCACTATTCAAACATAAAGCATGGTCCATGGCCATATTTGGTCAATGATGTCACCACTATCCCTACCCCTTCCCATATATAATTTATGACAGCTACTGTATGTAAGGGAATCTGTCATGTGGGCGGAGCTATCAGGGTTTTTATTTCAGCGAGTTGGCAGGCTCACGATTGATGACAGATTTTACAATGTGGGACTTTTTAAAAAAAGTTTTCAATAAAGGACTTGTCAGATGCTTGGGTGTCTTTATTTCTAGGTTTCTTTTTTGTGATTAAGTAGAGTTGCTATGTACTCCAGTGGCAGAACTACCAGGGTCGCAACAGTGACACTTGCAACGGGGCCCTGGCATTCTGCCACTGTCGGGGGGGCCCAGCGAGGTTGCTATGGATCTGAGCGCGTGTCTCTCATGGAACAGAACAAAGCTGGCATTGACAGTTTTATCTTCCCCTCAGTCCGTCCTCTCTTGCACGGCATGAGTGGGGACTCAGCCGATCTGCTTCATCTTCTCCACTTCTCCCTTCTCCGGTGTGTGCTACCGGGGCAGTCAACTGTGAAGCTAACAAGCTCACACTTCCTGTGGAGCACACACAGTAGAGGGGAGAAGAGGGACCAGATCGGCTGTGTCCTCTCTAATCCTATAGGAGAGAGGACGGACTGAGGGGGAGATAGAACTGTCAGATCTATGCTGTTCCATGAGAGACATGCTCAGCTCAGAACCGTGCTGAGTAGGCAGACGGCACTGATGAGTACTGACAGGCTGCACTGGCTGCACTGATAGGAAGCATTGATGGGCACTGATAGGTGGCACTAATTGGCACTGATAGGGGGCATTGATGGGCACTAATAGGAGGCACTAATGGGCACTGATAGGCTGCACTGATGGGCACTGATAGGAGGCATCGATGGGCACTGATAGGAGGCACTAATGGGCATTAATAGGCTGCACTGATGAGCACTGATAGATGGCATTGATGGGCACTGATAGGTATCACTGATGGGCATTGATGAGCACTGATAGGCAGAACCCATAGGCTGCACTGATGGGCACTGAGGAACACTAATAGGCAGAACTCATAGGCAGCATTGGTGAGCACTGATAGGCAGCATTGATGAGCACAGAGAGGCAGCACTGATGGGGATAGAGCACTGATAGGTGGCACTGATGGGCACTGATAGGAGGCATTGATGGACACTAATAGGAGGCATTAATGGGCACTGATAAGCTGCACTGATGAGCACTTATGGGAGGCATTGATGGGCACTTATGATATGAGGCACTAATGGGCACTGATATGAGTCACTAATGGGCACTGATAGGAGGCAGTGTTGGGCACTGATAGGAGGCACTAATGGGCACTGATATTGGGCACTAATGGGCACTTATATGAGTCACTAATGGGCACTGATAGGAGGCATTGATGGACACTGATAGTACACCCTCCCAAAATTGAAAGCCCAGAGCTCAAATAAAAGGGGAGAGGAAGGGGGGCAGGGGACCCATTATGGTTTCTTCCGCCAGGGCCCTGAAGGTTCTAGTTATACCTCTGATTTACTCCATATTCATTTATGTAGAGGGGTGGTATCTGAGGACCCCTCTTATTATTCCTATTCAGATTCCAATAAACCTCCTGCCTGAAGACCCCCACAACCACCAGGCAGGGTTGTGGGGAAGAGGACCTTGTCCTCAGCAACATAAGGACAAGGCACTAAGGCATCCCCCCATGCTAAGGGGGAATATGGCCTGATATGGTTTTGGAGGGGGGTAGGCACCTGCTTGTCCCACCACTTTTCCTGTCCAGCCAGGCTGCAGGCTCAGATTACGGACCTGGTCTGGATTTTAAGGTGGACCTCACATTTTTTTGCATGGGATACCCCCTTAAAATGAATACCAGCCTAAAGGGGTCTGGTAGGTATGTTGGAGGGGACATTTTTTTTTCATTCTTGCTGTATGATGTGCTACAGCCAAAGTGACATAACTTTCACACTGCCACAACTTGAAAGTCGCGCAATTTTGTGGCCATGATTTTGCCATGATTTCAGGGAATGCCTGTGTAAACTTGAGGTCTATGGACTTCAACTCACACCAAAGTAGGACTAAAGTAGTACAGGGAAGTTGCACAGATGAATGGTTATCATTGGGAATCATGGGATATGACTTGTCATGTGACTCTGATGTCCAAAGTCGCAGGAAAAGCTGCACAAGTGTGAAATGGGCCTTACACAGAAAACAAATATACAATTCAAATTGCTAGAAAAATACAATTCACTGCAAGCAAAACAAAAAAAACAGCACACAGACCCTTTCAAAGGTCCCCCAAAATAAATAACAGGCCCTTGGAGGATTTTTTTTTTTTTAATTTTAAACACATTTTTCTTTGTAAATGTCAGAGCTGCTGCAGCAAGTTCTGTACATCCCATAAATTAATTACTTCACAGGCAGAATCAGGCCCCCCACAGGCATTGCATTTAAAGGAATTGAGTATTCTTAATGTTTCCCTCTAAGCATTTAAAAAAATCATCCTGGCAGAAATAAATAAAAAATTGCATTGGTTCATGTTCCCCAGGGCAGTGCCCATCCTCTTATCCTATCTGTTTACAACCCCTTGCCTATAAGCCTGGAAAATGGGCAATTTTAATTTGACAGACTTGGCTCTGAAAAAAATTCACTGGGGTTCAAATTTGACATGCAAACTTCTTTGACGTTGGCTGAATCCTGCTTGAATCAAACTCAGGGCAGTTCAGCTTATCTGTATTTGTATTAATGTCCAACCAAGGAGGGTGTAAACTTAACTGTCAGGGTCCAGTGTCTTTGGTCATTTCAATTCACATCAGAAAAGCAAGAATAAAACAGCTAGCGCACTGAAGAAACATATACTGTAGAACAAAAAAAACAAAACAACCAAAAGTAATAAGGTGGACCATATATGACTTAGAAACCAATATGAGATGACAAACTGAGGTAAATTAAAGGCAACAGTGTTTTTAAAAGTCAATTGATGAAACGTGAGAGCAGGCTCAGAAAAAAAGCTCAAATCTCTAAGCCCCCGTACACATGGTCGAAAAGTCTGACCACAAAGTCCATCCGATTTTTTCAGACGGATGTTATCCGAAACTGGTGTTGCATACACACGGTCGGACAAAGTTGTCGGAAAATCTGATCGTTCCGAATGTGGTGACGCTCGTTGTGTACTACGGAACTACGTAGAGGCTAGTAGCCAATAGCTTTGGTCTCGTAATTTGATCTGAGCATGCATGGCACTTTGTCCGTCGGAATTCCCTACACATGATCGGAAAAAGTCAGATCAGATTTTGTTGTCGCAAAATTTGAGATTGACGGAAAAAGTCCGCTAGAGCCCACACACGATCGGATTTTCCGACAACATAATCCGATCAGACTTTTTCCGTGTGTACGGGCATAATTGTTGAAAAGCAGGCAAGGAGTATGTTATAAAAAAAAGACAGAGTTCTCAAAAACAGAATTTATGAGACCCAAGGTAATTAAGCGACCCAGGTATGCTAGGATGAACATTAAAAACAGCCAGTTGGTGTAAGAGCCAGAGTTAGAGTAATGGAGATGGGATGGTGATGCACATTAGGTTACAAGTTTAACACTGGATTTGACACTGGGAAAAGGAGGATAGAAGATCTGAGGAAACTGACATAACAGGGGAAGCCTGTGTGCACTGCTATGATTGATAGACGATAGGGGCTGATCTATGTCAGGTGGTGCATGAGAGATGGAAGGGAGTCTGGCAGGCAGAGTTATTGATGAAAATTGCAACATAGCAGCTAAGTATGTGAATGAAAGAAAATAATATTAAAATAAGTGTGCATGGAGCCAGATGGGTTTGAAAAATGAGGAGAAGTGCTGGAGAAGGGAATGGGAAATATCTATGATGAAATTAATAAAAGGGGGACTAGAAAATCAGCTGAATAACGAATTAGTCTAATGGGGAAATGAGTGTACATAGAATCAGAAAGTTTGTGAAACTGGGGAATTGCTAGAGAAAAGAGAACTAGGAATATCTATAATAAAAGAGTGGATGAAAGAGGACTGGGCTATGCACTAAATTATGAATTTGGCCATAGGCGAAACAGTGATAAAGGTGATATGGGGGCACAGAATGCACTGTGCTGCGCTCAGTGCATTGCAGGGTGTTCGTCTGAGCAAACACCCTGCAAATTCGGATGTTTTGCGAATGGCCAAATGTTCGACCTGAACTCATGCACGAGCCAAACTGTTCACCCATCCCTACTGCTCACTGCTGCACTTGAGGTAATGTTTATGCTGATCTGGATGCCAAATGTCATCTTATGCCTAGTTCTTACTGTTAATCACTTTGTATTCTAAAATGTGTAATAACATTGTTAATCCATTTTATGCTTATTTATTGCAAATTACCAACCATATTGGGTGACATTATATAAAGTTTGCCTTTACTACCTGGTTTGGTGCCTGTTTTCTTTGATATAGCAATACTGTTGGGTACTGAGTACTACTTTCATTGATTTCCTGTGATATTGTATGTTTGTACACTCGATCTGGTGTACCACAGGGCCTGAGGTTCTTGAGAAGGCAAAGAACAGAGGACCCATCCTATCCAGCGCCTCTAACACTACAGTTATATTTAGACTTCCTGCACAACTGCTGAAATGGAAAAGTGGAGGTAAGAATATGACAATGGAGTTTGTTAGTACAAAGTATCTGAATGCACATCATTGTAAACCATTGACTTCTCATTCAAGTAGGAGTTTCCAGTTTTTTTTTTTTTTTTTTTTACTTTTCCAGTTGCTTGATGGGATATAATTACCAATACTTCACAAGCTTTAAAGCTTTTTGTTATCTTATTTGCCAAATTATTAAAAATAATTATAAACAGTCACGATAAACATGCTGTTTAAATTCATTAAACCTAATTTATTTGTTTGGGTCTGCTTCTTTTTATACTTAAATGTGTCATGAATTATGAGCTGTCTCACAGTCTTGTGATTTCATAAACAAACCACCAATAAAATATTTGGACAGCATGCCACTGACTTTTTACTGGATTTGAGATTGTTTACATGGACTCATTACAGAATTGTGAAAACATCATTAAACAGACTCTACTTGAAATAAGAAATGCACCCGGGGAAAAACAACTTCTTTTATGTCTACCAACCTGATTTTTGCAGACAGACAGCCCAGTTATTAATACTTTTAATACTTTAATTTTGTTCAGTGCACAGTGTGCATCATGTATATAACAATGGAGCAACAGCTCCAGAATCGATACTGCTGTGACAGATGTGAGTGGATTGCCCTTCTTGAAGCTCACATTAGAGATCTGGAGGAGCAAATTGCAACACTGGGCAGAACTGACAACCTTGATAGGGGTCCTCTAATAGGGTTGATGTGGAGGGCTAAGTCAGGATTATCAGGTAGGGAGATGGGTTACTGTAGTTAGAGGGAGTAGGGGGGGGGGTGTGCTCACAGAAAAGGACGGCCAGCCCTGGGTTTGAGCCCTCAAACAGATTTGCCAGGTTGGGTGAAAATGTGGAGGTGGCAAACTCAGAGGTGGCAGCCCTAGATGTCACTGCTACCCCTAACAGCCGGGAGAGCAGACCCATCTAGTAGGGGTGGTAAGGGTAGTGCAGGAAGGCCTAGACAGTTGGTGGTAATAGGGGATACTAAAATCCGAAGGGCTGATAGAATAATTTGTTGCCAGGATCCCCTCAACCCAATGGTTTGCTGTCTTCCTGGTGCTAGGGTTCAGCATGTGGCGGACTGTGTTGATAAATTACGGGGGGGGGGGGGGGCTGGGCATGGCCCAGTTGTCTTGGTCTATGTTGGAACCAATGACAGAATACATGGAAAGTAGAGGGTCCTTAAGGATTCATTTAAAGAACTAGGCTGCAAGTTGTAGGGAGGGACCTCCAAGATGATTTTCTCTGAAATATTGCCTGTGACGTGTGCAACACAGGAAAGACAGGGGCAATTAGAGACCTGAATGCATGGCTAAAGACCTGGTGTAAAAGGGAAGTATTTGTGTTTCAACAGCACTGGGCTGACTTTTCATTGGGGTACAACCTATACCCATGCTAAAAATGGTTTGCACCTAAATGGAAGGGGTCGGCTGTGCTGGGGGAGAGGTTTATGGGAAGGCTGGAGGAGTATTCAAACAAAGATTGAGGGGAGGGTGAATTTGATTATAATGGATCAGACAGGTCAGTCCCTATTGGTGGGTGGAATGGGAAAGATGGGTGAGGGCTAGATACCAAGGTTTCCATGTTACAAACAACCATTGAAAATGGTACTATTTGTACTATAAAAAAGTAGAATTGGAAGCTCTGTTGCACAAAGAGAACTATGATTTAATTGGTATTGCTGAATTTTGGCTTCATTCTTTATATAACTGGGTTATTATTATTCCTGGCTATGCTCTTTTTTGGAAAGATGAGGTAAAACAGAAAGGTGGGGATAAGAAAAAGTTTTCCAAAGTAATTCTTCAACGAGGAACAGCCGGATTTATCAAAAAAATATACATAATTCTTTATTGAAAAAATCCACAAACAATGAAAGCTAATAAAAATAGCGCAAATCTCCACCACATACAGTAAAAATAGACAACGTTGTCTAAGAACACAGATGGCCACAACAAGCAGATACACACTCCTCACTCACAAATATCATAAATAACTAATCCTCATAAAGAAGTCCCAGTGAGGACATAGATGAATGTGGTCTCCGAGCACAGTATCCCAAGAAACCAATCACTATGTGTTTATCCTTCCCAAAACTGGGTTAGCTAGATGCTGCTTGGAACAGTTTATTATAGGTATAAATCGAGCATGCATGAATAAGTCAGGAGAGTTCAGGGTTTCCCCCCATGGGACAAGATATAAACAGTATACAGTTTGTCAGTTAAAGATGGGGACAGGCTAATGGACCTCTAGTAGGCAGGTCATTGTGTGTATGTGTATACACTTCCCAGCCAGGAAAAAGGAATCCATACAGCTCATTGCTCTCCCGATGTGCATCTCATCCAGAGCATCAAGGCAGTCAGACCGCCCGTTTCCAGGGAGGATAGGAACCACAGAGGATAGGGTGAAGACACCTGTCCATTGCTCCACGTGTCGTGTAGGTGTCCAGTGCCGTTAGTGTTCAGCTTTGTGGTACCTGCATGTAGCTACAGTACTCCCGTCTTCTATATTTTTTGATAAATTCGGCTGTTCCTCATTGAAGAATTACTTTGGAAAAACGTTTTCTTTTCTCTTTCTTTTTGTATGCTTACCCTAATTCAGAGGAACACACCTAAAGTCCTTATTTCATTTACTGAGGTGACGATATGCAATGACTATATGAGGAATTGTTAAAATTCCGTTCCCCTTTTTATTAAAGATTTATCTAGATGTAGCTGTAGTGTCATTTTTATGTCTGTTGTTGGAAAGGTTGGGGATGTCTGTCTGTATGTGAGAAGTGATTTTAAAGTGAGTGTGAAAGAGGATCTAGTTGATGGCGAGTGTGATGAGGCTGAAGCATTACGCATGGAATTGCATATGGGCGTGCGTACTACAAAGTTAATCATTGGAGTTTATTACAGGCCACCCAGTGTTAATGAGGAGGTGGAGAGTCAGCTCCTTGCACAGACAGAAAAGGCTGCAATGTCTGGGACAATGATAATAATGGGGATTTTGACTACCCGGAGATTTACTGGAGTTATGGCACTGCAGGATCATATAAAGAGCAAAATGTATAAACCTATAACAAGGCAATTTGATGGTACAGATAATAGAAGCCCCAACTAGAAATGATGCTCTGCTGGACCTGGTAATCTCAAAACATTTAGAGTTTATTACTAATGTTCATATAATAGAATATCTGGGTAGCAGTGACCAGAACATGATTTTATTTAACCACGTTCTGCCTGCGCTATAGCCCAAAGATGGCTACAGTGTGGGTTTACTTTGCCGGGAGGGTGTACATGAATGTCCTCTCGTGATGGTGCGCAGGCGGCACACTCTGTGATTGCTGAGTCCTTTGGACTCAGCTGATCACAGATCAGGGTAAAGGGCCAATCATAGCGCCCCTTTACCAGGTGATCAGCTGTCAGACAATGACAGCTGATCACAGGATGTAAACACAATACGGTTATTGGATTTTCTTTCCTCACGCTTACAGCGTGAGGAGAGAAAAAGAGAGTCAATAACAAGCTTCTGACCCAGCCTGCCTGACTCCGCTATACCTCCTGCTGCTGTCAGGATCTGCCTGCCATCCATCTGTGTCTGCTTACCCACTGTCTTCTACCAGTATATGCCTCACCTGCCTGCTGTTGCCAATACCAGCCAGCTTCAGTTTGTGGCTCACCAGCTGCCACCCAGCATACCTGCTTCACTAAAGACCACTGGCGACTACCCCTGCCTGGCGTGGACACCTGCTCTGCTACCAAGACTTATAGGCACTTATGCCACTCTGCACTCATGTGGCTACTGTTCACACCATCAGGGACCCCAAGTCAGAAGTGTAGGAGAGGTCTTCCTCATCATATCAGGCTCTTCTACTAGGTACAGTATGTGATACACATACTAGAAAGATAAAAACCTAAACTAAACACCTAACTTTTCAATTTTCCAAGGATGAGGGCTGCTCTCCATGTCTTAAACGCAGAGGGAATATTGGCATCAATGAACACAGATCAGAAATTTGTTTTTTTTTTTACAATGACTGTATGCGTGACCATATACTATTCTTCTGTCATAAATAAGGAAAACAATTGTAAAAAACAGTGAGTGGATTTTTTTCTGGAAAACAAAATGTGTAATCATTTTCTATGAAAAAAAATTATGGAACAATTCTGCATATGAAAACAAGCACCTAAGAACTATTATCACTTAGGAGGTTTGAGGATCTTCCACTAAACATAAAATGTAAAAATCTCTAAAGTAGTAATTTACATTCTGCTAATAGAAAAAGTAAATGGACTTTTGTTCTGTTCCCATTGCTCTTCCCTTGCCCCCAAAAGTTCCATGCCTACACAGGGTATAATACATAACACAACCTTATAACCCCATCATTGCCCCAAATACAGAGAGAAATCCCTGAATCCTATGAGAGCAACTGACCAGGAAACCAAGATCTCAGTGTACTTATGGCCTGGTTTTCTAAGGCATAAGACAAGTAACATTTTGGCATCAACAGATTACCAAAATCTTAGAAGTTGCTGTTGCCACATGAAGAATGAAGTAACATGTCTGTCTTCATTCTATGTCTTTTACATGTAAAATAGAGTTTCACAAACAGTTGGCCTTAGGACCCGGCGGGAGTGAGATAGCCTTGGGAATGGCGGTGTTCGCACATGCGCGGCACAGTCATTACGACCGCATCTGGTTATCAAACCTGGTATATAAAGCTGCTGTATGCAGCGGAAAGACGCTGCGGGAACCGATGGACACAAGCACGCTGCTAGATCTCTTTCCAGTAATTGTGATGCCCTCTACACACGGTCGGAAATTCAGACCACAAAATCCGTCCGATTTTTTCCGACAGATTTTGTCCGAAACTGGTGTTGCACACACACGGTCGGACAAAGTTGTCGGAAAATCCGATCGTTCAGAATGTGGTGATGTTGAACACATACGACGGAACTATGTAGAGGCTAGTAGCCAATAGCTTTGGTCTCATAATTTGATCTGAGCATGCGTGGCACTTTGTCTGTCGGAATTCTCTACATACGATCGGAAAAAGTCTGATCGGATTTTGTTGTTGGAAAATTTTCGATCCTGCTCTCAGATTTTTTCCAGCAGAAATTCCGACGGAAAAAGCCCGCTAGAGCCCACACACGATCAGATTTTCCAACAACTTTTTCCATCGGAATATCCGACAGTGTGTACGGGGCATTAGATTGCTTAAATCTTTACAAATGGCGTCTTTTGTACTCCTTCAGTGGTGATCGCAATTGCTAAGCTGCTGTTGGAGTATTAATATTTCTATTTAAATTCTCCCTGCCTGTACTGTCAGGCAAGCTGTAACTGTTATTATTTACTAGATAGCCCTAAAGCTAATTTTAGCATAAGTAGGTGCATGGCCCTTGGTTTCTAAAATCTGGGATGTGGTGCTAAGAATCAATGGATGTGTCCGTGCTTACAAAAATCATGTTATATATATAAAAGCCTGTGCACACTTGAGGCTCACAATGTGCTCTGGCTACTAGGAGAGATGTAGACCCAGAAATAGATACTTTATACCTCCCAAAGTCCTACAAAGCCTCCAGGCTATTACAGATATACAATACATTCTTACTTTAAAACCTTAATAAATTGCAAAAATAATTTCTCTCCAAGGGGTGGAGGTCTGGAATCGGGCTTTATGACTGTGCACAAGGCGGTGGAGGGCGTATTTGGGCAATGATAAATGTCTTCTGTTGAGACTTAGCTGAGAAGACTGCATTGTGCATAGGGCTTACTGTTGGATAAAATAGCCATCTTGACCATAGGTTTGTTTAATTTGTACCACAGTGGTAAGATTTTAGTTATCCTTATGCATGTGGTTAGGCTTACTGCTACCATGGACTCTGGTCAGTCCAGATTTCCTTTACCATGAGTGATTTTTTACCTTTTAAGTTTGTGGAGATGTACGGCTTGACATTACCCCAATGTTATTCTATATTGTGATTTATACTTTATTCTTGTAAAACTCTTTCTTCAAAACCTTAATGAAATTAATCTGTGGCCAAAGATTAAAATTAAACATTTATTTCTATATTGTATTTGTATATTGTATTTGAAATATTTCTAGTCTACTTCTAGTAATTTGAAAGATCTTGAAGTTTGTTAACTTACTTAGTGAAGATTCACACACATTTTACTTTCTTGAAATTCTGAGGCAAGTACTCACTATGCCCTGTGTGTTTATAAGTAGCAATATACCATGGGATTTGTAGTCCTTAGAAATTGAAAGTAAACAGCAGAGGAGAATTTGCAAACCATGCAAAAAGTTGGGGAAAAAGATGTCTAACAGACAGACAGCACTCACAGCACAAAAGGAGATTTTCAAAAATATTTAAAACTTTTAAAGTCACCTAATACAAGGTATAAAGTACAAGGTATGAATTTATGGCAGCAACAGTAGAGTTTAAATCTTCCGCATTGCTTACAAATATTAACCACTTCCCGCCCAAGGTACGTCCAGGGATGTCCTTGACTTTGCGGGGGTATATCTGAATGATGCCTGCAGACATCATTTAGATATCATCTTTTAGTCCTGGCGATTCTGTGCACCAAAAGAATGATCATAGTGGTTGTTCCACTGCTTGATCGTTCTTACGGGTGGTGAAAGGGGACTTCTACCGACTCACCACTTCCATCGGGGAGTTAGAGACAGGGTCTGATGACCCCAGATGGTGATCATACAGATTTCCAGCAGACCGGATGGTCGCTGGAGTCTCTATAATCGTTCGGAGGCTGGACGCAATGTTATGACGTTACGCCCGTCCACTGCATGCAAACAAAAGGCGGCGCCTCGGTTGGGAAGCCAAGATCGTAATTTTTTTTATTTTTTGGTTTCTGGCTTCCCAGCCTAGAGGTGAGATGTGGGGTCTTATTGACCCCATATCTCACTGTACAGAGGACCGATCATGCAATATTCCTATTACAAGGGATGTTTACATTCCTTGTAATAGGAATAAAAGTGATCACATTTTTTTTTTTTAAGTGTCAAACTAAAAAAGTAAAAATAAAATTAACAATAATAAAAAAAAAAAAAAATGTAAGCGCCCCTGTCCCTGTGTGCTCGCATTTTTTTAAAATTTCTGCGCAAACCCTGTGCGAGATAAAAAGTTGCAACGACCGCCATTGTATTCTCTAGGGTCTTTGCTAAAAAAAAACATATATAATGTATGGGGGTTCTATGTAATTTTCTAGCAATAAAACTATGAATTTTACATGTAGGAGAGAAATGGCCTGGATGGGAAGTGGTTAAGCCATATACTGTATAAACACTACGTAAAATAGATGTGCTGTTCTGCACAGTCCTTTATTTGATTCCCATGTATGAGGGGAGCTTGTATTTTGAAAACAGTTAAATTTTTGGTCTACAAAATCTTAGGACATTCAATTCTCTTTAATGACACTAACAGTATTCATTGACACAATTCAGTCAAAATTTAACTTTGGTCAACATAAGGTAAGCAGTCAAAAAGAGGACAATTTCAGATTGATTACTACTATACCACCTTTTTTTAATAAAGGTATTTTTAGTTTAACTTGAAATGTTCATAATCAGCTTGTTACATTTTCTACTATATTTACCTCTTCAGGAACAGCGCGAATGTTAGTAAATCCTTTTCTGAACACTACAAAGACTCTGCGAGCACCACATCGCAATGCTGAAGTTGCACAGTCAAAAGCAGTGTCTCCGGCTCCAAGCACGATAACAGCTCCCTTTATGGACGGCAGTGGAGAGTGACAGGCACATATCCCTGAATAATGAAAATGGGAGGGAAGACATTTTCAAGTAGAGAAACCATTTTGCATGTCAACTCAACAGATACATGTACTTAAAGCAGTGTAAAATTGCATCTTGCAGTTCCCAAGCACAGAGTGTCACTATCACATTATTCTGCTCCACTGAAAGACAGTTCTATTCCCATAGCCGTAGATGTGCTCACATGCCTAATTTCATAGTCAGTACACTTACAGGAACTGCATTTTGTCTGCTTTTACTCTCAGGGGATTAGAAATTCCAGCATTATGGTTTAAATAAGCTTTCTGATGTCCCTGTACCAGATAATAGCGTATATGATGTTCGATTTAAATCAAGCTTCACCTTTTTCCCCACTATGCTATACGGAAGAATATATCTTTATGTAATACAATTCTGCATTCATGCATTGTTAAAAAAAAATACATGAAAGAAACAAATTGCAATAAAATGACACACTAAGAGCCTTTTCACACTGGGGATTTGGGGGTGTCGGCGGTAAAGCAATGCTATTTTTAGCGACGCTTTACTGTTGTTTTAGCAGCCGAAAAAGGGTTAAAAGCGCCCGCAAAGAGCTGCTGCAGCGGTGCTTTGACGCCGCTGCCCATTGATTTCAATGGGCAGAAGCGCTTTAGGAGCAGTGTATGCATCGCTCCTAAAGGGCCTCAAAGATGCTGCTTGCAGGAGTTTTTTTGACGTCCTGCCAGTGCACCGCTCAAGTGTGAAAGCCCTCAGGCTTTCACATTGGAGTGACAGGAGAGGCGATTTATAGGCGCTTTGCAGGTGTTATTTTTAGTGCCTCAGTGTGAAAAGGGGTCTTGGGGAGGAACTGTATCTTAGTGTTTGCGTTAAATTACTATTACTAGAGGTTTGCAAATTTGTGTAGATGTAATTTTTATTGAGATTAGTACCATAATTGGGCTCATATGGTCCTTTCTATAGCTGCATAGAAAGGAAGTGCTTAACCACTTCAGCCCCGGACCAATTGGCAGCCAAAGGACCAGGCCCCTTTTTGCGATTCGGCACTGCGTCGCTTTAACTGACAATTGCACGGTCGTGCGACGTGGCTCCCAAACAAAATTGTTTTTTATTTTTTGCGCTATAAACAAAAATAGAGCGACAATTTTGAAAAAAATGCAATATTTTTTACTTTTTGCTATAATAACTATCCCCAAAAAATATATAAAAAAACATTTTTTTCCTCAGTTTAGGCCGATACGTATTCTTCTACATATTTTTGGTAAAAAAATCGCAATTAGCGATTATTGATTAGTTTGCGCAAAAGTTATAGCGTTTACAAAATAGGGGATAGTTTTATAGCATTTTTATTAATATTTTTTTTTTTACTAGTAATGGCGGCGATCAGCGATTTTTATTGTGACTGCGACATTATGGCGGACACATCGGAAATTTTTGACACATTTTTGGGACATTTGTCATTTATACAGAAATCAGTGCTATTTAAATAGCACTGATTCCTATGTAAATGACAGTTGCAGTGAAGGGGTTAACCACTAGGGGGCGGGGAGGAGTCAGTGTGACGTGTGTGTTTTTTTTTACAGTAGGGGGCGTGGCTGTACGTCTGACGTCATTGATCGGCTTTCCCGATGACAGGGAACAGCCGATCAATGACAGGCAGAGTAGGAAGCGCGGGGAGAGGTTTGTTTACACAAACCTCTCCCCGTTCTTCAGCTCCGTAACCCGATCGCGGGATACCAGCGGCGATCGGGTCCGCTGGTCCCACGGCCGTGGTCATGGATCTCCCGGCCGGGTCGCGAGTGTGCCGCTGGTGGCGCGTGCGCGACCCACGGGCTGGCAAATTAAAGGGGACGTACCCGTACGTGCTTTTGCCTGCCCGTGCCATTCTGTAGACGTATATCTACATGAGGCGGTCGGGAAGCGGTTAAAGAGGAGGTCCCGCAAAAATAATTAATTTTCACAAGTCAGCAGCTACAAATACTGCAGCTGCTGACTTTTAAAATAAGGATACTTACCTGTCACAGGGTCCCGAGGCTGAACCGTTCCTCGATCCTCGGATGCTGCCGCCACCATCTTCAGTAAGGGAATCAGGAAATGAAGCCTTGTGGCTTCACTTCCCGGTTCCCTAATGCGCATGCGCAAGTCGCGCTGTGCAATCAGAATGGTTCCTGTTGTCTCTGGGACCCGTGTGTGTCCCAGCAGACAGTGCGGGGGGACAGGAAGAGGCGTAGACTCCCGTGGGAGTCTATGCTCGAAAGTGGGTGCAAATACCTGTCTTAGACAGGTATCTGCACTCCCCTCCCCCTTGAAAGGTGCCAAATGTGACACCGGAGGGGGGAGGGTTCCAAAAAGCGGAGGTTACATTTTTGTGTGAACCTCCTCTTTAAGATGGTTATTAGGTATGGTTCGAACACCCCTGGTTCGGTTTGCACCAGAACACGCAAACAGACAAAAAGTTCTAGCAAACATGGGAACCCTATTAAAGTCTATGGGACACGAACATGAAAAATTGCTAATTTTGAAGGCTTATATGCAAATTATTGCCATAAAAGGTGTATGGGGACCCAGGTACTGCTCTAGGGGACATGTATCAATGCAACAAAAAACGTTTAAAACAACATTGTTTTCATGAGCTGTGATTTTAATAAAGTGAAACAATAGAAATTAAATCTTCCTTTAAATATCATGCCTGGGGCTCCCCTTAGTCTGTCTGTAAAGTAGGGCATCTGTGTGAACAGTGCCGCAGCAAAATTACATTTCTACAGGAAAAAAAATAATTTAAACTTGCTTGCAGCTGTAACGTATTGCCCCCTCCTGGCAATATAGATAAAAAAATCAAGGGGAAAAAATTGTGCCCCCCCCCCCAGTCCATATCAGGGCCCTTTGGGTCTGGTATGGATTTCATGGGGAACTCCACACCAAAATAAAATAAAAAAATTGGCATGGGGGTCCCCCCATGTTGATGGGGACAAGAGCCTCTTCCCATCAACCATGACTATTGAGAAAATAAAGATCCGGATAGCCGCACTCCAACCCTGGCCATTGGTTGTTAGGGTCTGCGGGCAGGGGGCTTATCGGAATCTGGAAGCCTCCTTTAACAAGGGGAACCCCCAGTTCCCGCCCACCATGTGAATGGGTATCGGGTACATTGTGTCTAATACCCATTCACTCAAAAAAGTGTAAAACAGTAAAAACCACATTAGACAGTTTTTGACAATTCCTTTATTAAAAAATAAAAAACTGTCCATTGATGTACATCCACCGTCAATCACTTTGCCTGGTGGACCCTAAAAATAGAAAAAAGCTCCACCTCCATGAGAGTGCTCCCACCGACTGCTGTATTTTCCCTTTAACAGCTCTTATATAGGAAAGAGCAGGGCCATCCACTGACTTAACCAGATGACCCCACCCCCATCTGACATCACATGATGTCAGAAGGGGCGGCTACACTCGGTTACATCACCGGGTGGCCCCACCTTTGCCTATATAACAGCTGTCACAGCCAAGAGATAGCAGTCACCGGGAGGCCTCCCATCGAGGCAGAGCTTTTTACATTTTTCTATATTTGCGGGTCCATCGGGCGGCATGATTGAAGTTGAATGGACATCACGGGACACTTTTTTTTTCTTTTTAATAAAGGAATTGTCAAAAACTGTCTGTTGTGGTTTTTACTTGTTTACACTTTTTTGGGTAAATGGACCTGTGGACACATACACTGCTGGCCCCCTCACAGTGCCATGTAAACATTTGGCTCTTCTGTTGGCCTCCCATGGCAAAATGTGTGTTTGCATCTGTGACTGATGTGCTGTTAACAATTAATGGCACTGAAAGTGAAACTAATTAATTTTAGGTGTATAAAAATGGCCATACACTATACAATCTGATTGTACAATCTATGTACAATTTCCTTTAGATTTACCAAAACTATATAATTGGAGGACACACCATCTATCAAATCACTCGGTATCCAATCAGTCAGGCAGGCCCTTGAACTACATAGTTGATGACAGATCTAAAGGAGATTGTACAATCAGATTGTATTTTGAGTGTTACACAACCCAGGACATACTTCTCCTGTTTTCAGTACTACAGCACTATCCCCATAGGCTGTTACAGTATCTGATCGCTCAGCACACTCCAAATGAACAATCTATTCAAGATGAAACTTAAAGGTAGAAAAAAAATTATGCCTGTGTATTTATTTAGAACAGTGATTACTGACTGATTGCATTTCATTTAAATAATGTGCACCTGGAAGTGGGCGATAGGTATGAGGGTAGATGATGCTGGGAGTGTGCCAATTAGGTCAGCTGGTCAACTCCTTCCTGTGTTATGACCTATAGTCTATCCAGGAAGTAAGGCAAAAGTAATGGAGAAGTGTTTTCAAACAGCCATGAGGAAGTGAGGTAAGCGTGTGTAGAATAAATTGAAAGCTTTGTTATTTCTGCAAAAGAAGTACATTAAAGAGGAAGTAAAGCCTCTTAAAAAAAAAAAAAAAAAAAAAAAAGACACCCTGCAAGGCAAAGGCATAATGAGCTAGATCGATAGAACGAGCTAGATAGAACGAGATCGGCATATCGTCGTGATCTCGGCATCCTCAGTGTGCCCTCAGTGCGCCTGCGCGCCGTAGACAGCGATGCCTTTTCATCGCTAAATATCTCCTAAACCATGTAGGTTTAGGAGATATTTATTGGACCTACAGGTAAGCCTTAATCTAGGCTTACCTGTAGGCCAAAGTCATATGAAAGGGTTTACTTCCACTTTAATGCTATATTGATACATAGAGGAGCTGGAATCCTGGGGGAAAAAATGTGAATAAAGGTGAAAGGTTTCCTTTAACAGGAATTGCCAAACAGAAATTGCCAAATTCTTTGCAATCAAACCCAGGCAGATTCCCCTCTTCTTACTGTAGAAGTATCTTTGTGCTTGAGATGCTTGGTGTTGAGCCAAAAGTCCAGCAAGGAACATGCTTGGCCTGGCTTGAGTGGAATTGTGAATGATTTAGCACTCCTAGTAGTAGTAAGTATTATGAAGCTGCATTTTTACACAGGCCACTTATTAGTGTCTCTATGGAACAGCTTTTTCTTTTTCTAAAACCCTGCCCCATCTATGTAATCTAGTAATCAGAAACAGTAGTGAGTGGGGTATGCCTACCAAACATCTAATAGGATCCCATGAGACTAGAGTACCAGATTGTCCCTAGGCACTGTAATATGTGAGTAAATACTTAGCTGCTAATTAGGAATGTCATGCCAAAGATACAATAAACAATTCATTGTCTTTGTCACATTAACCCCTTCACGCCGACCATATGCAAATATGCAGCCCCACTGGACTGGGCTTTTTTCCATGGGGCCACATATTTGCATTTCTCCCTTTGTGCTGGAAGTGCGCTACACGGCATGCTCCCAGAACAGAGACCGGTGTCTCAGTGTGAGCCTTAGGCCCTGCACTAAAAATCGGGACCCTGAACACCTGATCGCTTTTATAGCCTATAATTGTCACTGTGATGCCTGCTCCCATGTTTCTTTCTCTGTGAAAGGAGGAAAGAGATACTTAGTATCTCCCTCTCTCCTTTCAGAGAAAAAATATTAATAATAAAAATAATGAATAAAAAAAGTACAAAAAAATACCTAGATCAAAGTTTAATCTAGAACAGTGCCAGGGTTAGTGTTTGGGTCAAGGTGAATAATTTTTTTGACAGTATTTATTTATTTTTTAAATTAGTATCAGTGTCAGTTAGTGTCAGTGCCCCAGATGACGTTATTTTTCACAAAATGCATTGGGTGGAGTCCATGCTCACGACGTTACCATGCTTGCTGACCCCACAAGGCTGTTGGCTTGAATCCTGGGATGGATAAATGCTCATTTTTAACTTCCTCTATGTAAGTAGTTGGTATCTTATCTTTATTAAATTGTATACTGTTTTACACTATGGGAGTTTCTTTGATCCAGCTAACATGCATGATTTGCTGGTGAACCATAAATTATTCCCTATGTGAGTGTTCCCATTGGACACCAAAGAAAAGCCACAGAGATCTCCTGTTTCACTGCAAAGAAAAGAGGGTTGATGACTCCTGTCTTAAAGACATTGGGTGTTTCACCTTTTTATACGATATTCACTATCAAGTTGTGTTTTTCATATATGTTAAACACTTAATCTCTCACATTTTCTACTAGTTTCATGATTGGACTTTATCACTTCTAATTGGACTGTACTATTTATGGGACTTTATTCATTTTGTCTCTTTGTCATTTTAGCTTGGCAATTTTCTGTATGTATATCAGTGTGTTTTAGGTAGGAAAAAAAAAAAAAAAGCAAGATGCACACTTGTTTTTTGGCTGTACTGCAAGTACAAACAACAACTAAAATACATATATTGTTGTGATCGTCAGGAGCAGGACATTTTAATTTGGGTTGTTCTTTGGTGGAAGGTTTTGGTAGTAGCAAGAAATATACAGGTAGATTTAAAAAAAAAATCAGGAGATATCCATTACCATTTGCCACCAAAAAAAAGCCCAATTTGTTCTACAAAAAACAAGGTATAATCCACCTGGATGCACAAAGTAGTGATGATATGTACAATTTTACTAACACCTGTCAAAGTTGCAAAATTGTGCTTAGGCATTTAGATTTGTTTTACAAAGGGGTTAATCAATGTTCATAATTTCCTGTTGGATGGGCAAATTGTATACTTTACAGGTTCACATTAACAACCTATTTTATGAGTTTTGGATATCCTGGTAGAGGAAGAAAAGTGTTGGGGGCGGGGGTCACTTTAATGTAGAAGCTTAAAGGGGTTGTAAACCTTTGTGTTTTTTCACCTTAATGCATGCTATGCATTAAGGTGAAAAAACACCTGGCAGTGACCGGCCACCCGAAAACCAGGTTCGGGACCACTCTGTGCAAAACAAGCTGCACAGTGGAGGCAAGTATGATATGTTTGTTATTAAAAAAAAAAAAAAAAACCTTACAATCACTTTAATGCTGAAAAATAGTGCCAGTGCTAAGATAAATATATCTTAAAGCCTATTTAAGTAATCTTCCCTTCTAAAATCAGTGTGGTTCTTTACTGTGGGTCAGTGATGGAAATTTAGAAAAAACAATATGATACCCAAGGAGCTAGCATTTTAGGAAGGGGTAAAAGCTAAACTGAATTTTGAATTTAAATCAGCTAAACACAGTCCATGAAAACAAAAGGTGTGATTTAAATTGAACATTAATTTTTTTTTAACTGTTGTTTTTAATGGTGATCTTTCTCTAAGAAGCAAAAATTCTTTAAGATATAAGTTCAGCTCTGGTTACTACTATTACATTTTATAGAAAGGTGAAGATATAGTAAAAACAAATCTGGTCAGGAAGTTATGTGTAAGCTAGGAAATATTGCCCCTGACAATAAAACAAATATTAAGTGCAGAAACATTCCTGAAACTTTGATACATTTTTTATGAATATTAGTAAACCACACTTTAGATAAACCAACCTCTAATTTATGTTGAGAGGTCTTTTATTTAAATGAACACAGGAGGATTAACGATAAATGTAGAGTGTAATACAATCTATACTATATCTGTATGTTACCTAATTAAGAATCTCCAGTGTTGGATAAAGCAATTAACTTTATAATTAAGCCAAGCTAGAATTAAATAATAACAAAATCTCCAATTAGAATATCTCTTTTGTTAAATTTAGAGTATTTGAGATGCTAGAACTAGATACATTAAAACCTTTTTTAAATTAAATTATTAGTTTAATTACTGTTGAGTTTCACTGACGCTGCAATACTCTGAAAAAATTAAGTACTATTATAGAAAAAAGGTTAATATTGTAAATAAACGTATCACTAATTTAAAGAAAACCATAGTATATTTGTAGCAAGTAGATATTAAGTTATTATTGTGACATCAGACTGAAAGCTGAAATCCTTTTTGATGTGTCTCATGGTTTGTTTGATATCTGTTTCATATGCTAAACGATGTATTTTGCATACCTGATAATCTTTTGTAGATCAGGGACTGTCATTAGCATTCCCCTTAAACTGACCCAGTCATCACTCTGTGTACATAGCACAGGTTTAAAGAGGAAGTTTCATGAAGTTTCCCCTTCACCTGCATGATTAATTATGTTGCTGGTGCCAGAAGCAAGTACTGTCAATCAGTACTAATTATTTATTCATCTACTACATAAGTGCATGAAGGAAAAGGTCTCAATGAGTTGACATGCTGTTGACCATGGCAATTCAAGGCTCACAGCACCTATAAAAACAGGACAATGTGCTACATCCACTTTGTCTCCTCAGGGAATGGATGAAGAAAATATTTATATGCTCTCTCCAGCATGTCTGGTCCTCCAGGCACACACTGCCCACACTGCCCACATACTGGTACAACATGATTTGCACATCCAAACTCTGTCATTTTTTTCATCATTGGCTCAGACCCTTCAATCCCCCACCAATATCAACTCCTCTGAGTCCAGAAATGCCTCCCTCCTTTGTTCCTCCCCCTGCTCCTCTCTGGCACCATTTTAGTCTTAGGCCCCTTTCAGACGAGGCGGACTCCGCTTGCACGGAGCCCGCCTCTGTCCGCCGGCTCAGCGGGAGATCTGTCCGTTGATCTCCGCTGAGCCGGCGGATGACAAGCCTCTCTCCGCTCACTGAGCGGGGAGGGGCTTGCGAGCGCCGCTGATCTCTATGGAGAGATCGGATGAAAACGGACAGTGTGTCCGTTTTCACCCGATCTCACCCGATCTCACCCGATCCGACGGATCTGGACGTGTGGTCCATACGTCTGCTTTTGGCGGATCGGACCGGGTCGGATGTCAGCGGACATGTCTCCGCTGACATCCGACGCTCCATAGAGTAACATGGAGCGCCCGTTCAGATCCGCCGTCAAAACTGACAGGCGGATCTGAACGGGCCTTCCGTGTGAAAGGGGCCTTATAAACATGGCTCTTGTGCTCGCATGGTTGCTGCCAAATCTGCTTCTAACAAGGCCTTTGCTTGTAATCACACTGGAAGAAGTAAGGTTGCCTTTCATTTCCCCATCAGATCTTATCGATAATAACTTAACCTAACACTTGCCCTGTTTTTATTCTTTTCCTACAGCTACCATTAACCACTTGACCTCCGGAAGATTTTACTCCCTTCATGCCACTTTTTTTGCTGTTCAGCACTGTGCTACTTTAACTGGCAATCGCTCAGTAATGCTAAACTGTACGCAAATTAAATTTGTATATACTGTATATATATTTTTTTTTCACACAAATGGAGCTTTCTTTTGGTGGTATTTGATCACCACTGAGATTTCAATTTTTTTTGTTATTTAAAACATTTTGAAAAAAAAAAAAGATATTTGTTTTTACTTTCTGTTATAAAACATATCCAATAAAATCTCCATACATTCAGGCAGAACTGTATTCTGCTACAAAGTGTATATTAATTGGTTTGTGTGAAAGTTATAGAGACTACAAACTATGATATACTGTAAATATTTAATTATGTATCAATCCGATTTACTAATTTCTTGAGACCCTTAAAATGCCAGGACAGTACAAATACCCCCCAAATGACCAATTTTTGGAAAGTAGACAGTTTGAGGTATTTAGTAAGAGACATGGACAGTTTTTTAAAATTGTTATTTTTATCACAATTTTTGAGGAAAATTAAGAAATTAAATATATATTTGTTTCACATACTGTTTTACATACTGTCACCGGTGCAGTACAGCATCATCATATGACGTGGCAGTGATCAGAGATACTGACTGGTGACAGTATATTAAAGTAAAAAAAAAATGATATATATATACCATATATACTCGAGTATAAGCCGACCCGAATATAAGCCGAGGCACCTCATTTTACCACAAAAAAATGGGAAACTTATTGACTGGAGTATAAGCCTAGGGTGAGAAATGCACAGCTACTGTAAGTGGAAAAGAGGGTCAACAATGCCCATTTGCAGCCTCACTGTGCCCATTTGCATGCCTCACTGTGCCCATTTGCAGCCATAGGTCCCCGAACTACAAACTTGGTAGTTAGGGGTTCCCAGATGCCCCCTAGCTGCAGCCAATTTGGGGTCTCTGGACCCAAAGGGTCCCGAAATGACATTGCTGCAGATGGACACAGTTGACCGAATTTGGGGCCCCGTATCTCGGGGCCACTTGATGCTAGGAACCCCCAATTTGGTGCACAACCCCAGTGAAACTAGCACTACAACATATCCAAAGATGGGGTTCCTTGCTTGCCGAGATACGGGGCCCCAAAATCGGATATGTTATAGTGCTAGTTCCACTGGGTTTGCACACCAAATTGGGGTTCCTAGCACCAAGTGGCCCCAAGATAGGGGGCCCCAAAGTCAGGTCAGACTGCAGAAAAGTGCTTTTACTTGAGTATATGGTATATATATATATATATATATATATATATATTATTTTTAATCCGTTAACATTTTTTGGTTTTGTTTTAGCATTATTTTTTTTCATACTTTCATCAGAGTAGTTCAGTGTCATACAATGTCATGTAATACACGGAGGCTGATCAGGGATATTTTTTACACTTCGATTGCTGATACAGTGATCACCACTGTAACAGCAATGCTTTGGACTGGCAAGAGTAGGTTACATTCATAGCAACTGTGATGCTATTCTGTGATTGGCCCACATCTATCAGGTACAGGGTGCTGTGATTTGCCCAGGTACCATGTGATAGTTGTGGGCCAATCACAGCATCACAATAATGAGCACAGCTGTTATGAATGAAACCCATTCATAACAGTTGTGTTTACATTGTGATCAATTTGAGCGGCTGGGTATCGGGAGTCTCAATCTTCATCACTGAGCTGTGCACCCACTAGCCAGCGATGTACAGGTATGTGATAGTGCCTGGCTGTGCCACCCACAGTAATTTATTGTGGTTAAATTCCTGTTAAATTCTAGTACATTCACGTTTTTTTTTTCAATCACAAGGTAATTCACAGTTTTAATCCTTTCATATCCACCTTTGCAGTGTATATCACTATATGATATACATTGCAATATCCCTATATACCGATCAGCCATAACTTTATGATTACCTACCTAATATTGAGTAGGTCCCCCTTTGGTCATCAAAACAGCCCTGGTCAATCAAGGCATGGATACCACTAGACCTCTGAAGGTATTCTGTGGTATCTGGCACCAAGCTGATTCTTAAAGTACTTTTAAAGGCCTGTGGTTTTTTACCTTCATGCATTCTATGCATGAAGATAAAAAAACTTTTGTGGGAAGCAGCCACCCAGCCCCCCATAATACTTACCTGAGTCTCCTATCAATCCAGTGATGTCCATGAGAGCCTTGTCTCTCCGGGGACTCGCAGTCCCGATTGGCTTTTGGCAGCAGCGGGAGCCATTGGCTTCCGCTGCTGTCAATCACAGCCAGTAAGCCAATCAGGAGACGGAGGCTCTGAGACAGAGGCTGTGCAAAACCATTGCACAGAGCAGGCAAGTATAACAGGTTTATTATTTAAAAAAAATAAAAAAGGCATTAATATCACTTTAAAGTTTTGTAAGTTGTGACCTGGGGCTTCCAAGAATCAGACTTGTTTTTCCAACACAACCCACAGATGCTTGATTGAATTGAGATCTGGAGAATTTGGAGGCCAAGTCAACACTTCAAACTGGTTGTGTTCTTCAAACCATCCTTGAACCATTTTTGCAGTGTGGAAGCGTACACTATCCTGCTTAAAGAGGCCCCTGTCATCAGGGAATACCATTTCTATAAAGAGGTGTACTTGACCAGCAACAATGTTTAGGTAAGGTGGTACTTGTCAAATAATAGCCACATGAATTGTGGGATCCAAGGTTTCCAGCAGAACATTGCCCAAAGCATCATACTGCCTTTGCCTGCTTGCCTTCTTCAAATATTGCATCCTGGTGCCATCTGTTTCCTAGGTATGTGACGTGCATGGACCCATCTATTCACATTATATAAAATAAAATGTAATTCTTCAGACTAGACCACCTTCTTCCATTGTTCTGTGTTCCAGTTCCTATTCTCCCATGCTCAATGTAGGAGATTTTGGCTGTGGACATGGGTCAGTATGGGCACACTGACCAGTCTGCAGCTACACAGTCCCATAACACAACAAACAAACTGTGATGCGCATTTGTTTCTGCTTTCAATAAAACAACTTCAGGGACAACATGTTTACTTGCTGCCTAATAAAGTCTACTGACTTTCAGAATGCCATTGTAATGAAATAATCAATATTAACCACTTAACCTGTTAGTGGTTATATATTTTTCTAATAAGGTCTACATTTTAACCACTCGCCGACCAGCCAATGTCATTATACGGCGGCAGGTCGGCATGTTCCCACAAATCGCCGCAGTTGTACGTTGGCTCCTCCTGTACGACAGGGGACCCGATGCGTGTGGTGTGCGGCTGCGATGTCCACCGGCCACCCACGATTGTGGGAACGAGAGCCAGAACGGGGATCTGTCAATGTAAGCAGACAAATCCCTGTTCTGGCAGGGGAGTTCGAGAGAGATGTGCTGATCCCAGTGATCAGGATCAGCGATCTCTCTCTTCCTCCAGTCAGCCCAGCCCACATACAGTTAGAAACACTCCCAGGGAACACATGTAACCCCTGATCGGCCCCTAGTGTTAACCCCTTCCCTGCCAGTGACATTTATACAATAATCAGTGGGTATTTTTAGCTCTGATCGCTGTATAAATGTCAATGGTCCCAAAAAAGTGTCGAAAGTGTCTGATCTGCCCGCCGCAATGTTGCAGTCCCACTAAAAATCGCAGATTGCTGCCATTACTAGTAAAAAATAAAAAGGCCATAAATCTATCCCCTATTTTATAAACACTATAACTTTTGCGCAAACCAATCAATATACGCTTATTGCAATTTTTTATACCAAAATTATGTAGAAGAATACGTATTGGCTTAAACTGATGAAGAAATTTTAGTTTTTTTTGGCAATATGTATTATAGCAAAAAGTAAAATAATATTTTTTTTTTTTTCCAAATTGGCGCTCTTTTTTTGTTTATAGCGCAAAAAATAAAAACCGCAGAGGTGATCAAATACCACCAAAAGAAAGCTCTATTTGTGGGGAAAAAAAATACATCAATTTTGTTTGGGTACAGCATTGCACAACCGGGCAATTGTCAGTTAAAGTGATGCAGTGCCGTATCACAAAAAAATGGCCTGGTCATTAAGGGGGTAAATCCTTCCGGTCCTTAAGTGGTTAATCTGAATGTATTATTTTCATTTTTATTAATAATTATAATTATTATTACTGCTTTTACCCAATTCACAAACTGAAATGTTATGTTTTTTTTTGTTTATCTTCATATTCCAACATTTGCCTGAGGTTCTTGTACATTGATTCAATGTTACCTAACAAAATTGGCTATTGGGTATTCCTTAGGATATTATATTTCCACGCTCAGCACAAATGAGTACACTCCAACAGATTTGTCAGAAAACCTTTACTTTTCTTTCAGAATCAACATTTTCTATGGGACACTATACTATAAAATACTCCCACAAATGTGGGCCATTGATTGCAACAGAGATTTTTTTAATTTGCACACACAAAAAAAGTATTTTTCCTAACAGATTAATTCAAGACCACGTTGCAATGAATACACCCACATGAAAATAGTATAGCTATGACTAAAGTGTATTATTTGCAGTATTAATAAGTCCAAATAAGGCTACTTTCACACTGGAGCGATGGGGGCGCTGTCGGTAAAGCGTCGCTATATTTAGCGCCGCTTTACCGTCGTTTTAGCAGCACATTTCGGCCGCTAGCGGGGTGGTTTTACCTCCCGCGAGCGGCCGAAAAAAGGTTAATACCGCCCGCAAACCGCCGCTGCAGCTGCGTTTTGCGGGCGGGTTCGGAGCGCTGCCCCATTGTTTTCAATGGGAACGGGCGCTATAGTAGCGGTAAATATACCGCTCCTATAGCGAGCCAAATTGCGGCTTGCAGGACATTTTCCACACTGGACTTTCGGGCTTTCACACTGAAGACACAGCAACAGCTGTTTTGGGTCGGTTTGCAGACGCTATTTTTAGCGCAATAACACCTGCAAACCGCCCCAGTGTGAAAGGGGCCTAAAGGTTAAAAAAAAAGCCAGAAAAATAAAACAAATGCAGCCCCCACATTTAAGGACTGGTAAGCTGCAATATATTACATTTTTGATTTAGGATTTATAAGCACGTTAAATAAATGTTGCTTCTTTAGGTAATGTTCTCATAAATATTTTGAGTTTGGATGGGTGAATAAACCCAGCCATTGGTCATCACACCATAGGAACATTTTTAAGTTTTATAGAACTTTAAAACTTTATATTCACAATTTTAAAAATTGAAGCACAGAATTCTATCCTTCTGTCAGGAAAATGTTTTATGCATTAAATTTTTCCTTGATATGTCTGTTAATATATTAATTAATAATCTTCAATTATTGTATTCCTCATTTTTCTTCCAGTATCATAAAAAAATCTTTACTGAGAAAATTCTAGGTAAGAAATACTATCATTCACTATATTTTTTACTATATCTTTTTACAGGAAGAAAAACATAATGAAGCCTTCTAGCAATGTAGCAATCATATGAGATGCAGTCCTTAATCTTTCTAAGATATAGCATAACTTTTACTGCCTGCTTATTAGCTGCCGCAAGGAGCAAAATTTATCTTTTCCTTGCCTAGCTAAATTACATTCACTACATAACGAAACACATACTGTATGTTAAATAATAAATTGTGGCATCAACACACTAGATATTTATTTACCTTACCTATAACAAAACCACAATATTATTTACATTAAAACCTAAATCTTGTCTAGATCTTTCAATTGATAGAAAGAAGTATTGAAAAAAAAAAATGGAAACGTGTTCACAAAGTTTCATGAGAGTTTTTGGCAGAGATGTCTATACTTGCTCATTGAAGCCTGTGAATTTTTACGAGATGGCTGGTCCCCCTTTCAACAGCCTGGAGGGCATACTTACGGTTTCCACTACAACCAACATCTCTGCAGGAATCTGCAGCTCTAATGTTAATGTGAATGTTAACTATGAAATCCTGGCCCCCACATTTTTATTTTGGCTTAACAAGATCTATCAAATGTCAACTGCATATACAGTACCACGTTCATGGCCTGCAGAAACTATTGAAACAACTGTGTCCATGAATTGTCCTGTGCATGTTTATAGTTCTGCTTTTAGTTCTATTAGATGTGGACATTTTTAGCTTATATCATTACTTGAGATAAAAAAAAAAAACTCCATACAATTTAAATTAAATGCTTTGCTGAGTTCCCATTTGGTGATCTTCACATTTTTTTCTTTAGACTTTTTAACTTTTTTTATTTTTAACTTATCCCAGTATGCAAGGCTCAATATAAAACAAGAAAGTCTGGCATCAGAGATTGAAAGATAAAGCACTAAATATTTGTGGGACACAAGGATTATTTCAAAGGTGCTGAAAGATCAGGTATCCTATCAAGCAGTTTAGCAAAAGTGCTGGGTATTGATGCTGAGTGAGCCACCGGTGAGGCCACATGGGTAAGGAGAGCTGTCAAACTCTAAGTAGCAGGGTTGGAAGGCAGCAGTGTGTGAAAAAACTCACTGGTGTGTCAGCTGAGTCTGCTTTAATGAGACACAGAGAGGTACTTCCGGGTGGGGAAGCAGCAGGGGATTGCTATGCAATGGGTTTTAGAGATTTGGCTCTGGACAAAAAGGGAATAAATCTCTGAAACGTGTTGCGTACCACTTTCTGGTAGTGTCAAAGCTTTCCACTAGCTTCTGCCTCACACACATTCCCATTGGCCCGGCCAGCACTATAACGTGTTCTCTGAACCTTTTACCTGCAGCTGTTTTTATATATTTTAAATTACAGGGTATGCTAAATTTATTTTGCTTGTAGGAGCTCTCCAGGCACACCATTAATCAGCATCAGTTAATTCAGAAACAGAAGATTCAATTGCTGCTTGGGAACTACACTTGATTTCAGAAGGAGAATGCAAAGCATTAAAGGGTCTTTACTGGCCCAGCACAATGGGTTTTACTGATGACAATTTAAAAACACACAACTGGCATTACTAGCATCTATAAATTTTGTGTTATTTTTCGCTAAAAGAAAATGAATATAATTCCAAACAGGTGTATATACCTAAAATATAACTATAGACAAATCTTTTTGGATAGAGTGGTGAGAGGAATAGAACCTGTGTCAAGTGTTTTGTAGTCTGTGTTCCCATTAGAGAGCTACATGCAGTCTTAATGTCCTGATCACCAGTGTCACCAGGAATTAAATTGGGGTTAAATACAACATTTTAGGTGGTCATCAGAACAGTAATGAAAGGAAAATTACCAACAGTTGTTATATGGGGGCCTAGGGGTGATGTCACCACTCCCAGAATTCCCAGCCAATGTCAACCACTGGCTTTCACAGGGATTTGTGTGACCATCGTAGAGCAGGATAAAAATATAAGTGTACACATTTTTACAGGAGGGGTGAGGGGACATTTTTAAGTCTGGTTAATCTTAGGGAGGAATTCTACTTTAAGTAATAAAGAATTTTCAGACAATTTAACATGTCCTGTTTTTTTTTTTAATGCTTAATGTTGCATGCTCGGTTCAGGGAAAAAAAAAAAAATATATATATATATATATATATATATATATACACACACACACACACATACATATCACTGTATATTTTACTTTGGTATAGATTATTTACTACATACTATTCATGATTTCATCTATAGATCAATATTTTATACACCTTGACCCAGGGGTAGGCAAATGTTGTGCAGCTGTTATGGAACTTGTAAGACTCCCTGAGGCCTGGAGGAACTTGCAAGACTCCCTAAGGCCGAGGCATGATGAAATTTGTAGCTTCGTCACAGTTGGAATACTGAGAATATCTACCCCTGCCCTAATTAATTATGTCACATACACAATAATGCAATATGTCACCATTCCCGATGTCACACACATCATACTTCGCACTACAAGTGATTTCATTGTATTTGTAAGGACAACCACATTTAAAGAGATTATGGTTATAACCTCATACATCTATGTGGGAAACTGTAAGTTACTTAAAATAATGAAATCTGATAGCCAACTATTAAACAACATTTTCAGAAGCTAGTTAAAGAAAAGATCTGCATATACTTATCTAATATTAATTTGAAATGTATGTAAAGTATCACCTCCTCCCAGCTGTATTACAACCAGTAGACAAGCAATTCAATGTAAATTACCACCAAAAAACCCAATTTGAATACCTGGACACATGACCATTATCACAGTCCTTTAATTCACAGTGTTCAGAGGTGGTGGAAAGTGCCAAGCTGAAGCACATCACATGCATTTGTGACATTGCTGTCACTCCACATTATCAAGTACAGTACACTGCTACAGAGTGACAGTGAGGCTTACTGGAGGAGCTGCTGACAATCACGCTGCTTGAGCCATCCTTAGAGGCTACTGGAGTCATTTTGCCAGGTGTTCTATTTGAATATGTATAAATAATTTTTCCTAATCACTGTGGCAACTGATATATTTTAAAAGCTTGTGGATATATTCAAAAAGCTTGTGGATAAAAGCTTGGTGGATTTTTCTTGTCTTTATTTCATAATTTCAGGTGCATTCATATTTCTTTTCAAGGAGTGTTGCGGTTTTAGCTGGGGAGAATGAATAGCTTCCTTCCTGGTCCAAACTGGAGCATGTACAGAGGGTGGCAATGCAGAAGATCGTAGGTCGGCTGGTAAAGTGTTGCCCCTTTTCAACAAGATTGTACAGAGAACTGACATGAACACTATATGTACTAATATATATTTTAACAAATGCTGAGCACAGAAATTTAAAGAAAGTATTTTTAGAGCTCATGACAAAAAATGCAGGTATATTGACATTGTAACGGGTAATTTGAGCAAGTTAAGAATCTAAGATAAAGTAAACAGGATTCAGCTATTATGAAATTAAGAAACAAGGTTAAAGCTTACCATAAATGGTCAAATAATAGTAAGCAGTGAATGTGATATCTTTTATTTGCAACAATCACACCACTTCTATTCTTTTGGAGGGCAACGATACAACCATACAGCAGTTGGTGCCTATCCTTGTGGAGCCTATATTTAGGAAAACCTCTGTGCAGTAAGGTGGTTCATTCCCTCTTTGTGTTGTCTGCATCTGTTGCTCCCACAGTGCGACTGGCCCAATTGTCCAACGTTACAATTCACAATAGCATACTTTACTGTCTATGGCTAGCTTTACTTTTCTTTGTCTTTCATCTCATACATTTAATAGCAATCAGAAAATACCTATCTATAGCATGTGCTCACCTTGTTTGCTTGCTTTAGCTACCAATGGTAAGAAGTTTTTTGATGTAAAGAAGCCTTGCTCTGTTGTAAGACCTTTGAAGATGTCATCAATTTTAGGTTCTGGCAGACCTGAGAGAAAAAAAGTAACATTATAAGTTAAATATGTTTAGTCTGCAGCCTTTCAAGGAAAAACAATCAGAAAATAGGTACAGCATGCCAGTATTACATTTTTTTTTTTAATATGTTGTTTTCATAAAATATACAACTTCCTTTCCAGCTATTAGTTATCTGAATATACACATCCTTTAGGCTCCCTGGAAGCTTTATGAATGTTTCTAATCACAATTTGCATGTGCCTAGTGAAGCATAAACTTTAAATGTTGCCAAGCAAAACTGTGCTGACTGTAAAGACTCTAAATGCATCACTTCATGTTCTGTATCTAGTGGTAAACAGTCCTACATGGGAAAAAAGTATTTGAACAGCCTAGATTGTAGTTAAATATCATCACTGTTGCCTGACATTCCCACCTGCTTCTTCATGAGCTCCTTTTGTTCCTGATTTGCTTAAAGCTGAACTCCATCTTTTGACATACTTTACATAGTTTATTTGGGCCAGCTTGGCCCAAATGAACTATGCCCCTCACCAACATGTGATGCCGCTGGATGTGCAATATAAACTGTATGTAGCTATGGCTACATACAGCATACCGCACTGTGTTGCAGATTCAAGACAAGACTTCTAGTCCCATACCGGGAACACAGTAGAGTCAATCACAGTAGTGCTCAGCCAGTTAGAGAAAGCAATGTATTCTATCAGAGGCGGGCTGATGATGATACAACCTCTGACTCTGCCAATCAGAGGAAGCTTTGTATTCATTGCTAGAATACATCCCTTTCTCTGAATGGCAGAGCACTGCTGTGATAGACTCTACTGTGTCCTGGGTATGAAACAAATTATTTCATCTTGCGGGGGGTCTGTAAATTTCTGTAAATTATAAAGGCCTTTCTTGGGCTGTACATATACAACTAGCTTGTATGAGAGAGACAGGTGGTCCTTGTGTATGGACTACCCACAAAGAGGGATTCAAAGAGGAGTCAGGGAATCTATGGTTTGCAAAGTATGCACTGTGGGAAAAAAAAAAGTTACTCAGTTGTACATATCTACATCTTCATGCTTCTAAAGCAAACCTTTGATATGTTTCCCATAAAGAATCTAGGGATACTGACTGCCTATTTAGGCAGAATTGACCACAGTTTGTGTTGCTATTTCTAACCCATGATCTAAAGGAGATGATAACAAATGGAAACCTTCCAATGAAGATAATCAGAATGCTGAGAGAGCATAATGTCTCTACCAAAGTTGTAGGGTATAGGATGCTAGGGAGAAAGTTGAATCCAAAGGGTCCCTGTATCAAGGGTGCATGTGCGGTATTGTGTTCTGGCTTTGTTTAACATGAAAGTTCCAGTTTAGTATCTTAGTCAAAGTGACCACTTTACAATAAGGATGTCTGGACCAAGCCTCTTCTGTCTCTCTTGGGCCTTTTCTGAATTGGGGTTTTTCCCATTCCAGACATAGGAAATGATAGTTTGTCTAATCTAGACAAACTAGATGTTGCATATGTTACCCATCCAGAAATGCACCCATCTGCAACAAAAACAATATTGTGGGCAATGCGTTTATTTTGACAACCCTTGACAAACATGTAAAATAAACCTTATTCCAATCATCGCAGCCTTGCTTGTTGGTCTTTAATAATTGTTTATGTGTATTGACAATAGTAGATGGAGAGAGTAAGTAAGCTGGATGCACAGGTATTTCACAGATTGATGCAGCCATGCAAAAGGGGAGGGATGTCAGAGAGTATCAGCCACTAGAGGTGGTAACTACAGGGGTAGTTTTGTTTTTGTAGGTCTGATTTGTACACATTTATTTTGACATTGGAGAGTATCCCAGATTCCTGTATTTGCATGGTTGGATGGGGAGGTGATCAGTTCAGTAATATGGAACAGAACGTTTGTAAGCAGATATATGTAAGAAAATAGGGGCCAGACCAGTACCACATCCATACTCTCCTAACGAAAAGAGAAAAAAGTATATTTAGACTTTACAGTTGCCACTCAGGGATTATTGCATACATAAAATTACTTGTTTTTTTTTTTAATCCCAAAAAAATAAAATTTAGAACAGAACTACAAAGTTACAGATTGATTCTTGTCTTTTCACTATAAACACTATTCCACATAACATGCCTAACACTATTGCCTTAATAATTACTTATTTAAGACTTTTTATAATTAGATCACGGCCAATGGTAAAGTGACATTCTATCTCAGACTTTCAAAGATTTGGTCCCCTTCCTCAGGATTAAATGGTGAAATTACTGTGAAAACGTGACATCACGAAACGTACGTACGTACGTCGGAGGCGGTACCTGATCACTACACTGAACGCAAGCTTCCCAGGATATCCGGCTTTGTTGGTTGACGGCGCGAGGAGGTGACACGCACGCCGATCGGCTTAGGAATCCTTCAGAGGGAGAGCTATTTTCCAAACCTTACCACTGTTTTATCAAGGCGAGCAGCCCCAGTGCCGGGCGGGCACCGGAGAATGTGAGTGGCCATTTGGCTTTCTTTGTTATATTGTTTTTAAAAATAAAAAGCAAAATTACACTATGAAGTGTCTTTTTAACTCCACATATACACCCATCCATGACCTGATCTGAGCAAATCTGAGAGGAGGAGGAGGAGGTGTCTCAAAGTTTTTTCCTTTGGTGTATCCAAACAGGCTATGTCCTGTAACAAGCGCATGTGATTGTTTTTTAGTTAAAACAATCAACATCTTCCAGTAAGCGGCCAGCTTTACTATTGCTATCACCTGGGTGAAAGAAGAGTTTTTTCTATGCGGTGAAGGGATTCACAGTTATTAAGAAAAAGTGCAATTCAACACTCAACTGATGTTAATTATTCTATGAACTTTTTGATTCAATTTTTTTTGGTTTTATGGTGATTTTTTGTATTCTCTAGAGACACTATTTTTACTACTACTCATATTCATGTCCAGGCTATTGGTGTGTCTTGGATCTGGATTCTATTAAGGAGGAGTTGTTTATCATTTGGTGTGATTCATATTTACCACAGTTGTGGTACACTGATTTTGTTTATCATTTATATATATATTTAGTGATTATTATTTTTCTGTGGGAGCACTTAAATACTGTTTCATTTTATGTTTATTGTGTAAACACATATAATAGCACTTGGTCATGACCAAGAGGTCATTATTGGTGTTAGTATTTTATATTGGACATGTTGAGTGTCACAATATTCGGTTGATTATCTGACACTATTATAGAAATTGGTTTTTTCTTATTTCTCATCACCATATCAAGTATTTTTATAATATTCACTATCAAATATACTATTTATTAGGAGGTTCACAATAATCTTGTTTATGAGCTTCTTACCAGGGACTTTTACACCACAATAGAGGCACTTACACCTCATCTGAGAGTTATATTCTATATTTCATATTATTTACAAATACCTTTAGTTTGTTATAGATTTATAGCGCCCCAAATACCAAACCTCACCATTCATCAAATCTACGGATTTAAAGGGAGCAGCTTTTGTATTCAATTAACATCTAATTGATTAGGGATGATAAATTAGTGCTTCTTTAGCGCTTTATCATCACCGTAATATTAAAACATCCTATATTTTTTGACTGTACAGTTTCTCTCCTCCAAGCGCGGGGTTGAGATAACCCATTTATTGGGGTCATCTACACCTACACTGTGAAAATCATGCAATAGAAATGTTGTGAACCAAACAATTTTCTAAATTGTGCACATACCAACATACAATATAAAATACATATACCGTACTTGACAGTTTTGTAGTGCTGCATGTATTTATATCATAACCTGAACTATTTCAAAAATTGTTCTATTGGCAGACACAGGGACAACTGAAGATGAGTCAACGGGAGATCCCCACCATTTGGTTTGTATATTCAAAAAATGTGTATGAAATATATACAGTATAGCCGGAAGTCCATCATATAGCCAATAGTAATTAAAACAGGCAAGAATACTGCCCTTCATTACCCCAGTAGAGTATTCTGGTTATTTCTGATTTTGTGGAGTAATTTTTCCATCACCAAGGCAAATAACACAGGCAATAGTGGGCAGCCCCATCTGGTGTAATTTCTTGTTAGGAAGGGTTGGGGAAAAACACTGATAACTTTGATCCTTGCTGTGGGATTTGTATATTGCATGGCTACCTACCCAGTGGGTGATCTGGAAGGAAGTAAGGTAGGATTTAAAAAAAAAAATCAAATGCATTAGTGTAACTATCTGTACCAGGGCTTTTACAATTCAGGAGTTCCTTAACCACATGCCCTCTAAGGGGGTTATAGGCTTTTCCAGTTCAAGAACAAATTCCGATAGGAGCCTTATATAATGAACAGTTTGTAAATAATGTTGGATAGCAGATCTCCTCTGTTCATTTGCATTCTGGTGCTGTGAATGATCTAAGATTATATAGGTAATAATAGAAATCCTGAAATTGTCAGGCAATTAGGGTTTTACAAGAGGTATTGCCACCATGGGCAGTGTTTAGCTTGTGTGTACATGGCTTACGTTTTGAAGCTTCCTGATCACTGCAGTGAACATTCCACTACATTTTATTGCCCTCCTCATGAATTTTGTTCTTAAATGAGATGTAGCATTTCAATATGTATCACTTTCATAAAGTGAGCCCCGTGTGGGGTAAGCTTACCGTGTTCTTCCAAGATCAAGCCCTCAGACACCTTTCCCAGTGACATTAATCTGAAAGCAGTTTTTTTTTTTTTTTACAGTATCTTTCTGAAGAGTAGTGACTGTTATATGTCATCCAAAATGTTATCATCCAGTCACCTGGACCAATCTCTCTGAGTCAGGTATGTATATTTGTACTTTAACTGAAGTATAATCAGAAATATTTTTTTGGTCTATGGTTGATTTTTCTAGGAAATGCAAAAGAACTGGTCAACATACACAATGGGGGTTATTTACGAAAGCGAAATACACTTTGCACAACAAAAGGGCACTGCAAGTGCACTTGGAAGTGCAGTCGCTGTAAATGTGAGAGGGACATGCAAGGAAAATAAAAAACAGCATTTTAGCTTGCACATGATTGGATGATAAAATCAGCAGAGTTTCCCCTCATTTCAGATCTACCCCTCAGATTTACAGCGACTGCACTTCCAAGTGTACTTGCAGTGCAAAGTGGATTTGCCTTTCGTAAATAACCCCCAATATCTTTTCTGAATAGGTTTTATAGACCTTCAAGTAGTAGCTATAATCACAGGTTGATCACCAGCAATCAACCAGATGAACACATTGTATCGTTTTACAGAAATCTTTCAAAGCGGAAGTATTCTGAAAGAGGATTCAAGGGTCAGTTCTTAGCTAACAATAAAGTCAATTAGGAACCCTTTTCTGAAATCATGTAAATTAGCTAAGGTTTCTTTTATAAAGGTGGGAGTAGTGGGCAGATTCACATGTTAGACAGGACTGTGAACTCCAGCATGGAACCCTTAGATAGAAGATGTGTCTGTATCCTCTTTATCACTCTCTTGGCAGCTCAGCAACCAAGTAGACCAGACACGTCACCTGTTTTAGCTCTGCAGTGCTGCTGACCAGTGTCTGCATTAAACACCTGATCTCAGCCTTTCCTCTGAAGGAACTTTACATCAGGTGCACCAGATTGACACACATATGATTGCACCCCCTCCTTGCTATACAATGTTTTCAATGTAACTTTTATTCAATCACCATTCAATTTTCTATAATATAAAGGCTCTTCTACTTACCATTATTCTCACGTTAAAAGAACTTTATATTTACTGCATATGAAAGGGCTGTAATCATTTTTATATGTGGAACTATGGGATTTTTCACCCACTTTCTTTTCACTGGTTAAAAATAAAATAAACATTGTCATATAAACTACAAGTGCACATAGAGGACTTTCTTTGTTCTTGGTCTATAAAGGAAAGTTGTTGAATGTTACAAAGGAAAGTTTATGAACCATTGTCAGGCTCTTGAGAAAATGAAGTCAGCCTTGAGGTCTATGAGGCTCAGTTAGTGTTTCATCAAGCAAATACAGGCAGTGTCTCTGAATGGCTATGGCTACCCCTCTGGTCTTTGCTTTGTGTGATGTGTTCAGAAACCATAAATTAAAGCATGAGGGTAGTTTTGGGGGTAGAAGATGAGGTAAAGTGTGTCTTGAAGCATCAGGATTTGAGAGCTGAGGCATTTTATCTTTAACCGCTTCCGGACCAGCCACTGCAGTTAAACTGCGGCAGGTTGGCCCTGCGTGAGCCATTGTAGCTGTACCTCAGCTCTTTAAGATGCTTTAGCAGCACGATGACCACCAGGCACCCGCGATCGCTCATGACAGAGTGAGGACCGGGATCTCTCTTTGTAGACACACAAATCATGGTTCTCTCAGGGGAGTAGAGACAGATTGTGTGCTCCTACTAAGTAGGAACACTGATCGGTCTCCTCCCCTAGTCAGTCCCATGCCCCCCACAGTTAGAACACACCTAGGGAACACAGTTAACCCCTTGATCGCCCCCTAGTGTTAACCCCTTCCCTGCCAATGACATTTATACAGTAATCAATGGCTATTTTTAGCTCTGACTGCTGTATAAATGTCACTGGTCCCAAAAAAGTGTCAAAAGTGTCCGATCTGTACGTCGCAATACTACATTATACTACACTAACACTATACTACTCTAGGGAGGTGATCAGGATTTCTTTTTTACACACTACGATTGCTTATAACTATGCATTTTACAGTTATAAGCAACCGTTTTTCTGAATTAAAATTATTAATTTAGTGTTTACTATTGTGATTAGCTGTGATTGGATACAGCTAATCACATGGGACAGATGGATTGTGATTGGCCTTGTCTGTAACATGTGATCACTGTAACCATTCACAGAGCTCATCACAATAGTACACAATGAATGACATGAGACAAAGCCATTCATTGCATACAATTGTCAGGTGATCTGATGTGATTGGCCACAGCGATTACATGGTACTGGCAGTGGTCTGGTACAGTGATCTGTCATCAGCTGTAGCATTGGATGTAGCATGGCTAAGTTCGGATCATGGGGGGTGCACGAGGCACGATCCTGGGGGGGACATCATTTGAGGTCCTCTCAGAATAACAGGGCTCCCACGCAGCCATCATATTAGAATAGGCCGGACGGGAAGGAGTTAGGTTAGCCATTGTGTAAGCAATTTATAACAATGCATAAAGTTACATGGCTCTGCAGGTTGCCCCAGGAACATAGGGAAGAGAAGGGGAGGGAAGAGAGTGTGTTCTGCAATCACAGTAAACCAGTGAACATAATAATTCAGAAAACAGTTTGGTGGCAGTTCCCCATCCATGATTAGGGTATGTCTACCAAGACAAGAACTTTGTTTTTTTGGGAAGTGCTCTATTAGCCAGAATGAGGCCTATTGGGAGTAGATGTATAGCTAATTTAATCTGGCTATCCTGCTCCCCACCTTTGTAAACAATTCCTGGTTTTATAAAGCTTTGTACTGGCACGCCTGCCTGTGTTTGCTAAACCAGTGCATTTACAGCTTTGCAAGGAAAAAAGAATAACTAAAAAATGTCAATCTATACTTAATTTGGAGCATCAGACTGAGGGCTAACTTGGGAAGGCAAATACTTCCCACTCAGTTCTCTGTATGAAACACAGGCATGAGTTCAAAGTGGTGAGGGAGCAATGGAGTCAGAGGCTGCTATAAGATGCAGGAGGACCACCAGAAAGATGGGAGGCTTTCCGAATAGTACAAAATTGTGCAAACTTTCTGTAGGACTTTGTTGTAGTTTTATTTGTGTGAAGAAAATCCTTTTTATTATTTATATATTTTTTTTGTTGTTGTTGGTGACATAAAACTGACTTTTTTTTTCTTTAACTGTCTTTCTGACATCTAATTTCCCACCAATCCCCACAATAGAAAATAGTGGGGAAAAAAAATCTCACACTACTATCACAGCATGCAGAACCTCTGCCGGTCACTTTTCAAAGTCTATTTTTTTTTGTCATAAGCATTTAACAATGTCACAAATTATGTTGGTACTTAATACATTGATTTCCTATGATCTTCAGCTTCACCTAATGGTCATATTGTGGTATGTACTCTGATTGAGGAATTTCAGGAAAATAAGGCAATATGGCCACTGGATGAATCTGAGAATCACAAGGAAATCAATGTATTATGCAAAATACGGTCAGCATTTGTGACAACTGAGACAATTCTTGTGACTGAACCTTTTTTATCAATAAAAGAAAAGGGTGTGCAGCCTATGGTCATAGGTTTTCCTCCCGAAGCTATGCCTCCAAGATCCTTGCACCATCAGCAAAGAGGTTGTCGCAGATCATATCATTATGGTGGGGCATATTGGGCTCCCTGAATATCAATTTATATGGAGAAGAATAAAATGTCTGCCTTGAAGCCTTGCACCACTTTCCTCCTCCTCAACCCCAGCACCCCAACACTTCTTTTCCTCCTCAACATGAGTACCCCAACCATTCTCCTCCCCACCCACTCCTCAACACTCCTCCTACCCACTGCCAGCATCCCAACACTCCTTACTGCTAGTACCCTGACCCGACTCCCCATTCTCAGAAACCCAACACTTCTCCTCACTGCCATAAACCCAACCATCTTCCTCATATTTCTCCTTGGTCTCCTGCTGTCTATTGGCATTCCACGTGTTGGTGAGAGGAAGCAATGGCACAGTAATTCTGGCTGAGCAAAATAATGGCACCTGAGCTCCTGATACTGTGGTGTAGCACAGGCCATAAGCTCACTGAAATGGGGTGTTTGGCAAAAGCTGGCATGACATAGGTAAGCATTGGGGTGATTTTTATCTTTTTTTTTCTTCTGCTTCTGCAGTAGCATTGCAGAGGTTTGTGAACCAGTCCTGATGAAAGATCTGTTCCTTTTGAATTGATGGTGTATGCTCTATACTACGCCAACTCCAAAGTAGCACTGTGACTTATTACTCAATCATTAATTATATTAAAGTGCCTAAAACATAACATAGTCTACAGTATACAAAGTCCATAAACTGTGCAAAAATAGTGACACCAGGTAATTTTCACACTTCACCACTTGTGCACGTGAGGTCTCTCTTCCCTCAGAAAGAAACTTACTGGAGCAAGTTGCCACCCATTCTCATAACTGGCATAAATCGCTTTGAGTATATAAGCACAAACTGCTGGTTACAACACCACTAGTTTACTCCTCCACCTGGCTCACATATCACCACATAACATAAGAAAGAAAAAGAAAAGAGCCTCCAATAGTGTAGTAAAATCATCCATATTCATATTTATTATTAAAAAAACACTCAAAAATGTAAAATAAATTTCACTTATCACATAATGAAGATGGCATGAGGCAATGCTGTATAGTAGTCACATCAATCTCTTAGAATCTCTGGAGCCCTCAGGCACCTCTGCCCCATCACTTCTAATTCAGGCTCTGGCGTCAATTCTGGTTGCTATGTAGCCACGCCCCAATGCGTTTTATGAGGATATATTTGTATTTCAAAACTGAATAAGATCTTGAGTTTTTAATTTAAGGTAGGAGCAGAGACTATTCTTTTTTGTTTATAATATATTCACATGTTTTTTGGTTTAATATTGTTTTAGTTGTTTATTGTTATATTGAGTTTTCATGTTTTTTTTTTGCACTGCAGAGCACAGGGTCTTGAGTAGTCAGCCCTAATGAAAGTAGACAAAAAAATTTCCCAGCCAGTTGATGAGGATATGGCACGAAGGGCACACAAGCATCACTGGAAAGGCAAGTGGCCGTTTTGTGCCCTTGAAGAGGAAGAGGGTGTATGAGCATTGTTGTAAAAAAAAAAAGTGGCTGCTCCCGAGCAGGAGAATTTTAAGATTAAGTTAAAAAATGAATGTTTTGAAAGAAAAAAATTGATGGTATTAGAGAAGATAAAACAGGATTTCTATCTCTACATATATGCTTCATTCCTGTTAATGATTGTTAATATAGTGGTGGGTGTCAGGACCCACAGTGTCCTTACCAACCAGTGATGCCATTTAAAGAAATGGTGGAGATGGTGGTGGACATCATTAACCAAAAATGTGGGTGTAGACCATAGACCACATATGGTTATGGCCAAATTTGGTCAGTGATGTCAGCCACCATCTCTGCATTTGTTAACATTCTACATGACAGCTCAGGGAGCTGCAGAACTGTGATTTAGTGCAGCATCACTATATTACATCACACAGGGGACCATTGGTCATTTTGCTAGTAAAGACCCTTTGTACAATATATCCATCTAAATGTGTCCTAGATGCATTGACGCTACTAGCTCCTGAAAAAGCTGTAATCATGGACTGAAGGTCCAGTATACTCTCCAGAAGTCCCTAGATGTATAGGTTGGAGTGTATATTTTTTCCTACCTTAGGGCTGTAGTCATGGTATTCCACAATGCAGCAAGGGACTTCTTGCTTTCTAGACTGCCATGCTTTTGCTATCTCCAGGAGCTCTTTAGTCAATCAGTCTGTTATTTGTCTGGAAGTGAAGTGAAGAACCTTTTGAGGCATATCATCAATAGTTTATGGAAACTGAGAGTCACCCATGAACTTGACTAGCCTGCACAGAGTCCTGTCCTCAACCCAATATAATACCTTTGGGATGAATTAGAGCGGAGACCTCAAGCCTGGCCTTCTCTCCAACATCAGTGCCTGAGCTCACAAATTCGCTTCTGGAAGAATGGTCAAACATTCCCATAGACACACTCCTAAACCTTGGGACAGCCTTCCCAGAAGAGTTGAAGCTGTTATAGCTGCAAAGGGTGGGCCAACTCAATATTGAACCCTACGGACCAAGACTGGGATGTCATTAAAGTTCATGTACGTGTAAAGGCAGGCACCCCAATACTTTTGACCATATAGTGTATTTAACCACTTCAATACAGGGCACTTATACACCTTTCTGCCCAGACCAAATTTCAGCTTTGTGCGCTGTCACACTGAATGACAATTGCGCGGTCATACAATACTGTAGCCAAACTACATTTTTTATAATTTTGTTCCAACAAATACAGCTTTATTTGGGTGGTATTTGATCATCACAATTTGAGGTTTTATTAATACCCTATAAAATGTAACCCTACTTTTTTGGGGGGGGGGGGCAGCAACTCTGGGATCCAGAATTTATGGTAGTTAGATATTCAAATGAGTGCGAAACATCATCATTGTGAGGGTTAAAAAATAGGAGAAAAATGTACAGCACACTTCTTTACAGTGAACTAATTATACATTTAAAGAAAATAATAGCAGAACCTTTCAGCACAATGATTTTAATGAGCTGCCCTATTTTTTGAGAACACAAGTTAGCTCTATAGCTGCACCTTGCACCTCACTGAATCAATACTAAATCCACATTGACTGCATTGCTACCTCTACAGTCTACTTCTTTATTCAACAAGCAGAAGTAGGCATTAAAATAGGACATGTGGCTTTGTAAACCTTTTATAAACACAGGTTTGCAACTGAACAGTATTGATCTATACCTCAGTGGTAGATAAATGAGAAAATCAGCATCACATAAAGGGGGGGGGGGGGGGGAATGAAAAAAAAAAAAAAGGAGAAAACAAGTTTCTTGAGAAAAAATAAATCTGAGAAATAATGTAGTATAAACTTGCTACATTATTCCAGGTCTCTATTTTTTTAATCTAATAATTAAACACATATTAAATATATGTTTCACAATTTGAATTTCCATTTTAATTTATTATCTTTGCAATGTTTTAATGAACCATATGATATCGAATTTTACTAAGTTGAATTATAACCCTAATATTTCTAGCACTCAAATGCAAAAATGTAATGTCTGATGTTTCCATGATAATTAAGATTTTGAGCTATAAATAATAAACAGAGTTTGAAAAGGCATGCCATGCACAAGAAGTGTCCAGGATTATTCTCTATATTTCTATTATAACTGAACCTCTTTCTTTGGGCTTTTTAATTACAAATGATTACATATGGTATTCAATGTGTCAGCTAGGAATGTGCTATGAGATTTAATTGAACATGCGTTTGACCCGAATCCTGCCTGTTGTAGTTTGCCAATCAGGGCAACAAACTGGCCATACTCCACCAACTAGCCTGCATGGCTGATGTAGCCAGGAGTCTGTCATTTAACAAGAGTATTACTTTTGTCTCTAAATGACAGATCCCTGCTAGCTTCTGCTTTAAGATGTAAAAAAGCATGGGAAACCTGGGTGTCATAATTGATCATAAATAGCCATGACCATGTATTACAAATGATGTCATCCAGTTCTGTGGTGTAAAGGGGTTGTAAAGGTATCATTCTATGCATTAAGGTGAAAAAACATCCGACGATTAGCGGCCCCTCGTTTTACTTACCTGACCCCTCGAAAGTCCCGTGCTCACCCCGACGTCCTCTTGGCCACTCACCCTGGCCGTTGATCGGCTGGAGTGGATGGATTGAAAGCAGCGCAGCCATTCGCTCACGCTGCTGTCAATCACATCCAATGACACGGTGCGCCGCGGGGCAGAGTGATACAGTGAGCTGCTACGGCCGCCAGCTGTATCACGGGAGTGCGCCCGCAAGCACTCCAGACCATGCAAGGGATCTCGCATGAAGTTGTGGATCACAGCATCACAGAATGTAAACACAGGCTGCATATAGCAGCTTTATGTCACATACTGGCTGGTGGTCAGAAAGCACACATTTGCTTTCACACATTGAAGGGTATGCCAGAGATTAAAAAAAAAAAACTCCTGGCCGTCAGCCAGCACCAGTGAAATCTAGTAACAGTGCAAACAATAAAAAAAAATCCACCCTTTGAATGCCATTTACCCCTATATTGTCCTTTCCCACCCTGTCTCTGATCTGCCTTTATATTCACCCCTAACATCCCTTACCCTACACATGTGTACATAAACCTACATGTGACAATTAGAATTAGTGTGCTGCCCCTTTAAGGAAAAAAAAAATGTGGTTTATTTTCCAATTCAACCAGACGCTTTATAAAAGGTAAGCAGCCTGGGTGTAACCCCCCCTCCCCCAGATCTTACCAGGCCACATAAGCATTGCAAGGATGGGGTGGGGGTGGTCAAGCCTCCCTCCTTTAAATTAAAATGTAAATTTAAGCACCTTTGATGAAAGGTCCAGATACAATTGTTCTCCAATAAAAAAAAGTCAAGGGGACAATCCAAAGAATAGCCAAAGCTTTTTGGGGGGTCCAAGATGCCCCCTTTATTTAGTATTGATTGAAAACATGTGAATGGACCGGAAGTGACCTGAACTTTTAATATTGTTTCTTCTGGTGTGATTCCAAGTGCAGGCTTTGTCAGAAACCCAGTTGGAAGGGTATTATGCAAGGGGGTTGACCAAGTCTCTTGTGACCCAAAAGTGACGTGGGGTCTGCAAAGGAGACTTATTTGCATACGGAAGCTCTCTTTACAATTAAGGTGCCCCAGATAGTCTCCCTCCCTCCCTCTTGTAGCTCATTCACAAAAAAGGGGATAGTAAATAAAATCACCCACACCATAGAAAAAGTTTTTTTTTTTTTTTTTTAATAATCAGTATCTCCCATGTAAATGATAAGTCAATAATGCTGTCCAATGATGTAGATCCACATCAAGCATGATGAGCGATACCGTCAATCCTACACAAAACAATAGTGAGAGGTCCTCCAAAGCCTATACCAGAAACTGTCATCCCTAGTGGCAGAACTGGCTCCCAGTGCATTGAGATGAGATGAACTGCACTGGATTCAGTTCAAACAGGGTTTGGCAAACTTCAAAAAAGTTTCAGTGCTGAACCTAAACCCCATTGAAATCAATGGAAACCAAATCTGTGAAATTAGAAAAGGCTATTCTCTGCGGTAATAGGCAAGGGGGTATGAAAAAGCATGGGGGACATGGCCAGAAACTGGGAAGATCAGAATCAGTTTGATCAAGGGACTGAGACGTACATTTCACCATGCTTGGCGTCTTCAGAAAGTGACATACCGCCATTTACAGTTTACTTCCACACAAATGTAAACTGGAAATGGTGGTACGTCACTTCCTGAAGATGCCAAGCACAGTGAAACATATGATAGAGCTGGGAGATTCATCACTTCCAGGTCCCATGAGGTACCCATCTGGCTTAATTACCCAGAGTGAGGCATGAATTGCATGCTATTTCTGGAGGAATAAGCTATATCTGAACATGCTGTATACACCTAGGATTCAGGCACACATACATGTGAGTGCAACCTTTACTATTTGCTTTTATATATTTTTACTAAATTTACTACACTTTGAAGACTTTTTATGTGTCTCCTTTGGAGTCATTTTCATACATTCTAGTTCTATCCTGAGGGAACATTGTAGTGGAGTGGTGTAGCAGTGGAACTAATCTGGCTTTCCAAAAGCGCTTATTGACCATCCTGTAAAAATGGGTCAAATACCTCTGGTGAGTTGCCACCTTTCCATTGAGCACCCGCGGTGAAAGAACTATAAGATATTCACATATAGAAGCATTTTGTTTTGGTGTTGGGATTTGTTACAATGGACTTTATGTTTGTATATTAGGTCACATTGAGTTTTGGACTTATTCATCCTATTTTATATTGGATTCAACATTTAAAATGTCTATGAGCACAGCAAATGCCAATTCCTTTACACTTGTTTTCCACTGTATTTGTTCACTAGCAAGGTGTATCAAGAGAGAATGTCAAATCACATCAAGAAATTCTTTACTTGAACTTCTCCCCTGGATCTATGTTTAATGTGTGGTGTGTGCACAAAGCATACTTCAGAAGCCTGCTTATTCAATTGGCAGACAGGGAATAAAGCAGAGAATGCAGTCTATTACGTCTATCCTGTCTAAGATCAAAACTTTAGAGTTCCAGCATGAGAACATCTGATTTAACTATAACTTCAGAACCTCAAAAGTGTGGAAATGAACTTAGAATGTTATTCTATATACTATATAGTATTTTCATAAACACCACCTACTACTAGCAGGGCAATAAAGCGGGCAAACTCCTTGCTTAACAGCTGAAGATCCGACAGGGAAAATTTCCTATTTGATTTAGCCTTACTCAAACCTAAAGATATACCACCCTAAAGACATTGTTAAGCCATTTATGGAATACTATAAAACCCTTTATTACCTGAGGGATGACCAAACTACACCTCAACCTACAACTGAAGTAATCTCAACATTTCAGAATTCCTTCAATCTTTCCTTGGTAGATAACCATATATTAGATATTCTGGATGCTCCCTTTACCATGGAAGAGATTAGGAAAGTAATATTCTCTCTTCTCTCTTTTTAATCAAGTATTATAAAACATTTCAGATTGTGTTACTCCCCCACCTGAATATACTCCTTAATAAGGTTACATCCTCCAGTTTTTCCCAAAAGAAATGTTGCAGGTGGTATGGCCCAAGCCAGGGCAGAAGCCCACTTAACCCCAACATTAAAAAGATCAAACAAATGTACACCAAAATGTTATTAAAATTAACCAGGTTGGGTTTGTCAAGGCAAACAGGCCCCAGACAGCACCAGGATAATGTTTATTTTCATTATTTTGTGGAAACCCACAACATTTCTCTTGATTTACTTACATTGGATGTGGAAAAGGCATTTAATTAGGTGCATTGGGGTGATCTATGACCATCTATGAGGGCCTTTGGGCTACAAGTGTATGATGTTATATTTACTCAAACCAAAGTGGCTCCCTCCTTGCGCACAGTGTAGGAAGAAATTGACAGATTTGGCTTGGTGTCTTACTGTAAAGTGAATGCCTATAGGTACTGTATAAAGCATGCTACTCTTTTTTTTTTTTTTTTAAATATGGCATTAATACGAATATTTCCTGTTTGGGCATATATTTCACTTCATCTTTATATAGGATGTTTAGGATGTAAGAGGTCAATTTCACCAAATTCAAACAATTAAATAGAGCCTCTTACATCCCAGTATATTTGAGGTATCTTGGGTGACAAAGGGATCGCCCCCTAAAAATGATGCTTTTACCTAAGATCCTATATCATTTCACAACCCTTCCCTATACCTCTCCCTTCATAATTCTTTCAGTCATTGAATATAGTTATCAGAGGGGTTAAAAAGCCAGAGTCGCTCACACTATGCTTCTAAACACAGGTCTCAGGGTGGCATTGGTTTCCCAGTGCTACAAGATTACTACAGAGCTGCTATACAAGATCAATTAAAAGCATGGTTTGAGCCGGCCCCTGGTAGACTTTAGGTCTCTCTAGAGAAAGCTATGGTATCAGGACAGAACAGAGTGTAGTTGCTACTGGCATCTGCAATGCCCCAAAAAGTATTTTGTCCCCCATGCCCCATCTTTACAAGCCTTTTTGGCAGCTGGGAACTATCTTTTACATGCAAATTCCTCTAGGGTTACCAAAACGATAATATGTATCCCTCTGAAGGCTTATGATTGTCTTATTCCTTTTTGCCATGTGACTTCTTGGAAAGCCACGGGTTACTCCACAGTGAAAGATGTTATGAGGGCTGATGGAGGGAAAGATGTTTATAAATTATCTCAGATTCCCCATTTCCACAGAGTGTATCCTGATTATCAAATTTATATAGATGAAGCGGTTTGGAAATACTACAACACTTCATTGCCTATTACAGGAGGTATATCTTGGTTCTACAACTGCTTATGTTATAAGACACAGGTAGTCAAAGATATGAGTAGTCTCAAATGGAAAAAAGCTATGGATGTTGAGTTTAACCTTCAGAATTGGCATATAGCTTCCAACTGTAAAATCACTGTGATATTACACTTTGGGAAAATACTGTAAACATTTTACACAGATTGTATGTTACTACATGTAAACTGAGCAACATGTTTACTCAAGCATCAGCATATTGCTCGTGCTTATGCAACCAAGCAAGTAGGAGACTTTCTTAATATTTTATGGGAATGTAGGAGCTTTTGGAGGTCTGTGTTTTCTCTAATATCACCTGATCCTAATGACCCCCTCCTCACAACTGGTGTTGTTTGGTATAGCTATGGATATATTTTCTAAAGCAATGTACGGTCATTGTTTCACGTATTCTTTTTGCACAAGGCTGACAATTACTAGTAAGTGAAATCAAACCTAATCTTTCTGAGGTGGCCCATAGTTAACATTCAATGTACTTATGAAAGATTATTTGCTTATTTGAACCAACAGAACTATGAGTTCCATTCTATGCATGTTTGAAAATATAATGTATAATGTGGAAGTGTTTTTTTCTGGTTTATTGGTTTTACATTTACTTCTCTTTTTATATTTCTGTCCCTTGTGAATGCATCTATGATATTATTTGACTTGAATGAATCTGTGCATCCTGGACTCATGACTGTACGGTATATACAGTTGTGCTCAAAAGTTTGCATACCCTGGCAAAAATTGACCATAGGATGCATCAAGGTGAAAAAAAATGAAACTTTACATCCCCTTTAAGCATTTGTATGTTTTTTAAGTTCTCTCACTAACATTACTTATTGCTCGCATGTGTATTTTAATTGCCCCAATTTAAATTTTACATGCAGAATATACCATATATTAGTTTATCTTTTACATAATTTAAAATACCATATAGCAAAAATGAAGTATTGGCAATTAAGGAAGTTCACTAAATAAAAACATGTGTTCATATATGATGTTATCTGGTTTATTACTCCAGTATATGCTCATCTATTCTACAATATAAACGGCTTCCCATGTTGGCTTTTTTTTTTCTCTCCAAAGCACAGCTGAGAAATCTTGGAATATTATTTATGCCTGGCTTTAGGCTCTGTTTCTTGGCTTGTGTGACCTCTAGAATTAAAATACACACTTTTAAATATGAAATTAACCATTTCATAATTTGAATTAAGAGCAACATACTGCATGTTTTAGATGCAGTTTTTGTTTTAACAGATGCTATGTGAGGAATGTATATCTATATCTATATATATATATATATATATATATATATATATATATATATATATTACATATACTGTATACAGTATATTTTGTAAGTCACCATTGATGCTTGCCTCCAAATAGCACTGATCACTGTACACAAATATGTCACCATCGCTGCAAGCTGCCGAATGGCAGTGATTACTGTACATGAATACCATTGAAATAAAAATAAAAAAATAAAATCTCTAGGACCATATACTGTATAATGAAAATACCCAAATCCTATATGCCAAGATAATGACAGTATCAATATATGATGAATCAGCACTTTTCATTTCAATTGTCATAGATTTCTGTTGATTGCAGTTCTATTCAATTAGCATACTATATTCTGTTGTATCACATACAGTATTACATAATATTAATCATCTGTATATTAATTTTAGGCATGCAGTTTGTTAAGCACAATGTTATGTACACGTTGTAATATGTCATACAACAGAATGTAGTATGCTATATGAATAGCTAAGTGCGGTCAACAGAAACCTATGAAAATTGAGAATCTTTGCTTATCATAGATTGATACCATGATGATCTTGGCATATAAGATTGGGGTATTTCTATTATATATGGTCCTAGAGACGTTTTCCTTTTCTTTTTTATTTGTGTGCAGTGATCAGTCCTATTTGGTGCCAAACATAGTGACTTCGCAAAATATACTCTAAATATTCTTTAAATATGATAAATATGGATTGATATACTTAAATGAGGAGAAGGAGATTTGTAAGTGCTTAAATGGAAATATATACACGATTTTTTTTTTTTTTTAACCAAACCTCTGAATCTCAGTTAGATATATAAACATTAACTCATGCATAGATACAAACCTGAATATGACCTGATGTCAACCTTTTCCTATCTCATTTACAACAGGGCTCAGAATGGGAGATGAGCTTATCAGTCTGCTTCTACATCACTGACCAATCACAGGCTAGGGGCAGGGACAAGACCTAGTTGTTTTACTTAACTTCTGTAGAGAAAGGTCAGGCCTCCAGGCTGGCTGTTCTCTCTCTGACAGGGACATTTAAATCTCCTTAATTATTAGATAGGAATACAGGAGGATATTTTACTGTATTAGTGTCACTGCTGTCGCTAGGTAACCATTTTTTTTTTTTAGGTAACCGCCATGTTTATATAGGTTCATAAATAGGTTTATAGGTCAGGTACCCCCATATACAACCTAAATAAAGGTTTTAACCCCTTGATTGCCCCTAGAGTTAACCCTTTCACCAGTGATCACTGTATAACTGTCACTGGTGACGCTGGTTAGCCAGTTAGTTATTTCGTTATTTAGGTTCCCCGTCAGGTTTTTATATAGCGTCAGGTACCCCCATATATTACCTAATAAAGGTTTTAACCCCCTGATTGCCCCTAGTTAACCCTTTCACCCCCTTTTGCCAGTGTCACTAAGCGATCGTTTTTCTGATCGCTGCATTAGTGTCGCTAGGTAACCATTTTTTTTTTTTAGGTAACCGCCATGTTTATATAGGTTCATAAATAGGTTTATAGGTCAGGTACCCCCATATTACAACCTAAATAAAGGTTTTAACCCCCTGATTGCCCCTAGAGTTAACCCTTTCACCAGTGATCACTGTATAACTGTCACTGGTGACGCTGGTTAGCCAGTTAGTTATTTCGTTATTTAGGTTCCCCGTCAGGTTTTTATATAGCGTCAGGTACCCCCATATATTACCTAATAAAGGTTTTAACCCCCTGATTGCCCCTAGTTAACCCTTTCACCCCCTTTTGCCAGTGTCACTAAGCGATCGTTTTTCTGATCGCTGCATTAGTGTCGCTAGGTAACCAGTTTTTTTTTTGTATTACTGTTACGGGTGACGCTGGTTAGTTAGCTTGTTTTTTATACTGTCAGGGCACCCGCCATTTATTACCCAATAACGGTTTAACCCCCTGATCGCCCGGCGGGTGATATCAATTAGGTTTTAGGGTCAAATAAGGTCTGCGTCGCCCCAGGTTAGTGCCAGTACCGCAAACACCCACGCGCAAAGCATACACCTCCCTTAGTGGCACAGTATCTGAACAGATCAATATCTGATCTGATCAGATCTATACTAGCGTCCCAGCAGTTTAGGGTTCCAAAAAAAAACGCATTGTTAGCGGGATCAGCCCAGATACCTGCTAGCACCTGCGTTTTCCCCCTCCGCCCAGCCCAGCCCAGCCCACCCAAGTGCAGTATCGATCGATCACTGTCACTTACAAAACACTAAGCACACATAACTGCAGCGTTCGCAGAGTCAGGCCTGATCCCTGCGATCGCTAACATTTTTTTTGTGGTAGCGTTTTGATTCAGTCGCTTCAGTCAGGAGCTTTTTTACCTGTGAATCTCAAAAAAATAAAAAAAAATAAAATAGTTGTCGTTTTATTGTTCTCTCTCTCACTCTATTCTCTCTCTATTGTTGCTCTTTTTTTACTCCATTCTATTCTGCAATGTTTTATTATGTTTTATTATGTTTTATTATGTTTTATCATGCTTGCTTTTCAGGTATGTAATTTTGTTTACTGTGTGTTTTAGTGTTGAGCATTTTTTTGTTTTCAGGTGCGCCATTCAGTTGCAACGCGGATTTATTTATCTTGACAGCAACAGCGTTTGCTCCCACGATACATAAAGCCGCGACTCCAACGCTGTAGGAGGTGATTTCACCACCACAGTTAAAAAAAAGAGCATATATGCCGAAGCATGGGGGCAGCAGGGGGGGGGGGAGGAGCGATTGGCTCCTAATGCCACGTACATACGGTCGAAATTCCGACCGTGTGTACACGGCATAACTTTTGCGGGAGGATGCCCCCATGCATCGGCATATATAAATGGTGCATGTATGCCCATCATTAGAAGTGGGTGGATGAAGGGAGGTATTCTAATGGTGGGCATACCCACCAATCAATCTCTTTTTTTCGTTCAGCCAAGAGGCTGCATGAAAAAAAAAAGATTACAATATATGTCCAGTATGTTGCTGGACTTTGAATGGTTATACCAGAATGATGCCTGCAGGTTTAGGTATCATCTTGGTATCATTCTTTTCAGCCAGTGATCGGCTTTCATGTAAAAGCAATTCTAGCGGGTAATTAGCCTCTAGACTGCTTTTACAAGCAGTGGGAGGGAATGTCCCCCCTCCCGGATATAAACCGCGCCATTGGGAAATTGGGAAAGCATTTTATCACACCAATCTTGGTGTGGTCAGATGCTTTGAGGGCAGAGGAAAGATCTAGGGTCTAATAGACCCCAATTTTTTCAAAAAAAGAGTACCTGTCACTGCCTATTGCTATCATAGGGGATATTTACATTCCCTGAGATAACAATAAAAATCATAACAAAGAAAAAAAATGGAAGGAACAGTTTAAAAATAAAATAAAAAAGCTAAATAAATAAAAAAAAAAACAAAAAAAAAAAAAAAAAGCACCCCTGCCCCCCCTTCTCTTGCGCAAAGGCGTACACAAGCGTTGGTCTGGCGTCATATGTAAACAGCAATTGCACCATGCATGTGAGGTATCACCGCGAAGGTCAGATCGAGGGCAGTAATTTTAGCAGTAGACCTCCTCCGTGAATCTAATGTGGTATCATGTAAAGGCTTTTAAAGGCTTTTAAAAATGTATGTAGTTTGTCGCCACTGCGTGTTTGTGCGCAATTTTAAAGCATGTCGTGTTTGGTATCCATGTACTCGGCCTAAGATCATATTTTTTATTTCATCAAAAATTTGAGCAATATAGTGTGTTTTAGTGCATTAAAATAAAAAAAAGTGTATTTTTTCCACAAAAAATGCGTTTGAAAAATCGCTGCGCAAATACTGTGTGGAAAAAAAAAATGCAACACCCACCATTTTAATCTGTAGGGCCTTTGCTTTAACAATATATATAGTGTTTGGGGGTTCAACGTAATTTTCTTGCAAAAAAAAAATATGTTTTCATGTAAACAAAAAGTGTCAGAAAGGGCTTTGTCTACAAGTGGTTAGAAGAGTGGGTGACGTGTGACATAGGCTTCTAAATGTTGTGCATAAAATGCCAGGACAGTTCAAACCCCCCCCAAATGACCCCATTTTGGAAAGTAGACACCCCAAGCTATTTGATGAGAGCAATGTTGAGCCCATTAAATATTTTTTTTTTTTGTCCCAAGAGATTGAATAATGAAAAAAAAAAAATATATATATATTTTTTTTACAAAAAGTTGTCACTAAATGATATATTGCTCAAACATGTCATGGGAATATGTGGAAATACACCCCAAAATACATTCTGTTGCTTCTCCTGAGTACGGGGATACCACATGTGTGGGACTTTTTGGGAGCCTAGCTGCGTACGGAACCCCAAAAACCAATCACCGCCTTCAGGCTTTCTAAGGGTGTAATTTTTTTTTTATTTCACTTCTCACTGCCAATCACAGTTTCGGAGGCCATGGAATGCCCAGATGGCATAAAACCCCCCAAAATGACCCCATTTTGGAAAGTAGACACCCCAAGCTATTTGCTGAGAGGTATTGTGAGTATTTTGCAGATCTCGCTTTTTGTCACAAAGTTTTGAAAATTGAAAAAAGAAAAAAAATTTTTTTTTTCTTTACTTTCTTCATTTTCAAAAACAAATGAGAGCTGTAAAATACTCACCATGCCTCTCAACAAATAGCTTGGGGTGTCTACTTTCCAAAATGGGGTCATTTGGGGGGGTTTTGTGCTATTTTGGCATTTTATGGCCTTCGAAACGGTGATAGGTAGTGAGGAGTGAAATCAAAAATTTGCACCCTTAGAAATCCTGAAGGCGGTGCTTGGGTTTCGGGGCCCCGTACGCGGCTAGGCTCCCAAAAAGTCCCACACATGTGGTATCCCCATACTAGGAGAAGCAGCAAAATGTATTTTGGGGTGCAATTCCACATATAACTATGGAATGTGTGAGAAATATATCATTTAGTGACAACTTTTTGAAAAAAAAAAAAATCTTTTTTATTTTTGTCTTTATTCAATCACTTGGACTAAAAAAAAAAATATTCAATGGGCTCAACATGCCTCTCAGCAAATAGCTTGGGGTGTCTACTTTCAAATAATGGTAGCCAATCAGCTTCTAACTTCACCTTTTCAACTAAGCTTTGACAATAAAACATGGAAGCTGATTGGTCTCAATGCAAAGCTGCACCAGATTTTGCACTCTCCATTTTTTGTAAATAATCTCCACAAATCCTGACAGAAAAAATAGCTCCCATATGTGCATTTTTTATTAGTGTATTGCTTGAAGCTCTTAAGTTCAGCTCCAGGCACAGCATATATATTTTTTAAATCTATCAATAATTGCCATGACTTGTTTAATCCCTCAATTATTTCTTACTTGTATAGTTGTTACTACGCCTTAGTAAGCTAGTACTAAATAGTACAGAGAGAGAGCAGCCCTTTTGACTCTCCTCTAAAATGAATTGGTGTCTTTGATAGACACAATTTCCAGTGTTGTACTTCTGCCCCATTCACAAAGCACAGCCATAATGTTATCACTGTGTTATACTTTGTAAATGGCACAACAAAATGACGAGGGTGGAGGCACAGCATTGGAATTGGTGTCCATCATAGACACCAATCTAATGCAGCAGGGAGCCAGAAGTTTGGCTCCAGCTGTACTATTCAGCACTAGCCCACTAGAGCTCAGTAACAGCTATTTCAGTACGAAATAGTTGAGGGATTAAACAAGTCTTAGCAAATATTGAAAGATCTTGAAAAATGCAAAAAAACGCTGAACCTGCAATTTAGCATTCAATTATGTGCAGGGAAAAACCAAAACCAAAAAAAAACAAAACAAAAAGTCTCAATAAGATATCAACAATACAATATAAAACACTACCATATAAAACAGAATTATTAGGTATAGCTGCATTTTTTCCATAAACCTAATTCATTCCACATACTGTATGTATCAATAGTGAAGTAAAGACCTATATCAAAATCTTTTGAAGCTTCATAAGCACAAAAATGTTTGCCACATCTTCTTGGTGCTGGCAGCCCAAGCAAAAAAAAGAAAATACACATATACAAAACGTGTTTAGAATGAAATGGCAAAGTTACTACCTAAAATGGCAACATAATCTTGCTTATTTCAACCACACCAGGTCTAATATGAGTTATGCAATCAGGGAACTAAGAACATTTTCATTTGTAGGATTCTTCACACACTAGACAAATGTATACACATATATTCAGCCAAATTAAAAATTCTCAGTCACCTGTTTACTAATTTGTCTGTCACAAGTGGGCATAAGGCCTCTTTCACACTGGGGCAGGAGCGGCGTCGGCGGTAAAGCAGTGCTATATTTAGCGCTGCTTTACCTTTGTTTTAGCAGCGGTTTTCAGCCGCTAGCGGTGCGGTTTTAACCCCCACAAGGCGCCGCAAAGCCGCGCTGTCCCATTGATTTCAATGGGTAGGAGCAGTTTAGGAGCAGTGAATACACGGCTCCTTCACCGTTTCAAAGATTCTGCTAGCAGGACTTTTTTGACCGCCCTGCTAGCGCATCGCTCCAGTGTGAAACCCCTCCGGCTTTCACACTGGAGTGAAAGGGGCCTATACAGGCGCTATTTTTAGTGCTGTAGCACCTGAAAAACGCTGCAGTGTGAAAGGGGCCTAACTGTGGCAGTGAAAGGGATGATGTTGGTTGGTTAACCCAGAAGGAAACATCTTTCAACACTGTGCATACCCACTTCTTTAAAGTGTGCTTTGGGGATGAATCAAATAAAAACTTCAGACAGACAAATTATTCATGCATGTAAACCCCAACAATTAACGCATCTGTGGATAAAGCACAGTGAATGAACATGGTCACCCTAGCACAGGAATTGTGTAACTGGCAGTACCACCTGGATAAAATAAAGGAAATGTAAAAGAAAACAAATGCCTTCACAACATCCATGGTTGAGCTGCAATATTATACAAACATTTTTTGTTGCTTTACATATATTTTAAGGAAGGTTGGCTCATATAGTTTTATTATTCAGTCTACAACCTCTTCATTGTAAATATGGATTAATTTTCATGCACACATGCACTCAGGGCCGGTGCTACCACTAGGCAAACTAGGCAGCCGCCTAGGGCGCCATGATGCCTAGGGGGCGCATGGGCACTGGTTTTCCTACTGTCTTCTCTCTGCAGCAAGCAACTAAGTCTCAGCATCAGCATGCAGCCGTCCTTCCGTTCACAGATAGTGTCAGAGGCGCAGCAGCAGTGAAGGACTGTGTCTGTGTCCCGACTCCTGAATGAATGGAAGCAAGCAAACATTCATTGATGGGCACTGGTAGGCTGCATTTGATGGGTCCGGGTGAGGCTAAATGTGATGGGCGCTGGTGAGGCTGCATTGATGTGTGCTGGTGAGGCTGCATTGATGGGCGCTGGTGAGGCTGCATTGATGGGCGCTGGTAGGCTGCATTTGATGGGCGCTGGGAGGCTGCATTTGATGGGCGCTGGTAGGCTCCATTTGATGGGCGCTGGTAGGCTGCATTGATGGGCGCTGGTAGGCTGCATTTGATGGGTGCTTCGTTAAAAAGGTGGGGTTTACATGGGCAGGGAAAAAGGGGGTGGGGTCAGGGGTGGAGTGAAGGGGGGCGGCAAAATTAGGTTTCGCCTAGGGTGTCAAAAATCCTTGCAACAGCCCTGCATGCACTAAATGTTTCCAGACTGCATTCACCCCTTTAGAAAGATTGTGGATGCTAGTAGACTAAGCAAGGCTCAAAATTGTCACATCTACACAGGCAGCAGATAATATTCATCTTTCCATTTTATAACATGAAACAAATGCTTTACTGCTATGTGCTAGTATATATTGTCCATTCAATTGAATGCACCATTTTGGCCTTGACATCAGAATAGTGCATAGAAATGTACTCTTGGCGTATACTCTTTTATGCAAGTGTGTATAGGACCTTACTTACATATTCCTATCTATTCACTTTAGTATTCTTGATGCATTTAGCTAGAAATTAAAAGTGAGATTTATACAAAACATTGTAGTTGGTAACACATGTTTACGGGAAGCATTTGAATATTTCAAGGTTAGTTGTCTTTTAAATATATATGAATATAATAAATACAAATGTGAACAAATGACAAAAAAGCTGGCAAAAAAGATTAAACTGAACAAAGACACCTGCTCTGCTGATCAGGGAGTATTTCTAACAGTCGGTAATAAGCAGTTACAGTCGGTCTAGATTGTACAAAAAGGAAAAGAGGAGGTAAAAAACATGGGATATTAAAAGTGGTAATTAAAACACTATTTTGCATGCATATACGGAAGGGAGAAAAAATAACTAAACATCTTACATAATGAATTGTGCTGTACAGCACAGCACAGCAGGAAGGTAAATTAACTCTGCCATGATGGAAGAATAAGAGACAGAACCGTCAAATAAAAATTCCTGCAAATTTTACATCTAAATATATTTACTAAAGCACAAACTCTCAGCATGGAAACCCAGTTTAGATGATTAATCCTTCGAAAGACATTATCGAAGCAAGATCTCTGCTAGTGATGAAAGGAAGCTGTACAATTTTAACAAAAAGTCAGAGACATCATCGGCAGTGGAGGATATTGTAAGATGTGACTCGAACTTGTTATGTATGGAGTCAAATGACCATATGTTGGCAATTTTACAATTTTTGTTTTGAAACAATGCTTGCATAACACTATTGCTGACTACTTTTTTATGCTTGGCTTATGTTATCAGCTGTTAATTTATAACACTGCTGTAAAAGGTCTTGTCTCAAAGAGCTTAGAATCTAATTTAAGTCTATATTCTTTATAATGAATTCAAATAGAAAATGTGATTCATATTAACACATGGATTTAATTATAATTTTTTTTTCACAAAAGATTTACACAATTTTCAACTAAGATTCACACATGTTTTTTCTAATTGTATTCAGTTGGAAAAATGTGTGAATCCTATATGAAAAGATATATAGATGGGCCAATAAGGATTGGGATTTACAGCTTTGAAGTATCTGGGAGACCATATTCTAGAGCAGTAGTCTCCAAACTGTTTAGATGAGGCACTAGTTCTTCCACTGACATCAGTGTTGGGGTACCATTCCTCCCATAGACACTAACACTGAGGCATTATTCATCCTCTGAATACTAACAAAAGAAGCACCATTCCTCTCCCACTGATACCACCAATGGGGCAAAATTTCTACCACTAAAGCTAATGATGGGGCATTGTTTACTTTTTCTAATCACACTGGCCACAGTCTGCCCCACTTAAAGCCTGACGGACAGTTAACTGGCCCTTTGCTTAGAATGTTTGGAGACTCCTGTACTAGAGAGTTCCAGGAAAGATAAACTATTGCTAGCAATTGTCTGTTATTAGCTACATCATATGGCTAATCCAGCTGTCCACGTGGTTATGGGGGTCATGAAACTGGTGACAATTGGAGTATATACAGTACTGGAACCAGTGTAGTTAAAGCAAATGCAAGAACCTTGCTACATATGCTCTAGAATACTACATTTTGTTTTGTACTAGCTGTGTGATCACATTTTAGAGTTTCCTTATATCTTCAATTCCTCGCGTATGTTCTAAGCTATTTATAAAGCTTAAAAAAATAGTTTCAAGTGACTAGAGTCCAGTTCTTTGTGAATGCTCTAATCTGAGGTTTAATTCTCAGATTGAATAGCCTGGGAGTGATTGCCACTAGACATGTGCACACTGAAATATTTTGTTTTCGTCCGAAAAATGAATTTATTTAGTCACTCTCGAAATTCGTTTTTATTTATTTTGTTTCGGTAAAAAATGCCTTCGTCCAAAAATCCAAAATAATTAAGGTCGAATCTGTCATTGAAGGCTTATGGTGTCTGTTGAATGTTCTAAGAAGATTCGACGGAGCAGCTAAACTGTACGACGCCGCAATCTTACATTTCCAGACGAATGTTCCGCCTACAAGCTATAGAATTCTAATGTGATATGACACTAGTAATAATTATATTTATTAATTATTATTACTAGTCAACCAACATTAGAATTCTTCTATAGCCTATGGGCAGAGCATTTGACCATAAATGTCCGCTTGCGCCGACTGCTTCGTCAAATCTTTTCTCTCTATGTCGAATAATCTTGGACTAATAGAGTTAGTAAAATAAAATAAAAAAATGATTACTTTTTTTTGTACTGTCACCAGTCAGTGTCCCTGATTACCGCCACACCTGTTATATAATAAGGCTGAACTGCACTGGTGACAGTACATTAAAGAAAAAAAAAAAAAAAAAAAAAAATATATATATATATATATATATATATATTTTTTTTTTTTTTTATTTCTTTATTTTCCAAAAAATTCTGACAAAAAATACAACTTAAAAAAACTCACCATGCCTCTTATTAAATACCTTGGGCACCTTGGGCATACCTTTTCATAAAAGGGGTAATTTGGAGGTATTTGTCATGATTAGAGTTGAGCGGACACCTGGATGTTCGGGTTCGGCGAGTTCGGCCGAACTTCGGAAAAAAGTCCGGGTTCGGGACCAAACTTGACCCCGAACTCCGAACCCCATTGAAGTCAATGGGACCCGGACTTTTGAACACTAAAATGGCTGTAAAAAAGTCATGGAAAGGGCTAGAGGGCTGCAAATGGCAACAAAATGTTGTTAAGAGCATGGCAAGTGATCTGCAAACAAATGTGAATAGGGAAATAACTTAAAATAACATAAAAAAATAAAAAATAAAAATAAAATGCTGGAGGCCCCCTTCTCAGCAGAAGAGGTACAGGAAGTCATTAAGAACCTCAGAAACTCAACGGCACGATGCCGCACATATGGTGGGAATACCACAGAATACGCACTTTCTGGAAAAAATTATTCAATTTAATGGATAAGATAGTGGGAAAATAAATAAAGTATTTGGAAATTAAAAAAAATGAAAAAATTATAATCTTGACCTAGGAGGACGAAATTCAAATGGAGTAGGAGGTTGAGGTGGCGGTGGATGTGGCGGTGTAGGTGGACGCGGCGGTGGAGGACGAGGTAGCCAACACTGGTTCAAAAATACAACAATGGCTGGGTAAGGCTAGTGGTGAATGATGTGTCGAATTCTGTCCCCCGTCGCATAGTGTCCGCCCTGTACTGCGCTTGCTCAGTACGTAGGACAAGGGGATTTTGAAACTCTCCGAAGATGATGCGCGGTGACTCCAGGTTCAAGCCACATCATCCGAGGTTGAAGCCTAGCCAAGCGAGCCCGTGAGGGGCCCTGTTACTATGTGCTACCGTATGTTCACTTGGATGGTCGGGCTTGAACCTGCACTGCGCAGGCGACGTTCATCTTTGGAGATCTTGTGAATCTCCTTGTCCTCCGTACTGCGCAAGCACTGCACCTGCGCAGTAATTGGCCGGACACTATCCGATAGCAAGACAGTTTTCGTCAGAACACCGGTATATGTGTCTATTCTGCACAAGGTACGGCCAAGTCCTGTGGGATTCATGCCTGGTTCATTTTAATGAACGTGAGCTTGTCCACATTGGCTCTGGACAGGCGGCTGCGCTTGTCTGTGATAACGCCCCCTGCCGTGCTAAATACACGTTCAGATAATACACTGGCGGCAGGGCAGGCCAGCACCTCCAAGGCGTAAAGGGCAAGCTCAGGCCATGTGCCCAATTTGGAGACCCAGAAGTTGAAGGGGGCAGACCCGTCATGCAGTATATGTAGGCGTGTGCACACATACTGCTCCACCATGTTGGTGAAATGCTGCCTCCTGCTAAGACGTTCCATCTCAGCTGGTGGTGCTGGTTGTTGTGGCGTGCTGATAAAGCTTTTCCACATTCCGGCTATGCTAACCCTGCCTTCCGAGGTGCTGGCGGTGCCCTGGCTGCATTGGCGACCTCTTCCTCCTCCTCTGCCTTCACCTTGTGCTTCCACCGTACCCCCGCTTCCAAGTGGGAATGCCACCAGCAGCGCGTCTACCAGCGTGCGCTTGTACTCGCGCTACTTACGATCACGCTCCAGTGAGGTAATTAAGGATGGCACGTTGTCCTTGTAACGGGGATCCAGCAGGGTGGCCACCCAATAATCAGCACCAGTTAAAATGTGGGCAACTCGGCGGTCGTTGCGGAGACACTGCAGCATGTAATCGCTCATGTGTGCCAGGCTGCCCAGAGGCAAGGAAAAGCTGTCCTCTGTGGGAGGTGTATCGTCTGTGTCCTCTGTATCCCCCCAGCCACGCACCAGTGATGGACATGAGCTGGTCTGGGTGCCACCCTACTGTGAACATGGTTCCTCCTCCTCCTCCATCTCCTCCTCATCCTCTACCTCGTCATCCTCCCGAACTGTGCCCTTGCTGCCAGACAATTGTGTACCTGGCGCTTGTTGGTGCAGGAACCCACCCTCGTAGCCACTTATAAATGACTGTCCTGAAAGCCTTGGAAATGAACCCTCTTCCTCCTCCTCATCCTGTGCCACATCCTCTTCCATCATCGCCTGAAGAGTTTTTTCAAGGAGGCATAGAACTGGGATAGTAACGCTGAGAACGGCGTCATCGGCACTGGCCATGTTGGTGGAGTACTCGAAACAGCGCAACAAGGCATACAGGTCTCGCATGGAGGCCCAGTTATTGGCGGTGAGGTGGTGCTGTTCCGCAGAGCGACTCACGCGTGCGTGCTGCAGCTGAAACTCCACTATCGCCTGCTGCTGCTCACACAGTCTGGCAAGCATGTGCAAGGTGGAGTTCCACCTTGTGGGCACGTCACATATGAGACGGTGAGCGGGAAGGCCGAAGCTACGCTGCAGCGCTGACAGGCGAGCAGCAGCAGGGTGAGAACACCGAAAGTGCGCACAGACGGCCCACACTTTCTGCAGCAGCTCTGGCATATCAGGTTAATTCTTAAGGAACCTCTGGACCACCAAGTTCAGAACATGCGCCAGGCAAGGGATGTGCGTCAAACCGGCAAGGCCCAGAGCTGCTACGAGATTTCGCCCATTATAGCACACCACCAGGCCGGGCTTGAGGCTCACTGCCACCAACCACTCATCAGTCTGTTGTTCCATGTCCCTCCACAACTCCTGCGCGGTGTGGGGTTTTTCCCCCAAACAGGAAAGTTTTAAAACTGCCTGCTGTCGTTTAGCCCTGGCTGTGCTGAAGTTGGTGGTGAAGGTGTTACGCTGACCGGATGAGGAGGCGGTAGAGGATGAGGAGGCAGAGTAGGAGGAGTTAGCAACAGGAGGCAAACTGAAGTGCCCTGCAATCCTCGGTGGTGGAAGGACATGCGCCAAACTGCTATCCGCCTCAGGCCCAGCCGCCACTACATTTACCTAGTGTGCTGTTAGGGAGATATAATGTCCCTGACCGTGCTTACTGGTCCACGCATCCGTAGTTAGGTGGACCTTGCCACAGATGGCGTTGCGCAGTGCACACCTGATTTTGTCCCCCACTTGGTTGTGCAGGGAAGGGATAGCTCATCTGGAAAAGTAGTGGCGGCTGGGCATGACGTACTGTGGGACAGCCAATGACATCAGCCTTTTAAAACTCTGCGTCTCCACCAGACGGAATGACAGCATTTCAAAGGTGAGGAATTTTGAAATGCTGGCATTCAGGGCCGGGGATCGCGGGTGGCTAGGGGGGTACTTCCTCTTCCGCTCCAGTGTTTGGGAAATAGAGAGCTGAACACTTCCATGGGACATTGTGGAGATGGTTGGTGACCCAGGTGGTAGTGTTGCTGGCAGATCCTCTGTTTGCGGGTTGGCAGGTGTCACTGTCACTACAGAGGTGGATGAAGAGGCCGAGACTGCAGCAGAAGAGGAAGCAGGAGGAGCCAGAGACCTTTCTTGGTTTTTGAGGTGTCTACTCCACTGCATCTCGTGCTTTGCACTTAGATGCCTGGTCATGCAGGTTGTGCTCAGGTTGAGAACGTTTATGCCTCGCTTCAAGCTCTGATTGAACAGCGTGCAAACCACTCGTGTCTTGTCATCAGGACATTGTCTGAAGCACTGCCACGCTAGGGAACTCCTTGCACCTGGCTTTGGTGTGCTCGGTCCCTTGCTGCGTTGGGCAGTAGCAGACGTACTGTCTAGGGGACGGACACTCCGCTTTTGCACCCTGCTCCCTCTTCTGCTGTGCTGGTGGCTCTGTGCGACCACCACCTCTTCCTCTGAACTACACTGGTCACCTGCATGACATTAATTCCATGTGGGGTCAAGGACCTCATCGTCCTCCACATCTTCCACCCAAAATTCACCCCTGCCCTCCTTGTCGGTCTGCACAATGGCGAAAGCAGCAGCAGTTGGCACCTGTGTTTTGTCATCATCCGAGACCTGCTGCGATGGTCCTCCCATGTACTCATTTATGAAACATAAGTGGTTGGGCATCGGTGCACACAATCTCTTCCACTTCTGGGGCAGGGCTAGGTGGATGGCCCTGGGAACCCCTGCTAACAGAGTCATCAAAAAGCAGAAGAGACTGCTGCATGATTTGGGGCTCAGACTGATTGGCTGATTTGCAAGGGGGTGAGGTGAAAGACTGATGGACATCGGCTGCAGGTGCCAACTCTGAACTTTCATCAGGAGACTGGGTGGGAGACAATGTGAAGGAACCGGAGGCACTGTCAGCAGCAACCCAATCTACTATCGCCTGTACTTGTCCTGGCCTCAACATTCATACATCATTAGGCACACCAAAATACTGCTGCAGGCTCTGTCGTCTACTCGCTCCTGAGGAAGGTGTTTCACTAGTGCGTGTAGCTGGCACAGATCGACCACGTCCTCTCCCTGCAACAGGAGCGCCACCAGCAGCACCACGACCCGGGCCACGTCCCCTTTTTGATGATCTCCTCATATTTTCAAAATTTATGATCTCGCCCTAAATGGGTGTTTTTGTCAATAGCAGAATACACGTACAGTGTCTAAAGTGTTTATGAACACGCAGAAAATGCTATTGGGAAAAAAAAAACACTGCAAAATAAAACATTTTTGCAATGTTTTTCCAATATCAGAATAAACGGATAGTGTCTAAAGCGTTTATGAAATCGCAGAAAATGCTATTGGGGAAAAAAAAAAAGCAAAATTTAATTTGTTTGCAATGTTTTTCCAATAGCAGAATACACGGACAGTATGTAAAGCGTTTATGAAAATGCAGAAAATGCTATTGGGGAAAAAAAACACAGCAAAATAAATTTTTTTGCAATGTTTTTCCAATATCAGAATACATGGACAGTATGTAAAGCGTTTATGAAAACGCAGAGAATGCTATTGGGGAAAAAAAAAAACACTGCAAAATTAAATTTTTTTGCAATGTTTTCCCTAGTCATGATGTTTTTGGGCCTCAAGAAACATCTGGATTGCTCAATTTTCAGACATATCCAATAGTTTGTGGACTCCATAATGCCCCATACACACGATCGGAAATTCAGCCAGCAAAAGACTGATGAGAGCTTTTGGTCGGAAAATGCAACTGTGTGTATGCCCCATCTGACTTTTGCTGGCTGAATTCCCGCCAGCAAAAGATTGAGAGCAGGTTCTCAATTTTTCGGTCGGAAAAAGTTTTGAACGGAAATTCCGATCGTCTGTACCAATTCGACGTGCAAAAATCCTGCGCATGCTCGGAAACAATTTGACGCATGCTCGGAAGCATTGAACTTCATTTTCTTAGCTCGTCGTAGTGTTGTACGTCACTGCCTTCTTGACGGTCGAAAGTTCAGCAAACTTTTGTGTGACCGTGTGTATACAAGCCAAGCTTGAGTGGAATTCCGTCAGAAAAACCATCCAAGATTTTTCCGACGGAAAATCCGCTCGTGTGTACGCGGCAATACTTTCAAACAGACTAAATAATATACCCTTATTTGGGTTATTTTCACAAAAGAAATGTAGCAGAATACACTTTGACCTAAATTTATGAAGAGCAATTATTTATTTGCAAAATTTTATAACAAAGAAAAACAAATTTTTTTCTACATTTTCAGTTGTTTTTCATTTATTTAGCAAAAAGTAAAAAAACACAGTGGTGATTAAATACCACCAAAAGAAATCTCTATTTGTGTGAGCAAAATGATAACAATTTTGTTTGGATACAGTGTTGCATGACCGCACAATTGCCATTCAAATTGTGACAGCACTGAAAGCTAAAAATTGTAAGATATAGAGGGAAGAAAAAAAAGAGGAAGAAGTGCCAGGGCAGTATTTTGCAGCATAAAAGAGTTTTATTATGAAAATAAAGCTAAAAATTGGCCTGGGCAGGAAGGGGGTAAAAATGCCTGGTATTGAAGTTGTTAATATGTGGCACAGTGCAAATGGTGATAGTATGAAACAAACAGGGCAAAGGTCAAGAGTAACCAATACACCCTCCCCCAATAAGCAAACATTTACCCCCCTAAGCTGGGTCATCTGACACTTCAGAGCCAAGAAGAAACCTAGGAGTGCCCGTGGTTCTGCAATGCCAAATACAGCTCCTATCTGAGGTTTGAGAAGAAGCAGGCATGGTCAGGAACTGGTAGCTGGCATGGCAGGGTCAAAAACTACCTGTCACATGGCCATGATCAATGGGTAGATTGCTATCTATTGCCGACCACCGCTCTGGAAAAATCTTTTCTGACATTATTTGTGCTTAAAAATAAGGTAATGTGTTAACGAATTTGAAGGTAATTTTTGCACCTAGAAATGCACTGACCCTGGGGGAGTATGTGTGTATTTTGTGACTTCATATACTAGATAAAGCCAATTAGCAATGCATCCGGATGCACTTCAGCCTTTCATTGTCATATATCACAACATAAGCAAAAATACATTTTAATTAAGTGTGAATTTGTACATGCAGAATCTTTTTACTATTCACCAGGTTTGTCTGCTAAGGGCATGTTAGAGAAACAATTCTTAATTATGTTTATTTAGGGTTTAGAGAAAAAGAAATATATACTATATATATATATATATATATATATATATATATATATATATATATATATATATATATATAAAGAATTATAAGCACGCAATCCAAGTATGAACAATATTCAATTGGATCTCAGATTAAAGAGATCGTAAGCACTCACAAACAGTGCTTCTCTCCAGTAAAACGGGCTGTCTAATTAAATGGATCTCTCTTTTCCAGGTTGTCTCAGACATATGGGATAATGGAAGGAAGAGGCTTCATAGTGTAGTATTCCAAAGATGCATTTACTTTAAAAAATGTAGGCACTTACATTTAAAAAAAACGGTAGAATGTTGAAGTAACACACAGCCGCGGATCTTGCCAGCAGGCTAATACATGGTGACATCAAGGAATGCTGCTCCAACCAACGCGTTTCACCGTAAGAGGCATCGACTGGGACCAGAGATTTGGATTTGGATTGCGTGCTTATAATTCTTTCCACGTTTATCATTAGCTGAAGTATTTAGGCTATAGTAAGCAGCATCACCTTCATTTTAGTTTTTAGTTTTTGTTTTGGGGTAAGCGCAAATATATATTTTATACTGTATATACTGTACATCTCAGCTGATACTAATAGAGATAAACTCCAGGACAGGGACACTCAAGAACAGCCTGTTATGTTGTCATGCATTTTTATTCAGCAAGGCAGTAAAAAAAAGGTTAGTTGAATAAAGTTGGAGTTTTTGTATAGCAGGTCCTTTGCATAGAATTTACAAAATATGCTCCTTTGAGCCACAACCAAACTTATGTTAGCTAGACCCCTAATAGGTTTCCCAGCACAAACTAAACCCTTTTATAGTTTTCTGTCATTACTGCCTTTTTTGCACAGCAGCAAGCTCCCAACTCAACAGAAAAAGATAGAGAGAGAGAGAGAGAGAGAGAGAGAGAGAGAGAGAGAGAGAGAATGAAAGAGCGCGAGAGCTTTGAGCATCAGTAAGCTACCATATAAAAAGGTTTGTACAAAGTTAATATTAATTAAATTGGTTAAATGCATCAGTAGAAATCACAAAGAGTGTCTGACACTCTTTACGAATTCTGACAATCAATATAACCTAGGGATGAAGGTCTGAACATGTTGCAGATATGCTTACTGCTTATGTTATATATTAGTTTCATATTATTAGTTTCATGTTAAGTTAAGTTGAAGTTTAAGAGTGCAAACAAACCAAATGTTAATAGGAGATACAGAGGTGCCTGAAATTAAAAATACTGCAAAATTCTGTCATAAACCTCTATATTTATCTTAACCAAGTGCCTAGTGATGTTACTATGCAAATGGGTTATATCATTACTTTTTGTGTATCAGGCATAATTACATTTCAGTAAAATTTGCTGTCAGGTCGTTCTGTAGTAACAAACTGCCATGGCTGGAATCTTTGCTTTGGCTCATTGCTTGTTGGCTAAGCGCAACCCAATATTTGGTCTGGATCCAGGCATAATTTTAGGTTTTCATATGGAATACAAAGGAATCATCAGACGCAATGCTGCAAAGACTTCTAGGACACAGCAGGAGAAATGTACCATCCACAGGGCAATACTCAGTCTTTCTTTCTCAGGCATTTATACTTGGCTGAAATTCTAATTAAAAATGACCTAAATTATTTGGAAATTTTCTTACTCCAATAATTTGTCTAGAAAATCTACAAAACAGGGCACAAAATCTTCACACTGCCAAAGTCCTTGTCTTATGGGGCCAAAACTGAATTGCAAAAAAAGTTGGAAGGTTCATTAACCTCTATAATTCCATTTTATTTTTAAAGAATCATACTTACCTTTAGAGTTGGGTGAATGGTTCAGCCCGAGCATCAGTTCCGGTCAAACATTGGCTTTTCACCCTGTTCAGGGAACACCCAAATTTTCAGGGTTTTTGGTGGGTGTTCGCTCTGCACAGTGCTTTTTGTGCCCTAATTGGGCAAACTTTTGCCCAATCAGGGCACAGTATAAGCTGGTTGTTAAGGATGGTGGCTGGGAAACCTGCCACAGCATCCTTCACAACCGATAAGTCATCAGCTGCCAATGGGCTTCCTCGGTGACAGCTGAGTAAAAAAAAATAATTGCCGGTTATCAGGGCATGCAGCCTGGCAGGTAAGGAAAAGGGGGGCTAGTGAGCACCCCTCCTCCTTAACCATACCAGACCACATGCCCTCAACATGGGGGGGGGTGGGAGCTTTGCCCCCCACCCCAAAGCACCTTGTATTGCCTCATTCCTATAACCGTGACCAGTGGTTGTGGGGGTCTGCAGGGAGGGAGCATATCGGAATCTGGAAGCCCCCTTAAATAAGGGGGCCTCCAGATACGACCCATTCACCAAAAAAGTGTAAAAAAGTAATAAAAACTATTTTTGACAATTCCTTTATTAAAAAATAAAAAAACTGTGCCCCCAAATGTAAATCCATCGTCAATCACACCGCCTGCCGCACCCACTGAAATAAAATAACAAAAACGCTCCCGCCGACACGAAGGCAGGCCGTCTATTGCAGGCTAGGCCATTTGACAGTTCTTATGTAGGTAAGGGGAAAGGCCACCTGGCTATGTCACCTGGTGGCACACCCCCTACTGACGTCAAGGGCATGTGGCCCGTTATGATTCAGGGGGGGTGCTCACTCGTCCCCCCTTTCCTGACCTGCCAGGCTGCTTGCTCAGCTAAGGGTCTGGTATTGCTTTTAGGGGGGACCACACGCCCAAAAAATTTTGGTGTGGTATGGTTGGCCCCTTATTAAAGGGGGCTCCCGGATTCTGATAAGCCCCCCGCCCACAGACCCCGACAACCAACGGCCAGGGTTGTCGGGAAGAGGCCCTTGTCCTCATCAACATGGGGACAAGGTGCTTTGGGGGGTGGGGGGGAAACCAACTAATTGGTGACTGCATTGTGGCATATATAAAAAACCCCCCTTAAAAGTCCATTAATAATACCCCAGGGCACCCCCTAGGCTTTTTGAGGGCACGCGGCCTGGTACCCCGTGGTTTTTTTTGGCGTAGTGGATGGTTTCTCCCTTTAATGGTTCGTCCCCAATGGTATTCCATGCCTTCGCTAGTCCCGTCTATCTGGGAGTCTTAATGAGGCATCGTTCTGGAGCCACCGCTTAAATGACAGGGGTGTTTGTAGATGAGACTTGCTGGCTCCCTCCGTGTGTGGGCCTATGGCTTGAGTGTGCCTCACTATGAGGCCGGACAAGGAGATGATGCGGGCCGCAAATGGCAATCGCGCATGCGCTAACAGCGCAGCATACACGGGACGCCACATAGACCCAAGCCCATTAGAAGGCTGGACACATGTAACAACGTAGTCCCAAGCCAGTTAAGGGGCTGAACATATACAGCGTGCAGCCATCTAGTGTGGATAGAGTTGTGTGAACGTAAATATAAAAGCAAAGAGCAGGTTGATCCTGCTTGTATGTGAAACTTAATTATCTAGTGCAAAATTGATATTCCTTTTAATATACATTAAAAATAATTAATCTAAAAACGAAATACACTAGCACTGATATGAGACTGACCTCGTACATTGTGACAGATTGTAAATATTACATTAAAATAATACATTAAAAAATTAATTAATCACACTTAGTGATAATAAAGATATTGTTATTCGCCCTGCGGACAAGGGCGGGGGCATTGTAGTAATGAACACTAATGATTATGTACAAGAAATGTATAAGATTCTTGGCGACGTAGAGACATATAAAGAACTACTGTACAATCCTACTAACCTTTTTAAAAACCAATTGATTGAATTGATACAAACAGGCTTTGATAATAAAATATTAAATAAGAAAGAACAGTCCTATCTAGTTCCCCTAGCTCCTAGAATTCCCACTATGTATTTTCTCCCCAAAATACATAAAGATCCCATTCACCCACCAGGCCGCCCTATAATTAGCGGCATAGATTCCATTACATCAAGGATAGGTCGTTATGTAGATTTTTTCCTACAACCACTAGTTAAGAAGGTTCCCTCTTATTTAAGGGACACTAGTCATACTATCCAAATTTTGGAGCAAACAACTTTGAAAACCGGCTATCTGTTAGCAACAGCAGACGTCACCTCGTTGTACACCTGCATTCCCCATTCTATGGGCATTCAAGCAGTTCAAAATTTTTTTGAAAAAGATCTCTCAATTATGTACGATCAGAGACAATACATTATTCAATTATTGAAATTTGCAACCAGTCATAATTACTTCTGGTTTAACCAGAAGTATTATATCCAACAGAAAGGCGTGGCTATGGGGGCAAAGTTTGCCCCCAGCCTCGCCAATCTTTTCATGGCCAAGTGGGAGGAGGATGTCGTCTATCGTGAGGGTGGTTCTTCTCTGGTTCTATGGACCAGATATATAGACGACATCCTCCTCCTATGGGATGGCACACCGGAATCTCTGATCGATTTCTTCTCCACTTTGAACTCCAATGATCGGGGTATTCGTTTAACTCATGAATTGAGTTCAAACAGTGTACATTTTTTGGATTTAGAGATTAAAATACAGTCTGGTCAATGGGAATTCCAAACCTTTTTTAAGCCGACAGATAGAAATGGCTTTATCCCCAAGGACAGCTGCCATCATAACTCATGGCTTAAAAGTGTCCCAAAAAGCCAATTCCTGAGGCTTCGGAGGAATTGCACTGATGTGGAAGTCTTCAAAAGACAAGCTTTGACTCTTACCAACAAATTCCTTGAAAAAGGATACGACTCGACATCAGTGCATTCCCAATACCAAGAAGTTCTCTCTATTGATAGAAGTTCTCTGTTCAATCGGTCTCCAAAGGAAAGTGACAATACATTTAAATGGGCTGTTCTTACATCTTATTCAATCCAACACCGAGATATCCAAAACATTCTAAGTAAACATTGGGAAATACTCAAAACGGATAAAGTTCTATCCCCTCTAATACCGGATAGAGCTAAGGTGACATTTAGAGGCGTCCCTTCTTTACAAAGTAAGATAGCCCCAAATGTTATCAACCCCCCAGTTCGACCTTCATTCTTTCATGACTTGAAAGGGTATTATCCCTGTAAAAAATGTGGAGTATGCCATTGCAACATAGCGGGAAAGTCCAAAAGTGTCCAATTCTGTTCGACAATCACAAAACGTGTTCACACGATAAAAGGATTCCATACATGTTCGTCCAGGTTCGTAGTGTATTTAATAACCTGTCCCTGTGGCAAGCAGTATATAGGACGCACTACACGTACCTTTTCCATCAGGGTAGGTGAACACTTGGCCAAAATTAGAGGCGGTGATGTTAAACATACAGTTCCCCGCCATTACAGAGAATGCCATGATCGAAATCCTGAAGGGACCTCTTTCCTTGTAATAGATAGTTATATCCCCCCATGGAGAGGAGGAGCAATGACACGTGGGGTGTCCCAACTTGAAACTTTTTGGATATTTACGTTACGGACCTACCAACCTTGGGGTCTCAACGTAGAATGGGATATTAACTCTTTCCTTAACAAAGCCTGATTTTGTACAATTACAAGTAATTTTATACAGTTTTTAATTTTAATTTTAATTTTAATGGTGATTATATTATTGGTATATTAATATACTCTAAATTAATTATGGGATTGTTCTATGTTCTCTATTATTTTTATTATTCACATAGTGATAGATAAAACATAAATAAGAGGTAATCGAGATATGTGGATTTTTGCATCATGCAGATTATTATATCTTTTATCTTCATTTTATTTCAACATTTAAAATTAATTTTTTAATGTATTATTTTAATGTAATATTTACAATCTGTCACAATGTACGAGGTCAGTCTCATATCAGTGCTAGTGTATTTAGTTTTTAGATTAATTATTTTTAATGTATATTAAAAGGAATATCAATTTTGCACTAGATAATTAAGTTTCACATACAAGCAGGATCAACCTGCTCTTTGCTTTTATATTTACGTTCACACAACTCTATCCACACTAGATGGCTGCACGCTGTATATGTTCAGCCCCTTAACTGGCTTGGGACTACGTTGTTACATGTGTCCAGCCTTCTAATGGGCTTGGGTCTATGTGGCGTCCCGTGTATGCTGCGCTGTTAGCGCATGCGCGATTGCCATTTGCGGCCCGCATCATCTCCTTGTCCGGCCTCATAGTGAGGCTTGGTTACGGCCGCGTTCCATACGGATCTTTCTTCCGGGGTGGGCGGGATGGACACGTCGCTCCCACCCCCTGGCGACATCCGTACGCCGCACATGCGCAGTTGTGCGCTGCGGCTCATGCAAACATCACACTTGCCTCACATAGAGGCTTGGTCAATACAACACTCCATATACCGGGACTCGGGGAGATAATTATGGCCCCCAGACGCCATTTTCTTGGAGCCCGCGGGCCCGTTTTCCAGCACAATACTGACACCTTTTAAATCCTGGTTTAAATTCCAGGATGACACTAATCACAACATTCACATTCTAACTTAGCACTAAAGGCTGGCATGGGTTATATACACTGATACTTAAGGGCATGTATCATATATATATATTTTTCTAGTTCGCTATCGTTTGTTTAGAAAGAAGATCTTTACTATAGTAAACTCATAATGAGGCTTGACACTCAAGCCATAGGCGCCATCTTACCCTAACAGGAAGTGGTTTAATCATTGAGCCAGCATTGATGTCAGGTTGATCTCATCTACAAACACCCCTGTACCTATATATAAGCGGTGGCTCCAGTGAATCAGCACCCCCAGATGATGCCTCATTAAGGCGAAACGCATCAGGAGACTATCGTGCTGATGCCACTGCTGCCAATTCCTTTTATACATGCCTTTTAAGCCTTTGTACATGTGAGTACTCATTTTTATATTTAATAAATTTTGTTTATTTGACGGTATTACGCTATTTGGTCTCATCTCTCTTTGCCGGTAATACCATTGGGGATGAACCATATGCTATACTTGCCTACCATTCCATTCTGAGCTCCCATCAACCATCGCACGTACGGTCTTGTCGTTGATCACCAGATATTGGAACCACTGCCCTCATCTGTGTATTATACATACCACACAGCATTTTCGACTCATATGGCGTAAGCCTACCTGAGTCCACGATAGCTGGTAAGCCTCCCTTCAACTGGTGACGGAGTACATCAGACAAGCCGCACAAGTCACTTTTTGTTATATTTATTCACTTAAGTCACTATGGTGTATTATTAATGGACTTTTAATGATTTAGTCTCTTAACAGTCATTGTTTTATTATGGTTTTTTATATATGCATACACAATACCATTTGGTGATAGTTTATTTTAGTCACATTATGTTTGCAATTAGTTGGTTTCATCACCCCAAACATATTTGACGCCCTATCCAGAGTAAAAAAACCTTTTAGTGATAATTTTATTATTATATAAGATTTCACCACACACGTTCAATAATCACAGATTGAACACTGTAAGCGCCGCACTATTTATTTATTCAAGTCCTTTCATTTCAAAAGTCCCGCGGACTTTAGCCAAAACTCTGGCGGATTGTCCGCCGGAAAAGTCCGGGTGTGTGTGGGCAAGTCCACACATTCGGAAAGTCCGGCGGACCTCCGCTGGAAAGTCCGGCGGTTTGTCCGCTGGACTAGGTCCGGTGGACAATCCCTCCAGAAAGTCCGAGCGTGTGTACGCCGCATAAAGAGCACTGCAAAGGTAGAGAGAACAGCAAATTATCAGTTCATAAGATTTCTGGAAGAATTAAGTATTATGTGCACTTATTGAACAGATAAAACAAAACACTTTTAATGGTGTAGTAATATAGTAAAAGGAAGCAAATACTGTAGGAGATGTTCATTATAAGGGTTTATTTAAACTTTAACATTGTTTCTTGAAACTCCTATGTCCAGGATAGGTCATGTAATGATTTGACCTCATTAATTGGCCTTTTTTATCAGTGCAGCCCCATCAGTGCAGATCAGTGCAGCTCATTAGTGCTGCCTATCAGTGCCCATTGGTGCTGACACATCAGTGCAATCTCATCGGTGTCTCCTTGTCAGTGCCCATCACTGCACATCCCTCAGGCCATCAGTGCAGCGTATTATTGCCCATCATCAAGAAAAATTAATTATGTGCAATAGTAAACAGTGATACAATAATTTTAAACACTTTTATGAAATAAAAAAGGAATATACTGGATATTATCATTAAAAGTATCATTAAATGTATTAACCACAAACACTTACGGGAATAGTATATTTTTCACTATGGTGGGCCTTTAACATTTACTCTATGTTGTCCGAGTTCCACCAGTCAGATTCAAACTTTTACTGAAAAATCGCAGTTGAAGGCTGGTACTCTGACTGTGAGCTGCTAGACAACCAATATCTGGATAATAATGCTTAGTAAATTTACATAATGTAATATTACGTCAATCTGGCATTCTTAATTTATTGTGAGCTTCTTAACATTTTTGAGTCTTGCATTTACTGCACTAAACTGCACTACAAAAACACACAAACAATAAAACAACCATTTTCTGTTGGCATTTTGAACGTAGGAATGAATGAAAACCCTTGTGGAATGCATAGATATGCATAATCAAGACTCATTACTGGGAGATTACAAGAACAAAATGTAAAAATACACAGAGAATGCAAATTAAATGTATACCAATACCTCAGAGAAGTATCAAAATGCATATTTATACTGTATGTGTTTTCTATTGGTAAGACTTTAATTCTGCAGTTGATGTAGTATGCATGGATTCGGTAAGTTGTGGGAGTAACTGAGATGAAGGTCACAGCTAAATGATTGCTCCTAATCACAGTATTTAGGTAATGGGGGAGTTCTTTGGTGGATCAAAGCTCATTAACCATAATGGTTAGTTGGTGACATCACAAAGAAGAAATATCATATAACACATAGGCACTGGTAGAATTTTGTATAGAGAAATGTATCTTGCATCTGAACTGCAATAAAGCTGAGCTCCAGGTAGAAGAAAAACAAACAAATTATTTGTAGCTCTGAATTCATTAATACATCATTAAATATATTCTTAAGAAAGCAATGTAAGTACCTGAAAATGACTTGGAATCAGCTAAGACTTGGGGAGGGATGAACAATTAAGAAGTCTTTGAGGTGCGTTTCAGTGCAAGAGGTGATCAGAAAACCACAAATTACTAATCAGTCTGCTGCTTCTCCTTTCACTGTTCAGTCACAACAAGCCGGGGGAGTGACAAGACCTGTATATGCTACTGAACTGCAGTAGAGAAAAAATCAGGTCTCCTGTGCTATGCTCCAGAGCTGGAAATCTCAGGACCAGAGTGACAAAAACATACATTTATTGGCAGGTAAAACAGGCCCTATATGTATTTCATCTGTTTCTAAGCTGTTTGCCTGGAATCGAGTTTTTATTTGAATAAAAATCTTTCGGTCTTTAAGAATATTTTGTGGTTGTTTAAACTGTTGCTTAAAAACAAAGAACTTACTAAATTTGCATTATGTAGGTGCACTAAGATAGATTTGTAAAGATACTGAGTTCAGGCGCTACCTATACCACAAGTCAATAGTAGAATTGTATATGTATATATATATATCTATACGTATGTTCATGCACTCATGTGCGTCTTAGGGCCACCATGCACACTAGGTTTAGTACATGCCTTAACCAGCTAGTGGTATGCTATGTTGTACTGGAGAAAAAACCCACTGATGCCGTTCGCTGTATCTGCCCGATTAGATCATACTGCTGCATAAAGTGATAAGTTTAGATCAATCCAATATCTATAAGATGAAAAAATAATCACTATTTGAAAAACGTGTACCATGAATGGTATAAAGTGGAAAATGTTCGTGCTTTACATGAGCTTCGTCAATGTGGACTAGCATCAGTCTCACAAAATCATGTAATGTGCACAGATTAATAGAAAAGACTCCTCAGGGTATGGTGATATATCTATCAATGATGCTGGACACCATACACCTTACGGGTCTTCACCCCTCACTGGGGTATAGTGAGTGCTAACAAAGGAAAAAACCTGTGTTATAATTATGCACACGTGTATACATCCATGTGCGTGCTTAAATGAACGTGTATAATATCACTACAAAAACCATAAGAGTATAAGTAATAATGTGCACAGGTCTATAATGAACCAGCATGTGTGATCATATGGCGTACAAAAGGTAGATAAAAAAAGTCTACAGGTTATGGCGTAAACGTGAAGTTGTTACGGCATGCCGAACACAGTCTGATATATGGTACAGGCAATATATTCATATATGATGTGAGCCAATAGGGAAAGAAAAAAGGAAAAAAGTCCAAAGTGTGTGATGTTGAATTTGGAAACTCCAGGCTAGTGCTTCCACATATCGGGTGACTTCTCTGTGTTCGCAATTCATACAGGTGACTTTAGGTGCTCCCCCCCGGTGGTATCCCACTCACCAGCTCCCTGCACCCCTGCAGGGGCTACAGGCACGTAGTTCACGCTTTAAACCGTCCGAGTCACAGCTCCAGGTCCTCTAGTTCCTATGCCAGGATCTCCAAAGCAGTGAAAAAAACACACTATAGATGTACCGGTGTGTTATAGGGTATGTCCTCATGGAGGGGGAGACAGAGAAAGAAAAAACTCCGATAGTGCGTTATATTTTTATAACCAGAACTCCCTTTATTGAAATAAAGTTCTGTATGTATAAAAAATAAAGTAAAAAATAGAATAGAAATCGACTAACACATCGCTTGTAAAACAAAAAGATAAATAGATTAAAAAAATGTGTTATATAAAAAAAAAACAGGAAATGTTGCCAATGAAAATAAATCCCCTGCTAGGTGCTTGTAAGGCAGCTAGAATTAGTGGGGCATAACCGTACGTTTTCCAGGTAAAGAGAAAACACACGGCGCTGTGAGCGAGCGGTTTGCGTTCCAGCTGCGCTCCAACAGCCCGTGTTCCCGGAAGTGACGTATTAGCGTGATTGCGTGGCTCCGTCGTACGCGTTTCGTCATAGACGTCTTCAGACCGCCGCTGAAGACGTCTATGACGAAACGCGTACGACGGAGCCACGCAATCACGCTAATACGTCACTTCCGGGAACACGGGCTGTTGGAGCGCAGCTGGAACGCAAACCGCACGCTCACAGCGCCGTGTGTTTTCTCTTTACCTGGAAAACGTACGGTTATGCCCCACTAAGTCTAGCTGCCTTACAAGCACCTAGCAGGGGATTTATTTTCATTGGCAACATTTCCTGTTTTTTTTTTATATAACACATTTTTTTGATCTATTTATCTTTTTGTTTTACAAGCGATGTGTTAGTCGATTTCTATTCTATTTTTCACTTTATTTTTTATACATACAGAACTTTATTTCAATAAAGGGAGTTCTGGTTATAAAAATATAACGCACTATCGGAGTTTTTTCTTTCTCTGTCTCCCCCTCCATGAGGACATACCCTATAACACACCGGTACATCTAAAGTGTGTTTTTTTCACTGCTTTGGAGATCCTGGCATAGGAACTAGAGGACCTGGAGCTGTGACTCGGACGGGGTAAAGCGTGAACTACGTGCCTGTAGCCCCTGCAGGGGTGCAGGGAGCTGGTGAGTGGGATACCACCGGGGGAGCACCTAAAGTCACCTGTATGAATTGCGAACACAGAGAAGTCACCCGATATGTGGAAGCACTAGCCTGGAGTTTCCAAATTCAACATCACACACTTTGGACTTTTTTCCTTTTTTCCTTTTTTCTTTCCCTATTGGCTCACATCATATATGAATATATTGCCTGTACCATATATCAGACTGTGTTCGGCATGCAGTAACAACTTCACGTTTACGCCATAACCTGTAGACTTTTTTTATCTACCTTTTGTACGCCATATGATCACACATGCTGGTTCATTATAGACCTGTGCACATTATTACTTATACTCTTATGGTTTTTGTAGTGATATTATACACGTTCATTTAAGCACGCACATGGATGTATACACGTGTGCATAATTATAACACAGGTTTTTTCCTTTGTTAGCACTCACTATACCCCAGTGAGGGTTGAAGACCCGTAAGGTGTATGGTGTCCAGCATCATTGATAGATATATCACCATACCCTGAGGAGTCTTTTCTATTAATCTGTGCACATTACATGATTTTGTGAGACTGATGCTAGTCCACATTGACGAAGCTCATGTAAAGCACGAACATTTTCCACTTTATACACTTTATACCATTCATGGTACACGTTTTTCAAATAGTGATTATTTTTTCGTCTTATAGATATTGGATTGATCTAAACTTATCACTTTATGCAGCAGTATGATCTAATCAGGCAGATACAGCGAACGGCATCAGTGGGTTTTTTCTCCAGTACAACATAGCATACCACTAGCTGGTTAAGGCATGTACTAAACATAGTGTGCATGGTGGCCCTAAGACGCACATGAGTGCATGAACATACGTATAGATATATATATACATATACAATTCTACTATTGACTTGTGGTATAGGTAGCGCCTGAACTCAGTATCTTTACACATTTTCTCTAAGCATTGGGGCCCCTCATTGAGGCAAGTCCCTTTCCTTTTCTCCTGGGGTGGCAGCAACCTGGTGATATCCTACCAAAGCACGGTATCTAACACACAATTTTTTCTAGGCACTAAGATAGATCATCGGCTGATAAATAAACAAAAAACAAATCACTGGGTGGCATTTGTTAAAAAAGAATTACAGGTATATATTATTTTTACATTGATCCAGGTCCAGTGCCGAGCAGTTGCCCTGCTGAATTCTGAACACAGGGGTCAGCCATTCAGCTTGAGCACCACTTAGAGATCACTTTGCATTTTATCAGTGAATTCAAAGCATTCTGTGACTGGATGAGGTGGAGAGGTGGGGCAATGATGTCATGCTCTCCACCTCGTCCTATCAGAGAATGTTTTGAATTAATTGAAAAAATTTAAAGAACTCTTTGAATGGCACATTTGCCCAACATTCAGCCTCATGTGTTCACAGTGCAGCTGCTTGGCAGGGGACCCAGAAAAAAATTGAGATCACTGGAGTAAATGTGCCTGCTACAGTGATTTCTAGTGAAGTTTCACGAGTATAGCATATGCGTAGTTACATTGATTCAAGCTGGAATAATGTAACTATGTAAAAATACCCATACCTGGAAAATGTATTTGTAAATAGCACCTTAAAAGGGAAAGTATGTATATATATATATATATATATATATATATATATTATATATATATTTATTTATTTATACACACACATATAGATAAATATCTGAGAATTGTGGCATGCATTTGTATTCAGTCCATTTACTCTAAAACCCCTAACTAAAATCTAGTGGAACCAATTGCCTTCAGAAGTCACCTAATTAGTAAATAGAGTCCCCTGTGTGTAATTTAATCTCAATAAAATACAGCTGTTTTGTAGAGCCCTCAAAGGTTTGTTAGAGAACCTTAGTGAACAAACAGCATCAGGAAGGCCAAGGAAAACACCAGACAGGTCAGGGATAAAGTTGTGGAGAAGTTTAAAGCTGGGTTAGATTATAAAAAATATCCCAAGCTTTGAACATCTCATGGAGCACTGTTCAATTCATCATCCGAAAATGGAAAGAGTATGGCACAACCGCAAAACTACCAAGACATGGCCGTCCACCCAAACTGACAGGCCAGGAAATTAGAGCATTAATCAGAGAAGCAGCCAAGAGGCCCATGGTAACTCTGGAGGAGCTTCAGAGATCCACAGCTCAGGTGGGAGAATCTGTCTACAGGACAACTATTAGTCGTGCACTCTACACATCTGGCCTTTATGGAAGAGTGGCAAGAAGAAAGCTATTGTTGAAAGAAAGCCATAAGAAGTCCTGTTTGCAGATTATTGAGAAGCCATGTGGGGGACACAGCAAACATGTGGAAGAAGGTTCTTTGGTCAGATGAAACCAAAATTGAACTTTTTGGCCTAAAATCGAAATGCTGTGTGGCGGAAGACAAACACTAAACATCACCCTAAACACACCATCCCCACCGTGAAACATGGTGGTGGCAGCATCGTGTTGTGGGGATGCTTTTCTTCAGCAGGGACAGGGAAGCTGGTCAGAGTTGATAGGAAGATGGATGGAGCCAAATATAGGGCAATCTTAGAAGAAAACCTGTTAGAGTCTGCAAAAGACTTGAGAAGGTTCACCTTCCAGCAAGACAACGACCCTAAACATACTGCCAGAGCTACAATGGAATGGTTTAGATCAAAGCATATTCATGTGTAGAATGGCCCAGTCAAAGTTCAGACCTAAATCCAATTGAGGATCTATGGGAAGACTTGATAATTGCTGTTCACAGACGCTCTCCATCCAATCTGACAGAACTTAAGCTAGTTTGCAAAGAAGAAAAGGTAAAATTGTCACTCTCTAGATGTGCAGCTGGTAGAGACATACCCAAAAAGACTTGTAGCTGTAGTTGCAGCAAAAGGTGGTTCTGCAAAGTATTGACTCAGGGGGGCTGAATACAAATGCACGCATATTTATTTGTAAAAAAATTTGAAACCATTTATCATTTTCCTTCCACTTCGCAATTATGTGACACTTTATGTTGGTCTATCACATAAAACTCCAATAAAATACATTTACATTTTTGGTTGTAACATGACAAAATGTGGAAAATTTAAAGGGGTATTTAGACTTTTTCAAGACACTGTATATACATATACATATATACACACACAGTATATAGATTTTGTTTTTGTTTTTTTTATAAAGGATCTTTACTAATTATGGTCATTGGTAAAAAAATACAATGGAAAAGTCCGATCGGATTATGTTGTCGGAAAATCCGATCGTGTGTGGGCTCTAGCTGACTTTTTCCATCGCAATATCCCCCCTACAGCAAACTACACACCCAATATGCTGTAGTTGTGCCACCAAAAATAGCTCTGAGGGTGTGGAAGTGCAACTCCTCCTTCTTGTCTTTGTAATTGTAGAGTACGCAGACGGATTCTTGCCGGACCACCTTTCCAGATTAATTCTCTGAAAATGGCATCTAACTTTTGGAACGTCTTTTTGTATACACACACTGGGGAGTTATGTAATACATACAAAAGCTGGGGCATCCATAGCATTTTGATCAAATTACATCGTCCTGCCACAGATAATGGGAGACGTTTCTATATTTAAATTTTTCCCCTAAACTTTCCCAGAAGTGGGACAATAGTATTTATAATATACTGTTTAGGGTCTCTTGTGATGTAAATTCCCAAATATTTCATTTTGTTCACTATTTGAATCTGGGCAACCTCCTCAGGCAAGGGACTTCCCAGGGGATCTACTGATAGCAATGCATATTTTTCCCAGTTTATTTCCATTACCCTCACCAGGGAAGTCTGTGTATCTCCTAAAAATAGTAAAAGGTCACCCTCATATAATGACACTTTTTCTTCCACTACTCCCCTTCTGAATCCTTTTACCTCTGGGGAAGACCTGTGGGCCACTGCCAGGGGTTCGATTGTGAGGGCAAAGAGCAAAGGCAATATAGGGCACTCCTGTCTAGTCCCCCCACAACAATCAAAACTTGTCCGAGTATTCACTGTTCACTCTCACTTTCGCTTCTGACATTTTATATAGCATTTTTATCCAGTTAATAAAACCCAGACCAAATTGGAACTTGGCCAGGACTCTCCACAGATATTGCCATTCAAGACTAGCAAAGGACTTGGCGGCATCCAAAGATAGGATGGCCCTTGATCCATCCCCATCCACCGGGATCTGTAGGTTCAAATACATACATCTTATATTTATACTGGATCTTCCAAGAATAAATCCCAACTGATCGGGGTGGACAAGTTTCTGATTAACTTTATTTAACCTGGCCACCAAGACCTTTGCCAAGATTTTTATATCTGTACTCAATAAAGAGATGGGTCTAGTTGAGGATGTATTAAGTGGGTCCTTGCCTTCCTTATGTATCACAACTATAGTAGATTCCATCATAGAAGGGGGAAGCTCCCCCTCCACCGCCGACCAGTTTAAGACCCCCAGCAGTTCGGGAAGTAGCACCTTCCCGTAGCGTCGGGATATTTCTGACCCGCTATCCCCCTTGTGGCCCGCTGTAGTTCCTCTAGTGTTATAGGTGAGTCCAGCTCCTCCCTGTTGTTAAAGTATCTACAATTTCTGGAGTGTGTGAAGAAACCCTGCCCTCCCCTATACTAATCGCAGGAACTATAGATGTGAATGTGAGTTTGTCTTAACCAAGTGGGCCAGCATCTGCCCCACCCTTCTGCACTCCCCAAAGGTGTTCTGTCTTTGGAAAAGTTATTTACTCTCTGCTTTCCTAATCATTAATATCCTATAGATCTGTTGTTCCTCTGACCAAGCCCTGAGTGTATCAGGGGTCGGATTATTCACTTATTGTTTTTCCATTGTTGCCACCCACTCTCCAGCCACCCTTTCCTCGTTCTTGGTTTGTTTTTTCATTTTTCACACTTGTATCATTATACCACGAAGGAAAGCCTTCATAGTGTCCCAAATCACCCCGGCCGAGTCGGTACCTCTATTCAAATTGACAAACTCTCTTAGGGCTGTTAGTACCTCATCAGGCTCAGTTCCATCCAAAAGGGACTTATTTTCACTCCCTGAGATGATAATTCTCCCTTACTTCTACTGACAATGTCACCAGGGAGTGGTCTGAAAGACCTCTTGGCATGTAACTTACATTTTTTATCACATGTAGTGCCTTCTCGTTCCCCAATACCAAATTGATTCTGGAAAGAATGGAGTGCATTCACGAAAAACACGAGTACTGCCGGGCTTCCAAATTCTGTACTCTCCATATGTCCATGAATCCAGCCTCTCTCAAAAATAGGGACAATCAGTCAGCAACTATAGCACCCATCTGTATCCTGTGGGGGAGCCTATCTGCCTTCCGGTCCATGACCGTGTTAAAATCACCCATAAAAAAAAACGGCACGACCGGTTTGTCCGGAACGAATCCCTTTAACTTATACAAAATGAAAGTATTAAAAGGAGGAGGGATTTATAAATTAACCAGCACGTGGGCTCAATCCTTTATGATACCATATAAAAATATACAGCACCTGAGTTCATCAATCTTAATCTGCCTACAGGTAAACAGTACCCCGGATCTAATCAGAATGCTTACCCCCCTAGAATAGGAGGTATGAACTGAATAGAACTGGGTTCAGAAATCTACCCAACCTAGCTGCGGTATAGAGATGCTAGTAAGGTGTGTCTCCTGTAGACATAGTAAAGGACTTGGCGGCATCCAAAGATAGGATGGCCCTTGATCCATCCCCATCCACCGGGATCTGTAGGTTCAAATACATACATCTTATATTTATACTGGATCTTCCAAGAATAAATCCCAACTGATCGGGGTGGACAAGTTTCTGATTAACTTTATTTAACCTGGCCACCAAGACCTTTGCCAAGATTTTTATATCTGTACTCAATAAAGAGATGGGTCTAGTTGAGGATGTATTAAGTGGGTCCTTGCCTTCCTTATGTATCACAACTATAGTAGATTCCATCATAGAAGGGGGAAGCTCCCCCTCCACCGCCGACCAGTTTAAGACCCCCAGCAGTTCGGGAAGTAACACCTTCCCGTAGCGTCGGGATATTTCTGACCCGCTATCCCCCTTGTGGCCCGCTGTAGTTCCTCTAGTGTTATAGGTGAGTCCAGCTCCTCCCTGTTGTTAAAGTATCTACAATTTCTGGAGTGTGTGAAGAAACCCTGCCCTCCCCTATACTAATCGCAGGAACTATAGATGTGAATGTGAGTTTGTCTTAACCAAGTGGGCCAGCATCTGCCCCACCCTTCTGCACTCCCCAAAGGTGTTCTGTCTTTGGAAAAGTTATTTACTCTCTGCTTTCCTAATCATTAATATCCTATAGATCTGTTGTTCCTCTGACCAAGCCCTGAGTGTATCAGGGGTCGGATTATTCACTTATTGTTTTTCCATTGTTGCCACCCACTCTCCAGCCACCCTTTCCGCGTTCTTGGTTTGTTTTTTCATTTTTCACACTTGTATCATTATACCACGAAGGAAAGCCTTCATAGTGTCCCAAATCACCCCGGCCGAGTCGGTACCTCTATTCAAATTGACAAACTCTCTTAGGGCTGTTAGTACCTCATCAGGCTCAGTTCCATCCAAAAGGGACTTATTTTCACTCCCTGAGATGATAATTCTCCCTTACTTCTACTGACAATGTCACCAGGGAGTGGTCTGAAAGACCTCTTGGCATGTAACTTACATTTTTTATCACATGTAGTGCCTTCTCGTTCCCCAATACCAAATTGATTCTGGAAAGAATGGAGTGCATTCACGAAAAACACGAGTACTGCCGGGCTTCCAAATTCTGTACTCTCCATATGTCCATGAATCCAGCCTCTCTCAAAAATAGGGACAATCAGTCAGCAACTATAGCACCCATCTGTATCCTGTGGGGGAGCCTATCTGCCTTCCGGTCCATGACCGTGTTAAAATCACCCATAAAAAAAAACGGCACGACCGGTTTGTCCGGAACGAATCCCTTTAACTTATACAAAATGAAAGTATTAAAAGGAGGAGGGATTTATAAATTAACCAGCACGTGGGCTCAATCCTTTATGATACCATATAAAAATATACAGCACCTGAGTTCATCAATCTTAATCTGCCTACAGGTAAACAGTACCCCGGATCTAATCAGAATGCTTACCCCCCTAGAATAGGAGGTATGAACTGAATAGAACTGGGTTCAGAAATCTACCCAACCTAGCTGCGGTATAGAGATGCTAGTAAGGTGTGTCTCCTGTAGACATAGTAAAGGACTTGGCGGCATCCAAAGATAGGATGGCCCTTGATCCATCCCCATCCACCGGGATCTGTAGGTTCAAATACATACATCTTATATTTATACTGGATCTTCCAAGAATAAATCCCAACTGATCGGGGTGGACAAGTTTCTGATTAACTTTATTTAACCTGGCCACCAAGACCTTTGCCAAGATTTTTATATCTGTACTCAATAAAGAGATGGGTCTAGTTGAGGATGTATTAAGTGGGTCCTTGCCTTCCTTATGTATCACAACTATAGTAGATTCCATCATAGAAGGGGGAAGCTCCCCCTCCACCGCCGACCAGTTTAAGACCCCCAGCAGTTCGGGAAGTAACACCTTCCCGTAGCGTCGGGATATTTCTGACCCGCTATCCCCCTTGTGGCCCGCTGTAGTTCCTCTAGTGTTATAGGTGAGTCCAGCTCCTCCCTGTTGTTAAAGTATCTACAATTTCTGGAGTGTGTGAAGAAACCCTGCCCTCCCCTATACTAATCGCAGGAACTATAGATGTGAATGTGAGTTTGTCTTAACCAAGTGGGCCAGCATCTGCCCCACCCTTCTGCACTCCCCAAAGGTGTTCTGTCTTTGGAAAAGTTATTTACTCTCTGCTTTCCTAATCATTAATATCCTATAGATCTGTTGTTCCTCTGACCAAGCCCTGAGTGTATCAGGGGTCGGATTATTCACTTATTGTTTTTCCATTGTTGCCACCCACTCTCCAGCCACCCTTTCCGCGTTCTTGGTTTGTTTTTTCATTTTTCACACTTGTATCATTATACCACGAAGGAAAGCCTTCATAGTGTCCCAAATCACCCCGGCTGAGTCGGTACCTCTATTCAAATTGACAAACTCTCTTAGGGCTGTTAGTACCTCATCAGGCTCAGTTCCATCCAAAAGGGACTTATTTTCACTCCCTGAGATGATAATTCTCCCTTACTTCTACTGACAATGTCACCAGGGAGTGGTCTGAAAGACCTCTTGGCATGTAACTTACATTTTTTATCACATGTAGTGCCTTCTCGTTCCCCAATACCAAATTGATTCTGGAAAGAATGGAGTGCATTCACGAAAAACACGTCAAAAAATGTCAAAATGTCAAACGACAAAATGTCCATGAATCCAGCCTCTCTCAAAAATAGGGACAATCAGTCAGCAACTATAGCACCCATCTGTATCCTGTGGGGGAGCCTATCCGCCTTCCGGTCCATGACCGTGTTAAAATCACCCATAAAAAAAAACGGCACGACCGGTTTGTCCGGAACGAATCCCTTTAACTTATACAAAATGAAAGTATTAAAAGGAGGAGGGATTTATAAATTAACCAGCACGTGGGCTCAATCCTTTATGATACCATATAAAAATATACAGCACCTGAGTTCATCAATCTTAATCTACCTACAGGTAAACAGTACCCCGGATCTAATCAGAATGCTTACCCCCCTAGAATAGGAGGTATGAACTGAATAGAACTGGGTTCAGAAATCTACCCAACCTAGCTGCGGTATAGAGATGCTAGTAAGGTGTGTCTCCTGTAGGCATAGTAATCTCACCCCATACATTTTTGCTACCCAAAGAACTGCAGTTTTTTTCTGTGGGATCTCCCAAGCCTCAGACATTCAAAGAACATATAATTAACTTTTTTACCTGCGTACAATTAACCATTTAACCGTTTAGTGTACAACAAATGCATATAATTAAATATACCCAAACCTAATTGTGTGATTTCCATATACTTTGTGTGGTCCTTCTATTGACCAATACCTACAGTATTCTTCTCATAATACTTCTGTGAAAATTGCGTGACTAAATATTTCCTATATAAAGTGCATTTATTCTTCGTACACCCCCTCATACACCTTTCATACCAGTCACACTCATCCGTGTCTCATTCCCAATTCACTCACCACCCCTTTGGGTCCTCTCTGGGGGCTTCCAAAGTGACATTCCCACGTGTTCAAAATGACAAATATTTTTGCTCTCGTGTCTCGTGTTAAAAGTGCATGCAAATAATAAAAAGAAAAAATTCCCCCAGATCCCTTTGTGGAAGGGAACCATATACACATTACTCTCTGTAGCCTAAATGTAACCCCTGCCCCAACTCCGTAAAGTGCTGGATGAGAGGAGACATGGTTGTGCTGGCAATAAGCTGAAATGTATACAGGTGTATACTGATTGGGTAAAAAGGTAGCAAGTAATGAGAGATGGCTGTTACAGACCTGACACTTGGGGATCTTATCAGAAAACCCAGGGGAACATACTCAAGTGTCTGGGCCATTTCTTTGGTACTCAAGATCTGTCAGTCATCATGCAGGTTGCTACTTCCAAATCAAAAGCATTGTACTAGCTTGACATTTTGATTGCTTTGTAATGGATTTAAGGACCGAACCAGGGAATCCATTAACATATTATTTTTGGGTGGGCTTGTCTTTTGAATCTGCACACTGTGTAAATCCTGAATTAAAATCCTGGAATCAGTATTTACTTGGAAGTCATTTCTATTTTTCTTCAACATAAAAAAGAAGCAGTCAGAAAGAAAGAGCTAACATAGCCACACATGTAAAAGCTTTCAGTCGCTGGTGATGTTGAAAAACTTAGCATTTTTTACATTCAAAGCCCAAGTACATAGTATGGTTAATAGGAAGAAAAAAAAGAAATGAAGGTTTGTATTTACTGCCTTTCAGAGGATGACCTGCTCCACTATTAACCAAGCACAAGCTCTTTAAACACAGTAACAATAAAAGAAGATTCACATACTTTACACCTCTTTCAACTTTACTTTCAACTTCAAATTCTTGTACAGAATAATTTTAGAATTCAGCAGAACAATATGCATGCTTTAGAGATTGCTATGTAATTATGCACATATCATCCCACCTACGCTGCACTTCAGATCATTTCAGGTAAACTATCGCTAAGAATTAACAATGATGCCAAGAAAAAAAAGAGAGAAAAAAAAACGTGCGCTCTATTCATGTGTCTAAAAATGCACATTTTAAACTGAAAACCTATCATCAGCGCATTTTTCATAAAAAGGTAATAATTAATGTCTTTATTCTTTTCACTACATGTCATCTGACCTATAATACAAAACATATCTTATTCCCATTTATTGTTTCCACCTGAAAGGCTTGGATTGATAAGAGTGTCAGACAAAAATTGAAATTGTCATTTGTCAGGTTAAACATATACCTATCACAGTGGTTGTTTAATCTCACCATTTGGTCTTGGCTTTAGTGTCAAAAGAAGGAAGAGTTTGGATGGGATTCATATCCCCTGAATATGGAAATGACTTTTCTAAATGAAACATCTCAAAACTGAAGATTCAACAAGGTGGCTTTATAAACTGTATATATATATATATATATATATATATATATAGATATATGGGATTGATGTGAAGTAGAACATAATTAAAAAAACATTCTGTTGTATTTTTAAAACTCACATCTTTATCTTTTCAAATCTCTAAAAGTATGGTAAGCACACATCTAGGATCCAAGAAACCTAAAACATTGAGATTTCTGACTGTGGTAAAAGAAAAAAAAAAGATGTGCTAAATAATAATGAGCATTTAATTGCACTTGGCTTTTGTTCACTAAGCATTTAGCATGCGATAAAGCACCATATAAGCTTCCACATGAAAATATAATTTCAAATATATTTTCAAAATATCTTTTAAAATATACAGCTTTAACAAAAATGCTTATTTATCCTGTCACAAAGGTTCCTGTTTGGGCACTTCCTTTTTACGGGTTTACAACCATCTCCCAATTGTGCTCCTACATCCTGTCAAATGCATCTCCAATAGCACATTTGAGCAGGTGTGCCGACACACATTGTGTAGGAATGGTCCACTGTTAATACTAGCCAATTCAGAGAAATAACATGCAGCAGGCGCTTGTGTGAATTCATGTAGATAGGAAAAGACTGAAAGAGGCTGAAGGAGATGTGCAGCATTAAGATGCAAAACAAAGTAAAAAAGGTGAAAATATTTTATAAAAAAAAAAAAAAAAAATTTCATCCTGCTGGGATTTGCATCTAATTTAAAACATGGCAAACTGATTTCCCAACATTGAAATCGTAAATTAATAAATGGATTCTATTTGCTTTCAGTGACTGCATTTGAATACGTTTGCTATGGATCCCTTTGTCACTGGTGTTCCAATAGCCAACAAGTCCATTTTAAACTCTTGGCCTATAATTTTTTTACTCTACCTAAGAACACAATATCCATTTTTATTGTTTTACACTATCCATGACATCTAAAGAACTCCTTATCTTAAGCTTGCTTTATCGAAATCTTAAAGTGCTTCCAAATTGAGAATATATGAACTGCAAGTGAAAAATCAAACCACACAAAATGCACAAAATCAGCCTGTCCTCAAAAACTTGATGGAAAGGCTCCCTAACTAAAAAAGGGCCCATAGCTCACTAATATGTCTGGCTGATGAAAAAGCCACCAAAAAAACAGCCTTAAGAGTAAATAATCTTAGGGGAAGGTCTGAAGCTATGGATAATTTGATCAGATGCTGTAATACAGTGGACAAGTCCCACTTGGGAAATTTTTAAGAGGGACTGGTCTAAGCCTCGCTAACCCCTTGAAGAACATGATAATCAGGGGCTCCATAGCGAGGGGTCACAAAAATACGGATGGCTGAAACCAACTCCTTGAGCGTACTGATAGCTAGACAGCTAGACCCTGGTCTGCTCCATCCTGTAGAAAGTCTTGGACCAACAGGATCCCCAGAGACACTTTCTTGGTAAGAAGCCAAGAATTAAAAACCTTCCAGACCTTTAGATAAAATGGCCTGAGTTACCTTCTTCTGACCAGATAAAAGTTTATAAATCATCTTTCCTGACAAACCTTTTGCCTTCAAAATGCTTTCTTCGGAAACCAGGCTGACAACTTTACATTCTGAACTTTCAGATTGACTACGGGATCTTGGACCAACAGGTCCTCTATCTCTAGAAACATTAGGGGAGGTTCTGCTGAAAGGCATAATGGACTGAAGAACCAGGCCTCCTTTGGCCAATGAGGCACCAACAGAATCATCGCCATGTTCTCTTGTTCGAACTTCCTCAGGACAAGGGGGACGAGCTTGATTGGGGCGAAAGGCATAACATAGGGGAAAATCCCATGCTTGGCCAAAGCATCTATCCCAATTGCTAACTTCTCGAACCAGAGAAAAGAAGGCTGGCACATCAGCATTTGACCTGTTGGCAAATAAGTTTTCTTGCAGAGTTCTCTATCTCTCAGAAAGCAGATGAAATAGCTTTCGATTTAGGGACTATTCCGACTTGCGTACCTGATGATAATCTGCTAGTAAGATGTTCATGCCCTTCAGATGGACGGCTGAGTTTGAGAAAAGATTAACCCCTTCCCATGAGAAGATGTTGCTTGAGCGCTCACTCAGGGACCAACATCTCTCCCCCCGCTTGCTTATGTGACTGTCACCACATTGTCCAATAGGACTTGAAGGTGGTGTCCTCATACTTCCTCCGACAACACTTAGAGGACTTCCCACACTGCTCTTAGCTCTTTCCAATTGGCTGATCTCCCAGCAACCACTTTGAACCAAGTGCCCTTAGCCGCTTTGGTGCAGAAATGTGTTCCCCAACCCCAGGAGCTTGCATCTGTAGTCAAGCATATCAAAACAGGAAAGGACCACAGGAGCCCCCATGCAAGATTTTCTCTGTCTATCCACCACTACAGGCATCTCCTGGCTTTTATGGATAACCTGAATGTTTTGTTCAATGATTCTTGGTTGCCATCTCAGATTTTCTAAATGTTGGACTGTAGACATCTGAAGTGTACTTCTCAGCCAGGGCAACATTAGCCCCAGCAAAGACATGGTTGCACAAATAGAGACTGTAATATTTAATTGAACCAAGGCTGACATCTCCCTCACTCTTTGTATTTTATCTTCCACAAGAAATACCTTCTGCGCTATCAAATTTGCTGTCCCCTCAAAATAACTCAACACACAGCCATTAATGTCTAAACCGCTGGCAACAAATGTGAAAAATGTCCAAGTTGGGCCCAAAGTGTCAATATTTTGTGTGGCCACCATTATTTTCCAGCACTGCCTTAACTCTCTTGGACATGGAGTTCACCAGAGCTTCACAGGTTGCCACTGAAGTCCTCTTCGACTCCTCCATGATGACATCACAGAGCTGGTGGATGTTAGAGACCTTGGGCTCCACCACCTTCCGTTTAAGGATGCCCCAGATACTTAATAGGGTTTAGGTCTGGAGACATGTTTGACCACCTTTACCCTCAGCTTCTTTAGCAAGGCATTGGTTGTCTTGGAGGTGTGTTTGGGGTCATTATCTTGTAGGAATACTGCCCCGCGGCTCAGTCTCCAAAGGGAGGGGATCATGCATTCATGGTTCCTCAATCAACTGTAGCTCCCCAGTGCCGGCAGCATTCATGCAGCCCCAGACTATGACACTCCCACCACCATGTTTAAATGTAGACAAGACACACTTGTCTTTGTACACCTCACCTGGTTGCCGCAACACACGATTGACACCATCTGAACCAAATAATTGTATCTTGGTCTCATCAGACCCCTATGACATGGTTCCAGTAATCCAGCCCCTTAGTCTGCTTGTCTTCAGCAAACTGCTTGTAGGCTTTCTTGTTCATTATCCTTAGAAGAGGCTTCCTTCTGGGACGACAGCCATGCAGATCAATTTGATGCAGTGTGTGGCGTATGGTCTGAGCACTGAGGAAAGCACAGTGGTGTAGTGGTTAGCACTTTCACCTAGAAGCCAATAGGGTCGCTGGTTCAAATCCCAGCCATGACACCATCTGCCTGGAGTTTGCATGTTCTCCCTGTGTCTGCCTGGGCACTACTAAGGCCAGCCAAGCGGCGAGTCAAGCAAGCCAAGCAGCTGCTAGGCTTGAAAAATTTCAAGTGTCCCAGACTCCCCCCCTGTAGGCAAAACCAGCCACCAATATCAGTGGAAGTAGGGGGGATAGGTCAAGACCGTAGATCTGAAATGGCCCAGGGGGCACCAGCAGGGGAGGGGTACTCTCTAAAGGAGGTTTTGCAGTTTCCTTCCACACTCCAAAGACTTAAAAAAGAACGCTGGCTATAGCAAAGTTAAAACCTTTGTCCTAGCTAGTGTGTACATACCACCACCTTTCAAAATCTTCTATGACTTAGCAGAGTTTGTGCTGGATAAACCTAGTATCCCGATTTTCATGATGGGAGACTTCAATATGGTCATAGACCAGGATATAGATAGATTCCCACAATCAAATCAAGGGAGAGGCCTAGTGGATAAACGATTGATCCATGTAATGGGAGAAATGGGCCTGAGGGACCTATGGAGACTACATAATCCGGGAAATCGGGTTTACTCATGCTTTTCCTCCACACATTCCACACTCTCTCGAATAGATATGACATTGGGGAATGATGAGGCAATTATTATATCTTGCGGCCCCAAATATATTCCGAGGGGTCTCTCGGATCACTCCCCAATGACAATATCTGTGGAGATTGGTGGGGAAAATCAACCCAGGGAGTGGAAAATTAGTCCAGCTTGGCTGGAACTTATTGTGGAATCGCAGGAAGTAATAAAGGCTTTGACAGAGTTTATAGACCTAAACAACGGAACAACATCACAGGGGGTCATTTGGGACACTTTAAAGGCATTTCTTAGGGGCCTTTTGATCCAACAGATTTCAGCAATCAAGAGAGAGTCTAATAGAAGGGAGGTGGAGGCAGCACAAAGGGTGACACAATCAGAAGAACAATTTATTAAAGATCCATCAGTGGGGAACCTTGGGGCATGGACAGAGGCACAACGGGTCTATCGCTGGATAATGATGGGGAAAGCAGAAAAGAGATATAAATTCCAAAAACAAGTTAGTTTTGGGGAAGGGGAATCTGTAGGTCGGATTCTTTCGCAATTGGTGAAAGTTAACTCTCCTTCATCACTAGTGCCAATGATTAATACGCCCACGAAGGGAATAACCACCAATACCCCAGAAATTGTGGATTCTTTTAAAGAGTATTATAAAAATCTCTATAGTTCTACTCAGGAAGAGATGGATGGTTCAATGGGAACCTTCTTTAAAGATTTGACTATTCCCCGTCTCTCTGAAAATGTTGGGAGCAAACTGGATGCTCCTATTACATTAGAAGAGATACAACATACGGTACAGGCAATGGCGACCCGGAAATCTCCCGGGCCGGACGGCCTACCGGTAGAGGTCTACTGCCGTTTTGGAGACGTTCTGCTTCCCGAGCTGCTGAAGACACTCAATTGGGCGCTGGTTGAAGGGGAGCTTCCCCGTTCTATGAGGGAGTCAACTATAATCGTTATACCAAAAGAAGACAAGGACCCATTGGACCCTTCATCGTATAGGCCTATCTCCCTGCTTAATCTGGATGCCAAGATTTTGGCAAAGATCTTGGCGTCCAGATTGAACGGGGTGATAGAAGACCTAGTCCATCCTGACCAATCAGGATTTATTCCCGGTAGGTCAACCAATATAAACATCAGACGAGTACACCTAAATTTACAAATCCCAACGGAAGACGAGGGACATAGAGCTATTCTCTCGCTAGATGCCGCTAAAGCTTTTGACACATTGGAATGGGGCTATTTATGGAGGACCCTGAGTGAGTTCCAAATAGGGCCAATATTTTCTAAATGGGTAAAAATGATGTACAAATCACCAGAAGCTAGGGTGAGGATTAACAATTAAGGAACACTCCGCAGGGTTTCAATTGCTAAGGGGACGAGGCAGGGATGCCCGTTGTCCCCCCTCTTGTTTGCTCTTGCAATTGAACCCATGGCTATATCTCTCCGTTCTTGTATAGAGATTAGGGGGTTTATAAGAGGCCGGGAAGAGGAAAAGGTAGTCCTATTTGCAGACGATCTACTTGTACTCCTTGGTGATGTACAGAATTCCCTGAAACAAACCATGTGTAAAATCAGCGAATTTGGTGAATTTTCGGGCTTGAACATTAATTGGGGAAAATCCACTCTACTGCCAGTGGACCCCCTACACAGTCCACTACCTCAAGAAGCCAGTAGACTGCAAGTAGTAACCCAGATGAAATACCTGGGTGTAATCATTACGAGAGATCCCAAAGCTTATATAGTAAATAACTTGTCCCCACTGTTGACCAGGTTCAAAGAGAAAACTAGGATCTGGAAGAGGTTCCCTCTTTCCTCGATGGGCCGGTGTAATCTTATTAAAATGATCTTTCTCCCACAAGCCTTGTATATTTTAGCTAACTCCCCGGTATGGGTTTATAAAAAATGGTTCAATAGATTTGACACTATATTTAGAGAACTGATATGGAAGGGTAGCGTGGCGCGTATCAGTCTAAAAATCCTTCAACTTCCAACTAATGAAGGGGGAGTGGCAATCCCACACCTGTTTAGATACTTCTTAGCAGCCCAATTACAATATATGAGGGGCACTGGGGCGGGGGGAAACTTGCTCCAGGCACTCCTAAATAGACAATCTGTTAAAACCATGGAAGCAGGTATGGAGATACGGGGAATTCCTACCCTAGATCTAATGAACAAGGTATGGGTAGCAGTTAAGGGAATACTGGGATGTAGAGGCTATACCGAATACTCACCACTGTGGAAGAACAATAATTTGAGCGAGGTACAAAAAATAGGACCAATTAGGGAGTGGGAACGAAGAGATATAAAATATCTACATCAGCTTTTTTCCAATGGGCAACTAAAAACATTTCAAGAGCTCAGAGCGGAGTTTTTAATACCGAGGAAATCTTTCTTTCGATACCTCCAACTAAGGCATGCACTCACACTACAATTCAAGGACTCACCAGTAGAATGGGGTAATATATCGACACTAGTGAGAATAGTGCAAACACAATCAACAAAGGGGTTGACCTCAGGGACGTACTTGATCCTACATAAAGATGCCAGGGGCGGCCAGCATACCTTTGTCTCTAGAGATAAATGGGTAAGAGACGGGGTTAACATCACAAATAACCAATGGGATAGGATCCTTGAACTAGCTCCATGGGTTTCTCTCTCTCCACCTCAAAAGATGTCGCACTTGTTCCTTCTATACAGAGCCTACTTTACCCCGAAAAAGCTCTTTAGCTTTGGTAGCAGAATAGACTCCTCCTGCCCAAGGTGTGGAAGAATGGAGGGAGACATGATACACATGTTTTGGAGATGCCCCAAGCTGCATCGCTATTGGTTGGAGGTAGTTGAAACAATTTCTCAGGTTTTTGGTGTCTCTTTCGAGACAGAACCTAAGATTTGTGTACTAGGATGGATGGCTGGGAAAGGAAGACCTAATGATACTAATATCGCAATTCTGAGATGTCTGTTTCAGGCGCGTAAACTTATAGCCCAGAGATGGCAGTCGCCCACCCCTCCATGCAGTAGAGAATGGGAGAAAGCTGTGAATAGTATGATATTAAAGGAAAAAACACTTTATATAAGACAGGGGAGTATTAATAAATTTGAAAGGTTGTGGAAAACTTGGTGTGAAAAAAAGAAAATAGACACATAATAAATAGAAGAACAAATCTGAACTATATAAAGAGACATGTGTGAAGGTAGATGTGTGAAGTGAATGGGTAAGTTATGTGAATGAATAAATGTGGGGGAAACAGTAAATAGATAGAGTTATTTGGGAAGAGGGAGAGGACATACATGTTGGAGCAACAATTTGTTCATGTTATCACACTTCTTTTTATATTGTATTGTGTTTACTCCTTTCTGGCAAAAGTAGCTGTACTCCCCCTACTCTTCTCCCAGAATATTAGAGGATGAGTGGTCTAATTACCTACTGTATTGATATTTGGACAAAGTACAGATGTAAGAACGTTTTATGTTATGTATGATGTTTATGTTGTAAAATTGAAAACGATTAATAAAAATATAAAGTTTAAAAAAAAAAGAAAAATGTACCAAATATGTGTATGTTGTATGTGTATGTGTTTGAAAGCGGGTCAGGACCCCATGGGGCAAAGGTCCACGCTATAACGCAGGTGGACACCGGCGGCAAAAAGTGCCCTGAGGTGATTCAGTTCACATAGGTAGCGCTATACAAGTCACTCATTCATTCAAGCTGACTCCCCACCCCTTCAGGCTCTGCAGCAATGCTGGCAGCACCCATATGTATATTTCCCAAAGACAACCTCTGGCTATGACGCTGAGTATGTGCACTCAACCTCTGTGGACAACCATGGCGAGGCCTGTTCTGAATGGAACCTGTCCTGTTAAACCGCTGTATGGTCTTGGCCACCATGCTGCAGCTCAGTTTCAGGTTGTTGGCAATCTTCTTATAGCCTATGCCATCTTTATGTAGAGCAACAATTCTTTTTTTCAGATCTTTAGAGAGTTCTTTGCCATGAGGTGTCGTATTGAATGTCCAGTGACCAGTATGAGAGAGTGAGAGCGATCCCACCAAATTTAGCAAACCTGCTACACATTTACACCTAAGACCTTGTAACACTAATGCCCCATACACACGATTGGACTTTCCGACAACAAAACCGTGGATTTTTGTTCGAAGGATGTTGGCTGTAACTTGTCTTGCATACACACGGTCACACAAATGTTGGCCAAAAATTACGAATGTATTGACATACAAAACATACGTGATATCTCCATTACGAACGCTATCTATATCTCTGGCTCGTACTTGATTCCGAGCATGCATGGACTTTTGTCCAACAGACTTGTGTACACACGATCGGAAAGTCTGACAACAAACATTTGTTGGCGGAAAATTTGAGAACCTGCTAGCCAACATTTGTTGGCGGAAAGTCCAAAACAAATGTTCAATGGAGCATATACACGGTCGGACTTTCCACCAACAAGCTCACATCCAACATTTGTTGTTGGAAAATCCGATCGTGTGTACAGGCATAAGAGTCACATGACACCGGGGAGGGAAAATGGCTAATTTGGAATTTTTCACCTAGGGGTGTACTCACTTTGGTTGCCAGCAGTTTAGACATTAATGGCTGTGTGTTGAGTTATTTTGAGGGGACAGAAAATTTACACTGTAATGCCGCGTACACACGGTCGGAATTCTCATTGGAAAAAGCTCTGATGGTTTTCCCATCGGAATTCCGACGGAATTTCGCTCAAACTGTCTTGCCTACACACGGTCACACCAAATTCCGACGGTCTGTAACACAGCGGTATAAAACACGTTCAACAGCACTATAAAAGGGAAGTTTAATGCTTCTGAGCATGCGTCGAATTGTTTCCGAGCATGCGTCGGAATTTTGCGTGTCGGAATTGCATACACATGATCGGAAAATCCGATAGAAAGGATTTCCGTCGGAAAAATTGAGAACAGGTTCTCAATCCAAAGTCCGTTGGAAATTCCGACAGAAAAAGACCGATGGGCATACACACGGTCGGAAAATCCGTTAAAAAGCTCCCATCGAACTGTTTCCTTCGGAAATTCCGACCATGTGTACGCTGCATTATACAAGCTGTACAATCACTACTTTACATTGTAGCAAAGTGTAATTTCTTCAGTGTTGTCACATGAAAAGATATAATAAAATATTTACAAAAATGTGAGGGGCTTACTCGCTTTTGTGAGATACTGTATATATTACAGACTTTGAAAGAAAGCGGAGAAAGAGTTAAGACCATGCAGAAAATGCCTTCTGTCTCCCACAGTCAATGCGTCTAGCGATCAATTCTAATCTTCTAACAATAAATGTAAGGTGCTAAACCACAGATTCTAAATTTGTGTCAAAATGATAGTATAGATTTATGTTTGAATAGGATATTACATTTTTAATTCAGTTGGTACACTTTCAAAAGAATTAATAGACAAGCTGATTCTCTTTATTCATTGCTGCTACACTTTCTTATGTAAATAAAAATCAGGATGAGAGAACAGCAGTTCATACTTATTATATCTGCTGCCTATGGGTTTTTCTTCTTAAAGTTTTACCTTTTCTTATGAAAGTGCATTAAAACTCTAATGGAATAGGATTCACCTAGAAAAGTGGACATTACTGAAAGCATGCACACACTGAGTACAAAGAATGTTTTCTGAAAACTGGAGAAAGGAAAGCTCTAGTGCTGCCACTAGCAACAAATCAGCCTCTTTATATCAATTGGTTAGCTGCTATTTTAATTTTTCTATATATTATACTAGCTTTTAATGGGACCCTGCGCTTCTGTGTTTATGTCTCTATCAGCCCAGATCTTTATAAAGGTACCTACAGGACCCATTGGCTGCTAAACAGTCCGTTTCCTATACTTTAGTAAAGTGGTGAGCAAACTGTTGACGCTATATAAATCCTGCATAATAATAATCCCTGGATGGACTGTTGATTTTGTAGTTGTCACCAGAGGTTATAAGCTGACGTTTGGCTGTGCGCTAAAGTGCCTGATTTTTTCAGTCAGAAATGGTGAAAGTCTTAAGATGGTCACACACTAAATAATAATACAATCTCCTTTTATTTGCACAAACATTAAAATAAAAAGTGTAATTAAAATGGATATACTCCCTAAAAGCTATATTTATTTCAAACATTGCCCATCCGCCTCCCCAAAGCATTTTTCCTCTCGATTCGCTCCTTGGCGGTCAAGTTCATATGGCAGCACCACCCCACCCCCCCCCCCAGACTCAAGCACAAAGTTTTTTGTGCCCCCAAGTCCAGAGAAGGCCTACAGACCTTCCAATTATAACATACTTCAGCCTTAGTTTCAAGACTTTTTGAATGGTTCCCGAGACCGCTAACCAAACCATCCACGACTATCGAGCAAGATATGGCACAAGTCAATCTTCGAGCCCTTCTTTGGGGCTAAAATGCCAAATTTCGCACAATCCACGGGATTTCCCCACTGACATCAGCAGCTCTTGCCTTATGGTACAGCAAAATCAATAAATTTGCCTTGTCCACTGACCCAGGCCCTCTTTCTTCCTTATTTGACAACCCAGGCCCCACGTCCTATATCTCCAGAGGACAATGTGGCGCATATAGGCGAGAACAATGGCCGACAGCCAAACAGTTTGTCCATCCCACCACAGGCCAATTTCGGCCACCTTCAGACGCACAGACCCCTACCATGACTGACTGGCTCTCCACAATCTCCCTGACTCAATTTAGCAGATTGCTACATATTTCAGGACTGGTCCACAGACCACTCACATCATTTGAGGACATATGTAGTCTCTCAGACCCCCAGACTCACTTTGTCACTGATATACAAAGACATCCAATTCCGCCTGTGTGACTCCCTACCTGCTTATACACAAAAGTGGTCCAGGGATTTAGCTATTGAGATATCCCTGGAACAGTGGACCACCTCATTTACACACACACACAAATCGTCCAGGTCGGGATTTACACGGGATAAGAACTACAAGCTGTTATCACGGTGGTACAGAGTCCCAGTCACGGTACACAGGATGTTCCCAGAGGAAAAGGATCCTACATTCATGTGTGGTGGGAATGCATCAGAGTCCGTCCATTCTGGGATAAAGTCTTTAGCGTTTACAGTGGTATATATCAGACTTCCTTATCCCCTTCACCATGAATGGCTCTCCTATCCATCCTTCAGGTTCAATCCAGTCACAGAGGAAGAGTCTCCTTAGATTCTTCCTTTCTGCAGCTTGCCATGTTGTCACTCTATACTGGAAAAAGGAATCCATCCCCTCTATTTCAAGGTGGATGGACATCCTTAACGACATAATGCTCATGGAGGAGTTGCAAGCGAAGGTGGAGGATACATATGATAAATTTGTTCTCTTATGGTCCCTCTGGCGCCACCACTCCTCATCTGACCTCCTCGCTTTGTCAATTAATTGAAAGTAATAACTGGGCAACATAGATATTTTAAGCCAAAATACGCGGAGCTCCCCCCTCTTACCTCTTACTTCTTGCCCCCCCCTACTCCCTCTATACCACCTGTACCCTCCTCCGCGAGACAGTTTAACGGATAAAGATAAATTCTGGGCGGTGTCCAGAGAGTGATGACACTGCGCAGGGATACATATTTTTCTATGAAAGACTGTTCTGAGTTTGCAAAGTTATTTATAATTGCACTTTAATATGTATTGCACTGGGGAGGGGGGTGCTGTTTACCTCCCCTTCCTCCTCTCCTTTAACCCTCCCTTTACTCTGTTTACTACCCCCCTGCCCTTTTTATTTTGTCTTTGCCAACGTGTCTGTTTGATAATGGCTTTGTCATACTGTTATATTATTGAAAAACTAATAAAAAATATATTCAACCTTAAAATAAAAACGTATCACAGACAGTTGTTTTTATTGCAAGTGCACTAAAGCCGGCCAAAGATGGATCAAATCTCAGTCAGTTCAGCAGGGACCAGCTGAGATTCAATCCATCTATGGGCAGGCCAATTGTACACAAGTCAATCGATTGACCGGGTACAACCAGCCTGTTGACATTTTTTACATTTGATCACTGCCGGTGGCTAAAGCTGCTAGCAGTAATCAATGTGTTCTGCTAGCCAGGAAGGCTTCCACTGGTAATAACCCACTCTCTCAAAGCTGCTAAAATTGTATCGTGAATTCATCATTATTCTGTCCATGTTGCCAGAAAAAAATATAATTCTGCAATCATGTATACTTTGGGCACAAAGACATTTTTAATGCAGTGAGAGCTGTATCATAAGCGTCATCTCCTGCTGCTCCCAGACAATGAATAAGTAAGGTATGCTTTCTAGCAGTAGGAAAGTACCCCTATTTAACTGTATATAATTCTCAAACATACAAGTGAAAAAAAAAGGTGCAGGATGCTGTTGAGATAAGAGAGAAATCCTTGCCACCAAATCTGTTGCATTTTGTAGTCTGCAATTAAACTCAATGTAAGTAAAATATAACAGTAGGGTGTGGCTAAAGTGGGGACTGTGCAGAGGTCGGGGGAATTGAATTAACAGAATGGTTGACACCATTATGCCCTGTACACGATAGGATTTTCCGACAACAAAATCCATGGGATTTTTTCCGACGGATGTTGGCTTAAATTTGTCTTTCATACACACGGTCACACAAAGTTGGTCATACAACACGTACGACGAGCCGAGAAAAATGAAGTTCAATAGCCAGTGCTGCTCTTCGGCTTGATTCTCAGCATGCGTGGCAATTTGTGTGTCGGAATTGTGTACACACAATCGGAATTTCCGACAACGGATTTTGTTGTTGGAAAATTTGAGAACCAGATCTCAAATTTTGTGTGACAGAAATTCCTTTGGAAAATGTGTGATGGAGCCTACACACGGTCGGAATTTCTGAAAACAAGGTCCTATCACACATTTTCAATTGGAAAATCCTATCGTGTGTACATAATGCCCTGTACACACATGGTCGGACATTCCGACAACAAAATCCATCTGATTTTTTCCGGCGGAGTTTGGCCCAAACTTGTGTTGCATACACACCGTCGCACAAAGTTATTGGATTTTCCGTTTAGAGGCCAGTAGCCAATAGCTTTCGTCTCTTAATTTATTCTGAGCATGCGTGGCACTTTGTGCTTCGGAATTGTCTACACACGATCGGAATTTACGTGATTGGATTTTGTTGACGAAAATTTTTAGATCCAGCTCTCAAACTTTTTGTGTCGGAAATTCCGATGGAAAAAGTCAGATGGAGCCTACACACGGTCGGAATTTCCAACAACAAGCTTCGATCGCACATTTTCCGTCGGAAAGTCCAACCCTGTGTACAGGGCATAATCAGGGCAGACTTTCAGACGGAAAACGCGCGATCGGAGCTTGTTATCAGAAATTTCGACCGTGTGTAGGCTCCATCAGACTTTTTCCATCGGAATTTCCGACACACAAAGTTTTAGAGCTGGATCAAAAATTTTCCGACAACAAAATCTGATCGTGTAAATTCCGACAACTTTGTGCGACCATGTGTATGCAAGACAAATTTGGGCCAAAATCCGTCAGAAAAAATCTGACGGATTTTGCCGTCGGAATGTCCGACCGTGTGTACAGGGCATAAGAGTTTAGCCCTAATCTTTGCACCTTTACTTATACAGAGTATTATAAATGTATTAACTGTAAATAGTCACATCAACAGGCCAGAGGCATTACCATCAAAATCATTAAAACACAGCCATCTGGAGCTGTCTCAATGAGCTAAATTTCTATAGCTGTAGGTATCCTCATTTTTGAAATGAATCTGGAACAGTGGCGGATCCAGAGTCTACTCTCGGGAGGAGCACTGCCAGAAAATACCTGTACGCCATTTTGTGCAATAGCCAGCTAAGGTGAGCGCGCTGATTGGCCAGAGGGGGAGCCAATCAGTGGGTCCGGCAGAAGCGATGTCCGCTGGCCACCTGCAATCGCTCCCCATGTTCTGTCAGAGATGAAGATGAAAGTGATCTTGTGTTCCTGCTAACCAGGAACACAGATCATTGTGTTCATCTAGAGAATCCATCCCCCACACAGTTAGCAAGCACCCCCTAGGGACACATTTAACCATTTGATCGCCCCTGATGTTAGCCCTTTCCCAGCCAGTGACATTAGGACAGTAACAGTGCATATTTTTTAGCATTGATCACTGTATTAGTGTCACTTGTCCACAAAAAAGTGTCAAAAGTATCAGTTATGCCGCGTACACACGAAGGGACTTTTCCCGGCGGACCTAGTCCAGCGGACAATCCGCCGGACTTTCCAGCGGGGCTTCGCCGGACTTTACGAGCGTGTGGACTTGCCCACACACGCCCGGACTTCTCCGGCGGACAATCCGCTGGACAAAGTCCACGGGACTTTTGAAAATGAACGGACTTGCCCACACACGGAGCAGTCCGTTCATTTAGAACGTAACTTCAGGTACGTAGCTAGCGTAGGCAGTAAATGCCGGCGCGCTAGCCCCGTCACCTGGCATGGATTTAAAGGGACTCCCCACGCCGAAAAAAACGGCGTGGGGGTCCCCCCCAAATCCATCTCAGACCCTTATCCGAGCATGCAGCCCGGCAGGCCAGGAAAGGGGTTGGGACAAGCGAGCGCCCCCCTCCTGAGTCGTACCAGGCCGCGTGCCCTCAACATGGAGGGTGCCCTGGGGAAAGGGGGGCCGTGCGGCCCCCCCACCCCAAAGCACCTTGTCCCCATGTTGATGAGGACAAGGGCCTCTTCCCGACAACTCTGGCCGTTGGTTGTCGGGGTCTGCGGGCGGGGGCTTATCGGAATCTGGGAGCCCCCTTGTATAAGGGAGCCCCCAGATCCCGGCCCCCCACCCTATGTGAATGAGTATGGGGTACGATGTACCCCTACCCATTCACCTAAGGTGTAAAATGTAAAGTAAAAAAAACACACTTTTGAAAAAATATTTTATTGCACTGCTCCGGGGGTCTTCTTCCGTCTTGGGGGTCTTCTCGCCGGACTCCTCCGCCATTTACCTAGCTCTTTTACCGAGGGGAGAAGTCTGGCTACCTTCTTCGTCGTCGCCGCCGTCTGGGGGTCTCGATCCGCCTTGGGGGGTCTTCCGGGGTCTCTTCTGTTCTTGCCGCTGTCGTCGCTTTCTGCGTCGCCTTCTTCTTCCGCTTTCTTCTTCTTCTTCTTCTTCCGATGTTGACACGTCGCTCTCTCTGGCCGGAATGCCAGAGCCGCGCTGTGCTGGGACTTATATAGGGACAAGGGGACAGGGTCACATGCTCATGTCACATGGTGACCCCGCCCCCTTGTGATGTCACAGTCTCAGCATCCTCCAGGACTGTGACATCACAAGGGGGCGGGGTCACCATGTGACATGAGCATGTGACCCTGTCCCCTTGTCCCTATATAAATCCCAGCACAGCGCGGCTCTGGCATTCCGGTCAGAGAGAGCGACGTGTCAACATCGGAAGAAGAAGAAGAAGAAGAAGAAGGCGGAAGAAGAAGAAGAAGGCAGCGCAGAAAGCGACGACAGCGGCAAGAACAGAAGAGACCCTGGAAGACCCCCGAAGGCGGATCGAGACCCCCAGACGACGACAGCGGCGGCGACGACGAAGAAGGTAGCCGGACTTCTCCGCTCGGTAAAAGAGCTAGGTAAATGGCGGAGGAGTCCGGCGAGAAGACCCCCAAGATGGAAGAAGACCCCCGGAGCAGTGCAATAAAATATTTTTTCAAAAGTGTGTTTTTTTTACTTTACATTTTACACCTTAGGTGAATGGGTAGGGGTACATCGTACCCCATACTCATTCACATAGGGTGGGGGGCCGGGATCTGGGGGCCCCCTTATAAAAGGGGGCTCCCAGATTCCGATAAGCCCCCGCCCGCAGACCCCGACAACCAACAGCCAGGGTTGTCGGGAAGAGGCCCTTGTCCTCATCAACATGGGGACAAGGTGCTTTGGGGTGGGGGGGCCGCACGGCCCCCCTTTCCCCAGGGCACCCCCCATGTTGAGGGCACGTGGCCTGGTACGGCTCAGGAGGGGGGCGCTCGCTCGTCCCCACCCCTTTCCTGGCCTGCCGGGCTGCGTGCTCGGATAAGGGTCTGAGATGGATTTGGGGGGGACCCCCACGCCGTTTTTCGGCGTGGGGGTCCCTTTAAATCCATGCCAGGTGACGGAGCTAGCCCGCCGGCATTTACTGCCTACGCTAGCTACGTACCTGAAGTCACGTGCTAAATGAACGGACTTTCCGATGAGCGGCAAGTCCGTTCATTTCTTTTTTTTTTTTAATTTTTTATTTATTTTTGTCAAAGGTACTAGACATTACATATTCACACCATATTTCCACATCAACAATCACGTATTTATTTACTAATGTTTACTTATCACCTATATTGGTTTGGCGAACTTCCATCTTTTTACCGACCTATTTCGTCTTTAAGTCCTTAATGTTTACCTCACCCGGTAATAAGTACCATTTTGCACATTAGTTATCCTATTCTCTATTCTTCCCTTTTTCTTTATTCCCCTGAAAAACCCTAACCCCAAAAACCCCTCCCTATAAAATAAAAAAAAAAAAAAAGATAGGGGCCTCCCATTTCCGTCCCCCTGTCCCTCAGCGAGATGTGATTATTCTAACTTTTTCCCCCTTTTTTTCCTATTTGCCTTCTTTCTGCTTTCTCCCTTCTCATCTTCTCTCATTCTTCCCTCCCCCACTTCTTTACTCCTCCCTTCTCTCTTCCATCTTTTTTTTCCCTTCCTCTGACTGTACAAATCGGTCCCATATTGCCCATGTTTGCTCATACTGTTCTTTCCTATTTTGTGCCGAATAAACCAAATCTTCCATAGCTCCAATCTCTCTAACCTTATTTAACCATCTTGCTATGGATGGCGGTCTGGTATCCCTCCAATGCAGAGTAATACAGGCCTTGGCCGCGTTAACCAAATGACGAAGCACGGACCTTTTATATACCTTTGTTGGAATCTTTGAGAGATGGAGCAAAAAGAAGGCAGGATCCTCCGGCACCAAAATATCGGTAAGTTTTTGGGAGAGTTCCTGAACTTCCTCCCAGTATGCCCTCACTTTCGGGAAGGCCCAAAAAATATGTAGCATGGTTCCTTCCTCTCTACTGCACCGCCAGCACCTATCTGAGATTTCCCTCGAGAATTTATTCATCTTCGTTGGGGTATAATACCATCGGGTCAATATTTTATAATTTAATTCATGTGTCCTCGTATTAATTGACGAGTTCAGTGCCCAATATATGATATTTTGGCGCTGAGTTGTAGTAAAGGTTTTATTCAAATCTCTTTCCCATTTACTAATGGATGGTATCACAAACCCCTCCCTCGGGGTATTCAAAAGCGAATACATCTTCGAAATCACCCGGTGGAGTGGTTCTTTTTCATCACAGTATAATTCGAATTTGGTCAATTGGCGTTGATAATTTTTTGGTTGCCCCAGCGTTCTCAAAAAATGGTTTACTTGTAACGCCTGCCACAAACTCAACTCATATTGTCCTCCTTTCTTCATCAATTCTATTGTTGTTGGCCAACCCCCTCGGCAGATAAAGTGCGATACTTGAAAGAGTCCCTTCTCCTCCAATTTTTTAAATGCTCCCTTTTCCATTCCCGGTTGGAAGCTTGGATTACCCAATATGGGGTACAAAGGCGAATTATCTGAGGAGTACCTGGGGTCCCGACATATCTTAGCGCAGATTCGAAGTGTGGGGCCTATAATAGGATGTTGCTTAAGAGGGGATGGGAGCACTGCATAGCACCAAGGTGCTCTGTATAAGGGTATTACACTCTGCCGTTGCTCCAGACCTACCCACTGTTTGAATTCTTCATGTCTACTCCAATCCACTACTCTCCCTAAGTGGGCCGCTTGATAATACCCCAATACATCGGGAACCGCCACTCCCCCGTATCTCTTAGGCATCGTCATAAGCCCTCTACTAAGCCTCGGTTTTTTCTTTGACCATATAAATTTTGTAAATAAAGCTTGTATTTGTCGGAAAAAATCTCTTGGGATGGCAATAGGCAGCGCCTGAAATAAATATAGGAATTTTGGCAAGATGCACATTTTAATAGTATTACAGCGACCGAACCATGAATATAGTCCGTGCTGCCACTTGTCTAATAATGCCCTTACAGTTTTCAGTAATGGTAAAAAATTAACTGTAAAAGTATTTCCTATATTAGATGGTATATGGGTGCCCAGATAACTCAATGTCTTAGATACCCATTTAAAATTAAAATTTGGCTGTATGGAGTTTCGTATTGACGGTGTCAATCTCACCCCCATCGCTTCCGATTTAGCATAATTAATTTTTAGGTTTGATAGCTCTCCATAGATCTCAAATTCCTTCATCAGGTTAGGAAGTGACACTTGTGGCTTCGAGATGGAAAACAACAGGTCGTCTGCATACGCAGAGACCTTATAGTTCTTTTCCTCCACCATTACCCCTTGGATGTCTGGGTTTTGTCGAATCTTATTGAGTAGCGGCTCTAATGTTAGGGCGAACAATAAAGGTGACATCGGGCACCCTTGACGCGTGCCATTTGTAATCCCAAAAGATTTTGATATTAATCCGTTCACCTTAACCGCTGCTTGAGGTTTGGTATATACTCCGGCTATCCATTTTATCATATGGTCTCCCATACCCATGTGTTTAAGCACCTCTAGCATAAATTTCCAATTTATTCTGTCGAATGCTTTTTCTGCATCCGTGCTTAGAAATACACATGGGGTATTTGTTTTATTTGCGTATTGGACCAAGTTAAGTACCTTGATAGTATTATCCCTCGCCTCACGGGTCGGGATAAACCCTACTTGGTCCATGTTTACTAACTGGGGGAGCAAGGTTTGTAATCGGAGGGCCAGTACCTTAGTAAAAAGTTTTAGATCGACATTTAATAATGAGATGGGTCGATAACTGCCGCACTCTGCCGGGTCCTTCCCCTCCTTTGGTATCACTGATATATGTGCCAATAATGTCTCCGGCAGGAATGCGGCAGTATGTCCCACTGCATTAAAAACCTTTGTCATCTGGGTACCCAGAATTGCAAAGAATTCCTTATAATACTGTGTTGAAAATCCATCGGGTCCTGGGGCTTTCCCCGCTTTCACTGTTCTCAGCGCCATGTTTACCTCCTCACTTGAAATAGGTTTCTCTAAATTCTGCCGCATTTCCGATGTTAGTCGCGGCAACCTTGCGGAACTGAGGTATTCCTCCAACTTTGTCGAGGGTGCTAATGCCGGGTTCAAATTATATAAGGAAGAGTAATATTCACCAAACCTCTGGGCTATATCTCTTGGCAGTGAAATTATTTGTCCCTTCCCTCCTTTTATTTTAGGTATATATGTTGTTCTACTTCTTTCCTTCAATTTCCCGGCAAGTAGTTTACTGCATTTGTCTCCTAATTCATATGTTGATTTTTTGCCTACTTGTATCGCTGCCTTTGCCTTATACCGGAGGATATCCGTAACCTGTCGTCTCAAATGCGCCAGTTCCCTCCCTACCGGCGGTGCCTGTGTCTTCTTATGCTGTTGTTCTAACGCCTGTATTTCTTCTAGCAACCCTTTTATCTGTTTTTCTCTCTCTTTCTTCAGTCTGGATCCATGTTTAATTAAGATCCCCCGTATCACTGCTTTATGCGCCTCCCATATCGTGCCAGGGTCACCCCCCGGAGTGTCATTTATCTGGAAATATATTTTAATTTCCTAAGCTACATCTTCTCTGATTTCCTGATTTTGCAGCAGACTTTCATTTAATCGCCACCGCCACTCCGGGGAGGGAGCCCAGCACGACACGGCGAGGCGCATCATTACTGGGGCGTGGTCTGACCACGTTATACTTCCTATGGATATCTCCCGTACTGAAGAAAGCAAATGGTGTGGGATCAAAAATAAATCTATGCGCGAATATACTTGGTGGGGGTCAGAAAAGAAAGTATAATCTCTTTCTCCTCCATGAAGGAGCCTCCATGCGTCTACTAGCCTCAGTTCCTGTAGCTTCTGTACAATATTCCTCCTAGTACCCCTTGGAATTGATGAACTCCCAGAGGAGGTGTCCACCCCAGGGTCCAATGGGATATTCAAATCCCCCCCTAGGATCAACTTTCCCTCCGCAAACCCCTCCAGCTCCAATAAAACTTTCCGCAAAAAGACATCTTGACGTACGTTCGGCACATACACTGTGGCCAAAGTTACTTTTATGTTTGCTAAGTGGCCCTTTAAGAAGAGATACCGACCATTTATATCTTCAATTTTACCCATAAGACTCCATGGCACCCGATTTGATATCAAGACCGATACACCTTTAGATCTTGCTTTCTGATTGGGGGCATGGTATGCACACGGAAAAAATCTATTCTGTAAAAAGGGGAGTCCCCCTACTAAGTCCGTTCATTTCAAAAGCCCGGCGGACTAGCCTACTAAGGGCGGGATTGTCCGCTGGACTGCCAAGTCCAGCGGATAATTTTAAAACAAAACTTAAAACTTTAGTCCGCCGGACTTTTTGAAAAAAAGTTCCGTTGAAGGCCCACACACGAGGGGATTATCCCCTGGACTTGAGGCCAGGGGATAATCCCACGGGATAGTCCCTTCGTGTGTACGCAGCATTAGGTGTCCGATCAGTCTTCTGCAATATTGTAGTCCCACTAAAAATTGCAGATTGCCGACATTACTAGTAAAAAATAAATAAATAAAAATGCCCCGTAAATCTATCTCCTATTTTTTAGACACGATAACTTTTGTGCAAACCCATCAATATACACTCACTTGTTTTTTTTTCTTACAAATAATATGTAGTAGAATACAAATTGGCCTACATTGATGAAGACATTTTATTATAGCAAAAAGTAAAATATATTGTTTTTTTTTTTTTTTTTTTTAAATTGATGCCCTTTTTTGAGATCAAATACCACCAAAAGAAAGCTCTATTTGTGGGAAAAAAAGGACATCAATTTTACTTGCACGACTACGCAATTGTCTGTCAGTTAAAGTAACGCATCGCTGTATCGCAAAAAAATGGCCTGATCATGAAGAGGGGGGTAAAACTAGAGATCAAGCCAGCAGCACGTTTCACCCACCTCCTCCCTTCATCTTCTAGAGACTCTAGCACAGCATGAAGACAGGGTCTCTCTCCCTATGCCACTGATGTGAGATAAAGAGAGAGATTCAAGACTGGAGTCAGTAATATTTTTTTGGGGGGCAATTGCCCCGCTGCCCCCCCTGGATACGCCCCTGAGCTGGGATCACAAAATACAGGCTAGCTTTCTGTTCAGCTACAGACTCTCTCAGTACCATCTGCAGCTTCACCGACACACATTTCAACAAGGGAGCACAGGAGCTAATCATTTGCAATCCCTCAAAGATGTTATGTGAGAATCTTGCTGAATTTGGCTGCTTTGGATTTATTTTATCTCAAATTGAGTTAAACTAAATGTTCCTTATTTTGGGAAAGCTTCATTGTATTCTGGATCGCATTATCACTTCATCAGTTTAAATGAATGTTTGAAACAACTCTATAAAGAAGTAGGGATTGGTTAAAACCCCTGTCTGTTTTTCCTTTTTTTATGTTTGTGTCCTCTTGCGAAGATTAACTTTCACTTGTTTCCTGGTGGTAAAACGTTAAAAGAAATCTCTTTTAAATCTGAGGAAATCTACTTTTAAACCTCATTCACATGGGCCTATCAATCCATACACCCATGCAAAGGGCCATCTTCACCCATGTGGGAAGCACAGGTTTTTTACTGAGCTGAAAACAGGCAGTCTGTTCATATCGATAGTAGGTTGCTGGTTGCACTGTCCTGCATAGATCTCCTGATCTGAACCTTGTATGGGACCCATAGAGATGCACTCTCCAAGAGGCACTTCGAGATCCACACAAGACCACTGACTTATTAGCAGAATGGTCATTGATTGGAGCAGGCTGCCTGTGCATGAAGGCCATTTGTATGAGTGTAAACATCAGTACACCTATGTAAATGAGCCCTTAATTGTCAACAAAACAGTTGTCGAGCTGCAAGACTTCCCCTCTTGTCCTGTCATGGTGGCAAAAAAAAAAACAACATTTCCTATCACTGTGTCCTGATTATAGTGTTCACTAAGATAGAGATGTAAATCATCCGTGCAGAGATACAGATGGCGATAAATACATGACCTGATGTGGCGGGTTCTGCGCCCCCCCCTTTAAAACGAAAAAAAAAGAAAAAAGTTTTTTTTGTATGATTTTGAAATTTTTTATTTTACTTTCGTGGGAAAATGGCTTCTCTCTGGCAGATAAAGTATGGAAAAAAAATATGCAACGTTATAAATGAAGAAAGAAAAATAAATGGTCATACCTACCTTTTTAACTTATTTATGAGAACCAACGATACCTTTCGATATCTGTATTTAATAACTGAGCATGTCTTTCTTTAGAGTTCCCAGTAAATCTCTACTGTGTATGATCCCCTCAAATGAAGCATAAATTGGCATATAATTGAAAGTTTGATTTATACTCTGTTTGCAGACACATATCACCTTTAGGATGACAAATGGACTATTAACAATTTAAAAGTTGACATTTGTCATCATTCCAGCCCATTCTCATCTCTCTCCAATATAAAGAAGCTATTACAAGAGAGACAGAGGAGCCAGCCAGGGAAGGTCAGACAAGTTACAGCATGCCAGGCAATGTATTTATTGAAGAAAAAGATTTTCACATGAAAATATATAATAAACAGTGCAAAAGGTTTTACTGGCTACACTAAATAAAATAAATCTGTGGAGATCTGGGATAGGATGCTATAGACAAAGTTTGTGAAGCGAAACCTCAAACTCATTATTCATTTGAGCCTAGGAATTGAGATGCAAAGAGACCAGGGCAATCTTCTTGCTCATGCCATTTGTACGTACACACATACTGAGGAGTTTAATGCTGGCAACACTGTAAAATTCTCTATCAACCTTCTATTGCCACTGGCGCCAATAGTAATAAAATACATCAGGCACAGCATTTTTTTCAAGAAATAAAGCATATTGTATAAAAACAAAACAGATCACTACGTTGCAACTTCAGGCAAGAAATAAAATCAGCTGGTGAAACACTCTTGGTTTGAAGGAACTCAAGTAGCCTGCACAGAGTCCTTATCAAAGTCCTTTGGGATAAATTGGAATGCTGATTGGGGGCTAGGTCTTCCCATCTAATGTGACCTCACATATGCACATTTGACTGAATGAGCACTAATTCGCTTAGACAAACTTCAAAATTTTGTGGAATGCTTTCCCAAAGAATGGAGGCCAATGCTGATGGTATATATTTTCACACCTGGATTGTAAAAATTATACCATTGGTTGCAATGAGCATTTACTTTTAGTACACTTTTAGATAGCAGATACGCATTTATCTAAGTCAGGAGTGTCCAACCTTTTGATCATCCTGGGCCACATTGGAAAAAAAGAAATTGTCTTGGGCCACACATAAAGAATACTAACAAAGGGACCTTGGGTGGGGAGTGGGTAGTGGGTACAAATATAGCCCCCGATAGATCAACATCCTGTTAGTACCTTATTCTTTTGATCCCTCCCCAACCCCCCCCCCTTTTTTCTTTTGCTCTCTCTTTTTTACCCCCTTCCGCCCTTCCTTTTCTAATTTCTGATTATGACCGGCCTATCTGCTTACATATAAGATACGAAGATTGCTGAAATCTATGAACTATGTGTAATGGGAGTAAAACATATCGTCTTAAGGATATAAGTGTAATGCATTTTTTCCCATTTAACTACTAGTGTTGGTATAAACTTATTATTTTATTGTTCTGATTGCTATACTCCATGACTTGTTAGCTACTTAATACTTCCTGTATACGTGCTTGTCATGGACCTTAACATTAAGTTGTGATATTCGTATTGTATGCATTATCTCTTATGTGTTCTTTGTGGGAACAAAATACACTAATGTCGCGTACACGCGACTGGACTTTCCGGCAGACTAGGTTCGGCGGTCTTCCCAACTGACATTCGACGGAGTTCCGAACGAACGGACTTGGCCACACATGAACGGACTAAGTCCGTTCTAAAGTCAGTCCATTTTGAACGTGATGACGTAAACGGGATTAAAAAAAGGAAGTTCAAAAGCCGGTAGTCAATAGCTTCCCTTGCGTCGTATTTGGTCCGTCGGACCAGCATACAGACAAATAGGTTTTCCCAATCGGAATCGAGTCCGTCGGACAGATTTGAAACATGTTCTATTTCTAGGTCCGTCTGATTATTTAAACTAAAAACGATCGGATTAGCCCACACGGATTGTCCGACGGACTGATTCCGTCGGACCTAGTCTGTCGGTCGTGTGTACGCGGCATTAGAATAAGGATAGCTGATGAGCAGAGAAAGTCGGGCAGATCACAATTTAATGATTACTGATGTACATAATGTACCGATCTGGGTAATAAAGTTAATTTTTTTGTTATATTTTTCATTAGAAAAGTAATGTGTATGATAATAAAGAAAATGAATAAAGATTATATAATTTAAAAAGAAAATTAAAAGAGAGCAACATAAAACTAGTGTGATATTTAATACTGTTTTTGATAAACAATAATAAGGATAACTGATCAGCAGTTCCTCCTGTGGCTCTCAGTGAGTAGGCGTGGCTGCCAGCCCCATTCACTATAATTGACAGGTGGCCGGTGGTAGCAGCTATTCATGGCTCTCTGCACCGCCATCGATTATCTGCAGTGATCGCTGCTGGATGCAGACAAAGTGTGTCAAGCACCACAGGTAATCCCTGGATGTGCTGATAGCCATGAATATGTGTCATTATAGTTAAGGAAGCTGGCAGCCACATCTACCTGCTGAGAGCTGCAGGAAGAACTGCCGTTACAATTCGCACCGGCCCTAATGTCAATTGTTAATGTGACTTAAGAGCTGTATAGGGAGGTAGGGGAGGTTGTGGTGGTGCAATCAAAATCTGGGGAGGCACAGCCCACCCTAGCACCCCCCTAGATCCGGCCATGTAGAATTTACTCACCCGGCACCCCTGCTGCCGGTGTTACTGCAAACTTTACATCCCCAGTAGGGATGAGCCGAACACCCCCGGGTTCGGTTCGCACCAGAACCTTCGAACGGACCGAAAGTTTGCGCGAATTTTCGAACCCTATTCGTTATAATGGACGCGAACGTTCAAAATCAAAATTGCTAATTACAACGGCCAATATGCATGTTAATGTCATAAAACAGGTTTGGGGACCCGGGTCCTGCCCCAGGGGACATATATCAATGCAAAAAGAACTTTTAAAAACTAACGTTTTTTCGGGAGCAGTCATTTTAATGATGCATAAAGTGAAAAAAAAAAGTGAAATTTTCCTTTAAATATGGTACCTGGGGGGTGTGTCTAAAGTATGCCTGTGAAGTGGCACGTGTTTCCCGTGTTTAGAACTGTCCTTGCACAAAATGACATTTGTAAAGGAAAAAAGGAAGCCATTTAAAACCACTTGGGGCTTTAATGTCATGTCTTGTCCTGGCCGCCATATGGTTGAAAATCCTTGAGAAAAATGGCATGGCTACCCCATCAGGCCCCCCCCCCCCCCCCCGCCCCCGCCCCGGTGGGTCTTGTATGGATATTAAGGGGGACCCCGCACCCAAAATAAAACCCTATACCTACAACCCTATATACTCTGAACAGCACTATATAGGTGGTGCAAACAAGACACGGACTGTAGGTTTGTTCTTAAGTAGAATCTGAACAGGTACATTATGAAGTGTAGCTCCATCCCCAAAAAATCAATTTTTAAGCCTTTTGGAGAACATAGGGAGGGGTTATCACCCCTGTAACATTTGCTGTCTTTGCACATCTGTTCAGAACATGTCACCTCACTTTCCGTCCCAATGACAAATGTTTTTGGAAAAGTGGGGTTTTAATTGAAACAAGGATTGGTGATAAAGCATCAGTAGAGAGGAGAAACCTTTTTCCCAAATTAAATCTAACAGGATAGAATTTCCCTTCCTAGGGGTAGATTTCCTCTCACTTCCTGTTTTCTCTTTCCGTTTGCAAGTAGGAGTCGTTTGTAAGTTGGATGTTTGAAAGTAGGGGCCTGCCGTATATACTCTGCAGAAATTTGCCCTATTAGATGTTGGTGTAGCCACAAGACTGGTGGGCACAGGAATGGGCCCTGCTGTGAGTTAATAGATCAAGATTTGTACTTGCATGCACCTGTTGAACCTGGCAGAAAAATTGGGCCTGTGGTGGTGTTGGACGGTGTTGCCACAAGACTGTAAGCCCTCACAGTTACTCTTGGTGGGTGCAGGAATGGGCCCTGCTGTGAGTTATTAGATCAAGATTTGTCATTGCATGCACCTGTTGAACAGGGCAGAAAAATTGGGCCCTTGGCGGTGGTGGTGGTGGTGGTGGACGGTGTTGCCACAAGACTGTAGGCCCTCATAGTTACTCTTGGTGGGCGCAGGAATGGGCCCTGCTGTGAACTATTAGATCAAGATTTGTAATTACACGCCCCTGTTAAACAGGGGCTGAAAAATTGGGCCTTAGGCATTGGTGCTGGTGCCACAACACTGCAACCCCTCACAGAAACTGTACTCTTAGCACAGCAATGAGACCTGTTGCAAAGCATTGCTAAAAATTGTAATTACACGCCCCAACGGGGGCTGAAAAATTGTGCCTTAGGCACTGGTGCTGGTGCCACAACACTGCAACCCCTCACAGATACTGTACTTGGAGCACAGCAGTCACACCTGTTGCGAAGCATCTTTTTAAAAAAATTGTAATTACACGCCCCTGTTATACAGGGGCTGAAAAATTGTGCCTTAGGCACTGGTGCTGGTGCCACAACACTGCAACCCCTCACAGATACTGTACTTGGAGCACAGCAGTCACACCTGTTGCGAAGCATCTTTTAAAAAAAAAAAATTTAATTACACGCCCCTGTTATACAGGGGCTGAAAAATTGTGCCTTAGGCACTGGTGCTGGTGCCACAGCACTGCAACCCCTCACAGATACTGTACTCTGAGCACAGCAATGAGACCTGTTGCAAAGCATTGCCTAAAAATTGTAATTACACGCCCCAACAGGGGCTAAAAAATTGTGCCTTAGGCACTGGTGCTGGTGCCACAACACTGCAACCCCTCACAGATACTGTACTTGGAGCACAGCAGTCACACCTGTTGCGAAGCATCTTTTTAAAAAAAATTGTAATTACACGCCCCTGTTATACAGGGGCTGAAAAATTGTGCCTTAGGCACTGGTGTGGTGGCATGGATCATTGAGGAGGAGGAAGAGGATAGTCAGTGAACATAACAGGACAGTCACTCAGCATCAGCATAGGCAGTCTTGAAGGGATGTGACATTATAATATATTCCGTTATATCCGCTTCAGGTGCCTGGTAGCTGGTGGTGATCCAAGACTGATTCATTTTTATGAAGGTCAGTCGATCAACCGAGTCGGTGGACAGGCGCACCCTATGATCGGTGACAAATCCTCCAGCAGCACTGAATGTGCGTTCGGAAAGAACGCTGGATGCAGGACAGGCCAGTAGCTCAATTGCATACTGTGCAAGCTCTGGCCAGTAATCCATCCTCAGGACCCAGTAAGCCAGAGGATTTTCGGTGGGAAAGGTGTCCAAGTCTGACCTTGCCCCTAGGTATTCCTGCACCATGTATATCAGACGCTGGCGATGGTTGCTGGAACCGATCATACCTTGGGGCTGTGGACTAAAAAATTGTCTGAACGCATCGGTCAGACGTCCACCTTCCCCACCGCTCCTTCTGCTACTGACCGAAGCCTCAGCAACTCGTCGTCCAGGACCAGGAGTTTGTAACCTCCCAGTTTCTGGGAACGCATTGCACAGACCTTTCTGCAAGGCCTCCCTGAGATGTCTCATCCTCTGCTCCCTCTGCGACGGCAAGATAAGGTCCGCAACCTTACCCTTGTACCGTGGATCAAGGAGAGTGGCCAGCCAGTAATGGTCCCTCTCCTTGATCCGAAGAACACAAGGATCCTTCCGCAGGCTTTGCAGGATCAGGGAGGCCATGCAGCGTAGGTTAGCTGAGGCATTCGGTCCGGAGTCTTCTGGGTCACTGAGGATGACATGATCACCAGCCACCTCCTCCCAGCCACGTACAAGTCCACTGGTTTGTTGGGACTGTACATCATCCCTAAAAGACTGCTGCTGCTGATGCTGAGTGCCAGGCTCCACCTCCATGCTCACACAATCCTCCTCCTCCTCATCCTCTTCCTGTGTGATGGGTGGGACAGAAGGAACACTGTCCGGATAAAGGGGGCCTTGAGAGGCAAGGAAGTCCTCCTCTTCCTGCCTCTGTTCTGCCTCAAGTGCCCTGTCCATTATCCCACGAAGCGTATGCTCCAACAGGTGGACAAGAGGTACAGTGTCACTGATGCATGCACTGTCACTGCTCACCATCCTCGTGGCCTCCTCAAATGGTGAGAGGACAGTGCATGCATCCCTGATCATGCTCCACTGGCGTGGGGGAAAAAAAAGCCAAGCTCCCCTGACCCTGTCCTGCTGCCGTAGTTGCAAAGGTACTCATTGATGGCCCTCTGCTGCGTGTGCAGTGGCTGCAGCATGGCCAACGTTGAGTTCCACCTGGTGGGCATGTCACATATTAGGCGGTTCTTGGGCAGGTTCAGCTCCTTTTGCAGCTCAGTCAGCCGAGCACTGGCATTGCACCACCAGGTTGAGGACGTGAGCCATACAGGGCACATGGGTGAGCTGCCCCTGACGCAGGGCGGAGAGGAGGTTGGTGCCATTGTCAAAAACGACCATTCCTGGCTTAAGCTGGCGTGGCGTCAACCACCTCTCGGCCTGCCCCTGCAGAGCTGCCAGAACCTCTGGCCCAGTGTGGCTCCTGTCCCCCAAACACACCAGCGCAAGCACGGCATGGCATCTTTTTGCCTGCGTACTTGCGTAGCCCCTTGTACGCCTACGGAGCACCGCTGGTTCAGAGGACAGAGCACTGGAGGAAGAAGAAGAGGAGGGGGTGGAGGAGAGAGGTGTGTCACAACCAGTAGTAGCATTTTGGAGGCGTGGTGGCGGAACAACCTCCAACACTACTGCACCTTGTCCTGCATCCCTCCCAGCTGCCAATAGAGTGACTCAATGGGCCGTGAAAGAAAGATAACGTCCCTGTCCATGCCTGCTGGACCATGAGTCAGCGGTAATATGCACCTTACCGCTGACCGCCCTGTCCAGCGAGGCATGGACATTGCCTTCCACATGCCGGTAGAGAGACGGAATCGCCTTCCGTGTGAAAAAGTGACGTTTTGGGAACCTCTGGCCCAGTGTGGCTCCTGTCCCCCAAACACACCAGCGCAAGCACGGCATGGCATCTTTTTGCCTGCGTACTTGCGTAGCCCCTTGTACGCCTACGGAGCACCGCTGGTTCCGAGGACAAGCACTGGAGGAAGAAGAAGAGGAGGGGGTGGAGTAGAGAGGTGTGTCACAACCAGTAGTAGCATTTTGGAGGCGTGGTGGCGGAACAACCTCCAACACTACTGCCCCTTGTCCTGCATCCCTCCCAGCTGCCAATAGAGTGACTCAATGGGCCGTGAAAGAAAGATAACGTCCCTGTCCATGCCTGCTGGACCATGAGTCAGCGGTAATATGCACCTTACCGCTGACCGCCCTGTCCAGCGAGGCATGGACATTGCCTTCCACATGCCGGTAGAGAGACGGAATCGCCTTCCGTGAGAAAAAGTGGCGTTTGGGAACCTGCCACTGAGGAACCGCACATTGAACAAACTCACGGAAGGGGGCCGAGTCTACCAACTGAAAAGGCAGCAGTTGAAGTGCTAGCAATTTAGCCAAGCTAGCATTCAACCGCTGGGCATGTGGATGGCTGGGAGTATTCTTCTTTCAACGGTCCAGCATCTGGGGCAGGGAAATTTGCCTGCTACAATCGGACGTCGGTGTACTGCAAGTACTTGGTTGTGACACACCTAATTCTACACCTTCAGTCCTCTCAGAGCAGCTTTCAGAGAGGACTGAAGATATAGTGGGGATGGAGATCCCAGCTGATGAGGAGCAAGGAGAGGTCCGCTTTTTTCTATGGTGTGGGTCTTTTATGTGTGCTTGCCAACGAGCTGCATGGCAGGTCGACATATGTCTGCTCATGCTTGTGGTGCCCAAGCGGCTGATGTTTTGGCCACGCGAGATAAGCTTGAGACAAATATTGCAAATAGCAGTGGTGCGGTCTGATGCACTCGTCTCAAAAAAGGCCCACACCAAAGAACTTTTCTGATAACGTGCAGAGGCAGCGCCCTGCACAGGCGGAGCTCTGTGGTGTGGTACAGTTGCTGTGCTGGCCTCTAGCTGGCCTCCAGGGGGCATCCTGACTCGTTGGACATGTGACGCCGCATCCTCCTCCTCCTCGTCGTCCTCCTCCTCCTCCTCCTCCTCCTCCTCTCTCCCTTCAGGCACCCACGTGGAGTCAGTGACCTCATCATCCCCTCCCTCTTCACCACTAGAGCAAACCTGGCAGTAAGCTGCAGCTGGTGGAACAGTACTGCCAGATTGCTGTCCTTCAGCATCCCCTCTCTCTGCGCGCACACTACTGAATTCCTCAAGCTGGGTATCATCATCCGAGCCTTCGAATCGTTGGGCATCCTCCTGGAGCATGTACCCAACACTGTGCTCAAAGAGTTCGGGGGACTCCTCAGGAGGACATGGTGGGTCTAGGGAAGGGGTGGCTGATGATGCCATTGAGTACGCGTTGGCAGGTGCTCTGCCAGTACCCTGAGCCTGGGTGAGAGAGGATGAGGAGGATGAGGAGGGCTTGGTCATCCATTCTACCAAGCCTTCAGCATGATGCGGCTCCACATGTCCAGCTGCCGAAAACAAAGACAAGCGTGTCCCATGGCCACGTGCTGATGACGATGCACGACCACGTCTACGGCCAGCACTGTTGTCTCTAGAAACAGAGCCTGCCTGCCCTGTGTTCTTGCCTCGGCACGCTCTGCCTCTCCTTGGCGGTCTTCCAGCCATTGTAGTCGGTAGTGTATATAGTATAAAAAATGGGTGCTTCTGGGAAGAAAATATAGGAGCTCTGTGTGATGCCACTAACACACTAGAAGTCCTGTGGGTGCTGCTGAGAAGAAAATATAGGAGCTCTGTGTGATGCCACTAACACACTAGAAGTCCTATGGGTGCTTCTGGGAAGAAAATATAGGAGCTCTGTGTGATGCCACTAACACACTAGAAGTCCTATGGGTGCTTCTGGGAAGAAAATATAGGAGCTCTGTGTGATGCCACTAACACACTAGAAGTCCTGTGGGTGCTGCTGAGAAGAAAATATAGGAGCTCTGTGTGATGCCACTAACACACTAGAAGTCCTATGGGTGCTTCTTGGAAGAAAATATAGGAGCTCTGTGTGATGCCACTAACACACTAGAAGTCCTATGGGTGCTTCTGGAAAGAAAATATAGGAGCTCTGTGTGATGCCACTAACACACTAGAAGTCCTATGGGTACTTCTGGGAAGAAAATATAGGAGCTCTGTGTGATGCCACTAACACACTAGAAGTCCTGTGGGTGCTGCTGAGAAGAAAAATATAGGAGCTCTGTGTGATGCCACTAACACACTAGAAGTCCTATGGGTGCTACTGGGAAGAAAATATAGGAGCTCTGTGTGATGCCACTAACACACTAGAAGTCCTATGGGTGCTTCTGGGAAGAAAATATAGGAGCTCTGTGTGATGCCACTAACACACTAGAAGTCCTATGGGTGCTTCTGGGAAGAAAATATAGGAGCTCTGTGTGATGCCACTAACACACTAGAAGTCCTGTGGGTGCTGATGAGAAGAAAATATAGGAGCTCTGTGTGATGCCACTAACACACTAGAAGTCCTATGGGTGCTTCTGGGAAGAAAATATAGGAGCTCTGTGTGATGCCACTAACACACTAGAAGTCCTGTGGGTGCTGCTGAGAAAAAAATATAGGAGCTCTGTGTGATGCCACTAACACACTAGAAGTCCTGTGGGTGCTTCTGGGAAAAAAATATAGGAGCTCTGTGTGATGCCACTAACACACTAGAAGTCCTATGGGTGCTTCTGGGAAGAAAATATAGGAGCTCTGTGTGATGCCACTAACACACTAGAAGTCCTATGGGTGCTTCTGGGAAGAAAATATAGGAGCTCTGTTTGCTGCCACTAACACACTAGAAGTCCTATGGGTGCTTCTGGTAAGAAAATATAGGAGCTCTGTTTGCTGCCACTAACTCACTAGAAGTCCTATGGGTGCTGTTGGGGTGCAATGCTGTGCTAACAGCACTGCGGTTGGTACTACTGAAATACTGTACTAACAGTAAAACACGCACCAGACTAATCCCCAGCAGCAGCTAATAACACACTAACTGTGCAATCAGCAGCAATGAACGATCAATGACTTAGGTAGCAATGGTTTAGCAAAGAAATAGCCAATGGTTTAGCAAAGAAGAGCAAATCTTTCTGTAGCAATGAATCAAGCTAAGACACAGAATCAGCAGACTGATCTCTCCTAAAGCCGGAACTCATGTGACCGGCGCCGACGGCGTGGCGGCCTTTTAAATGGTGGGGCGTGTACTAAAGCCCCTGAGCTTTAATTGGCTACAGGCGTCCTGCCTGTAGCCAATTATTGCTCTCCGAGTTTCCGGCGCTGTGATTGGCCAAGCATGCGGGGTCACAGTGCATGCTTGGCCAATCATCAGCCAGCAATGCACTGCGCCGGCCGCGCCGGCCGCAATGCATTGCGGGGCCGCTCGCATCACACGAATGTGATGCGAACGGCCCAAATAGTTCTGGGCTCGCCGAGCGAGCGAACGCCCGGTGCTCGATGCGAACGTGGGTTCGCATCGAGCACCGGGCCCATCCCTAATCCCCAGCATCCTTCCAAACATGCATTTGCCTGGCTTGTCAGTGTAGGATGCCATGGCTGCTATGCTTGCACAGTATCTCCGGCATCCCTATAGACATGAATTTGCCTGTCTTTGTTGCCTGCCATGCTTACATGGCATTTCCAGCATACCTACAGATGTGAACTTGCCCTGCTGGTCTGTGTAGGCCTCCGCAGCTTCTGTGCTTGCACGGCACCCCAGCGTTCCTCCAGACATTTCTGCATGCTAAACTCTCTGGGGCCACGGGTTGGACACCCCTGATCTAGATAAAAGAGGTGTGCCAAAGCTGACCTTTCCAAAGGTTTGAAAAGGGAGCCACACCCTGAGATGCATAGCCATGCCCATCATCACACATGACATCACAACGGCCATTTTGTGGGCCTACTACCCTTCTTTTATGTCCACAGTGGCTCTTATCCATGTGATATACACACTCAGTCTGCCATTTCTGCTGGCTCGTCTTGGTGTTCCCCAAGTCAACTTCCTGGTTCCAAGTACCTTACATCACATCCACGCAGAGGGGCTTGCTCACTATTGACCATCTGGAAGGTTGCCACCTGCTGGAGGGAGTGACGTAATTTCAGCTCTGGCCAATCACAGCGCCGAAGTCCGCAAACAGTCTGCAAACCCGAAAGAAGCTTCAGGAAAGATGTCGGTCGTGACCACGGTGTGCGGGGACCACTGCAACAGCTTAGTTTTAAGGTAAGTATTTCATAATGAGCTAATATGCAATGCATACTAGCTCATTATGCCTTTGTCTTGCAGGTTTTTTTTTTATTTTTATTTGGGGGGTGGGGGTTCAGAGGTTTACAACCTCTTTAATAAATGCTACACTTAGGTCGTGGAGCTTTTCTTTTTTTTTCTGTTTATACATGGTTTGCTGGTGGGAGCCTTCCCAGATCCTGCTTGGAAGAGAAACTGCTGACGCTGCCAAAATGTGAACTTCATGCCACTGTTTTTTTATGGACTTTGCTCGAGGACTAAAAAGACAACTTTCATTCATTAATCATTCCTTTCCCATTGTTCTGTCTGTTTGTCAGTTATACCACTTTTTTTGCGCCTGGGTATGTTTATGGTATTAATGCCCTTTACAAATAATTTTCTAGCAACAAACAAAATCCCTTGGGCAATTGTGACAAAACAAATTAATTCTTAACCCCCAAAAGACAGTCATAAGATCAAATCCCTGGATCAATACACTTCCAGATAATCATTTATCAATCATAACTATAGATACTAACTTTTTTAAGACCCATCTGCAGGCTAGTCTGAATTTTCAGCCTCCCTCCACCCATCCTACTTTTATTCTGTTGGGAGAAAAAAATATTTGAAGTCCAAGTGACGGGAGCACTCGGCTTAAGATTCTTCTATCCCCATCAGTTTTGGGAGGATTTTCTGCACTAGGGGTGGGTTAAGGAAACCAATTACCCAAAGCACACACATTGCTAGCTCCAGTGCTCCAGCAAGTACCAACTTTCCAAACAGAAAATGCAATGGCTAGGACAGATTTAATGGACATTTCTTTTAATCTATCTTGGGCTTTTATTTTTTAACCAGTTTATGGGTAAACATTTTCCCATTGTCTTTGTCTCCTTCATTTCTGTGTCAGGATATGTTACAATGTTATATTACAAAATACTAGTATATCACTGCATTTCTAACAGTTAGAAGCAAATGGGTAACTGCCACCACTGCAAACTCACAGAAGTCCCTCGGTCTGGGTACCATACAGGTGCTCACTCGGGAGCCCATCCTCACTCTGTATGACGCAGTACAATCAAGTAAAGGAGCCGCAAACTGTTCACATCACTGACCAGTAAAAGCTTTAAACAGACTCCAAAAACAATACTGTTCTTCTCATCTCCACACCACCCATAGGCAATCTGGAGGCAGGGACAGCAGCATGCCTGTGAGCATTTCTAACAGGATTGATCCTACCTTCTCACAATACCCTATCCAGTTAACACTACAAACCAAGTTTTTCCATCGTTCACATATATTAATAATGTAGAGTGTACATATTGTTAAAAGGTTCCCCCCTCCTTAAAAAAAAAAATCTAAAAGTTCAGATTTTCTAGATTTTTAACAGCTTTTCCAAGATTATTTACATCACACAAGCCATGTTTATATAGCAAAATGCTCAAATCTGTTAAAATGTAAGTCAATCTATGACATTGCTACTCACAGTAGGACTTTGGCCACCCTTGTAAAAACAGTATATATTATTATAAGTGCATCTTCACTTACAATTTTCTCTCAATCCACCTTTAAAGTCCTACAAATACCTGTTGATACTGCCAGTGGAGTCCACCTAATGCAGATTCCTGTAAAAGCTGTGGCAACGATGATGCACTTGTCCCAAATTCAAAGAGTTGCCTCATGTAGACTGTGCCTGCTTGTAGAAAGAAAACATGTTGCAGGAAGCAGGGCTATCAGCATTTTCATTGCTGTTTCACAAGCCCATACTTAGTCCGGCCGACTGCTACTTGTATGGACAGCACTGCATTTGATGCTTAAGTTCTCCCACTGGGAGCTGCAGTGTTTGGTACGGGAAGCATGTGGGATGCAGGAATACTGCAAAAGCAAAAACCTTGCTGATGAAAACAAAGTGTGTAATTCCAGCAGCAAACACACTAGGAGATATTCACCACAGTAGCTAAACATTATATATATATATATATATATATATATATATATATTACACACAGACACACACCACACACACACACTGTGTTGCACTAGAATACAAATATATAGGGAGTTCTGGAGGAAGGAGAGGAAGGGATGGATGAAGGGACGGCATGACAAATGTGGACAGCCACATTCATGCATGGGGATAGAAAGAGTTGTGGGGGGTGGCCAGAGAAGAGAGGTGTGCAGGGTTAGGAATTAACAGTTGAGGGGGAAGTGACGTCAGTCTGTGAGCGGTGGAGAGAGAGATTCCCATCCACCCTCCCGTGGTTTGGTTATAAAACAGTGGGGCCGTCAAGACAGCCTGGCAGTGTTGGGTCTTTGGAGGAGAAGAAGATGGCTGTTATATACATATAACATGGTTGGGACCCATCTGTGGTATGGGGCTCTCAGGTGCCTTCCGATTATGAGGGGTTAACCAGGAAGGGGTAAAAGGTAGGTCACTGTGAAGGTTGAGTACCATCTCAGAGTCGGGGACTTGCGACTGGAGGCCTAAAGTTTAAAAGTGTTGGTTGCAGTGACCATGGTGTGAGTCGTTGCCCTCAAAGACCCCAAAAAAGGATATATATATATATATATATATATATATATATATATATAAAAGTTGGTTAACGGTTATTTAAAAAGTTATTTAAAAAGTTATTTATTTTATTTACGGTAATTGTTAATAAAAGGCCGTCAGGCCATTTACTCCAAAAAAAAACTTGTCACGTAATTTGTGGGGGGACTTGGAGGGGTTTAGACTATGTATACCAGGTTGGTAAGAGAGTGTGGATTAAGTCCTGCATATGTCATGTGAAAACCCAGTGAAAAAATAATAAACTTTCGCACACAAGAATTAAAAGTCCAATCCACAAGTGAAAAAAAAGTCGACACCGTGATTTCCTTTCGTATAAGAACCTTTGGATAGTACATCTCACTCCAAAGAAAAAATCTCCCCCACCATGTGGTCACAAATTAAGGCTTACCGTAGATATATGACTGTCAGATTATAGAGAAGTCATATAGGGCCTGGTCTGCAAAAGTAAACCTCCTGGCTCTCCCCGGTAGAATCCACCGCTAACAGGAAACAAATATGCCCACAGCCATGGAAGATGTCCTTTCTGATGAAACATGTCGGGTGGAGCTACATGCTGATGCCATCACATTCTCAGAAGTGGACCTGGAAGTAACTGTGCAGTTTTTTCACCTATATGAAAGTGCATTGTATATGTTCAATAAAATCACTCATTGGGTGTTTATTGGAGCACTTGGTCTCCTGTTTTCTTTTTAACATGTACAGACATGGTGGGGGCTAACAAATGATCCTGCCAGGGAGAGCCAATAGGTTTACCCTGAGCAGACCAGTATTCCCATATGCCATATATGATTTTTCTTTGTTACTGAGCTAAACCACTAAATATTGACACTTTAGGACATTTTCACTTAAGAGTGTACTCACTTTTGTTGCCAGCTGTTTAGACATTAATGACTGTGTGTTGAGTTATTTTGAGGGGACAGCAAATTTACACTGTAATGTAAGCTGTACACTCACTACTTTATATTGTAGCAAAGTGTAATTTCTTCAGTGTTGTCACATGAAAAGATATAATAAAATATTTACAAAAATGTGGGGGGTGTACTCAATTTTATGAGATACTGTAGGTACATAGTCCAAAATTCAAAGAATCACTTCACACTTTGTACATTACAGGGAGCAACAGGTTGCCTAAGTAAAATTGTGCTTTACTTCCCCCCATCCGCACCACTAATCCAAAGTTTTCTCATGTTAGGCGCACACAACTATACATCAAGAGCCTGTCAATTACTATATCTACGGGGACCAAGCCTGGTGTGGCCAACCAACCCCCCCACACACACACACACACACACACACACACACCTCTTCAAATTTAAATGGGTTGCCTCTGTGTTGGTAAATTAGTTTATCATATCTTATGCCCCGTACACACGGTCGGAGACAACTGAAAATGTTCAATGGGAGCTTGTTGTCGAAAATTCCGACCCTGTGTAGGCTCCATTGGACATTTTCCATCGGAATTTCTGTCACACAAAATTTGAGGTTGCTCGGAATCAAGCAGAAGAGCCGCACTGGCTATTGAACTTAATTTTTCTCGGCTTGTCGCACGCATTGTACGTCACCGCGTTCTTGACATTTGGAATTTACGACAAGATTTGTGTGATCGTGTGTATGCAAAACAAGTTTGAGCCAACATCCGTCTGAAAAAATCCATGGATTTTGTTGACTGAATGTCCGATCAATGTCCGATCGTGTGTACGGGGCATTAGTGTGGTGCAGGTATGATCAACCCACATCTATAGCATAGGGATTAGCTGAGAAATTCAATGCGCTTGGATAAGCCTATGTGCTTGAACAAGGGCTCTGGCAGCTGCCTCTCTGGCACTTACAACCTGTATCACATCATCAAGGATACCTAAGATACAAAACTTGAGATCTAAAGGTATATCTATCTGAAATGCATTGTTAATAGTTGACAATTGTAGCCCAGTATCTGTGAAGTTTTGGGCAACGCCACAGAAAAATTGAGGCATGGGTGGTCAGGATTTAAGCCTCTAATGCCGCGTACACGCGATCGGAAATCTCTTCGGAAAAAGCTCTGATGGTTTTCCAGACGGAATTCCGCTCAAACTGTCTTGCCTACACGCGGTCACACCAAATTCTAACCGTCAAGAACGTGGTGACGTACAGCACTACGACGAGCTGAGAAAAAAATGAAGTTTAATGCTTCCGAGCATGCGTCAAATTGTTTCCGAGCATGTGTAGGAATTTTGTGCGTCGGAATTGCTACAGACGATCGGAATTTCCGATAGAAACATTTTTCCGTCGGAAAAATAGAGAACATGCTCTCAAATTTTTGCTGGCGGGCATTCAGCCAGCAAAATTCCGATGGAGCCTACACATGGTCGCATATTCCGATGAAAAGCTCTCATCTGTCTTTTGCTGGCCAAAATTCCGATCATGTGAACGCGAGAAATCATCTTCACTGTGTCATAGGAGTGTATTCAGCTCTCAAACCACACAATTACACACAACAACTCATCAACAAAACTGTGCCCATGTAATCTGAGAAGCCCATGTGCCCATGTAATTACAGAGAAGCCTGGCCTAAGGGATTGTCTGTGCTTTTTCTTCATGTATTTATTTATTTATTTTTTTACTGCACAGGTTTTCTCTAAGGGGGTTCATATCTTGCTGCTCAGTGATTTATTTTTGGGGGAAAAAAACGTAACTATATAAAAAATCTAGACAAAATGATGTGCAATATAAACTATTAATCCCTGTATAAAGGCACATGTGATAAAAAAATGCAGCATATTTTGCTCTTGAGGAATAAAACCATCAGAGCACAAAGGAACCCAGTACAATAAAAGAAGCAGAAAATCCCCAGCACAAAACTGCTTTGCAATGTGGCTGTGAGCTTTCATTTGTGTAAGTGACATTAGTTCCCAGGAAATAATAGAGTAAACTGCTTGGTAATGTTTGTCATGCAGATCTCTAAATACTTGCTGCTAAAACATGATCATTTTGCTCTATTGCACTTTAAATGTGCCACTGAAAGAGCACAGCCACAAGTCCATGTAACTATTCCAGAGTAAAAATAACTAATAGAAGAGGGAATGGAATGAAAAGAGCTGGCAATGCATTTCCCCCAGCATATCAAGCAGGTTTTCATAAAGAAGCAGTGGTCATCAATCACTAGCTCATTACCAAGCTGTCATCTGGGCTTAGGCTAAATGTATTCTGGCTTACTGCCATACTAAATGTTCAATGAAACATCCTTTAGGCTCTCTACAAGATCAGCTGAAGTCTCACATGCTATACATCAAAAAGGAACATTAGAGTTATCATAGCCTTAATAAATAGTGCCATCCGGGCAATGTAATCCGGTGTTGTTCAGCTGCCTCCTATTCCCAACAATATCCCACTAAAGTAAACACTTCTCTGTACTGCATGAGTCCATTTAAAATGATACTTGCTAACACTGCAAGAATTGGCTCCAGACTAAATACATTGCAGGGGTGTGTATGATTCAAAGTGAGGGGCTTGAATGTGGACATCAGAAGAGCATGGTGTGTGCTCTAAGCTTAACAGACAATTCAGATGTGCCTGTTGCAAACTCACTGGCTGATTAAAACTATTAAAGACCAAATGCATGGGTCTCAAGCAGGCAATAAGGATGAGCTCAGGCGTATTCGCAAATGGCACATGCAGAGCCCGCCAGGAAGTCGGCACTGCACATCGCTAATCACAGGCAGCAAGACATTTCCCGATCTCTGCAGCCGCGCATCGGGGCAATGTCTCACTTCTTGCGATTAGCGATGTGCAGTGCCGACTTCCTGGCAGGCTCTGCACGTGCCGTTTGCGAATACGCCTGAGCTCATCCTTATTGCCTGCTTGAGACCCATGCATTTGGTCTTTAATAGTTTTAACCAGCCAGTGAGTTTGCAACAGGCACATCAGAATTGTCTGCTAACCTTAGAGCACACGTTGCAAACACACCGGAGTTCATCCTTAGCTGGCAATACGCATTCTTTTTTTGAGACAGTGGACTGAATGAAAAAGTCAGAAACTAACAGATCCCTCCAGCCATACAAATGAGGTGGATGGAGGAGACCCATCCACAACCTACTAAAAGTGCACTGCAAGTTATGAAATGTGTATAGGTCATCTAAAACCCTTTGTGCCATAAGTAGTGCAGCAGTAGCATTAACATACCTGTGATTCCTTGTATGTGGCTTAACTGCTGCTGGTCTGGACTTACTGCAGCAATATTGTACATGCCTGTTTCTATTAAAGCACTCAAACTCACCATTGTTGCAGAATGAGTATAATCAATTAAGCTCTCACTGAACAGTAGAGTTACTGCCAACAATATAAAAACAAAAAACAAAAATATATGGGGCTTCTCATTGATGATATGAAAGGATTATAAATAAGCCCAAGGCCAATTTTCCTTTCACCAGGCCAAAAATAAAACCCTTTTTTTTCTTTTCTCCAACCTAATTAAAGTGGAAGTAAACCCTCCTATCGTTTTCAGGCAAGGAAGCTGCCATATTGGCCTCCATTTAATCTTTAACTGCCATGAAGCTGCACATGTGATCAGTTATGAGAGTTATGAGAGTACAACCAATGTAACATTTCCGGCATCTCGGGAATGTAACTGTTTTTTCAAGCTGTCAGATCAATGGGTTTACTTCCGCTTTAAAGTGGAATTAAACACTCCCATTGTTTTCAGCCAAGGAAGCTGGCATCTTGGTTTCTGTTTAATCTTCAACTGCCATGATGCTGCACATGTGACACCAGCCATTGGATGGTTTAACAGTTTGGTTGAGTGCACAATGTGACAGTTACATTTCCGGCACATGCCGGGAATGTAACTATTTTTTAAACTGTTAAATCGCTGGGTTTACTTCAACTGAAAAATAAAACACCTTTACAGACTTACCTACAAGCTCCACCCCTTGTATAATAATCATAATAATAATAATGCAATTATTTTAATAAACACAAAGGCCTCCTGCACGCAGGGCGTTAGAAAAAATGACCACTACCAACACCAGGAAAAAGCGGCTGTAAAAACTAGCTTTTAGTCGTTTTTTGCGTTGGCGTTAATGCCTGTCTAGCCACACTAGCTTTTAGCAGCGTTTCTCTGCCTCTATTAAAAATCAATGGTTCCCTATGAGAACCTATTTATTTGACTAGAAGTCGCACCACAAGTCGGATCATGATGATCCAACTTGCGGGGTGGCTCATGCGCTGAGGATCTTGAAGGGGAACCCTCGCCAATATAAAAAAGAATTGCCATGGGGTTCCCCTCCAAGAGCATACCAGACCCTTCGCTCTGGTATGTATTTTAGGGGGAACCTCCACGCCCAAAAAATTGGCGTGGGGCCCCCAAAATCCGTATCAGAACCCTTATCCAAGCATTCAGCTTGGCAGGTCAGGAAAGGGGGGGGGCGAGTGAGCACCCCCCCAGACCATACCAGGCCAAATGCCCTCAACATGGGTGGGTGCTTTGGGACAAAGCACCTTGTCCCCATGTTGGCGCTGGTTTCATGGTCTGCGGGTGGGGGGTCTTATTGGAATCTGGAAGCCCCCTTTACCAAGGGGGCCCCCAGATCCTTGCCCCCCACCCTATGAGGATGAGTATGGGGTACATTGTACCCCTACCCATTCACCCCAAAAAAGCCTCAAAAATAAAAACAGTACACGTTTTTGACAAAGTAATTTATTAAAGCAGCTCCAGCGTCTCTTCTCCTTCATCTCTTCTTCCTCCGGCGATGTCTTCATCCTCCGGTTCTTCTCCCTTCGCTGATGTCTTCTTCCGCTGCCGGTTCTTTTCCCTCTGCTAATGTCTTCTCAGTCTGCTGGGTCTCCTATCTCCGGTAATGGCTTCCCCCCCCCGCAGTTCTCCTCTCTCCGCTGTCTTCTCCCTCTGCCCATTCTCCTCTCTCCACTGTCTTCTCCCTCTGCCGGTTTGCCTCTCTACACTGTCTTCTCCCTCTGACAGTTCTCCTCTCTCTGCTGTCTTCTCCCTCTGTTCTTCCTCCGATGTTCTCCCAATGCTCTCTTCTGCTGTAATCCTGTGTCCGCTGTGTGCCATTACTTATATAGCCATGGGGCGGGACCACCCGGTGATGTCATCCGGGGGCCCCTCCCTGTGTGACGTCACCACATGGGGCATGAACAGGCGGTGACGTCACAAGGGGCAGCACCTTTGAATGACACCATACATATCCAATAAAGCCTTTTTAAAAATCGAATTTCTTCATACAGTTTGGCCAAAATAGATTTTACTGCATGTCTGTATATTGATTGGTTTGCATAAAAGTTATAGTGTCTACAAACTATGGTATAGATACTGGAATTTTTATTTATTTTTTATTTTTACACTAGTACTGGCGGTTCACAGAGACTTATAATAGGATTGCGATAGTGTTGTGGGCAATCTGACACTGACGCTGAGGGGAACTGCCACTGACATCACCATTGACACTAATACAGTGATCAGTGCTAATAATATTCACTGTATTAATGACACTGGCTGGGAAGGGGTTACCATCTAGGGTGATCAAGGGGCAAATGTGTGCCTAACAATGTTTGGTGTGTGTACTGTGTGATGATTGTACTAAACAAGTTGGCGGTTTTTACTCCCTGCTTTGCAGGGAGAAAAAAAAACAAAATATCGCTTCTTTCTGTAGAGAGTCCTGTGTTGTTTATCAACACAGGGCTCTTTTCTGTCATTTGCTCAGCCGATCAGTGGGTCCTTGCCATAAGTTATTGGCGGGGACCCGCTGATCGGCTTGTGCTGTGTGACAGTCTTCTGGACTGTGCTACAGTCTTCTGCGGGCGCATGTGGGAGTGGACCTGGAAGAATGCTGCAAAGCACAGGTACATGATTGTACAAGTGAACCAGCCACGGTAAATGTACTGCATTGGGTTGGCACTCAGTTAAAGACTGAATGGCACCAGGCAGGTCCATACAGTAAAAATCGCTAGAACATGAAGGAAAGGAAAAGTATTTATCCATGTGGGTAACACTTGAGGGGTGGGGGAAATTGATTAAAGAACAAGTGTACAAAGACAACGTATAATGCATCAATGTGCACATGTGCTTTAAACACATTGCAGGGAATTCAAAAAAGAAATGAGGACTTTTTTTGTCCCATTAAAAATGGCCTGCGCCAAATTAAAAAAATCTCTACTGCCCATTTTGGTAACTCTAATGACACAAAGTGGTGCTAATAATGAACCAAATTAAAAAAATAATTACAGTTCATAGATAATGAAAGTGGGAGTAATTAACCACTTGCCGACCGCTGTCAGCACATATCCATCGGCAGAATGGCACGGCTGGGCAAACTAACGTACCCATACGTTAATTTGAATTTCCCGCCGTGCACACGCGCGCCTGCTGCAAGCTCTGTGACCATGCCCGCGGTTCCGGCGGACTCGATCGATGAGGGGATACCCGTGATCGTGTCACGGAGCTGAAGAACGGGGAGATGCCGATGTAAACAGCATCTCCCCATTCTGCATAGTGGCAGGACACTGGTCGTCTGCAGCGATCAGTGTGGTGTCACACACAGCCCATCCCCCAGACAGTTAGAAACACTCCTCCAGGACACACTTAACCCCTCCCCGCCCCTAGTGGTTAACCCTTCACTGCCAGTGACATTTTTACAGTAATCAATGCAATTTTATGCCATTGGTCCCAAAAATGTGTCAAAATTGTCCAATGTGTCCGCCATAATATCGCAGTCACGAAAAAAATTGCTGATCTCTGCCATTACTAGTAAAAAAAAAATGATTAATAAAAATGCCATGAAACTATCCCCTATTTTGTAGACGCTATAACTTTTGCGCAAACCAATCAATAAACGCTTATTGAGATTTTTTTTTTTTACCAAAAATATGTAGAAGAATACGTATCGGCCTAAACTGAGGACATTTTTTTTTATTATATATTTTAGGGGGATATTTTTTATAGCAAAAAGTTAAATATATGGCGTTTTTTCAAAATTGGTGCTTTTTTTTGTTTATAGCGCAAAAAATAAAAACCGCAGAGGTGATAAAATACCACCAAAAGAAAGCTCTATTTGTGGGAAAAAAAGGACATCAATTTTGTTTGGAAGCCACATCGCACGACCGCACAATTGTCAGTTAAAGCGACGCAGTGCCGAATCGCAAAAAACGCTCTGGTCAGGAAGGGGGTAAATCCTTTCTGGGGCTGAAGTGGTTAAGAGCCACACTAAATTGGTGTACAGAAACAGGCAGAGTGCTGGTCCCTGTCTGCAGTGTAGCAGAGCAGAATATTAGCTGCTGCTACTTCCTACCTGTCACTGGTTGTTAAAGAGGGAGTCCACCTGAAAAAAATGATTAAAAGCCAGCAGCTACAACTATTGCTGCTGCTGACTTAATAAATGGACACTTACCTTTCCTGGAGTCCAGCAATGTCAGCAGCCGAGGCCGAGCAATCGCTCGCCTCTCAGCTGTTGCCCACGCCATTCTTGGTGAGGGAAACAGGAAGTGAGGCGTTGCGGCTTCACTTCCCGGTTCCCTACTGCGCATGCACGAGTGGCGCTGCACATCGTAAGTGGTCCCCGCTATCTCCTGGGACCTGTGTGTTTCCCAGGAGACAGCGGGGGGTGCGGGAAGGGGCGTTATACAGGTATACAGGTATCTGCACCCCCCTCACCTCTGAAAGGTGCCAATTGTGGCACCGGAGGGGGGGAGGAATCAGATGAGCGGAAGTTCCACTTTTGGGTGGAACTCCGCTTTAAGGATGCTGTTTGCTGTTTGAAATTGTATTAACTGAAGTAGAAAAATGCAGGTAAATGCACCCAAAAGGAGGCGCGCAGGTATTTTTTTTTTAAATTGTACTTCAGTGCAATGCAATGATGTAAAGAGATTCTATAGGAATTTTTTGCTACAATGGAACATGCGACAAAAGCCTGACAAAGAGAACAGTGTGACCACATTACAGATTATAAGTTACTGAAAAGGTAATGCAGAAATAGCATACACATCTGAAAATGATGTTAGGAGAGTTTCTTTTAGCACCATACTCGCAAATGAAGTCAGATTTAGAAGTAAAGTGGGTACAAACCGGGTCAAGTTGCTTTAAAATATTGAATAGTTTTAAAAGTGGAAGGCAATTAGAGCCGCTGATTTTTTTTTTTTTTCCCATTTTTGTACTTTTGTCAGCTACACTGCAATTTTAAGATGTTCTAGTTTTTGCAAATAAGACATGTTAGAAAATGAGATAATGTATCAAGAACACATAGCGTAACTTAAAAGGTTTTAGGAAGATGCATAAAAATATCTGGCAGTACAGTAATTGAAACCTCATGGATTTAAAAAAACAACAGCTTTTACTTTCAGTGTCTTTTATATAAATGGATTTTATACACCGACTCTTGGGTAATGGAACTCTATCACTGAGCTACATCCTTCTACTAACAGAAGCACAGTTGATGGTACCTTGTTTGAAAAAGTCTAAATGGGAACACTAGGGTTGCTTCAATAAGTATGGCATTTTTACGCCAGTAAAGCATAGGTCCTCTAACTATCCAGGCATGTGCAATGGAAATTCATAGTTTCAAATTGAGCACAGCTTCAATGGACTAAGAAAATATTCTACTTTTAGTAAGCCAACATCAGTGTCTATGCTTTGACAAGGAAGCAATCAATTCAGAAAGAATATCTATGTACGTTACTAATGTGTTTCAGAGTAAAGTTTCCCCTCAACTGTATTGAGCCTTCACAGTTTCTCATGAGGGTCTACTTATATCTATTTATATTGTATTTTCTTAGTGCTTCTTCATGACAATAATAAGCACCAGCAGAATATCTAAGATTTTTTTTTAAAGTTGGAGCCCAGCTCTGCCAGTTGCTGCAGGCTTAGTTCACTACTATTGTGTATTCATACACAGCCAGAAGCATGACTAGAGCCTGTTTCTTTGGGACAAAGGTAGCAAACATGTTAAGGGTTTTAGATACCAGTGGGGGTGACACAGGCGAGTTGTTAGGTTAATGGTAGAGAGTAGGGATAGGCCAAACACCCCCCGGTTTGGTTTGCACCAGAACACCTCAAACAGGCAAAAAGTTCTAGCGAACATGCAAATCCTATTAAAGTCTATGGGACATGAACATGAAAAATCAAAAGTCCTAATTTTAAAGGCTTATATGCAAGTTTGCCATAAAAAGTGTATGGGGACCCGGGTGCTGCCCTAGGGGACACGTATCAATGCAAAAAAACGGTTTTAAATGATTGTTTTTTCAGGCGCAGTGTTTTTAATAATGCTTTTAGTGAAACAAAAATGAAATGGGGGTCCCCTTAGTCAGCCTGTAAAGTGGCGCATCTGTGGTGCAAGGTATAGCACATGCCGCATCTATAATGATATTTCTAAAGGAAAAAATGTAATTTAAACTTGCTCGTGGCTGTAATGTATTGCCGGTTCCCGGCAATACAGATGAAAAAAATCAAGGAAAAAATGGCGTGGGGTGCCCCCCCCAGTCCATACCAGGTCCTTTAGGTATGATTATTAAGAGGAACTCCACGCCAACATTTTAAAAAAGTTGCCCTCAACATGGGTGGCGGGTGCTTTGGCTCTGCGCCCCCACCCCAAATCACCTTGTCCCCTTGTTGATAAGGGGCAAGAGCCTTTTCCCGACAACCCTAAGCTGTGGTTGTCCAAGTCGGTGGCGTGGCCCCCCGATCCCACCCCCCCTATTGTACCTACTTTGTACCCTTACCCATTCACCCAAAAAGTAAAAACCACAACAGACAGTTTTTGACAATTCAGTCATTAAAAAAAAAAAGTGTCCCGCAATGTCCATCCATTTTCAATCACGCCACCCGATGGACCCGAAAAAATTAAAATAAAAAAAACAACCATGGGAGGCCTCCCGGCAACAGCTGTCTTTTCACTTTGGCAGCTCTTATATAGGCAAGGATGGGACCACCTGCTGACGTAACCGAATGACCCAGCCCCCTCTGACGTCACATGATGTCAGACAGGGGCGGGGTCACTCTGTTATGTCACTGGGTGGTCCTTGCCTATATAATAGCTGTCAAAGCCAAGAGACAGCAGCTCCACAGAGCTTTTAAATTTTTTTTCTATTTTTCGGGTCTCAGTCGGGCGCCGTGATTGAAGATGGACATTTTATTTTTTTAATAAATGAATTGTCAAAAACTGGGGACCTCCAGACTCCAATAAGCCCCCTGCCCACAGACCCTGACAACCACCGGCCAGGGTTGTCGGGCACCCCATAGCACCCTCCCCATGTTGAGGGCAAGCGGCCTGGTATGGTTTAGGAGAGGGGATGGCGCTCGCTCGTCCCCTCCCTTTCCTGGCCTGCCAGGCTGCTTGCTCAGATAAGGGTCTGGTATAGATTTTGGGGAACCCCACGCCAATTTTTTCTTAATTCTGTTATGGGGTCCCCTTAACCACTTCAATACACTGTATTATATGCTCTGCACTGCAATATATACCCTGCACTGTATTATATACTACACTGACTGAACTATATACTCTGCAATGTATTATATATACTACACTGATGGCACTACATACTCTCCACTGTATATATATATATATACACTGTATACACTGACTGCACTATATACTCTGAACTGTATTATATATACTACACTGACTGCACTATATACTCTGACCTGTATTATTATTATGATTATACAGCATTTATATAGCGCCAACAGTTTGCACAGCGCTTTGCAACATGGACTGTACTACACGGACTGCGTTATATACTCTGAACTGTATTATATATGCTACATGGACTGAACTATACACTCTCCACTGTATTATATTTCAGACAGTGTCAGCGTGTCAGTGTGCTGCTGACACTATGTGCTTTATTTCTGGGGACTCTCCACTGTATTATATATATGGCCCTTCAGGTCTGGGATGGATATTAAGGGGGATCCCAGCCAAAAAAAAAATGGCGTAGGGTCCCCCTCAAAATCCATACCAGACCCTTGAGGTCTGGTATGGATTTTTAAGGGGAACCCTCACCTGTCACCCTGAGGACAAGGGCCTCTTCCCCACAACCCTGGCCGGTGGTTGTGGGGGTCTGCGGGCGGGGGGGGCCCCCTTTAACAAAAAATGTAAGGGGGTACAAAAATGGTAAAAATGACAGGAGACAGTCTTTGACAATTCCTTTATTAAAATCTTCTTTCTTCTTTCTTCATCCTTCGGTTTCTTCATCTTCTCCTTCCTTCATCTTCTTCCATCTTCTTCTTCCATTTTCTTCTTCCTCCGATCCGCTTCTTCTTGCGCTGGTCTTCTCGTCCTTCTCGTCCGGCATCTTCTTCCGTCGGCGTCGGCGACGGCGTCGGTGTCGGTGTCTCTGTCTCTTCTTGGGCCACTCCGCGCAATGGGAGGCTCCCGCTGTGTGAGGCTCCGCTCCGTCTGACAGGTCTTTTATAATGGAGGGCACCTGGTGACCCCGCCCCCTCTGACGCACAGGGACGTCATGGGGAATTCCATGATGGCTTTCCCCATGACGTCAGAGGGGGGGGCGGGGTCACCAGGTGCCCTCCGTTTTAAAAGACCTGTCAGATGGAGCGGAGCCTCACACAGCGGGAGCCTCCCATTGCGCGGAGCGCCCAAGAAGAGACAGAGACACCGACACCGACGCCGACGGAAGAAGATGCCGGACGAGAAGGACGAGAAGACCAGCGCAAGAAGAAGCGGATCGGAGGAAGAAGAAAATGGAAGAAGAAGATGGAAGAAGATGAAGGAAGGAGAAGATGAAGAAACCGAAGGATGAAGAAAGAAGAAAGAAGATTTTAATAAAGGAATTGTCAAAGACTGTCTCCTGTCATTTTTACCATTTTTGCCACTTTTTTGGTGAAATGGTAGGGGTACTTTTGTACCCCCTTACCATTTCACACAGGGGGGGGGGCCGGGATCTGGGGGTCCCCTTGTTAAAGGGGGCTTCCAGATTCCGATAAGCCCCCCCCCCAGACCCCCACAACCACCGGCCAGGGTTGTGGGGAAGAGGCCCTTGTCCTCATCAACATGGGGACAAGGTGCTTTAGGGGTCTTAGACCCCCAAAGCATCCTCCCAATGTTGAGGGGGACCCCACGCCATTTTTTTGGCCTAGGGTACCCCTTAAAATCCAGGCCAGACCTCAAGGGTCTGGTCTGGATTTTGAGGGGGACCCTACGCCTCTTTTTTTTTTTTTGGCTGGGATCCCCCTTAATATCCATCCCAGACCTGAAGGGCCTGGTTATGGAATTTGGGGGGACCCCTACGCTTTTTTTTTTTCATTTTTTTTATTTTTTATCAATGACTTTTTTTTATGAATGAGTTTCAATGAATCACTGTTCTCTGTGTTACGGGAGCCGTGAATTAACATTTTAAATATTTTTTACTTTCACCCTACCTTGCCCGGCGTTCACCTCTCACACACTCCAAGACAGAAAAACAGTCCATGTGCTAGTTTTTATATTTTATTGAGGGATTTTAACTTGGATGGGGTATAAGAAGTATGGGATGCCCAATGGAATTTTACAGAACTTGCTGGGACAACTATATACACTCAGGTATATACACTCCATTTCTCCTCCTGCACATCACTTGCTTTCTAATGTTCACTCCTCTCTCCTCCTGCACATCGCATCCTCTGTAATGTTCATTCTTCTCTTCTCCTGCACATCACTTCCTCTCTAATGTTCAGGCACAGCTAGCACAAAGTGGATAGGCCTGACATGGGCTCTTCCAGGCCTTAGCCATTTCTCTTTGCAGGCAGGGACAGCAGGCCCCTATAGTGTAGCAAAATAGAAAGTCTCTAGAACTAGCTGTCCTAAATGTGGCTACTGAGCCCAATAAGTAATCTTCAGGCCCTGCCAGCCCTCCTGGCTGCAGCTGCCACTCTCCACTGCCCATGACACCACAGTCCATTCCTCTGGTTCTGTACCCATCCCAGACTGTATCCTCCCAGTCCTTACAGGTGTGCCTCTGAACTGTATTATATATACTACACGAACTGTACTATATACTCTCCACTGTATTATATATACATATACACTGAAAACAGAAATAAAACAAAAGTCCTAGCCGTGTCTCGGCTCTAACTATACCATACACTGGCCCTCACTACCAGGCTGAGCAAGCCTACCGCTTGTCAGTTTCTGTATAGAGTTTTAAAGCGTTTTACCAACCTTTAGCTCCTCACAAATCATCCATGTCTGTGTGTCCCAGGCTGTCTTCTCAGGTGAGCTGTATACTCTTACCTGTAATATATATATATATATGTATATATACATATACGCATATACATATACATACACACTACACTGACTGACTGACTGCACACTACACTAACTACCTGCCTAATCTCCATTCATTCACTATATACGGCCGCCGTGTAAGCAGCAGTGGGGCATCAACTTAGCCCCTGCGCCATGAAAGGCACCCTGCCTTTGGCCAATCATGTCTCTCACAGCACATTGCGCTGTGATTGGCCAAAGCATGCAGGTCAGGTCAGCGATCTTGCAGTGCATTAAGGGACGCTCCACGGCGGACAAACATACAAGCTAACAGCTGATGTTCAAGCCCATCCCTAGTATGGACGAAGAAGGTAGGGGTTTCGAAACTGACTCTCTCTGTATGTCTGTATGTTTTCAGTGGGAGAACCAGTTCCCACCCTTGTTAAAAAAAAATTGGTGTCCCTATTCTGGGTTTATGTACAGTATATAAAGGGGGGACATTCAAACATAAAACAAACACATTTTTATGTTTTATTTTTTATTTTTGTGGCAAAATCACAAGGGTGGGACTAGAAATGATTTCTCATTTGTATTGCTGTGTCTAGGTACTCATATATTAATTTTCTGATTATGAAGTGTGTGACTGGTTAATTATGAATATGTCTCCTATGGCATGTTTTTTTCTTTTTACAGCTGGTGGTTATTCCTTTTGCAGGTTGAGGTGGCAGACAGCTGATGGTGTTTAGTATAATGTCTATCAGTAGAGTTGGTACAGTCTTATGTTGGGCAATTTACTCAATTAGGTATGGAGTCATTGATTGAATCTGTGGCAGGATCCCAAAGTAAGCCCATGAACCTAACCTCCAAGATACACCACTTAGCATTGCAAAAGGTATCTGGATTTGGTAATGTCTTCTTGGTTTACTTGTTCATTATTTACAGTATATATTATATCGAGCTGTAGCCAATATCTAATAAAAGAATCAACACAGATTTTGTAGGACAGTCCAAAAAAGTGCCCCCATTGCTAGTCACATAAGATTTAACTGCAAGCAGGGTGTGGCCAGTACACGCTCTGCATGGACAGCTGAGAGCAAAGCTCCATTCTTCAACAGGGGTACACAGCAACATTAAGCTCCTCCGAATGGCGATTTCACCTCCCAGCAACCAGGTGATCCCTTTGCAAGCTAGCAGGAATATCTCCAAAGTAGAAGGCCGACAGGAGACCCAAGAAACTAACTGCCTTTTTCTTCCAGCCTGCACATGGCAACAGTCAAGATGGCGCCAGAGGCCCGCCCCCCTGCTCCCTCACAGCACAGCAATGGTCACTACACTGACCTCCCTGATGATCCTTCCATGGCTGCAGGGATAACTGAGGATCCTCTGTCTTCTTACATGGCTCTCCCTTTAAAAAGCTCTTTGTGGCAGCTCAGCCAAGGCTCGCATGTGACTGGACCACAACCTGACAGACCCTAAGGTAAGCCATGGAGAACATCCCTTGCCTCTCACTACCTCCATGCTGTTTCCTATTGCTTCTTTCCTGGCATCCAACCAGCCTGTCATGGACACACTCCTTAAGGACATTCTACTGTCCCTGCACAACACCCTTCACACTGAATTCCTAAATATCTCTAAGAACTTTACCAGTGATGTGCATTCTCTGGTGCACCACATTGACAACTCTATGGGGGATAGCACTACTACCATAAAGGATTTGGTCGAGGCCCATGATGAGGGTATTGTTGGAATGCAAGTGAATTTAGGCCAAACTTACAGATTTAGAAGATAGCTCAAGGCATAATAATCTCAAATTTAGAAGGGTGCCTGAGTGCAAACAATGGACCTTAAAAAATTTGCCACTAAACTATTTACTTCCTCCAGAGATGTCGCCTTTGGAACTGACTATCGACCAAATCCACGAGTTACAAAACCGTCATACATACAAAACTCCATTCCTCATGACAGAATTATGAGAATCCACTTCTACCATATATAGGAGAAAATCTTGGCTAAATCTCATTCATTGGGAAACTTGCCCAATCCCTACAGAAATATTCAAATGAATTCTCTGATCTATCCAAACACACTCTGGATCTTAGAAGACAGCTCAACACCATCATGAAGGCACTCCGCAACCACAAGCTAGAACATAAATGGAAACAACCATCCTCACGGTCGACAGAAAAGGAATACAGTATTTCGTACCATCACCTCAGTTGAAGAAGGCATTGCTTTACTCCACTCATGGGATATAATCCCAGATCCACTCCACCTGGAAAAAGTCACTCCTTCCTGGAATACAACCAGCGAGCGATCACTCCACCACCCACAATGATACTGCCCAGCATACATCTATAGACCGCTCTCTTCATCCACAAACCCCTGATATAGTTCAATAGATGTTCTGCATTGGCCCTTGGAACTTTTATCCCAATGTTAAATATTCTCTACATCCTCTAGAGCATTGCTCTACATTTTGCAGCTGCATCCTCACATTTTCATCTGTTTGTTTTGTTCTTTATGCTTTGTTTTTCCCTAAACTGAACAGGCATCCGGTCCACCAGCCATGCAGCTTACTTCTACTTCTCCCTCATTCAATGGACTTGTACGAACTATACCATTCAGCCTGCAAGGACTACAGCTATTCTTTTTTTTTTATTCTTTATTTATGAAAACGAGAATACAGTGAATATATTACATCACATTACATCATATACGTACATACTTTCTTAATGCCTCATTACTTTTAGTTATATTTGGTTAACACCATAAACCTCAGTTTTTATATATCCAAATGTGTATCGCTACCCCAGATTACTACTGTGACCCCCCAGACTCTCTCCAACCAGGATTTACCTTATCTTTATGTTCTAAGAGAGTAGGGGGTATAACCATAGTTTCAAATGTACTTCTTACATTCACTAATCTTCCCTATTTCCCTATATTTTACAAAATACCCCGAACAAACAACAAATCCCCCCTTCCTCCCTCCCCCTTTGTCCTTTTTCCCAGAAGAGACAAGCAGCCTCTATGTTCCCATGTAATTCATAGAGTTCACAGGATTCTTATGCCGCATACACACGAGCAGATTTTCCATCAGAAAAATCTTGGATGGTTTTTCCGAGGGAATTCCGTTCAAGCTTGGCTTACCAAAAGCTCTCATCTGTCTTTTGCTGGCCGAATTTCCGATCATGTGTACGCGGCATAAGGCATGACAGTTTCACTCCTCAAGGGTATTCCCCAACATTCTCTTCCCTTCCTCTGAATACACAAATAAGTCCCAAGTTGCCCATATTTTAGTATACAGTTTTTCCCTATTTTGAGTACTAAGTCCTCCAAGGCCCCATCATTTCTGACCCTATTAAGCCACATTTCAATCGATGGCAGCTTAGAGTTTTTCCAACAATGAGTAATACATATAAGAAAAAAAGGCTGCGCTGAAAATCAAAAAAATAAAAATTGTACATAATAAATGAATACTTATAGCAATATGTGCTGTAAATAGTGGTGTAAATTGAACACTACTAACGTGCAACACATATTAATCAAAAAAATCACGTAATATTAACAATCAATGCCCAACGTGAAAATAGTGAGAAGACAAATAAATAAAATAAAATAAAATAAAATATAAAGATAGTCCACAATTGTGATAAAGTGTCCACAATCAAATAAGTGGGTAGATCTCCAATCTTCAGTAGTGATACTGCACACAACACACTCAAAGTAGTGACAGGGTACACCAAGGAGAAATCCTCTACCAATAACACCTGAAGCTTACCAGCTGGCTAGATCTCTTTTTAGGGAGATCTAACGTGCCTGTGGCTTATCCCCCAGCCTGGGTCTCTGTGCCAAATAGCTTATGGTATATCTCGATTGTCCGCTCTAAGCATTCCTGCTTCACTCTATCATCACAGCCACAGTAGTGTATATTCATTTAAAGCAAATAAAAGCAAAGAGATCCCATTGCGTAACTCCGTATACAATTTTAATAAAACAAAAGAACATCCATCATGCACTTACATTAAGAATGTAGATAAAAAGCATGTATCATAACGAGGCGGCCAGCTCTCTCTCACTGCCCGTTGCTTCCTGGACAGACGGGGAATGGTGATGATGTAATGAGTAATACATGCCTTAGCAGCATTAACTAGATGGCACAACACTGAATTTTTATATGTCTGTAAAGGTATTTCTGAGCATGTGACGGATCCTGTACTCAAGGTGTCCGCCGTAAATGCTTCCTAAGTCCTGGAACATGAGTCCAATGGATCTGGTTATAGGAACCCCCAAGAATTAGACAGCACTAGTTCTTGGGGTACATCAGGAATGCTTTATTTGACATTTCCCACACATATATATATCCAGATGACTAAAAGCTAACCTAATTAGCATGAGCTAATTATCTTAATCATTGCCCCAGACTAGTTGACTGGCTGAAAAGACTTTTCAGGGTCAGACTTTAAGGCTCCTAGTTAATTTAAATGACTATTCAACAGACATTCCATAAACATTAACGCAGGGCTAATTAGCACAACAACATTGTGTGGAATACACCTTACAAGCCAGACCAGCCTCATCTACACAACAGACAGGTGGCTTGAGTTCATGACATTAGCATCTGACAGCTTGTGTCCCATTCAGTCTATTGCTAATGCCAAATGCATATACAGAGAGTGTGTCTTGGGGGGCCCATAATCAGTCTGCAAGAGGCTTGCATGTAGTCCTCTCAAAAAGCCTGTGTCCCGGCTAGGTCTGTCACACTGAGCAATGAAGCAAAAAAAGCAGGATCGTCCGGGATTGGAAAAGCTGTAAATCTTTGAGTGATCCTTTGCACCTTCCGCCAGTACTGTATAATCTTTAAGCACGACCAGAATATATGGATTAAAGTCCCCTGCTTCTCCCGACATCTCCAGCAGCGGTCCGAGTTCTCTGGGAAAATTTTGCAAAGCCTTGACGGGGTATAATACCATCTCGTCAATAATTTATAATTAGATTCCTGGATCCGCATGCAGATCGATGAGTTCAACGTGAGGTAGATAATCCTCTGACGTTGAACTGGGGTAAAGATCCATCCTTCCCACTTTCCAATCCCGGGCATTTCAACGTCCTCTGACGGTGTAATCAACAACGTGATATCTTAGATATCGTCCGAGATAGAGGTTCATTCCCTTTGCAGTATAATTGAAATGTAGTTAGTTGACATTGATAATTTATCGCTGGTCCCAGCAAACTAAAGAAATGGCATAGCTGTATTGCCTGCCAAAACTGTATTTAAAATCGGCCCTCCAGTTGTGTCAGTGAAGCAACTGTGGGCCAAGACTCAGCATCCAAAAAATGTGATGCCTTTGTATAGCCTTTTCCCCGTAACTTTCTAAAAGCACCTACTTCCACCCCTGGGATAATATTAGGGTTTCCCAAAATGGGAAGAAATGGTTACTGTGTCGATGAATATTTAGGATTCCGACAAATTCTTAAGCATATTCGCAGAGTAGGACCTATAGTAGGGTGCATTTTGAGAGAGTCCAAAGACCAAAGTGCTCTGTGCCAGGGTACTGGGCTAAACTGTTGTTCTATGTCTATCCACAGTTAGTTTGAATTATGCATGACTATACCAGTTGATCACTCTGCCAAGATGAGCTGCTTGATAATATTTAAATGCGTCTGGAACCGCAACTCCACCAAAACTCTTGGGTATCATCATAAGGCTTCTACTAATCCTCGGTCGTTTATAGATTTCGTAAAAAGTGCGGAGATTTGGCGAAAAAAGACTGTCAGAATAGAGATGGGTAGGGCCTGAATTAGGTATAAGAATTTTGGTAATATTACATAGACCAAATCTTGAATGTAGCCCGTGGTGCCATTTATCTAAGAGGGAACGAACTGAGTTGTATAATGGTGGAAAATTTACTGAAAACATTTTGCCTAAATTTGATGGAATATATGTACCCAGATATTTTAATGCTACCGGTACCCATTTAAAACTAAACGTTGGTTGTATATTGTGACATGCCGGTAAGGGGAGTGCAACTCCCATAGCCTCATATTTTTCTTTTTTTTTTTTTTTTTTTTTTAAATTTTTTTATTGAGTAAACAAGAATATAACAAAGGTTATTCCCTCGCAGGGGATTCTGAGAATTGCAGCAAAAGAGCATGTTAAACAGTGGCGAATAACTAGAGGATATACCAGAAATATATAGCAGTAATTCAATACAGCTGAGTGCTTTGGGGGTATCATTAAGGGGTAATTAAGCAGTTATGCGGAAAGCTGCACAAGGTTAATCGAGTAAGTATTCTACCAGAGGGTCTGGTGACCCGACACCCCATCTGGGTTCAATCTGTGTCGGGGCCCCAGGGCCCTCCGGTCGTGAGAAGCCCAGGAAGTCAATGTGCACTGCTTAGTAGTAAGAGACTCATGGAGTGCTCAATACTGTGAGGGACCCGAGTCCCTGCGGCGAGACCCCTGATGGTCTCTAGGTGAGTAATTGCCCTCAAGAGCACTCCTGGTACTGTCCTGTGGGGGATTGACCATTTGGTGAGTGGTGCTTGAGAAAATGAAATAAAAAAAAAAAAAAAAAAATTAACAAGATGTAAAGAAAGGTTACAACTTGACTTTTCGCCACTGACATATGAGTGTCAGGTCTCAGGAACATGGACGCCCGTCCTTCCCGCCAGCAGGCGCTGGCGGGAAGGATGGGAAAAGGAAGAAGAGATATGAGAGAAGGTGGGAAAAGAGAAAGGAGAGAGGAGATAGGGGATCAAGAGCAAGGGGGTGTCTGTTTCGAGGAGAGCCTGAGGAGGTCAAGAGGGGTCTGATCTGGGGGTTCATCTGATTTTAGTCTTAGGTCCTGGATTAGAGAAGGGTCCCAATGTATTGGGCCCAGGGTTCCCACACACATTTAAATGTATCTAGTTTGTCGAGGATGATATTGGAGGTTTTCTCTTGGAACATGATCCAGGTAATTTTTTGTTTAGTCAGTGGGAATGAGACCTTAGGGGATTTCCAAGATCGGGCTATTGTTAATTTAGCTCCGATGAAGATGTAGTGAATCAAGATTTGGCTATTTTTGGTGGTTTTAGGGATTCTCTGATTAAGGAGGGCTATTGATGGTGATTGAGGCACCGCAACGCCCGTGACTTTGCGGATTAGGCAAAAGATCTTGTTCCAATAGCTTCTAATTCTGGGACATTCCCAGAGGATGTGTAGGAGAGATCCTAGATGGCCGCAACCCCTAAAGCATAGGGGAGAGGACTGGGGATAGAATTTGGCTAGGCGTGTCGGTACCAGATACCAGCGGGTGAAGACTTTGATGTCTGCTTCCATTAGTGATACATTAAGTATTCCCTTGAAGGCATTTGTGAAGCAGGAGTGCCAGGTGTCCAAATCCCACTCAAATTCCAGGTCGCGTTCCCAGCCCTGCATGTATTGCGCTTTCTCATGAGGTTCGGCTAGGGCAGAGTAGATCAGAGAAATTCCCCCCCTCATGTCCATAGCTGAGGAACACCATTGTTCATATGGGGTGACAGTTAGGGGGCTATTGTCTTGAGAAGATAGTGTGTGTAAGAAGTGTGCTATTTGTTGGTAGCGGAATCTCTCCGAGATGGGCATTTCTAGTTTTGAGGTGCATTGGCTTAGGTTAAGGGGACCATTTGAGTTGAAGAAGTGCCCTATTCTGTAAAGGCCTTTATCTAGCCACCATTGGAATGCCTTTATATCCAACCCTGGGGGGAATGCGGGGTTGTTGAAGATATGAGCAAGGGGTTGCCACCTTGACGTAATGATATTTAGTTTATGTATTGTGTCGCATAGAGCCAGTGAATGGGAGAGTGTAGGGGACATGATCGGGGGTCTGGATTTAGGGGGGCGCCAGATGAGGTAATCAATGGTGTACTTGGGGATAGCTTGTCTTTCCATTTCTAACCAATCAGGTTTGGGGCCTCTAGAATAGATGGTCGATATTTGGCTTAGTTGAGCTGCCTGGTAATACCACCAGAGGTTGGGGAGACCTAAGCCTCCTTTCCGTCTGGGTCTGAATAGGGTTTGTTTGGGGATTCTGTGGTTCGATTTGCCCCATGTGAATCTTATTATTTTAGATTGAAGGTTATGTATTTGGGCTTTGGGAACTGATATGGGGAGTGATCGAAAGAGGTATAATAACCTGGGAAGTAGGGTCATTTTGACGGCATTGACTTTGCCTAGCCAGGACAGTTTATGGAGCGACCATTGTTCAAGGTCGTTCTTAATTTTCTTAAACATTGGAGGGTAGTTGTGGTTGTATAGTTGGTCGATGTTGGGGGTGAGATGGACGCCTAGGTATGGGATGGAGGAAGAACTCCAAGAGAAGGGGAAGTGATTCTTTAACCTATCTACTAGGGCCAGAGGGGAGGAGATATTGAGGGCCATCGATTTAGCCATGTTGACTTGCAGACCCGAGGCCTGTCCAAATTTATGAAGGAGTTGCAGGATGTTAGGGGTGGATATGAGGGGAGAGGTGACGAAAAGGAGGACATCATCCGCGAATAAGGCGCATTTGTGCACGGAATGTCCACATTTGACCCCGTGGATGTCTGGGTGATTTCTTATGGCAATAGCTAAAGTCTCGATGCCGATTGCGAAAAGGAGGGGGGAAAGTGGGCAGCCCTGTCTAGTTCCTTTATTTATGGGGAATGTGTCAGATAGGTGGCCTTGGAGCCTAACCTGTGCTTTGGGTTGGGAGTAAAGTGCTTCGAGGAGATGTATAAAGTGTGCGCCAAAGCCCCATCTTTCTAAGATGTTGAATAGATATGGCCAGGTGATTGTGTCAAAAGCTTTTTGTAAATCAATGGAGAGGAGGAAGCCTTCTTGTGGGGGACCACCGTCCCATCTCGATTTAAGCAGGGAAATAATATCCACTGCCCTCCTTATCTGATCCGGTCCCTGTCTCCCAGGAATGAAGCCCACCTGGTCTTTGTGTACATAGGACCCTATGAAGGACCCTAGTCTGTTAGAGAGGACTTTTGTCATTATTTTTAAGTCATTATTAATTAATGAGATTGGTCTATAATTGCTCACTAGGGTCTGGTCCTTGCCAGGTTTGGGGATGACAGATATGTAAGCAAGATTCGATGCAGAGTCCAAGGGTGCTTTCCCGTTCAGGGAATTGAAGAACCGGACCAGATAGGGGGAAAGTACTTCAGAGAAGGTCTTGTAGTAATGCGTTGAAAAACCATCTGGGCCAGGGGCTGAGCCTTTTTTAAGCTCCTTTAGCCTCATATTTTTCAAACTCCTTCATAAGATTAGGCAGTGAGACGTGTGACCTAGACATTGTGAATAACTGCCAACTGCCAAAAGTCATCTGCGTAGGCTGAGAGTTTGTGATTATAATCTCCTAGTTGTAATCCCTGAATATCAGGGTTTTGCCAGATTTTATTCAATAGTGGTTGTAGCGAAAGAGCGAACAACAGGGGAGAAAGGGGGCATCTCTGACGTGTTCCATTTGAAATCTTAATAGGCTTTGAAAATACTCCATTCATCTTTACCACAGCTTGTGGGGCAGCGTAGACCCCGGCAATCCACCGGAGCATATGATCGCCAGTCCCATATGTCTCTGGACTTCAAACATAAACTGCAGGTTGACTCTATCAAATGCCTTTTCTGCATCAGTACTCAGAAAAATACTGGGAGTTTTTGTTTTAATGGCGTGGTAAATCAGGTTAAGTACCTTAATATCCCTTGCTTTGCATGAGGGAATATACCCTACTTGGTCTAAATGGACCAACAGTTAAAGTTGTGGTTGAAGGCATAAGGCGAGTATTTTGGTAAAAAGCTTTAGGTCCACATTAAGTAATGAAATTGGCCGATGACTGCCACATTCCGACGGGTCCTTCCCCTCCTTCGGAATTACCAAAATGTGTGCCAGAAGGGCAACCGGGGGTAATGTGGTGGTCTGGCCCAATGTATTGGATACTTTAATTATATTTGTACCTAACAAGGGAAGGAAGTTTTTATAATACTGCATGGTGAATCCATCTGGACCTGGTGCTTTCCCCTGTTTAACAGATTTTATCACCTTATTTAATTCCTCAATAGAAATAGGGGCTTCCAGGCTACCAGAAACTGGGGAGGGCAACCGCTATAGTCGTGCTGAGGAAAGATATTCCTCAACAGTGGTCGAGGGTAGGCGTGGTGGTGTCAAATTATATAAAAAGGAGTAATATTCTCTGAACCTCTGAGCAATATCCTTGGGTAATGAAATTAGTTGGCCATCCTTTCCTTTTATATAGGGTATGCATGTTGTCATACCTTTTTTCTTCAGTTTCCCCGCCAGCGCTTTACTGCACTTATCTCCCAATTCATACGTTACTTTCCTCCCTAATTGTATTGCTGCTTTAGCCTTAAAGCGAAGAAGATCTGTTATCTGTCGCCTCAGGTGTGCCAAGTCATTCCCCAAAAGTAGCACCTGTGTTCTCTTATGTTGTTGCTCAAGGGCGTGAATTTCTTCTAACAATTTTTTCATCTGTGCTTCTCGTGCTTTCTTCAGTCGGGATCCATGTTTAACCAGGATCCCCAGGATTACTGCCTTATGTGCCCACCATACCATGCCCGGGTTACTCCCCCCCAGGAACAGATTATTTGGGAAAAGACATGTGCATGATGAAAAAATTCATTTAATTTAGTTTTGTTTTGATTCGTTAATCTAGTTATTTAGTTTAGTTAAATTTGGTTGATTTGTTCAATTTGTTTTTAGAATTCGTATTCGTTTTTTTTTTATTTTATTCGAATTAAAAATTTTTTTTGGATTGGTCGAAACGAAAATGTTATATTGTTTTCGATTCGAATGCAGCAAAGTGAACAAACAAAAGAAAAATCTTCATCAAATGATTACAATGACTCTTTAAATCACCATTGGCTTAAAAAAAAATAGCATTATTTTGAAATGGTACTCTATTAACACACACAGTCTTTGATTTCAGCAATATGTGTAGTGAGAATTCGACTGCAGTTCAATGTAAAATTCAATTAGAATTTCAGTCCGAATTTCCAAAATTCTGACTAATTTCGTTAAGTTATTTGCAGCATTTGGTAAAATGTGTTTAGATTGCAATTCGGGTAGATCTGAATCTCAGAATAACGAAAAATTTGTCCGAATATTAATTCAGAACAAAACGAACCGCACATGTCTACTTGGAAATAACACTTATCAAAAGTATGAAACATTTAATTTTGTACAACAATTCACCCAGGAGTTGTGATTCCTAGCTAAATTCAAGTTTTCATGGGCAGCTCATCTCGTGCTGAGGGAAACCATGCAAAATGTCACTTGGTAGTGAAATTGCAATAGATCCTTTCCCTGGCCAGTTAGGGAGTTATTCATAGAAACAGTAAGTATTTTTCTACTTGCATTGTCATTCTTATCTTAATGCATTCTATGCATTAGGATAAAAAGCCTTCTGTGTTCAGCAGCACCCCTTAGCCCCCCTCAGGCCCCCTAATACTTACCTGAGCACCATCTCTGTCCACGAGTGTCTTGGCCATCTGGGACTCTCCCTCCTAATTGGCTTAGACACAGCAGCAGCACCATTGGCTCCTACTGCTGTCAATCAAAGTTAGTTAGCCAATCAGGAGAGAGAGGGGGTGGGACCCAACCGCAACTCCATGTCTAAATGAACACACAGAGCTGTGACTCAGCTCAGGCGCCCCCTTAAAAAGCTGCTTGCTGTGGGGGCACTGAACAGAAGTGGGACCCAAGAAGAGGAGGATCTGGGCTGCTCTGTGCAAATCCACTGCACAAAGCAGGTAAGTATAACATGTTTGATATTTTTATAGGAAAAAAAAATGGGACTTTACAATCGCTTTAAGTGCACATAAGCTATTAATACGTTTTCTATAGATTTCTATTCTTAGTAGTACACTTTTAAAATTTAAAACAACATTTATTCAAGCAATAATAGTCATTAAAATGGGTATTCACAAATCAGTTGTAAAAACAGGCAGAGTATAAACGAGCGGCGAGCTTGATTGGTGTCACTTCCGGTAGGTATAGGTACAGTGACTGACAGGGACTGACCTATACCTACCGGAAGTGATGCCAATCGAGCTCGTCGCTCGTTTATACTCTGCCTGTTTTTACCACTGATTTGTGAGTACCCATTTTAATGACTATTATTGCTTGAATAAACGTTGTTTTAAAAACTTACTACACTTACTACACTTACTACAGGCCTACTTCCTTTCCCTAACATACTGATGAGAACCCCCCAACCTGGACACACCAACACCCACATGCAAGGGAACACTGATAGGAAACACCAAACAGGATCTGGGCCATCTATCTGGGATCCACAGGAGGACAGTCACCAAGGACCACAAAGGCTTATACACCCATGCTGTAACCTTACAGCTGTAAGGTAAGGGGCCACTCAGACTACCCCCACTATGATCGCACAGGACACGAGAAATCGCACAGGACACCCATGGATTACACTGCATATCAGAATTCACTACCTCAATTTCCAGCACTTGCACTTTTTTTTTATTGGATTGATGGACACTACTTGCACCTTATGATTTTTATAGACCATTTTTATACACAATTTTTTTATTCGTTGCAGTTTTATTCGTTGTAACTCCATTCATTGAATATATTATCTTTTATATGTGTTCTTTTACTGCTCCAGTTATGGATTTATTTAGCTATGTATTATTTATTTGACATATCACTACCACTGGCACCCAGCCATAGCCAGCTTTGGCTTTCTTTCACTTTATTTATTCCACTTACTTTGTGTTTTTGCACTTATGCACTATCAAGTGATATATTTATTACCATTCAGGATTATTGATTATTGCTTTTACCAATGATTATTATCTGCTAATTTTTTTATATTCTGATGCACTTATATTTTGATGCACTTTACTTAGTCACTTATCTGGACTTTGCTATTCCCATAGCCACCTGATCTGATGTTATTCGATTACCTACTATCTTTTATCACTTAGTTTAGTTTAATTTTACTGCGCGCCACTACTCTCTTTTACTTACTCTTTCTGGGTTCAGACATTTCCCCCCAGTGTGCGCTGCAGTACATTAGTTATCACTCTTTGTGCTGGCGCATGATTACTTCTTGTATTCTTTTAAAATTTGACTACTACCTTTCCTTCAATGGCTCTTCCCATATTTTTGTTCTGATTTTTGGCTGTGACCTGGTAGCAGCCTATGAGCATGGGAAAAAGCAGACTCTCTACACGAGTACTCACAGATTTGCTGGTATAGACATTTCTAAGTATACAGACAATAAATCAATTCAAGACACATTATATATGAATATTTAATGGAATATCTAAAAAACTGTTTAACTGTCTTGCATTAGGATGTCCAAAACTATTTTTTAGTTCTTTATTTATCTAGTCTGTAATTACCCAAAAAACATGGCAAAAAAAACAATTTTTCATGTACCATTGGGATCAATTTATTTCATATTAAGTCATCTTGACAGATATAACAAGCAGCACAATGATGTATTCAGCATTAGCTTTGGTACAGGAAAAAATAAGCTAGAATGTTCAAGGTGACCTTTATTATTAGATTAATATAATACATTGAAGGCTAACTTTATTATTGCTCATTTTACTGGACTGACGAGACTACATACTGATGTTATTTATAGAACTTCAAAATGTGTTTTTGGCTTTCAGGTTGTTCTTAAAAAATAAAAAATCGCACAGTGAGAAAAGTTGCTAGGGCTACCTGATCCAAACAGTGCCACAAAGTGTTCCACTAAGAAAATGTAACACACAAATGTGTGAAGCTTTAATAGATAAAAAGTCAGAGATCAGGAATGGTGCAAAGCAATTCTTGCCACCTCAGAGAGCATATGACCACATCTAGACTGATGATGACATGTTTGCTTCTTTGTGCTTTAATTAACAGTGGTATACTTTCCTCAATTTGTTCTCTGTCTCATATGTATAGAAATGGGCACTCTATACTGATATAAAATACAGTAATAAATAATCTTTATATTTAACTTGTTTTAATGTGAACTATACTTAAAGTGATGATTGCTGTTTTTAAAAGTTGAAAAGCAATACTCCCTGCAAATAAAGTGTTTGTTAACCCAAAAAAAATTAAAATAAAGATCCTGTTCCTTTAAAGCATTATACACAGCACAGTGCTTTATATCACCGGAGATACCTGGCTGATCCTGCCAGTTTCTGCCCTCCCCAATGTACTTTGACCACGATATATCAGGGCTACTGAGCCCTGACACCATTGTCAGTGTACATGCCTCTGTCAGCCGCAGCCCAGCTCTGTGACTCCTGTGTCCTCTCCTCCATCCTCTCCCCCCTCCCCTCTCTGACTGTCTGCTCCATGTCCGCGCCACCCCATCCCGTCCTGCTGCTCAAATTAGGGTTAACATCACATTATCATCTTTGTTGATTCATCTAATGTCCCCCTGTGACTGTGCTTTATTGATTTATTGATTTATTCTTGATCACAACTACACCAGTCATATTGTTCCTGATCACTGCCATGCTAGTTAGTGTCCCTGATCACCACAACTCCAGATACTGGGCTTGCTTTACTAAAGCAAATCCACTTTGCACTGCAAGTGCATTGCAAGTGCGCTTGGAAGAGCAGTCACTTTAGAACTGAGGGGTAGATCTTGCAGTGCACTTGTAGTGCAAAGTGTATTTGCCTTTAGTAAATAAACCCCACTGTGTCTCAGATCACTGCCACACCAGTCATTTTGAACCTGATCACTGCCGCACAAGTCATATTGTCCCTAATCCCCACCATATCAGTTAGTCTGTCCCTAATAACTGCCACATCAGTCCCAGGGTCCATGATCTTCATTACACCACTCATATTGTTCCTAAACACCACCATACCAGTCATATTGCCCCTTACATTTCCAGCATTTCCAAAAACTTGTGGTAAAAAATTATAAGTATGCCTACTCTGTGTGTGAGAAATAACTTGTTAAAATGGCAACTTTGTAGGGAAAAAAAATGCAATATCTTCATATTCCAAAACATACATCCAAAATAATTTTGAACATGCCTTTTACAACATGCCTTTTACTAAATACCTTGTATTGTTTGATTTCCAATAAGGGGTCATTTGGGGGGGGGGGGTGTTTGTACTATCCTGGTATTTAAGGGCCTCAAGAAACGAGACAATCAGTAAATCAGGATTGATGCAAATATACTGTATATACCATAGTTTGTAGACTCTATATCTTTCACTATTTACTTTCACAGACTAAATATATACTAATTTGATTTATTTTTACCAAATAAATGTAGCAGAATATGTTTTGGCCTACCCTTTTAAAGAAATATTTTATATTTGCAAAATGTTATAACAGAACCTAAGAAAAAAAAAGTTCAAACTTTTTTTGTTTTTTTTGTTTACATAGCAAAAAATAAAAAATCCAGTTGTGATTAAATACCAACAAAAGAAAGCTCTATCTGTCTCAAAAAAAATATATAGGAATTTCATTTGGGTACCATTTTGCTTGACTGAGTAATTGTCATTCAAAATTTGACAAAATGTGGGCAGGAAGGGCGGTGGGGAAGTGTCCGTTTTAAGGTGGTTAAGCAAAGATGAACTGCATTCTTTGCAAAGATGAGTGGATTTCAAGTTTCAAAAACCATGCAGGGCCAAGGATGTGGGAAATGGTAGTGGCATACTCACACTAACACATACAAACACACAAGTTGAACTAGATGGACTGGTATTTTTATTCAACCTTACCAACCATCTAATACAGGTTCAGCTTACTGATAATTTACCACACAGTAGCAGAAGTGTTAACACCCCACATGTTTAAAATTGTATTTGAGACAAAAAGTTGCAGGGCAATGAGGGAAATGAGAAATAAAATACCTTCATATATTTTATCATACAGTTTCACATAAACCACAACTGGCTACCTTCTAACCCACTGTAATGTATTCATCTAAATCCACATCTCTTTTGAACACACACATGCATACACTTTCTGATCACCAAGCTGCTTTTTGAACATTTACAGGAGGTTACAGCACATTAAGCTGAACCTTCATTTCTGTCTCAGATGATAGATGTAAGAATTCCAACTGAGTTTATTTTATGAAGCAGTTAAATGATTTATATTCAAAAGCACATTAAAACCCCTATGACAAAGTGATTTTAAACTAAAATAAAAAACATTTAAAAAATCCTGGACTGCAAAATAATCTCTTTGCAAGTAATGTGCTTTCAATTTTTTTCACGTGTTGCAACCCATTTATTTTATTCATGCACACATACTTAAATCTGCAAGATACTGCAAGCATCCAACACCTCTGAAATAATACATCATCTTGTACAGATGTTTTCACCCGCTGCAAAGCTGCTGCTCATTAATCAAACATTATCCATCGCCATCAGTGCCGAGTCTTGGAAAGAAAGTGGCACTTCATTTAAAATTTTGACTTTCATTCACTGTTCCTTTACTGACCTGACTCCATATTTATTTTCAGGCTTAGCATTAAAAAAGATTTGCTCAAAAGAAACTTTTCCTTTGTTATTTATTTATTTTTAAATAGCCAAATGCTTTTTTTAGAAGCAGGCCTATAATTGTGGAAAAGTCAGCCAAGCTAGGGCATTTCTGATTTGCAGGTTGGCAGTGTTTCATTTTATCATATTTACATGCCATACAAAAAAAAAGAGATCAGTAATTAATTTCTGATGCAAACAGTAGGAATCGACATGTTCCTACTGGAGGATCCTGGAAAACCAAAATAAATATTATCACAAATGCAACATAAATGTAAAAATCATTCTGGCCATAATAAATGCAATGTATGGAGAACATTGTTCAATAATACAGATAATGCCTCAAATCTAAAATGGAGGTGAACAAGTTACACAAAAAAAGCCAAACTGACCTGTTGATTACACAAACGGGTTGATTTACTAAAACTGGAAACTAAGCTAAAGTTAGAAGCTGACTGGCTACCATGCACAGCTGGATATCAAAGAAGTGCAGCGCTCATAGAGTGTCCGTTATATAATTAATGGACAATAATCCAACAAATATTAACTAAATAAATGAATGGAATAAATGGAAATACAATACAGTAAAGATACCGATATGTGTGAGTGATTCACACTCAAAAAAGTGAATGTGAAGTGGGTGTTTTATCCATAAACACACTATACAATGTAACCATATGAGATCTCTATCAAAGAGACGTGAAATAAACTATAATATATGTATACTATGTTTAACCATAAAAATGATACAAAATGCCTCTAATTAATACGACAATACACCTTAATTGTGATACTAAAGTGTGAAAAACAAAAAAAACTTGACTTTTGTGCGGCTTGTCTGAAGAGGTCCGTCACCACTAGGACTGAGGCTTACCGGAATTTGTGGACTCAGATAGGTGTATACCATATGAGTCACAAAGGCTTGATGGTGTCAGCTGCACCAATGGAAACGACTCCCAGCCCAGGCATGTAGTAACGGCAAACCAAGTCTTTGTAAAGTCATCCAAAAAGGACTCAGGAACAAGGTGGTAGGCAGTGTATGGAACGGTATATCTCCCCAGGTATGACCGATAATAAAGAAAAGGGGACCATATAGTGTAATACCGTCAGGCGAAATGTAAAATTTTAAATTTATTAAAATGAAACAGAGTGGGTACTCACATTGACAAAAGGATTTAAAAGCATGGATATAGTACTGGTAGCAGTGACATCAGCGAATCATCTGCCGACGCGTTTCGCCTCCATAGGGCATCATCTGGGGGTACTGATTCACTGTAGTCACCGCTTATTTATAGATAAAAGGGGTACTTACAAAGAGGTCAATTTCCCATCACCGCTCATTCAATTGGGGAATCACTTCCGGTTTTTCACAAAATGGCCACCATGGCTTGTGTTCCAAGCCTCTTTTTGGATATCAGCTGGTTAAGATATACTTACAATAAAACGGCCACTGATATAAGGGGCATCATGTCCTCTATATTAATGGTGTCAGAGATACATATCTTTTATTGGAAAATAATCAGCAAAAGGAAAGATTCTAATATCTGAAATCGTTGAATAATACGAAATACCGCTCTTTTAATATAGCGGTGTATCTCGGACTACCGCAAAATGGCGTCCGGAAGCGGAAATGACGCAACTTCCATGTTTACACCGGAAGTTGCTACTAAGCCTCAATTTGAGCCCGGATACGACGCACATGCGTCGTCCCCATAAAGTTATGAATAGACGGCGCCAGTAACCAAGCCTCCCTTTTCGTTTAAAGTAAACAGAGAGAGGGGACGTAATTAGAACATCAATATATATAAACAGATGGACAATATGTCTATATTAGCGGTGAGGAAAAACAGACCTATTGGCCCCTGTACAATACATAGATGTGAATCCAAAATAATATATGAGATTCTTTAAAATTGTATATTTAACATACAAAACGCTGTTGTAAAAAACGAGTTAGAGTTTTAAACAAAATTATAAAATGATATGTATCTAAAAATGCGATATATTCTCCTGAATGGCATTATATCTATGTATAAGAATGTTAACAGGAAAGCATGAAAAATTAACCTCCTTAAACATTCTATATTACATAGCAATAAAATATAGAGTAAAATAATAATATTATATTAAATGCATAACTATGTCATTATGTTTATTAATTTTGTAAGAGAAAATAGAGACGTACAGCTATGGTCCTAAAAAGTATATATGATAATCTATTAATGGATGAAAGTTGGTTCTATCGGTTTAGATATAGTTATGTCTCATATAAGGAATATTTGAAATATTCTTTTATTAGTGTATTGAGAACATAATCCATACTTAAGCTTTGTTAAGAAACGAGTTGATGTCCCATTCGACATTTAAGCCCACGGTTGGTAAGTATACAACTCATAGATCCAGAATGTTTCAAGTTGCGACACACCACGTGTCATGGCTCCACCCCTCCAAGGTGGATTATATAGCTATCAATCACAAGAAACGTGGTGCCTTCTGGATTGCGATCGTGGCATTCCCTGTAATGTCTGGGAAAAGTATGTTTTGTGTCCCCACTTTTGATTTTTGCCAAATGTTCCCCAACCCTAATGGAAAAAGTGCGAGTAGTGCGTCCTATGTATTGTTTTCCGCATGGACACGTTATTAAATAGACAACATACCTGGAAGAACAAGTATGAAATCCTTTAATTTGGTATGTGCGTTTGGTAACAGTGGAACAAAATTGAATGCTCTTAGACTTTCCGGCTAAATTATGCCGACATACATGCACAGCTGCACCAGATTCTGCACGCTTCAGTTTTAGTTAATCTACCCCATAGTGTCATATGACAACAGTTAACATTAAGGATGGGTTCACACTTGTGCAAATTGGATGTGTATTTCTCTGCATCCAATTCGCAGGAGAGTGTGCCCGGATCTCAATAGATCCGATTCACATATCTCCGTGGTGGACGCGGAGCAGATTGCACAGGGGTCCTGTGAATCTTTGGTTCCATTTCAGGTCCAAATTCAGGCAGAAATTTGGGATTCATTCCTGAAACAGAGAACAGGGTCGCACCGGAACTCTGCTGTGTGCTGCGTTCGCGTCTGCGTGCGAACCCAGCCTAAAGGTTAAATTCACCTTTGTGAATATGTTACATGTTCCACCCAATTTTTAGGGTGAAACATGTAACACGTTCCCAATGCTGCAGCCACTGCCCGATCCACCCCCCGTGACAGCAGTATGGGGAGAAGTTCCCCATACTAGCTGTCACTTTATTAACTCAGCCCACACGGCTGAATCATTAATACACTGAGCTCTGTGTGTGAATGAAGAAGAAGCCCTGACATCCTTTGTGGCTGTCTACCTTTAGTTCCCAATGAACTACTATAGCACTGTGGAACACTGTGGTAGTTCATCCTTCCTGTCAGTGTATCTGCTTGGGATGTATGGCACACAGATACACTGACTGATCTGCAGGAGACCTGCATGGCATCAGCGATCTGCTGATTTTTGTACCTGCAAAAATGTGCATTTAGTATTTTTTTCTTAAAAGTAAACTTATCCTTTATACATCCTCAGGTAATCAGGGCATGTGTGGCCCAGCAGACAGAAGTTCACTGGGAAAAGGAAGCAGTGCCCGGACAAATGCACATACATTCAAAGATTTGTTTTGGCTATTTTACTCAAGTTGCTATCAGCAGAACAAATAAGGCAGAAAAGGCTTACAGTCCAAGATATGGTTCAGGCACAAGTGAGTATTGGATAAATGGTATCTAAGGAGGTCAGTATATCAAGTAGGGATGAGCCCGGTGTTCGATTCAAACCCATGTTCGAATCGAACATGGGTCTTTCGTCCGTTCGTCGAAACCAGAACTTTGTGGGCCGTTCGCATCAAATTCATCTGATACAAACGGCCCACAATGCACTGCGCCAGTCGCAGTGCATTGCTGGCTGATGATTGGCCAAGCATGCACTGTGACCCCGCATGCTTGGCCAATCACAGCGCCGGCAGCAAGGAGAGGCATAATTGGCCACAGGCAGGATGCCTGTGGCCAATTATAGCTCAGGGGGGTTAGTACACGCCCCACACTATATAAGGCCGCCAGTGCGGTGGCCTTGTGTAGTGTTGTGTGGCGTTCATAGAGAGCAGAATAGGCAGGGACAGTGTCAGCTGTGCTTTATACTTCTTTAGATAGCACTGTTACAGTGAGTGTAGTGTTCAGGGAGAGACCAGGATAGGCAGGGACAGTGTCAGCTTCGCTTTGCTTCCTAACCTAGTGCTGTTATAGTTGGTATAGTGTGCCTCCTGCACACTGCACAGCATACACCTGAATCTACCCCCTCATTGCTGGTGTTGTGTAGTTGATTTGTGCAACACAGGCATCTGCCTAATATTCAGCCATGTCATTTACACAGGAATCAATGCATTTAAATAGCACTGATTGCTGTATGAATGACAATGGTCCCAAAATGTGTCAAAAATGTCTGATGTGTCCGCCATAATGTGGCAGTCACAATAAAAATCTCTGATCGTCGCCATTACTAGTAAAAAAAAAAATTAATAATAAAAATGCATAAAACTATCCCCTATGTTGTAAAAGCTATAACTTTTGCACAAACATATCAATAATCGCTAATTGCGATTTTTTTTTTACCAAAAATATGTAGAAGAATACATATCGGCCTTAACTAAGGAAAATAAATGTTTTTTTATATATTTTTTGGGGATATTTATTATAGCAAAATGTAAAAAATATTGAATTTTTTTCAAAATTGTAGCTCTATTTTTGTTTATAGCGCAAAAAATAAAAACCGCAGAGGTGATCAAATACCACCAAAAGAAAGCTCTATTTGTGGGAAAAAAAGGACACCAATTTTGTTTGGAAGTCACGTTGCACGACCGCGCAATTGTCAGTTAAAGCGACCCAGTGCCGAATCGCAAATAGGGGCCTGGTCCTTTGGCTGCAAATTGGTCTGGGGACAGTTCTAAACATGGGAAACACATGCCACTTCACAGGCATACTTTAGACATCCCCCAGGTACGATATTTAAAGGAATATTTCACTTTTTTTTTTTCACTTTATGCATCATTAAAATTAGTGCTCCAGAAAAAATGTCAGTTTTTAAAACTTCTTTTTGCGTTGATACATGTCCCCTGGGGAAGTACCCGGGTCCCCAAACCCTTTTTAGGACAATAACATGCATATTGGCTGCTATAAATAGCACTTTAGATTTCGAACGTTCGCATCCATTGTAATTAATAGGGTTCTAACGTTCGTGCAAACTTTCGGTCCATTCGCAGGTTCTGGTGCGAACCGAACTGGGGGGTGTTCGGCTCATCCCTAATATCAAGCACCACATCCTGAATATATAAAAATAAAGGGAACAGTGTGGACTTAGAAGGTGCTGGAAGAACATACAGGCTAAAAGTACTATGTGCTTTACAAACTTTATTTACATATAATTATCCACTAAAAACATGAATACATCATTAAAATTAGAATTTGACCCATTTAAGAATCCCTATTTGCTACATTGAACCCCACCCAAGGTTACCCATAACACATGTGGTATAAATTCCCTCACTGTAGGCGAGGGGATCCTTGTATAGCTCTTTTTGTTCCTATATGTAAATAATGGGTGTAACTGTGTGATTCTGAATATTTAGTTAGGGAATAATTTGCAAGGCTTTCCCCTTATAATATTTAAGAAAGCAACACTTTACTATACCTAGGAATGTGTGCTAACGTTGGGCTATGTTCTACATGTTCATACAAATGAAATGCTTTCGTTTTAGAAAAAGTAAGCAAGAGACACACAATAATAAAATAAAATATGCCCTTAATGTCTCTGTAAAAATGCTATTTACCAAATATTTATGAAGAATGGGAGTACAAGTAAAGAAATGTGATAGCAACACATGATGCAAAATTCTTGTCAAATTTGTTTATTGCATTTTAACAATTAGTATACATAAGTACATATGGTGACAGCAAAAGAAAAGATCACATGTATGGTAATAATATTGAGTAGTTCCAACATAAACTAAAAGTAGTTTAACTAAAACAATTTTAGCATGGATCTAACTGCTCAAAAGATCGTGTCATACACTGTATAAGAGAGGGTAAATCCAACTTAGACCAAGTTAATATAAGATGACCTCAGATTAAAAAAAAAAATGTATTTAATTAATTATTATCATGAGTATAGTTTTTTTAATAAAAAAAAAAAAGGAAATCATTTATTATAGAATCTAAAATCTTATACTACATTTTGGAACTATGTACAATTGGTATAATGATAACCAAGAAAATAAAAGTTCTGCTACCAGAACTATATAACGAGTAAATTGAAAGAGGAGAGAGAGAATAGGGGGAAAAAGTAGAAGAGAGAAAGAAGAAATCTTAGGTAGGAGAAAAAATAGATAGGGAAGAAAGAAATGAGAGGTAGTAGGGGTCCCTGGGGTAGTACATGGTAATAAACACATACCATTAATGCAGAGAATGGAAGTATAAATCGAGATTACCAAGGTCTTAGTAGGGAAGCATCAAAATTGGAAGGCAAAAAGTGAGTCACCCAGGGATTCCATATATTCTCAAAATTGGATATTTTATCTTGAGTTATAGCCTCTGTTTTGCCATGGATCATTGCTTGATTGACTATTTTTAGTTTCAGCAATTATTAAGGAAGGGGATTTCAAGATTTGCCAATTGTTTGTTTCGCGGCTGTAGTGATCTGTAATAGGAGTTTGAATTGGTGGTAGGAGTGCTATTGTAGGATCAGGATTGATAGGGATTTTAAACAGTGTTGAAATCATAAGAAATACATCTTTCCAGAATTTTTTTTCTACCAGGCAATCCCACCAAGTATGAAAATGTGATCCAAGATCCCCACAGCCACGGAAACAAGATGGGGAATAATTTGGAGCATATTTCGCAATTCTGACAGGGACCAAATACCACTGTGTGAGTACTTTGTAATTTGTCTCTAAGGCAGCTATGTTTTGTGAAGATGACTTGTGATCCAAATCTCATCTCGATTGGCTGCTTCCAACGAAAAACCAAGATCCATCTCCCACTTAGCCACATATGATGGTGGGTCTGAGTTGGGTTTTAGTAATAAGATGAGTGTAAAAAGTTGAAATAAGTCCTTTAGTGTGTGGGACACGTTTACATATATTTTCAAAGCACGTTAATTTATCTAAATTAATTCTTCCTTGTATATAGGGCATACATTTTTTTTTTAATCTGAAGATATCGAAAGAGCTCTGAATTAGGAAGATTGTGACTTTCACATAAGTCTGGGAAAGTTTTGAATGAAGTAGAGGATGCTAGTTCACAGAGTTGAGTTAAATTAGTGGAGGTCCATGCTTTAAAAGATTTAGTGGAAAACCAAGCAGAAAATAGAATAGTGGATAGAAAAGTGGATTTTTAAGAAATGATGAAAGAGGTGTATGGGGAGATTGTAGTCCATTTACTAATTTAAACGTATTCCAAATGGCTAGTGTATGTTTAGTTATAGGATTATTTATTTTTTTATGGTCAGAGGAATTAGACCACACGAGGTTGGTTATTGAAAGTGGGTCGCAATCTATTGATTCCAGCAAAACCCAAAGCGGAATTTCACGTTTTGCATAGTATTTAGGGATATGGGCTAATTGAGCTGCATGGTAATAGGCAGTAACATTAGGAAACCCTAGTCCTCCTTTGGGCTTTGGAAGGTAAAGACTGTGTTTGGGCAAACTGAGTACAAGGAGCCCCAAATGAAAGGTAATGCCTTACGTTGTAGTATTCTGAGAAAATGCTGGAACAGGGATAGGTAAAACTCGAAAAAGATAAAGAATTTTGGGCAGTATAGCCATCTTTATTACGTTAATTTTACCTATCCAACATAATGGTAGAGTGGACCATTGTGTCAGAAGATTAGATATTTGGTGCAAAATTGAAGCATAATTGACAGTGAAAACATCAGAGAGGTGTGAGAGTTATCCCTAGGTAAAGAAGGAGTGAAGTGGACCATGAGAAAGGGAGGGATGTTTGCACTTGTGCTAAAATATGAGGAGGTAAAGATATTTTTAAGGCTATAGATTTTTGAGAGTTAATAATTAGACCAGATATGTGGGCAACATGATCAAGTTTACTTATAAGATTAGGAGCAGCAATATATGGGGATGACATAAAGATTAAGATATCATCAGCAAATAGGCAAAGTTTATGTTGGTGACCAGCTAAATCTAGACATTCAGTACGGATTGATTGAGCAAGGGGTTCAATAAGTAGGGCAAATAAGAGTGGGGAAAGTGGGCATCCCTGACGCGTACCCCTACAGATGTCAAATAGGTTTGATTTATATCCAGCATATTTAACATAAGCTTTCGGATTTTTGTATAATGAGAAGACCCAGCTAAGACAATGAGGACAAATCCCCAACACTGTAGGACAAAATGTAGGTAATGCCACAAAACTGTATCAAATGCTTTTTTGATATCTAAAGATAAGAGACAGATGGGTATTTGTCATGATTTAGCTTCTTGAATTAGTAAAGTAGTCCTGCGTACATTATCTGCCGCTTGGCGCTGTGGGATAAAGTCAACCTGGTCTCTATTTATTAAAGAAGCTATTACATTATTTATGCGGGTCACTAAGACTTTCGCTAGTAACTTAATCTCAAGGTTGAGTAATGATATGGGTCTATAGTTATAACAAGATGTATCGTCTGACTGAGTTTTGGGGATCATTGAAATTATAGCCATTAATGTTTTGGAACAAAAGGATTGATCGTTAAGGAGAGAATAAAATGCATCTGTTAACATTGGAGCAAGGATATGAGAGAGTTTCTTATAGTATAGGGCAAAGAAGCCACCTGGGCCTGGACATTTACTTGGTTTAAGAGAGTTAATTGCTAATTTTATTTTGATGGCTGTAATGGGGCTTTCAAGACAATCACATTGGGCTAAAGGAATAGTAGGAAGTTTGATTTGTGAAAAAAATTATTCTGCTAAAGTTTGAGCAAAAGATCGTTCCTTTTTATATAAGGAGGAAAGATGTTTTTGAAAGGCGTGGAGGATCTTTACTGGATTACTAGTTAATTTATCATGAGATAATTTCAGTCGAATCAGTTTAAAGGGGCAATTTAGTTTTTTAAGTGCTTGCGCTAAAAGAGTGTCTGGTTTATTCACTTTAAGATAAAATTTATGTTTAGACTTACATACAATTTTATCTACAGATTCTGATAAAAAAAGGTCAAGGTTTAAACATGCTTTATCAAACTGTAATTTAGTCACGGGGTAGGATTGGATTGAAAGATTGTGTGGCATGTATTAAATTCTGCTTCTATTTTTTCTTTTATTTGTCGTTTTTCTCTTTTAAGAAATGAGGCTTGGCGTATACAAGCCCCACGGAGAACAGGTTTATGAGCTTCCCATAGGGTCAGTGGGGATATATCAGGGGTCTCATTATTGGCCAGGTAATCTTTTATGGCTATTTCTAGATCAGAGGAGTATGATGGATGAGATAGGATTGACTCATTAATATGCTGTTGTGTTTTGGTTCTTGTGTTTTTCTTGTGTTCTTGTGTTTTTGGTATTAGAGAAGTGAAAGTTGAAAGTACAGCACAGTGGTCAGTCCATGTAAAAGGGATAATAGATGAAGAAAGGAGTTCAGGGGTCATGCCTATTGAGATCAAAATGTGATCAATACAGGGAAAATAATTTATGGGGATGAGAACAAAAAGTAAATTGGTGCCTAGCAGGATTGATTTCACTCCAAGAATCTAATAAAGAGTGTTGTTGTAGAAGTTGTTAGAACTTACAAGATTGAGAACTAGATGCAATAGGAGTTGGGGATTTATCTAAAAAAGGATAAAGGACTTGATTTGAATAGCCACAGATTAAAAGTGTGTCAGTTTTATGAGTATCAATTGCATGTAATAAATGGGAGAGGAATGAGGATGGAGTTTTGTTAGGAGCATAGTAGGATACCACTGTGATTAGAGAATCAAATAGATATCCTGTGAGTATTAGATAGCGACCTTCTGGGTCTTTGATCTCTGTCAGAAGGGAAAAGGGTGTAGTACGATGAAATGCTGTTAGCACCCCTCGTTGTTTTGTTTTGGCAGAGGCTGTGAAAACTTGGGAATAAGCTGAACCAAAATATTTAGGGGTCACCTTATCTGGGAAATGGGTTTCTTGGAGGCATACAACATGTGCTTTTGAGGAAGCTAAAGAGCGACAAAAATTTAGTTTGCTTTTGTGGGATATTTAGACCTTGTACATTTAACGTAAGGACAGGAGGAGGGGGGAGAAAGAAGGGGGAGGGAGAAAGGGGGTAAATAAATAACATAAAATATGTTTACCTGAGGTTGTGGGGGTTCAAAACTTGATAGAACAGTATTATTTTAAATAAGTTTAGTCAGATTATACTGAAGGTGGTAAATTAAAGAAAGGCAAAGCCTTAAGATTGAATACACTTCAAGATGAGGAGTGAATGTCAGTTAGTCCATTGTGTCTACAGGATCTATATCAGGAGAATTTAATCGACTTCTATTAGAGGAATTTTGCCGTCCTATATCTTTTTCAGATTTGGAGGATTCTTGAGGGGAGCTGGATGTTGTGCGTCGATGAGGGCTAGTTGAAGATCTTTCAATAAGATGTAGTTCTTGTAGAGTGTTTTGTAGTCTGAGGATCTACAGGAATGTTTGACACCTTGATAGGTAAAGCGGATAGAAAATGGCAATTTCCATTGATAAGGGATCTGGCATTGTTGTAGATTATGAAGTAAGGGTTTCAGTGCACGCCGTTTAGCCACAGTAATTGGGGAAAATCAGCAAAAAGCTGATTAGGATGATCTTGAAAGATGAGGGAATCTTTTCCTCTAGCTGCAGCCATGAGTTGTTCTTTGGATAGAAGTGGAATTTCGCAAAACCATCATGAGGGGGACCTTCTGGTTTGCGGGGTGTTAAAGCTCTGTGAATCCTATCCATCTCCAAATGATCGACCGGAATTGATGGTAGTAGTTCTTGGAAAAGTGCGGTCATAGTAGAATGAAAGTCAACAATAGTCTTAGGTATTCCTTGTATACAAAGATTTGATCGACGTGCTCTATTTTCTAAGTCCTCTAAGTTTGTTTGCAGAGTAAGGTTATCTTCCTTAAGAGTCTCTAATTCATTATCGTGGGACAGTACATTAGTTTCCATGTCACCCACTCTGATTTCTAGGTCAGAAGTGCGCTGGCCTAACTAACGGATTTCTTTTGTGAGACTTTCAGTTATATAGTGTGAGGTCTGCATTAAGGCTTTCTGGAAAAGATTTTCTATTTGTCTCAAAATATTTGGACGTAGGGAATCTGTTTTTCTTGTGTATTCACAGTCAGAGTCATTATAGGCATCCTGAGATAACTGCAGTTGCTTAGCAGCACGAGATGTGCCTGTGTGTGAGGAAGGAGGCTGTGCCATTTTACAGGGCCCTCTAGACTGTGTATCCTTGGCACTCTTTAGTTTGTTTTTACCTCGGGTGGCACCAAAGACCATTTTATTTATCCCAGGGTCACTGAGGAGGCTTATGGTAAGATTATTTTCAGTTTACCATGCCTTGCGTGTGTCTTTATCAGCCGAGGAGTCCCGAGAGAGGTGGAGCGTCAGCTGGACATGGCCTTCAGACAGTGACATGATGCAATATTTATCATAAACTTAAAGTGTTACTTAACCCAAGACCCTGAATTCACTATATCTGGTCTCCCACAGTACACATAACATGGAAATGTAATTATTTTAATATATATAAACTGCTAAATACCTTTTCTAATCAGCAGCATATAGCTGTCTTGCGACTTCTATCAGTGTCTGGTTAAAGCTTGCAGGAGGAATTTTCATTCTACTCCGACGCTCCTGTGGTTCTGCAGGACCCCAAACCTCTGTCTGGACAGTGCGGATTGGCCCTGTGCTGATCACATGCACCCTCCCCCCAAAAAAAACCTCTAGCAATACACACCAAACTGAGCATGTGCAGAGTTACTCAAAAGGCTCTGTCTTATCAGGAGATGGATTGGGGACAGTGAAAAAAGGGGAGGATCAGAGAAGACAGGATCAAACAGCCTTTTTACACAATGCAGAGGATTAACCCCTTTGGTTCAACAGTGAGTATAACAAGCATGCTTTACTGCATATACAGACTGATTTTACTGCTGTGGGTTTAGTAACACTTTAACTGTGTTCCTTAATGTTTGAATGGCATGTTCCCTGAAATTACATTTATTGATCAAAGTATAAAGTGGCACTTGGGGATTATAAATGCTACTTTACTCACTTAGCATTCAATTTTTTTTTTTTTCAATGCAAATTTGCTTGCTAATAAAGGCTGGATGAAAGTAAAAATAACAGGATTGTGCATTTTTCTTATACTTCCTGCCTCAGTCCATTCATATTTCACACAGTTTGAATATCAGCTCATATCAGCCGGTTCAACAGAAACCAGCTGATGTTGGCCAGTGTGTACAGCAGGCTGTCTGACAGTCAATCAATATTGGCAGCCAATGGCTGCGTACACTAATCAGTGTGTTCTGGCGAGGGGGGGGGGGATAGTGCCCCTGTCAAAACTCAGTGGTGGAGATCGCTCAAATGACATCACTTGGTTAGTACGGCAACCTCTCTGGGTTGTCTGCTGGGTTGAACAAAAAAAAAAACTTCCCATGTGTACCTAGGTTTATAAACTTTATATTTTTTGCTGCATGTATCCTCATTTGGAGATTACTCCACTCCATTTGTTCCATCTATTTAACAGAGCAATGCACTTCCTGTCTATTTGATAGGCATTATACAGAATAGGAAGGGATAGGAAAACCACCAGGAGGAACACAATCTACAACAAATACAACCATGCCTAAAACAGTGAGGAAAATGTGGAATCAAGATTTTGTTGTAATCCCCATCATGAACATTTCCCCTTATTTCCTGTCCAGATGACAAGTGTCAGACAGAACAGGGATGAGAACAGAAATCTCATCTAAGGGGACACAGACATTTGAAGAGGAAGTGAAATCTGAAAGCTGTACCACAAAAAATGCTAGCTTGGGCAAAGTACTAGACCCTAGTATTGCTCATGGTCTCCCTGCAGCTGATCTTTTCCCATCACTGACTTACTTTATTCTGCACTGTGTCTCTGTAGAGTGCTCGAAGTGATAGAGGCAGGGTTTTGCTTCCTTATGTTAGAGCCTTAAGCAATGACAATGGTTAGCAGCACAGTATTGACATCACCAAATTTCACTCCAAATCTCCTCAGACTAGCAGCTAAATGCAAAAGGATATTGCCTCAGGATACTGCATAAGGACAATTAACATGTTTGTACATTATCTATCATAACAGCAAATCTTCACTTTTTTATTTTGGTTCCACTTTAAATCTGAATGATGTTGTATGTTTTTTTTTTTTTTGCTCTGTCTATAACCACTACAACAAAACGGCTAAGGCTGTAATGGTTATAGTGTAGTTTCTGAAGCATCTTCCTCAGTTATCCTTTAACCACATGCCGACCGCGCTATAGTCGAAAGACGGCTACAGCGCGGTCGGCTTATCCTGGGTGGACGTCCTACAGACGTCCTCACAGAAACATGCTCCCGCGCGCCCCCTGGGGCGCGCACTCGGGAACATCCGTGACCGCCGGGTCCCGAGGACCCGGCGCATCACGGATCACGGTAAACAGCCGCTGATAGCGGCCGTTTACCACGTGATCGCTCTGTCAAATGACGGAGCGATCACATGTACACAAACCGGCGTCACGTCATGACGCCGGTTCCTCCCTCCCCTCTCTGTACCGATCGGTACAGAGAAGGGAGAAGCGGAGAGGGGGAGAGACAGGACCAGCGCTGTGGGCTGGATGTGTAGTGCCCACAGCGCTGGCCAATACACTGCCACCGCTGTGCAATACTCTGCCACCACTGTGCAATGCTCTGCCACCACTGTGCAATGCTCTGCAATCACTGTGCAATGCTCTGCCACCACTGTGCAATGCTCTGCCACCACTGTGCAATGCTCTGCAATCACTGTGCAATGCTCTGCAATCACTGTGCAATGCACTGCCACCACTGTGCAATGCACTGCCATCACTGTGCAATGCTCTGCAATCACTGTGCAATGCTCTGCAATCACTGTGCAATGCTCTGCCACCACTGTGCAATGCTCTGCCACCACTGCAATGCTCTGCCACCACTGTGCAACGCTCTGCAACCACTGTGCAACGCTCTGCAACCCCTGTGCAATGCTCTGCCACCACTGTGCAATACTCTGCCACCACTGTGCAACACTGTAATACTCTGCCAATACTCGCCAATACTCTGCCAATACTCGCCAATACTCGCCAATACTCTGCCAATACTCTGCCAATACCCGCCAATACTCTGCCAATACTCTGCCAATACCCGCCAATACTCTGCCAATACTCTGCAATAATTTTTAATAGAAACAAATCATTTTTTATTTTTTTTTACCGAATTTTCTGTATTTTTTGATTTATAGCGCAAAAAATAAAAAACCCAGCGGTGATTAAATACCACCAAAAGAAAGCTCTATTTGTGTGAAAAAAAGGACACAAAATTAATTTGGGTACAGTGTTGCATGACGGAGTAATTGTCATTCAAATTGTGAGAGCACCGAAAGCTGAAAATTGGTCTGGTTAGGAAGGGGGTTTAACTGCCCAGTGGGTATGTGGTTAAAGGAAAGAAATATCTTATCTGATTGACTGCCTCCCCTGTATTTTCATGCTAAATGTGTGAGTGATATGTACCTTTAAGAATGAAAACAGGATTTTCTGAAACAACACAATACATGCCTACTTGGGGGGGGGGTCCTTAAATATTGCGCTGATTCATAGTTTGTGATCTATCCTCAGTCAGCCACAGAAAAAACTCCTTTGGGATGTAGCCCAGAATGCATGTTGTTATAATCAGAATTTTCAGAAATTATGCCGCTTATAAAGGCCATAATAAACACAATTCATATCCTCCCCTGATTCTGCTTTCAGAGAATATGTTCCGGCCATTCATCCTCAACATAAGCTTTTTAGAAATACAAGCCTTCATTATGTGGAATGAGAATGGTAACTGAATAGCAATAACCATGGAATACTTCCTAAACATAAAATAAAATGTAGCCAAACGTCAGCTGTGCAAGGCATCATTTATGGATACGGCCCATAATGTACGTATTACACAGATAAATGTGTGGCATACCATCCTGTTGGCATTTTTATACCATATAAATTCACAGGAAACCACTTGATTTTGTTTTTTATGATTTGAGATGTGGAACACAAAACACGCAAACACTCAGCACTGTAAAGCTTGATTTGATGCATGCTGCAAAGTACGTGGACTGAAAGCATCTTTCTCTCTCACTTCCTTTACTTAGACAATATTGCGATGCAATGAGGCAGCACAGTACATGTAGTTTTCCACCATGATAAATTAATATGTCGTATGCGCTGTATTCTTAAGCGTTTGAATGAATACAGATCAACTCAGGTGAAATGCTTTAAGATGTAGAAACCGGTGTTTACTCTTGAACACCATTAGAAGAACCATATATCTCTCAATCATCTCAGTTCATTGAGTAAAATGACAGGCATGAGCTTGTGCACCGAAAAGAAGTGGTGTAACACTTGACAAATGCTTTTTCTCTTGACATGCTGTAAATTTAGATTATTCAAACGTGCAGCATATGGTTACACTTATGGATGAGAATGTTACAGGCATTTGTAATGCCTGTTGCATCACTAGAAGCGGCGGATGTTTTGAGCATAAAGTGTATATTATCACAATGAGTGCTTTCTATAGGAAACCAAAATAATGTTTTCATCAGTTTCCAAAGGCCTACAATAGCAGTAACAATTTAATAACATAAGACAACTGATTGCAGGAAATCATGGGCTGTCTATGCAGACTGTGCTCCAGCACAAGCCCCCCCCCCCCCCCCCCCCCTCCTAAAAAATAAATAAATGAGTTATCAGGGTTGGAGGGGGGCTTTTATTCAGACAAATGAAAAGGCAAAATGTTCAGCTACAGGAAGACCCTATCCTACCATGCTACTCCTCCCTGACTTTCTGGAGAGAGCAAAAATAGAAAATGTGCTACTGGAACATCTAGAATTGTTAATTGTACCTTTTTGTTAAATGTTACCCTTTGTTCCAAATTCCTCCTGAAAAATATTAGTGTACTTCCTTTACCTAATCACTGCTGTTATGTAACCTCATATCTACCTGTATATCTGCAGTGTGAGATCATTTAAGGCACTCTTGCCTCTGACTGCTAGTCCCATGAGATTTGGCAATGTCACTATGGCAATGTCAATGGCAATGTCACAGTGCTGTGCTATGTACTGTTGTTGGAGCGGAATCTAGATCTGAGGACCTGCTCTGCGTGCATCTTCTGCTTCATACATTCTGTGAATCTGTGCTTTCTGCACCTCTCATACCACTTACTGATTATTTCTTGAGTCATCACACATTTAAACATTAAAGGAGCAACTCTAACTTGAGGTAGAATAGGCTTGCCTCTACCAAGATGGCTACCTCCATATGGAGACACAGTATACCAAGGCATAGTAAATCAGTAATGGCAAAAATAATCAAGGAGCCTGTAGGCAATGCTGCTAATTCTCTGCCCTCAGTTTGCCCTTTTGGGCACAGATTGTACAGAACATGTCCCCTTTGACTACTGAATTGTGGCATAGGTGGGGGGATCGGAGGAAGGCTGTGCATCGGATTTGACATGTCAGGAATTAGAGGGAAAATATGCAACCATGCTCACATGCAGAACATTTAACCAGTTATTCCTGGTAAATTTGAATCAGCATATACATATAGGCCCAGGCACTCTGGCATGCCTTGGCAAATGCCTAAAAGTTGCATCAAAAACTTGTATACAAACCAGTGGGTGGATTAAGCTTACCGTTTAGTTACAAAAAGCCACAGATTTTCATTGTTCACAACCTTCCAGCTGCTAGCATCCTAACACCCAATGACATCACTGGTTGATTAGGAGGACATTGGGCACCTGCATACCATCCTTGTTTGCCCCTCCCCTGCCCCTCTCCATCAGTACTGGGGTCATATTAGCTGATTGAAGGAGAGAAATTCAGGGAGAAGAGAAACACTAGAATACTAGTCAGTACTAGTGTGCAAAGGTATATTTGCTTTGAAAAAAAAAATCACCTGTAATGTTGGCTATCCTATGTGTGTGGATGTTGGTGCATTATGTAAAACTTACATAACAAAAATAAATAAAAAATAAGAATGGAGAGCCTCAAGATTGTGCATCATTTTAAAGGGTGCCTTGACTGAAAAAAAAGGTTGAGAAACAGTGGGCTAACACTGCAGAAGGAAACTTTGTAGTTTGCTATTTATCTGCTACTGATAGCAACTATTATTCTTAAACAAAACCTAGAACAGTATTAAACAAGTGAACTTCGAGTTAACAAATAACAATACAAGCAAGAAAGGTAGCCAAACCTGCACTGTTTTTGTACTGTATGTGACTGTACTACAGCTACAGCCTCCTGAGGTACCTACACTAGACATCTCAAGAGACATCAGTGTCCATAGAGTTAGCAGGAGAAGGGTTTTTTGCAGAGGCCACTGCAAAAACCAATGGAGTGCAGCAGCCAGCGGTAGGTTACAACAGATCAAATTGGCTGGGCAAATCAGGATTAGGCCTAATATTATGTATTTATATTATTTTACAATAACTTTTGAACACATTCCAGAGAAAGAAATTCAGTTAAATCAAGCATGACAACTATTGCAGCAGATCTGCTCCAGACTTTCCCAGCCACATCCTACCTGAATGTACTAAACCCGGATCATCAGGTATTATTTTATTTCTATTATTAGGCAAGGTTTATACCAACAGTTTGCACAGATCTTTACAATTTAAAGGGATGCAGCAACAATACAATTCAATACAAGGAGTGTTAGGAGGGCCCAGACCCTCTTGTATTGAATTGTATTGTTGCTGTACTATAAATAAAAAGTGTAAGAACTAGTGCGCAACTCTTTGTTTGAGAACATGTGAATCGATAATAAATAGATACTATTGCACAAGTGTACCTGTAGAGTAATTCACTTTCAAAAGGATAAATCTGCCATTACTTGTAGTGTCACCACATACATAAACAATGATATTCACAATATATGGAAAGGCGCTAAATCAGTTTCAAAATATAACAATAATAAAGTGCTCACATATAAAAATACATATAAAAATAGACAAACATAATATCAGCATGACAAATACATTTCCATAGGTGATCACCACAAACAATAATAAATAAAGATCCAGTGAAGGAAAATGCAACTTTGATTATTATTGTTTATGGGGATCACCTATGAATGATTTTTACTTGTCATATTGATATTATGTTTGTCTATTTTTATATATATTTTTACATGTGAGCACTTTATGATTGTTCCGTTTTGAAACTGATTTAGCACCTGTCTATATATTAAATATATATATATATATATATATATATATATATATATATATATATATATATATATATATATATATATATATATATATATATATATATATATATATATATATATATATTTTTATATATATTTTTTATTAAAAAAAAAAAAAAACATGTCATACTTACCTGCTGTAAGTATGTGCAATGTGTGTCCATTAACACATGGAATGAGGCTCAGCCCGGCCCCCTTCTGTCAAGTCACAAACTATGATTGACAGCAGCAGGAACCAGTGGCTTTCACTGCTGTCTCTGTGGCCATGAAGGAGAGAGAGAGAGAGAGTGGAGAGAGCCTGAGTGTCCTGAATTGAGAGCAGACTCAGGTAAGTATAAGAGGGGGCTGTAGAGGCATCTGAACACAAAGTTTTTGCCCCAATTCAGAGAATGCAATAAGGTAAAAAAAAGCTTGTACCTTTAAAACCACTTTTTTAACAAGTTTTTAATTACATAAATATGGGAATTTGTGGTGATTAGGTTTAGATCTACTTATAACATAAATACAGTTATATAGTTCATAAAGACCCTAATAGATGTGTTTGATTAAATTAGACCCCTGTTTCCATTTTAAGAATACCTTGGGGCAAGGTCAGACTTGGACACCTTTCCCACCGAAAATCCTCTGGCTTACTGGGTCCTGAGGATGGATCACTGGCCAGAGCTTGCACAGTATGCAATTGAGCTACTGGCCTGTCCTGCCTCCAGCGTTCTTTCCGAACGCACATTCAGTGCTGCTGGAGGATTTGTCACCGATCATAGGGTGCGCCTGTCCACCGCCTCGGTTGATCGACTGACCTTCATCAAAATGAATCAGTCTTGGATCACCACCAGCTACCAGGCACCTGAGGCGGATATAACCGAATAATTTTTAATATCACATCCCTTCAAGACTGCCTATGCTGATGCTGAGTGACTGTCCTCTTATGTTCACTGACTATCCTCTTCCTCCTCCTCAATGATCCATGCCACCACACCAGTGCCTAAGGCACAATTTTTCAGCCCCTGTTTAACAGGGGCGTGTACATACAATTTTTATAAAAAAATGCTTCGCAACACGTGTGACTGCTGTGCTCCAAGTACAGTATCTGTGAGGGGTTGCAGTGTTGTGGCACCAGCACCAGTGCCTAAGGCACAATTTTTCAGCCCCTGTTTAACAGGGGCGGGTAATTACAATTTTAAAAAAAAATGCTTCGCAACACGTGTGACTGCTGTGCTCCAAGTACAGTATCTGTGAGGGGTTGCAGTGTTGTGGCACCAGCACCAGTGCCTAAGGCACAATTTTTCAGCCCCTGTTTAACAGGGGCGGGTAATTACAATTTTTTAAAAAAATGCTTCGCAACACGTGTGACTGCTGTGCTCCAAGTACAGTATCTGTGAGGGGTTGCAGTGTTGTGGCACCAGCACCAGTGCCTAAGGCACAATTTTTCAGCCCCTGTTTAACAGGGGCGGGTAATTACAATTTTTTAAAAAAATGCTTTGCAACACGTGTGACTGCTGTGCTCCAAGTACAGTATCTGTGAGGGGTTGCAGTGTTGTGGCACCAGCACCAGTGCCTAAGGCACAATTTTTCAGCCCCTGTTTAACAGGGGCGGGTAATTACAAATCTTGATCTAATAGTTCACAGCAGGGCCCATTCCTGCGCCCACCAAGAGTAACTATGAGGGCCTACAGTCTTGTGGCAACACCGTCCACCACCACCGCCAAAGGCCCAATTTTTCTGCCCTGTTCATCAGGTGCTTGCAATTACAAATCTTGATCTAATAACTCACAGCAGGGCCCATTCTTGCGCCCACCAAGAGTAACTGTGAGAGCTTACAGTCTTGTGGCAACACCGTCCACCACCACCGCCAAAGGCCCAATTTTTCTGCCCTGTTCATCAGGTGCTTGCAATTACAAATCTTGATCTAATAACTCACAGCAGGGCCCATTCTTGCGCCCACCAAGAGTAACTGTGAGAGCTTACAGTTTTGTGGCAACACCGTCCACCACCACCGCCAAAGGCCCAATTTTTCTGCCCTGTTCATCAGGTGCTTGCAATTACAAATCTTGATCTAATAACTCACAGTAGGGCCCATTCCTGCGCCCACCAAGAGTAACTGTGAGAGCTTACAGTCTTGTGGCAACACCGTCCACCACCACCACCACCCCCAATTTTTCTGCCCTGTTCAACAGGTGCATGCAATTACAAATCTTGATCTATTAACTCACAGCAGGGCCCATTCCTGTGCCCACCAGTCTTGTGGCTACACCAACATCTAATAGGGCAAATTTCTGCAGAGTATATACGCCAGGCCCCTACTTTCAAACATCCAACTTACAAACGACTCCTACTTGCAAATGGAAAGAGAAAACAGGAAGTGAGAGGAAATCTACCCCTAGGAAGGGAAATTCTATCCTGTTAGATTTAATTTGGGAAAAAGGTATCTCCTCTCTACTGATACTTTATCACCAATCCTTGTTTCAATTAAAACCCCACTTTTTCCAAAAACATTTGTCATTGGGACGGAAAGTGAGGTGGAGAAAGCAGTAGTACAACAGCTTCAACTTCATCTGGACACACACAAGCTCCTAGACCCACTACAATCGGGCTTCCGCCCAGGCCATGGCACAGAAACGGCACTTCTGAAAATATGGGATGACGCCCTAGAAGCAGCGGATGAGGGAGAATCGTGTCTTCTGGTATTGCTGGATCTCAGTGCGGCGTTCGACACAGTGGACCACAACATGCTTCTCAGCCGCCTCAAGGAAGTGGCAGGAGTTACAGATGGAGATCTGCCATGGTTCGCTTCCTTCTTAGGAAACCGGTCACAAACAGTGAAACTAGGAGCCTTCACTTCGGAAACTCGGGCAATCACTTATGGAGTCCCTCAAGGATCACCATTGTCACCAGTACTGTTCAACATTTACATCCGACCACTCTTCAAAATTATTAGCAAATTGGATCTGTGCTTCCACTCATACGCGGACGACACTCAACTGTACTTCCGGATCACCGGACAAAAAGACCAATACCAGGAACTAGGAAAATGTCTCACATTGATAGATGACTGGATGACCACTAGCTCCCTCAAACTAAATGGATCAAAAACAGAATTACTGCTCCTCGACGCAAACTCAAGGAAAAGACGAAGACCCCTTGGACACCACCAACCATCTTGGGACAGACCATCCTTCCAAGCAACAAAGCCAAAAGCCTCGGAGTAATCTTTGATTCAGAGATGACAATGGAGGCACAAATAGGATCCGTAATCAGCGGATCCCACCATCTCCTTCGCATGCTACGCAGACTCATCCCCTTCATCCCGGAAAAGGAAAAGGCGGTAGTAGTAGGAACGATCATCAATTCACGGCTCGACTACGCAAACTCACTCTACATAGGATTACCGGATTACCAGATTGCGCGCCTTCAAATTGTCCAAAACACTGCAGCAAGAATAGTCACCGGAAAGAAACCCTGGGAATCCATCTCCCCATCCCTAAGGATGCTCCATTGGCTCAAGGTAAAAGACAGGATCACATTCAAGACCCTCTGCCTCACCCACAAATGTACACAAGGAAATGCGCCTCAATACCTTTGTGAGAAAATAGAAAAATACATACCGAATCGCAGACTTCGATCAACAAACCAAAATCGCCTTCTCATCCCCAAAGCCCGCTACAAATCGAAGGGAGAACGAAGATTCGCAGTACAGGGACCCCGGCTATGGAATGCTCTACCAAACAACATCCGCATGGAAGAAAACCATCAGGCCTTCAGGAAAAAACTCAAGACCCACCTCTTCTAATACATGGCATCCCAACATGAGCAGTCAAGCGCCTCGAGGCGATTCAGTTCGCAGTTGCAGCGCTATACAAATCATTCATTCATTCATTCATTCACATGTTCTGAACAGATGTGCAAAGACAGCAAATGTTATAGGGGTGATAACCCCTCCCTATGTTCTCCAAAAAGCTTAAAAATAGATTTTTTTGGGATGGAGCTACACTTCATAATGTACCTGTTCAGATTCTACTTAAGAACAAACCTAAAGCCGCAAGTGGTTTTAAATGGCTTATTTTTTTCCTTTAAAAATGTCATTTTGTGCAAGGACAGTTCTAAACACGGGAAACACATGCCACTTCACAGGCATACTTTAGACACCCCCCAGGTACCATATTTAAAGGAAAATTTCACTTTTTTTTTTTCACTTTATGCATCATTAAAATGACTGCTCCCGAAAAAACGTTAGTTTTTAAAAGTTCTTTTTGCATTGATATATGTCCCCTGGGGCAGGACCCGGGTCCCCAAACCTGTTTTATGACATTAACATGCATATTGGCCGTTGTAATTAGCACTTTTGATTTCGAACGTTCGCGTCCATTATAACGTATAGGGTTCGAAAATTCGCGCGAACTTTCGGTCGGTTCGAAGGTTCTGGTGCGAACCGAACCCGGGGGTGTTCGGCTCATCCCTAGTGCAGACTAAACCCCTGCTTTTAACGCATACTGTTAGACAGGTTTACTTTGGTTGTCTGCGGGCTGGTCGGTAAGTTAAGCTTGTTTTTTTCCTTGGATTTATCCTTAGCCTTGTTTATACATTTTTTTTAATAACCTGGTGAATAATTTTATACTCACCTAGGTTAATTGTCCAGTCATTCACTGACACTGTTTGGGTGCAGAGGACTGCCAATCCAGTGCTGCAGATGTTCCTGAAGTGACTGGTCCCAAATGGGGCTCTCATACTGACGTCTTTGCCTGTAGACTCTATTCTGGATCCTGAAAGTACCTTGCCACTGGACAGCCAAAAAGAAGTGTCCAAAATACCAACAGAAGAAAATAGAAGACTTGGGACTTGCCAATGATAAGTTAGAGGGGGGTGGGGAGAAGTGGTATGGAGAGAGGGACAGCATGGAGTTCTGCTTCAATATCTCACTAAATGTTATCGTTGCCAGAAAAATAAATTCTATATTTGAAATGGAAAGTATATGCAAAAAAGAAAAAAACATAATGTCAAAAAGATGACATATTTAATACATTGCTCAGGCATAAAGTGGTTTACCGCGTGGTCACAAACCTTTGAGTGACAGCTATCAATAGAAAATGGTTAATATATGCAGTAGAGAGAGGAAGATGGTTGGTGAATTATTATAATGGTAAAGTGTTCTATGATCTATATGGGAAATGGATTCTCTGCTGACAGAGCAAGTATTGCTGCTGTCATTTCCTTAACAGTTTATGGCTTTCACTTGACTGAAGACTTCATTGTGTAGTAACATGCTACATAAAAAATTGTATAATCATCTTGATGTGAAGATATTTTATAAACATAATAAAGTAAACTAGTGAAAAAACATATATAAATATATATATAGTATCTCACAAAAATACATTTTTGTAAATATTTTACTATATCTTTTCATGTGACAACACTGAAGAAATTACACTTTGCTACAATGTAAAGTAGTGAGTGTACAGCTTGCCTAACAGTGTCAATTTGCTGTCCCCTCAAAATATCTTAACACACAGCCATGAATGTCTAAACCGCTGGCAACAAAAGTGAGTGCTCCCCTAAGTGAAAATGTCCAAATTGGGCCCAATTAGTAATTTTCCCTTCCCAGTGTCATGTGACTCGTTCGTGTTACAAGGTCTCAGGTGTAAATGGGAAGCAGGTGTGTTAAATTTGGTGTTATCGCTCTCACTCTCTCCTACTGGTCACTGGAAGTTCAACATGGCACCTCATGGCAAAGAACTCTATGAGGAGCTGAGAAAAATAATTGTTGCTCTACATAAAGATGGTCTGGGCTATAAAAAGATTGCCAAGGCCCTAAAACTGAGCTGCAGCATGGTGGCCAAGACAATACAGAGGTTTAACAGGACAGGTTCCACTAAGAACAGGCCTTTCCTTGGTCGACCAAAGAGGTTGAGTGCATGTGCTCAGCATTATATCCAGAGGTTGTCTTTGGGAAATAGATGTATGAGTGCTACCAGCATTGCTGCAGAGGTTGAAGCCTGTCAGTGCTCAGACCATATGCTGGACACTGCAACAAATTGGTCTGCATGGCTGCCGTCCCTGAAGGAAGCCTCTTCTAAAGATGATGCACAAGAAAGCCTGCAAACAGTTTGCTGAAGACAAGCAGACTAAGGACATGGATTACTGGAACCATGTCATGTGGTCTGATGAGACCAAGATAAACTTATTAGGTTCAGATGGTTTCAAGCGTGTGTGGCGGCAACCCAGTGAGGAGTACAAAAACAAGTGTGTCTTGCCTACAGTTAAGCATGATGGTGGGAGTGTCATGGTCTGGGGCTGTGTGAGTGCTGCTGGCACTGGGGAGCTACAGTTTATTGAGGGAACCATGAATGGCAACATGTACTGTGACATACTGAAGCAGAGTATGACCCCCCCCCTCGAAAACTGGGCTCAGGGCAGTAAGCCAACATGATAATGACCCCAAACACAGCTCCAAGACGACCATTGCCTTGCGAAAGAAGCTGAGGGTAAAGGTGATGGACTGGCCAAGTGTCAGGGAAGACATCCGCAGACCACAGCTGCTGTCCCTGGGCACATACCTGTGCGCAGGCGCCAACCAAGAGTTTCCAGAACAGCCACTGGCGCTTCTGCTAACGCGCATGCACGATCGCGCATAGGCGCGCGCGTTGGCTCGTGCGCGCACCTGTTGCCAGGACTGGCGCCAGTTAGTTTATTTAAACGTAGCTTCAAGACTGACAAGCTGCTGCTTGGTCGACAGCGTTACCTGAAACCTGATTCCTGTGTGTGTGACTACTGATACTGAACCGGCTCGCTCCTGACTACCCCTGCCTGTCTCCTGCCCTGATCTCTGGCTTCCACGGACTGATCTCTGTCTCCAGTTCCTGTTACCTGACATCTCTTGCCGAACCTGCTTGTGACCCTCTGTAAGTATCTGCCTACCCATTGCTGAACCCTGTCTGTGACCCGACTACGCTCCTGTCTGCTGTCTCTGCCTGATCCGCCCATCTGTTGCCAACCCGGCCTGTCTGACCCTGCTCTGGCCGCCAGCCTGCATCAAGCTCCAGTTCAAGGTGGTGCACCTCAGCCAGTCTTCTACCAAGTCTACCAGCCACCTGTTGTCTCTTCAGCCTGCTACCTGCTGTGTTCCAGCGTCCTTCTCGTGAGCTCCAGGCCTCTACTGGTACAGACTTCTAGACTGATCAAGGCACTCTTACCCCGCCGTGTTCCCTAGCCCGCTGTCTCACTATCAGTGGCTCACAAACCGGAGCCGTATGAGAAGCCTTCCTCCGCACGTCAGGCTCACCCACCAGGTACGTGACAGTACCAAGCAGCCATAACTGAGCCTGCGGGAGGAACCTCTCTCACATCTGGGGTCTGCCAGAGCATTGCAGGCCTTACACAAGCAACTAAGACTTTGCAGGAAAAGTTCGGCCAGCTTGAGGAATGTGTACTGGTCCTGCCTTCCTCTATTACTCCTGCTACTACACCTCCCACAACGGTGTCCAGTGCGGGTCCTACCACAGTGATGACTACTCCTGAACCACGTGTACCCTGTCCCGGAAGATTCCCTGGAGACCGGTCCGGGTTTAGAGCTTTTCGCAATCCCTGCCAGCTTTACTTTTCCCTCCAACCTCAGACTTTTTCTGCAGAGACTACCAAAGTGGGGTTCATCATTTCTCTGCTCCAGGGTGAACCCCAAACCTGGGCTCATCGCCCCTCTACTTCACCAGCTGGGGCGGGAATATTCTTTGTGGAGAAGAAAGATCATTTGCTACGGCTGTGCGTAGATTACCGCAAATTAAATAAGATCACGGTGAAGAATCGCTACCCTCTCCCACCAGTTCCGGAACTCTTTCGCTCTCCGCTCAGCTTCCATCTTCACAAAATTAGACCTAAGAGGGGCCTTCAATCTCATCCGTATACGAAAGGGAGATGAGTGGAAGACCGTTTTTCGTACTCGTTTTGGCCATTACGTGTACCTCGTCATGCCCTTCAGTCTGTGTAATGCGCCAGCTACTTTTCAGCACTTCATCAATGATGTTTTTAAGGACTATTTAGACATTTTTGTTATCGTCTACTTAGACGACATACTTGTGTTCTTCACTTCCCTTGAGAGTCATCGTGAACACGTCAAGAGTGTTCTTCACTGTCTCCGCTTACATGGATTCTATGCCAAACCAAAAAAGTGTGAGTTTGAGCAGCGAAGCATACAGTGCTTGGGATTAATCATTTCCCCTGGTGGAATTGAAATGGACCCTCAAAAGGTCTAAGCAATTTTGTCCTGGTCAGCTCCTTCTAACAAGAATAGGATCCAGAGGTTTGTAGGGTTTGCTAATTTCTACCGCAAATTTATCAAGAACTTCTCGGCCATCATTCCACCCATTACACAACTCACCAAATAGCATTTCCGTTTCCGCTGGTCCCCTGAAGCCCAAGTTGCCTTTGAGACTCTCAAGAAACTGTTTTCTTCTGCTCCTGTATTAAGCCATCCTGACCCAGCGCTACCTTACATCCTGGAGGTAGACGATTCCGAGAGTGCAGTCGGTGGGGTCCTGTCCCAACGCTAGGGTCTCAAGAACTTGATCCACCCGGTAGCCTTTTTCTCTCGAAAGCTTGCCTCCACTGAGAGAAACTACGATGTCGGTGATTGTGAACTCCTTGCCATAAAAGCCGCCCTTGAAGAGTGGAGGTACCTACTAGAGGGAGCGGCCCACCCAATATTGATCTACACAGATCATAAGAACCTCGAGTACCTACGGACTGCTAAACGGTTGAAGCCCCGCCAGGCCCGGTGGGCACTTTTCTTCTCAAGGTTCTTATTCCACATCACCTACAGACGGGGCTCTAAGAACGTCAAGCCTGACGCGATGTCGCGCATGTTTGAGGATCCCAAAGACTTACCAGTACCAGACACTATCCTGCCAGCAGGGAACTTCCATCTACTACAGACGGACCTCGTGTCACAATTGAAGCAGGCGTCTACAGCCATTCCTACCCCTATCAGGGATACCCTCCAGGCAAGAGAAGGCCTCCTCTGGAAAAGGGACCGGGTCTTCGTTCCAGAAGAGATTCGGATGCAGGTTTTGGGTTTCTGCCATGACCACCCCTTAGCGGGGCACTTTGGGGTTCGCAAGACAGAACTGGTGCAACGCACTTTATGGTGGCCCAATCTTGAAAGGGACTGTAAAAGCTATGTGGGTGCATGCACCACCTGTATCCGGAGTAAAAGCACCCGAAACAGGGCATGGGGCTTGCTCAGACCTCTGCCTGTGCCTGACAGCCCTTGATCCATGATCTCTATGGATTTTATAGTAGAATTACCACCCTCTGGAAATTGTATGGCCATCTTTGTTATCGTTGTTCGCCTGTCCAAAATGGCTCACTTTTTACCCTTGAAGGGTACACCTTCTGCTGCAGAGACTGCCCGAGTGTTCATCAGGGAAGTTTTTAGGCTCCATGGGGTACCTGTTGATATCGTTTCATACCTGTGCGGAGGCGCCATCCAAGAGTTTCCAGAACAACCACTGGCGCTTCTGCTAACGCGCATGCGCGATCGCGCATAGGCGCGCGTGTTGGTGCACGCGTTGGCGTGAGCATGCGCACTGGACTGGCACCAGTTAGTTTATTTAAACGGAGCTTCAAGTCTGACAAGCTGCTGCTTGGTCTACAGCGCTACCTGAAACCTGATTCCTGTGTGTGTGACTTCTGATACCGAACCGGCTCGCTCCTGACTACCCCTGCCTGTCTCCTGCCTTGATCTCTGGCTTCCACGGACTGATCTCTGTCTCCAGTTCCTGTTACCTGATGTCTGTTGCCGAACCTGCTTGTGACCCAGTTAAGTCTCTGCCTGCTGTCTTGCCTATCTGCCTTCCCGTTGCTGAACCCTGCCTGTGACCCAACTACGCTCCTGCCTGCTGTCTCTGCCTGATCCACCCGTCTGTTGCCAACCCGGCCTGTCTGACCCTGCTCTGGCCGCCATCCTGCATCAAGCTCCAGTTCCCGGTGGTGCACCTCAGCCAGTCTTCTACTAAGTCTACCAGCCACCTGTCGTCTCTTCAGCCTGCTACCTGCTGTGTTCCAGCATCCTGCTCATGAGCTCCCGGCCTCTACTGGTACAGACTTCTAGACTGATCAAGGCACTCTTACCCCACCGTGTTCCCGAGCCCATTGTCTCACTATCAGCGGCTCACGAACCGGAGCCGTACGAGAGGCCTTCCTCCGCATGTCAGGCTCACCCACCAGGTACGTGACACCAAGTACGTCTATAGTACTAAACCCTATTGAGCATCTGTGGGGCATCCTCAAATGGAAGGTGGAGGAGCGCAAGGTCTCTAACATCCACTAGCTCCGTGACGCCTTCATGTTATACTTACCTGCTCTGTTGCAGTGGATTTGTACAGGGCAGCCTGGATCATCCTCTTCTTGAGTCCCTGGCGGGAGCTCCTGACCCCTCCCTCCTGTTGAGTGCCCCCACAGCAAGCAGTTTGTCCATTCAAACACAGCTGCAGTTTGGCCCCACCCCCTCTCACCTGATTGGCTAACTGACTTGATTGACAGCAGCGGCAGCCAATGGCACTGCTACGGTGTCTCAGCCCATCAGGAGGGAGAGTCCCAGATGGCAGAGGGACTAGTGGATATCACTGAATAGAGAGGGGGCTCAAGTAAGTATTAGGGGGGCTGCTACACACAGAATGTTTTTTATCTGAATGCATAGACTGCATTAAGATAAAAAGCCTTCTGCCTTTACAACCCCTTTAAAGTTATTTCAGTCCATTACAAATTTGCTTGAATACATTACTTTAACAATATACAGTAACATCATTTTTTACAGATGCTTTTGATTTTGTTATGAAAAATTAGTCCTTGAGCTCAAGTCTGGTAAATAAGCCTAGGATTAAATGATAGGAAAGAAAAACGCTGCTCCAGGTGAGTGGTTCCTGTTGCGCTGGGGAGAGGACTCCTATGACGTGTGCAAGCCTCGGCTCACCTGCCGTGTAAATGATATAGAGGAAGAAATTGGTGGCTGCCTTGAGGCGATTCGGTTCGCATTGTAGCGCTATACAAATTATTCATTCATTCATTCACACTGGAGTGGCAAAAAGTCCCTTTATTTCTCTTAAATAAAACATGATATGACACCACAGGATGGTAGCAGGTGCATCAGGTAGACACATTTCACACAGTTACATTGTGCTTATTCATTACTCTGACATGTTCCACTGACCTCCTGAAATAGGACCTCCCCCTGTGTTAAATAAATTTAAAAAAATTATATAATCTATAAGTTGCGGAATCCAACAAAGTATTGGTACGAGGCCAGAGTATATAATAAAGCTAGAAATGTGTGCATGCACATAAATTATTATATTATTATTATTATTATTATTATTAGGATGAAATATATGTCATTGTTCTGCTGCAGGCAGGAGGAAGAATCTTCTCAATGTTCTATTCCGCAGTGATCAGATGCTGACCCTGGATAAGACCTGAACAAAACTGTCTACTTCTGGAAGAAAAACAAATGAAGACATTGTCAGGGATGTACTGTTATCTCTGTGAGAGTTAATAAATATCTTTTATACATACACATTAAATAGCATGAATGTCCTAAATATGTTAAATATAAGATGATATTTCCTTTTTAACCTTAATTTACTTCAGAGAGGTCAGGAGTCTTTATACCCTATAATTATGGCAGTAATAAAAAAAATATTGTTAAACTTTTGGTAAATGAAATTGGTCTGTACCCAAAGTTCATATTTGGGTAATCATGATTAATGACAGGAAATATGTTAGCTTCCTTTGTTATCTGTTACCTTTGTTTGAGCTTTGCCATTCAATAGCAATACAAACAATCATGCATTAATCTCACAAACGGACATTGATCCACTGTCTATATTTTAAGATAATTGACAGGTTGACAAAATGACAAAAGTATTGCTATTAACCAAGGCTGATACAGATAACCAGGTGTGGGAAAGTATTGTTTGTTAAGCAGTAAAGGAGTAGATGAGGGAACAAAACCACATGGATTATCACCTGACCTAAAGTGGACTGATACAGTGTGTCCCATTCACTAAGTGGTATCTACTGCTTTAAGATCCATGGTAAAATATCTCTTATGCGAGCGGAGCGGATTTACCATCGAAAAATTCTGCTCAATCTTGGCTTGCATACACACGGTTACACAAAAGTTCTCTGAACTTTCGACCGTCAAGAATGAGGTGACGAGCCAAGAAAATTAAGTTCAATGCTTCCGAGCATGCGTCTAATTGTTTCCGAGCATGCGTAGGAATTTTGCGCGTCGGAACTGGTACAGACAATCGGAATTTCCGATCAAAACTTTTTCTGACTGAAAAATCGAGAACCTGCTCTCAATCTTTTGCTGGCTGGAATTCCGCCAGCAAAAGTCTGATGGAGCATAAACACGGTCGCATTTTCCAACCAAAAGCTCTCATCAGACTTTTGCTGGCAGAATTTCCGATTGTGTGTACGCATTAGCGTTTTTCAAAAAATGTTTTGCCATTTACTAAAAAATGGTTCTAAAATGGATAACAGGTCCATCTCTGCTCACTGTGCAGAGCGGACATAGACAGTCCCTCTATGAGGAAACCGATTGAAAATGAACTGCCTGCCCGTTTTCATCCGATCCTATCCAATCTGCCAGATGGATGGAAAATAGGACCACCATCCATCTGGATTTTGCAGACAGGATTGGATAGCAGTGGATGTCAGCGGACATGTCACCTGACATGGTCTGATCAAGTCCGCCTGAAAAACTGATCGGACAGACCGCGCGGAAGGGGCCTTACACTTGTTTTCGTTCTCTTCCCTGTGAACATACATTACAATTCTACAATTTAAATTTTTTGTTGATATTAAAGGTGATAAAAACACAGAACAAAAGTCATTTGCTGCATCCTTAAAAGATTAGTTCACCTTTGGGGCTATTTAGGGTGGAAAATATAACATGTTCCAGCAGCTGTAGCCTCTTCCCCTCTCCCCCTTCTCTGTGACAGTGATCTTCTCCTCGCACCCTCTATCACTATTTAAAAATGACACAGCTGGGCGGGGCTCCGCCCACACAGCTTCCTGTGAATGCACAAACTACAACTACTATCAATTATTGCAGCTGATGGCTTGTAGTTTTGAATCGCTGAAGAGCAGCCTTGTAGTTCATTCACAAGCCTTGTAGTTTGTAAGCAGTCAGCCCATATGCATGCACAGGCTGAAAGCTGCAGGGCTTGTCTGCAGGAGTCTGCCATTGCACCCCTGATCAATGTCATGCTCCTAAGGGAAAAAAATGAATAAATGCACATTTTTTTCCCTGCAAATATTCATGGTCAAATGTAATATTGTAGTTCTATTCATACCTACTGTTCATATTTTGTTTCTAACATAATTCTATTGTGTCCAATAGATGGTACATCCTAAATTTAGCCAAGAGGAAGAAAGGTGAACAAGAAAGAATGTCCTCAAGGTAAGTCATTATAGCTCCCTTAGAATTCTAAACCTCATTACGTTAAATGCTCTCTCAAGTACAATGTTAATAGTTTGCTTCAAACATGTGTTTGAAGGAATTCCATGTTAAAATAATTGTGTTCACTTTCTTTCATTTGTAGGAAGGGGCCAAACTATTCATCCCAGAAAAGGCAAAGGGAAAAAAAACTCAGAACGGGAAATTCAAAAGTACCATAACCAATTATTGTGAAGGTATTTACTCATACTATAAACATACTTCACAATTAGTTACATAGTTGGTAAGGTTGAATAAAGACAACAGTCCATCCAGTTTAATCTGTGTAGGTGTGTGTGTGTGTGTGTAGAGAGAAAAAATGTCCCATATCTCCGTACATTGTTTTCACTAAGATGCTTGTCCAAGAGTCTTTTAAAACTATCCATACTTCCTGCTCACACCACCGATTGTGGAAGAGTTCCACATCCTTACCGCCCTGACAGTAAAAAACCCCCTATGCAGCTTAACCACTTCAGCCCCGGACCAATTGGCAGCCAAAGGACCAGGCCCCTTTTTGCGATTCGGCACTGTGTCGATTTAACTGACAATTGCGCGGTCGTGTGACGTGGCTCCAAAACAAAATTGCCGTCCTTTTTTTCCCACAAATAGAGCTTTCTTTTGGTGGTATTTGATCGCCCCTGCGGTTTTTATTTTTTGCGCTATAAACAAAAATAGAGCGACAATTTTGAAAAAAATGCAATATTTTTTACTTTTTGCTATAAGAAATATCCCCAAAAAAAATATATAAAAAAACACTTTTTTCCCCAGTTTAGGCCGATACGTATTCTTCGACATATTTTTAGTAAAAAAAATCGCAATTAGCGATTATTGATTGGTTTGCGCAAAAGTTATAGCGTTTACAAAATAGGGGATAGTTTTATAGCATTTTTATTAATATTTTTTTTTTTACTAGTAATGGCGGCGATCAGCGATTTTTTTTTTTATTTTTTTTTATTTTTTTTATTTTTTTATTTTTTTGTAACTGCGACATTATGGCGGACACATCGGACATTTTTGACACATTTTTGGGACCATTGTCATTTATACAGCAATCAATGCTATTTAAATGCATTGATTCCTGTATAAATGACAGTTGTAGTGAAAGAGTTAACCACTAGGGGGAGGGGAGGGTTTATGGGCTGTGACGTGTGTGTGTTTTTTTACATTAGGGGGCGGGGCTGACGTCTGATGTCATTGATCAGCTTTCCCGATCACCGGGAACAGCCAATCAATGACAGGCAGCGTAGGAAGCGCAGGGAGAGGTTTGTTTACACAAACCTCTCCCCGTTCTTCAGCTCCGTAACCCGATCGCGGGACACCAGCTGCGATCAGGTCCGCTGGTCCCGCGGCCGGGGTCACGGAGCTCCCGACCGGGTCGCGAGCGCACGACCCACGGGCAGGCAATTAAAGGGGACGTACAGGTACGTGCTTTTGCCTGCCCGTGCCATTCTGTAGACGTATATCTACATGAGGCGGTCGGGAAGCGGTTAAGGTTAAACCGCTTCTCTTCCAGTCTAATCATGTGGCCCTGTGTCTTCCTTCACTGCCTGGGACTGAAAAGTTTTATACTTACGCTGGGATCACCATTGAGATATTTGTATACTGCTATCATATCGCCTCTCAAGCGTCTAATCTCCCCATAGTAATTTAGTTGCCCTTCTCTGGACTATATCCAGCTCCAGCACATCCTTTCTGAGGATTGGTGACCAGAACTAGACGGAATACTCCAGATGCGGCCAAACCAGAGTTTTATAAAGTGGGGGAATTATTGTTTTATCTCTGGAGTAAATTCCCTTTTTAAGCCCTGGTTCACATTGGTACGATTTGACATGTCAAAATCGCATGTAAAGTCGGCAACAATTGGCACCATCCTAATTGATGCGACGCTGCATTTGCTGCACCGCACCAATTTCAAAAAGTCGTTTCCGTACTACTTTTTGCAATTCCCGGCTGCGATTTACATTGACATCTGTGCAGAAACCTGCATAGGTGTCTCTGAAATATCTGCTGAAATTAAGACTGACATGCAGGAGGGAAATTGTGCAAGTTCAGCTGAACTCACACGGCTTCATTCCCACAGCTCAGAACCTGGATGAATGCATGCTAATATTCTGCTGGAAAGACAAAAACAGAACATTCCATAGCTCAACTCACCAACCAATCTGTTGACCAACCAAATTAACCTGTCCAACAGTCTGCATTAAGAACAGGGGTTTAGTTAGCATGCATTTAAAAACACATGCGTAAGCTGCAAGGCCTCTTCACGGCACCCTGTGTATGCTTGCAGTCCTAAACGCTACTGAATTCATGAGCGTCTCCACATTGGGAGCACATGCATTCAATGGACAGATGAGGTGGTCCTGGAGGCAGCCTAAACCCTCTTAAAGGAACAGGAGCACACTGGACACCCAGCACATAGCACAGTGGCAGCAAAGGTGCCCAGTGTGTCCACGGATCATATTTACACCAGTAACAAACTAATGGCCCCTGCCTCCACCTATAACTATCCTTCACAGCAAAGAGCACATGGAAGGGCAAATGCGTAAAAGACAAACAAAACGAACATTCCATAGCTCAACTCACCAACCAGTCTGCTGACCAACCAAGTTAACCTGTCCGACAGTCTGCATTAAGAACAGGGCTTAAGTTAGCACGCATTTGCAAACGCATGCATAAGCTGCAAGGCCTCTTCACAGCACCCTGTGTATGCTTGCAGTCCTAAACGCTACTGAATTTATGAGAGTCTCCATTTGAATGCTGCGCTGCTATCAATCTATCCAATCAAGAGCCGAGAACCCTGGCCAGAGAGGTAGAGTGCTTCTCCAACGATGGAACAAATGGGTTTAGGTGAGTAAAACGGGGGGCTGGGGGGCTGCTGAGTGACAGTAGGATGCATTAAGGTGAAAAAACACAAGGGTTTACAACCCCTTTAAGCTTCTCTAATCCTTTCCAGACTCTGGCCTCTGTTAGCCACAAGGGTAGATCCTGTGGCTTGTTGCTTACAATACAGTCATGGTTGTTATACCCATCCTTTTCCTGTGTGAAGACTGAGGAGAAGAAAGCATTTATTACAGCTGCCTTCTCCTTATCGCTTGTAACCACCTGTCAGAGCTGGGCTCAACCCTTCCTTCTCAAAGCTGGCCACTCATCTCTCCACAGTGACTCACCTGTTCATGATATCCTTCTCAATCCTGCCTTCTTAAGCCGTCCAGTCCAGATGATCTCTGACTTCACCTTGGTCACATCTCCAGAGACACTCTCCTGTGTTCCTGTTAACCACTTCCCACCGGCCACTGAACATAAACGGCCAGGTGGGCGCTCTCTCCTTCTGAGTGGACGTTCAGGAACATCCCTCAGAAGGAGCAGGATCATGTACGCACGTTCCCACGCAGCGGCGCAATCCCAATGTGCTCGTGTCACCCGGACACGGCGCATCTTAGATCGGCAGGAGGGCTCTGCGATTGGCCCTCCTGATCACATGACGGCCGTGTCCAATCACAGCCATCATGTGATGTAAACAAACAGCCGGTTGCTAGGCGATGGGCTCTCCTCTCCTCACACGGAAGTTGTCGCTGAGGAGAGGAGAGCGGATCTCTGCAGCTGGCTGATGATCAGTGAGTATGAGCTGTTTTTTACAGCTTTTTACTAACTTATCACCAGTGTAGTGTCCCCACACATGTCACCACACATGTAAAACACACAGTAAAGACACAATGTCCCCAAAACACATGTCCCCAAAACACATGTCCCCAAAACACATGTCCCCACATAGTAATGATCCCCAAAACACATGTTCCCCACGTATATAACAGTAAAATCACATGTCCCAATGATCATTTGCACACATATGTCCGTGATCACCTGCGCACATCTGTACATGATCATTTGCATACATATGTCCGTGATCACACAAACTAATTATTAAATACACTTAATGGGATTTTTTTTATCAAAAACATGTAGCAGAATACATACTGGCTTAAATTTATGACACAATTCGATTTTATTGGTTTTATTTTAAAATAGAATAAAGAAAATATTGTTTTTTTTCCAAATTTCTGCTCTTTTTTCACTTATATCGCAAAAAATAAAAAACAGAGTCGTGAATAAATACCACAAAAAGAAAGCTATATTTGTGCGAACAAAATGATAACAATTTTATTTGGGTACAGCGTAGCATGACCGCGAAATTGTCAGTGAAAGTGTGAGAGCAATGAAAACTGAAAATTGGTCTGGGAAGGAAGGGGGCGAAAGTGCCCAGTATTGATGTGGTTAAAGACTTGCTTGGCTGACATTCCTTCTGGCTCCAGATCCTGCTTGCTGTTCTACTGCGCTCATCTCTGTCTCCCTGATGTTTTGGCTAGTCTGACTATCCTGAACTCTGGCTATGTTCTGACTACGTTTACTCTGTTTACCTTTTTTTTATTATTATTAAACAAGTGTGATTTAAATGTACTTCTGTCTCAGTCTGATTCATGACTTCTGACACCGCCTTCCCTTTCTCCTACTTTATGGGGCCTATGTGTTCCGACCTCGCCTTTTTACTGTTAATATATTTTAAAAATATCTTGGGATTATTTTTACTCTCCTCCGCTATACTACTTCCAGTACTCTCAAATTACTTCATATATTTCTCCCGGTACTCAAGTTACTTCAGATATTACTCTCAGTACTGCCCAGTTACTTCAGATATTACGCTCAGTACTCCCAAGTTACTTCAGATATTACTCCCAGTACTTAAGTGACATCAGATATTACTCCCAGTACTCCAAAGTTACTTCAGGTATTACCCCCAAGTTACTTCAGGTAATACTCCCAGTACTCCAAATGATACTCCCAGTACTTACAGCTGTCCTCCGCTAATTCTAATTTGAAGGCCTTAGGCCATATGTAAACTGGCTTAGGTGGAATTGGTTAGACTAGGATCATGGCTGCATGTGCAGCTGTAATTCTGGCATCATTTTGTTGAGCATGCAATGTCTTTTCCTCTCCAGCCAGCAAAATAAATCTACAGGTGGCAGAAGGGGGCATCCTTTTCTAAACACCACCTACCATCCTTCCTGGGCCCTGACATTACAATGGGGAGCAAGGGAAGAATACAAGCTAACTGAAGAGAGGCAGAATGTTCCTTGCCCTAATCTTTTGTGTGCTGTAATACACCAGAAACAACAAGGCTTTTATCACTTTATTTTAGTTATTTTTAATAGCCATCACTAGCTATTAGATGCACCAAGCCAAGCAATCTAATTTGTATTGTTTGTTTTGCAAGGTGTCATGAATGAACAGAGGAGTTGAACATATGAACATATACTTACATCTATTAGGCCCGTCATACACGGAGCAAAAATCTTTCCTGCAACCACGGGTTGCAGGAAACAAATTTGCTTGATTCCCCCATCTACACAGACAGTGTTAATGTGGGAATCCCTCCTACCAGGCCATTGTCTTCTCCTGGTGGGGGGTGGGGGAAGCCGGCCCCACAGAGAGAAGACATTGATTATCGCTGGTAGCTATAGCAGCTACTCGTGATAATCATAAGGGAATCCGGCAGGCTGGTTTTATCCAAGTTGATCGATCGATCAATTTGGTAGATTACCCACTAATGGTTTGAATCTTGGCCAGGTCCTGCTGAACTGGACAATATTTGAAACATGTATGGCCGGTCTTATCTATGTGCCATGCATTGAGATATATTTTATAATGAAAGGTGTCTTACCGAGAAACCAGCTTCCAGTCAGTCTTTTATTGTCAAAATCCTGGTAGAGCTGCAACTGTCTTAATATGTGGACATCATGAGCAGATCCTGGGAAGCCAGGGACCCCATTTTGGATGAACAAACCATCGCAAACCATCTGGATGTTTAGTGAGTGGTATCCCTTCCTATTATGGTATATGTGCTCTCTATCAGATGGAGCAAAAAAAGGCTCATGAGTGCTAACAATTATACCCATGACATGGGGAATATCAGTTAAGCAATGAAAACATTCCTAATGTGATCCCACTCATGATGTGTGGTAGGCATGTATATATATTTTGGTGCAGCTTGCCTGAAACCCTGCAGGGTCTCAGTAAGTAGATGTGAAAAAGATGGCCAAGATACTCCAATCACTTCTCCAGCTATCATCTGAAATAAGGCCTTGCCAAGAAAGTGCAGGACAGCCAAAAACTCGGTAATTGGTGGAAATGCATGATTGCACAATGTGGTGGGCTCTAGAAAAGCTTTCAATTCCACAAACAGTACCATAATCAGCTTCTTGGACAGGTGATATTTAGTCAAGCTGCTTCTATGAAATGATCAAGCAAGGTGCGCTGTTTAAATGAATGTTGACAACCTGGGGTTGATTTACTAAAACTGGAGAGTGCAAAATCTTGTGCAGCGCTGCATAGAAACCAATTAACTTTCAGGTTTTTTGTCAAAGCTTAAGGACTCCCTGGCCAATCATATCTCAGCACAGAATCAGTCAGAGCAGCCCAACTCTTTCTTCCACCTGCCTCCATAAGGTAAGGCATTTCTGAGTGGCACATTCACATTACCGCGGGAAGGGAGGGCGGGAATCGCCACTGTCCTTCTCCCTCGAAGGGTGCCCGGGAATCACTGGTGTCCGCCTCCTGTAGGGGGGTGTTAGTTTGACGCAAAATATTGAGCACCAGCTGCCACTGTTGTAGGCAATGTAGGTGAGAGCACTACATCCACTGCTAAATGTCAGTGAAGACTCACCAAATGCTTATTGGATTCTGAATTGGCACCCATTTTACTTCAGTGTCCTGCCCATTGAGGTGAAGTGGCTCCTTAATTAATCAAAGTCATCCATTCCTTAAATACCACATGCCTGGACCACTACTTTTTTACAGCATGAATTTATTTATTTATTTCCTTTTGTGAATTTAATTTAATGCTGTTCTATGTGGTATTTGCCAAGCGTTTTTGGATTTTGAAAACCAAATTGTTGAAGCAAAACTAGGCTTTTATTGTGCCAGAAACCATTAATTCACACAATGGGTAAAATTTAATAAACTATTTTATTTCATATCAAATTAAAAGTGATTATAAAAACCATCACACAAGATGCGATTTTGAACAGCAGTACAGCTTTTTCCGCTCTAAATGTTCCACAGTATAGGCTTCCTCAGAAGTCTTATTAATGCTGCATGTTGCTGATATTACAGATAAAGAGAACAAACAATCCTTAGGTGGATAAAAATGACATAAAAAATGTGTCAGATATCAAATACATATAAACTATATACATTTCATTAGGCCAGCCACCATTTAATACATAATAATAGTCAAATTGAGGAGACGGGCCTACCAGGATGCTTAAAGCGGGATTCCACCCTAAAGTGGAACTCCCGCTTTTCGGAACCCTCCCCCTCTCCGGTGTCACATTTTGGCACCTTTCAGGGGGGAGGGGGGTGCAGATACCTATCTAAGACAGGTATCTGCACCCACTTACGGCATAAACTCCCACGGGAGTTTACGCAAGTTCCTGTCCCAGCGCGCTGTCTGCCGGGACACACACGTGTCCCGGCAGACAGCGCTGTAGATTCTCTTTGCGCCGCGCGACTCGCTCATGCGCAGTAGGGAATCGGGAAGTGAAGCCACTTCCTGATTCCCTCACCGAGAATGGCGCCGGCTACAGCAGAGAGCCGAGCGATCGATCGGCCTCTGCTGCCGACACCGTTGGACCCTGGAACAGGTAAGTGTCCATTTTTTAAAAGTCAGCAGCTGCAGTATTTGTAGCTGCTGGCTTTAAAAAAAAAAAAAAATTTTCAGTACAGTCCCGCTTTAAGAAAAAAGAAGCGCTGAATTGATTGAACCCGAGATTCCCAACAGAACACAAGAGTCATAAGGTAATTTATGACCATAGGAGGAACATAAAATTGTTTACCTAGGATATAAAGACATTGCCATATTTGTATAGAGGTTGTACCCACGTGTTGGTCACCATAAAGGGGGAGTCGTGATCCATCAATTACCTTAAAGAGGAAGTAAACACTGATGGGTTTTATTTCTTCTTTATTCCCCTGCAAAGTAAAACCATAATGGGCTAGTATGCATCGCGTACTATCCCTTTTATGTGGCACCTACCTGCAAATGAAGATTGCGATGTCCGCGATGTCCCCGCTGCTGGAAGCATCCATGTTTGCCCCTCTTCCTTCCAGGGACATGGACTCTGGCTCTGTGACTGGCCAGAGCCACGTGACGTCACTTCCACGCATGCGATTGGGATCTGCCAGTCACGGCACACTCTGGGGAAGAAATGGCACAGAGGGCCATTTCTTCACTGTGCATGTGACGATGACATCATTGGTGCACTACAAGGCAAATATCTCCTAAATGGCACACGTTTAGGATATATTTTCAGTACATATAGGTAAGTTCTTTATTATAGGCTTACCTATATGTAAAAATAGGTCAGGGAGGATTACAACCACTTTAATTAGGTTATAAAGAGTGTCAACCAATTATAGTTTCCTAAGAGGATATATTCAGGTCCATGAGCAATGTCCTAGCGGGCATGGAAAAAGGGGGAAACAGTCACGATAGGGAGGAGGAGGAGAACCCCCCAGGTAGTCCAGATCAGGTTCGGTGTCTGCCTCTCTAAAAGGAAAAACATATGGGGGGTCCTATGAAAACATCCTCATTTCCAATGGTTAATATTGAGATATGTCATCAATTTTTAATTTCATCTTACCCACTCAATTCAGGTTAGGACTTCTAAGGAAAACCTCCAGTATGGAAAGATGCAACTTTAAATGATATGAAGGCTTTAAATGATTTAATGAAACTTTGGGAGGAGAGTAATACTTGATGATTAGGGATGGTCCCGATGTTCGAATCAAACATAAGTGCTCGTTTGTTTGCAGACGAACCGAAAACATATGGGGTGTTCGCTGCAAATTTGAGCGCCGCGGAGCGCCCCATAATGCACTGCGAGATTAAAGTGCATTGACGGCTGCTGATTGGCCAAAGCATGCACCTGACCTGTATGCTTTGGCCAATCACAGGGCGATCTGCTGTGAGAGCCACGATTGGCCAAAGGCAGGGTGCCTTTGGCCTATCATGGCTCAGGGGGCTAAGTCGACGCCCCACACTATATAAGGCTGCTTACACTGCACCCATATGTAGTATGATAATGTGGAGATTGAGAGAACTTGAGCTAGATTAGGCAGGTTAGTTAGAGGCGTGCAGGCAGTTTAGTATATATATATATATATATATCCAGTGCAGTCAGTGTAGAATATATATACAGTGCAGGCAGTGTATTAACATATATAAATTAAAAGAAAACAGTGTGGGGTCCCCCCCAAAATCCATACCAGGCCCTTCAGGTCTGGCATACATTTAAAGGGGAACTCCATGCCAAAATGTAAAAAAAAAGGAAAGGGGGCAGAAGAGCGAGCGCCCCCCCCTCCTGAACCATACCTGGCTGCTTGCCCTCAACATGGGGAGGGTGCTTTGGGGTGCCCCCATGGCAATGTTTTTTTATCCTAGGTAATCAATTTTTTGTTCCTCCTATGGTCACACATTACCTGATGACTGTGGTCCTTTGTTGAGAATCTCACGTTCAATCAATTCAGCACTTCTTTTTTCTTAAGCATCCTGGTAGGCCAGTCTCCTTAATTTGACTATTAATATGTATTAAATGTATATAATTTACATGTATTTGATATCTGACAAATTTTGTATGTCATTTGTATCCACCTAAGGATTGTTTGTTCTCTTTATCTGTAGTATCAGCAACATGCAACATTCAAAAGACTCCTGAGGAAATCTATACATTGAAACACGTAGAACTGAAACTGCTGTTCAAAATCGCATCTTGTGTGATGGTTTTTACCCTCACTTTTAATTTGATATGAAATAAAATCTATGTTTTATTAAATTTTACCATTGTGTGAATTAGTGGTTTCTGGCACCTTAAAAGTCCCATTTTGCTTCAACAATTTGGTTCTTACATATGTGGGATGTGGTGCCTTTGTGCCCTTCACTGCCAAGCCCATTAAATACATTTTGGAATTTGAGGTAAATACCACACAAAGGGATAGTGAATTTACATTTTCAGCGCATGCCAATGTTTCCAGAATATTGCATTGTTTAGAGCTGCATATCTGTATGGGGGCTAGTTCATTATTTATTTCTCTTCTATAAGAGAATATGGAATTCAGGGATATATTAATTGCAGCACTAGATATGCTGTATATTTGATGAAATGTCTTAACTGCAACACTTAAAGCGTTTGTTAACCCCCCAAAAAATGTATCCTGTTCCTTTAAAGCATGTTATATGGAACAGTGCTTGTCATGTGTCATTTGGCCCCTTGTGAAACCTAAAAAACTTGTCTGATCCTGGCAGTTTCTTCCCACCCCTCTGTAAACTGACCACAGTGTATCATGGCTGCTGAGACCAGACACTGTGGTCAGTTTACATGCCTCTGTTATCAGCAGCCTGCCATCTGCTCCTGTCTTCCACCCACCTCCCCTATCTGCCTGTGTGAGAGCCCCCCCCTCACCCTCCTGCTGCTCTCATAACACTAACCTGTATACTAACCTGTATACACCATCAGCACTGCCTCCTATTGCAGTGTCCCTCTCTGTGAATAATTTATAAATATAAATGCTGTAAATACCTAATTTAAGAGCCGAGATTGCGATCACATGACCAACCAGCTCTCTCCTCCTCTCCTCCTCCTCTCCTCCTCCCCTCCAGACTGACATCAGCAGGAAAAACTCAGCCCCGCCCATTGCATCTCTCAGAGGAGAAAAGGAGAAAGCTGGCCAGTCATGTGATCAGAATCTCAGCAGTGAAATTAGGTATTTGCAGCATTTACTTTTATAAACCATACACAGAGGGGGGTACTACAATAAGAGGCAGTGCTAATGGTGTATACAGGTTAGAGTGGCTTAACAACCACTTTAACCTATTTCCGACCGCCTCCTGCACATTTACCTCGGCAGAATGGCATGGATAGGCAAAAGCACGTACAGGTACGTCCCCTTTAATTGCCTAGCCGTGGGGTCGAGCACGCGCTGTCGGGAGCTTCGTGACCGCGGCCTCGGACCCGATCGCCGCTGGAGTCCCGCGATCGGGTCACAGAGCTGAAGAACGGGGAGAGGTCTGTGTAAACAAACCTCTCCTCACGCTTCCTACACTGCCTGTCACTGATTGGCTGTTCCCTGTCATTGGCAAAGCCGGACAGTGACGTCAGATGTCAGCCACGCCCCCTACTGTGAAAAAAAACACACACACGTCACACTAACTCCTCCCCCCCCCTAGTGGTTAACTCCTTCACTTCCACTGTCATTTACATAGGAATCAGTGCATTTAAATAGCACTGATTTCTGTATAAATGACAATGGTCCCAAAAATGTGTCAAAAATGTCCGATGTGTCCGCCATAATGTCGCAGTCACAATAAAAATCGCTGATCGCCGCCATTACTAGTAAAAAAAAAAAAATATTAATAAAAATGCTATAAAACTATCCCCTATTTTGTAAACGCTATAACTTTTGCGCAAACCAATCAATAATCGCTAATTGCGATTTTTTTTTTTTTACCAAAAATATGTAGAAGACTACGTATCGCCCTAAACTGAGGAAAAAAATATTTTTTTTATATATTTTTGGGGGATATTTATTATAGCAAAAAGTAAAAAATATTGCATTTTTTTCAAAAATGTCGCTCTATTTTTGTTTATAGCGCAAAAAATAAAAACCGCAGGGGCGATCAAATACCACCAAAAGAAAGCTCTATTTGTGGGAAAAAAAGGACGCCAATTTTGTTTGGGAGCCACGTCGCACGACCGCGCAATTGTCACTTAAAGCGACGCAGTGCCGAATCGCAAAAAGGGGCCTGGTCCTTTGGCTGCAAATTGGTCCGGGGCTGAAGTGGTTAATACATGGGTTGCACAACTTTTATGTCAAAAAGGGAAATTCAGGAAGATTTATGTGACTCCAATGTGATAAAAACACTTTTTATCATTGCAGTGACATGGTTGATTTTGTGTTTCAGGGTAAAGAGAAATGTTATCTTACTAAGAAGGAAATTGCTAAAAACAAGAGGAATTTTGGATTGAAATTATGATATTCCAACTGTCCAGTCCAGGATTTGTAACAATAGGTTATATTTGTAACATAGGGACCATTTCAGTCTTATTTCCATATTTCCTTTCCTTAAATAACTTCTTTTGCTTGACAAAAGAAATTATTGTCTAAAATGTGTAACTGTTCTTATGTTGCCTTTTACTAGTTGTACAATGAATTCTGCTTTTAAGATGTGACAAACTAGAAAAAAAAATACATTACAACTACTTTTAAATTTTAATTTTTCCTTTTGTTTCCAACTCTTTATGTGTTTCCTTTTGCTTAATGCTGAACTCTAAATAATGAAACAATAACTAGATATCACCCTCTTACATTCCTCTATAGAGCAGCTCTCTGATCTGAAGAGGAACATACTGATAGGTAAAGATTCCAAAGAGAGCAGAGAGATTACTTATTTAATCTCTTGATGTTCCTTCGTTTATCAGGTAGGGGGCATAGACAAGTTTCAACTGCATTCCTAAGTCAGCACTTTCAGATGCCCTCCCGAGTATCTAATAAATCTCTGACCAACTGTAACTCAGAATGCCCTACTTTTCTTGTAATTATTGATTTTCACCCCCCACTGATATCAACATGTCTCTCTGAAAAATGCATACTTCCATGCTCCAGGAGTGGTACTTTCTGTTTTCTGATACGTCACATCTCTGCGGAGAAACCACTTTATTTTCCATAATGCAATGGGAAATTAAGAAAGTAGTTGCGCTGTGTGTTGGCAGAGCTTGAGTTGGGGCTGAAATGAGGTAAGAGTTGGGGGTGAGCTTCAGTCAGAGCTGAGGGCAAAGCTGGGGCTGATGACACTTGCGCAATATGGGAATCAGACTGGGAGTCTGAGACTCCAGGATCTGCCCACTGCAGTGAAAATTATGTTACCACTTGCTGTAACAGAACTACAGCAGGTAAGTGGTCAGAGAGTGCAGTGGCCACTGGTCTAACAAAGGGACATGCAGGTGAATTATCCCTGCAATGCAGGAGAATAAGAATGGATATCTCAAGTTCAATATTTCTAATAATGCACTCAACACCATATTTGTTCAAAGTTAAAAAGCCCCAATAAAGATATATATAAAAAAAAAAACATTTCTGCTTAGAGTTCAGCTTTAACTGTAAAAGAGAAAGTGGGTCTCATTTAACTGGCTGTGCTTTGTGACGGGGTTGTGTAAATATGAAGACTGGTTGAATAGAAATACAAACCCCAGTTTGAAGATCAACTTTTTTGTATTTCATCTGTATATTTAGCTATTTGGAGTTCAGATTAATGGATGGGTAGATTCATGCAGATGCATAATTGGGGGGGGGGGGGTGGTGTTTGGCAGCTAGGATTTGCTCAGTGCCACTTATGAGCTCCTCCAGCACTGCTCCATCGCATCACACATTTGTTTGGCCTCTGAACTCCCGGGGACACATCCTGCCTCTTTTCTGCTGCCAGGACAATGATTAAAATCAGGCACACAGTGCCCAAGCCTCCTGGGGACCACTCACATAAGCTGATTCCTGTCATCTCCTACGATGGCGCCGGCTCCCCAGTTTCATGCACTCTGCTGCAAAGGGAGAAGCAGAAGAAGACACGGCTGGGTGAGTCCAGTTGAGGTGAGTTAAACCTTTCTTAGTTTGGTTACACTAAACCTAGGCTGCCCAGCACCACCAAGGATCACTTTATAGAGCCTTAAAAAAATCTATCCCCTCCTTCATGCTACATCCACTGCTCCTGCTGAGGATGCTGAGCCCTGGGAGGCAGAAGTGCACTGGGAAGAGGATGCCCAAACAGCTCGGCCATCCCAGCAGCCATATCTCACCCTGTTAAGGAGCTGGAGGCTGAGGAGCCATAAATTGTCACATATATTATGGAAACTATTATTTTTTGTCAAGCAGCTTTAACTTTGCAAATTAATTTGGTATGCATACATATCGCTTTCATTACACATGGTATACAGACATTCCAGAGTAGACTGCCCACTGCAGAGCAGAGAATTAGTGATCTCGGGGACACGCTGAATCCTCTTTCCACTAACTATTGCACGCTACAAACAGATTTACAAAAGAAATCTGCTAAATTGGGGGATTTGGAGGACTGCCTCTGTTGAAAAAATCTCAGATTTATAGGATTCCCTGAGGGATCAGAAGGCAAAGACCCTAACTGTTTTGGGAAACTGGTTGAAATATATTGTGGTCTTGTGGGATCGGATAACCTGTCTATCTTTGCTATTGATTTGCTATCAAGCAGGCACACAGTTCATATGCATCCGGTGACACCTGGGGAACCAATGTGGCCCTTACTGGTGAAACTACTTTATTTGAAAATAAAGAAGAAGTGTGGGAATATTTTTTTAACTATTCTTACCTAGGTGGATACAGCATCTGTCCAATGTTGTATATGTGTCCTGCTCCCTCTAAGACTGAGAACTGAGTGATCAAACACCTCCGGTCACTCGGTTCTCACAGCTCCCTGAGCAGAGAGCTGGTGACTGTCAGTCAGCATCTCTCTGCTCTGCCCCCCCATGATCATTGGAGCTTTGGGCGGTGGAAGGGGTGGGAGCGGCTGGCTCAGGTTCAGCAGCTTACTGAAAGAGGTTGTAGCAGGTACCGGTCCAGGCATGTGGGCGAATCCTGACAAAATGGTTGCAATCTCTCCTGAGCCTGGACTGGCTCTATGACATCAGCCGACAGTGGGCTTCAGCCTGCTGTCTGCTGAAAAAAAGGTCACAGGAGTGCAGAACAAACTGCACTCCTGTGATCCACAGGAGAAATACAGTCAAAGGAGCTTTGTCTGTACTTCTCCTTTAAAGACACATAATTGAAGAGGATCTTCATATTCCAAAACATAACCAGCCTTCTCCTCATTCTGAGCATACTGCAAAATGCTTGGACAGGATTTCAGAATTATGATACACCTTTCTTCTAGAAATTGTTTCATGCTGCAATATTTCCCTCCAACTTTTTGTGGGAAGCAGAAGGTCATGATTGGCAGCACAAGACTGCAACCTCAGGGCAACAAATCTCATTATGAAGGAGCCCCTGGTATATATTTAATCATATTTCTCCTTATAACTTAATTTACATAACAACATGTATCTTATTAGGGTTAATCAAATCCAGAAGTCTTGTCAGCTTAACCCTGTGGTGTATATATTTTTTTACACTCAAACTTGTAGCGTACTTTTACTAGTAAACTCAAAAAACTATTTTCATGGACATTCATGCCATTCAGAAAGTAACTTGCTGATTATGCAAGTCTGTTACAAGACTGAACAATTGCTCACCAGAAAGTTGTACTGAAAGCACAGTTTATAGAAAAACAGAAAAAACAATAATGTTCACATATAATACCTAGACCAGAGACTGGGTTTGTCAAACCAAGAATATTACAAAGAAAGTATGGTGAACACACTGGCCTTGTTGTAAACCAGGATTATGTGATGAGGACCATTTGGCTGGCCAAAGACCAGATTGTTTTTTTTTTGTGATTCGGCACTGCGTTGCTTTAACTGACAATTACGCGGTCGTACGATGTGGCTCTCAAACAAAATTGACATCCCTTTTTCCCCACAAATAGAGCTTTCTTTTGGTGGTATTTGATCACCTCTGCAGTTTTAATTTTTTGCGCTATAAACAAAAAAAGAGTACAACAATTTTGAAAAAAACACAATATTTTTAACTTTTTTCTATAATAAAAATCCCCAAAAAAGATATTAAAAAATTTTTTTTTTTCCTCAGTTTAGACTGATACGTATTCTTCTACATATTTTTGGTAAAGAAAAATCGCAATAAGCGTTTATTGATTGGTTTGCGCAAAAGTTATAGCGTCTACAAAATAGGGGATAGTTGTCATGGTTATGCAGTAATCTTCCCTGTTTGCTTACCTCTCTTCATGTGTTCAGACTAAGAGGCCAGCCACTCTAACCTGGTGGTTTTTATAACCTCTCCTCTAAGCATGGCTCCACTCCAGGCCCTATCAGGGGAACCTATATTAACCTGTGCACTGCAAGCCAGTGGTGCTAATCAACCATTGTGTGTTCAGCTTCCTGGTTCCTGCTTGTCGTGTGCCTTATGTTTGTCTCTGTTACCGACCTTGGCGTGTTCTCAACGATTCCTGTCTGCTTGTGACCTTGACCCTTCGGCATGTCCCCGACCATCCCTGTCTGCCTGTGACCCTGAACCTTTGGCGTGTACTCTGTTGTTCCTGTCTGCTAGTTGCCCTGAATTCTGCCTTATCCCCTTACTATCCTTGTCGTTCCAGCCTGCTGCTTCCTACTCCTGTAGTCTACTGTGAGCTTGAGCTGTGAGACCCTGGGGGCCGCGACCTGGAGCCAGACTGCAGCGAAGTCCATCCTCACCAATAGAGGCTCTGGCGAACACCTGCTGGCTCTTAGACTCCGCGCCCTGGGGAATCTATGCTCTAGCTCCCACTGGGATCTGTGTTAGTGATCCAGTAGACCTGTGTCCTGAATCCCCCTGGGTACAATCCGCAGCAGTCAGTCCTAAGGTCCACTACCTAGCGGTGCACTTCTGACTCCTACTGAGTGCACCTGTCACCTAGTCTCAGGTGACCTGACAATAGTTTTATGGCATTTTTATTAATATTTTTTTTTTACTAGTAATGGCGGCGATCTGCGATTTTTATCATGACTGCGACAATATGGCAGACAGATCAGAAACTTTTGGTGCTATTTTGGTACCATTCACATTTATACAGCGATCAGTGCGATTAAAAATGCACTGAATACTGTGTAAATGTGACTGGCAGTGAAGGGGTTAACCACTAGGGGGTGCTAAGTGGGGAAACTAAGTCCACACCCCACACTATAAATATATATAAACGATATAATATATATATATATATATATATATATATATATATATATATATATATATATATATATACAGTCAGTCTAGTGTGTGTGTGTGTATATATATATATACAGTCAGTCTAGTGTGTGTGTGTGTGTGTGTATATATATATATATATATATATATATATATATATATATATATATATATATATATATATATACACTCTGCAGTATCCAGTCAGTGTAACCTATATCTACAGTGCATTCCGTGGTGTACTATTTCTAATCTACTTCAGGTGGTGTATTTGATACATATACAGACAGTCTAGTATATATGTATATATATATATATATATATATATATATATATATATATATATATATATATATATATATATATATATATATATATATATATATATATATATATATATATATATATATATATATGTGTGTGTGTGTATATATATATATATATATATATATATGTGTATGTATATATATATATATATATATATTGTGACAGTACAGTTCCCTGTCCTAGTAAATGTCGCCCAGGGTTCTCAAATATGCAGGTTGAGGGGCTCCAGGGGTATTTAATGTGGAGGAATCTGTTTTATCAGTTTCCTCCAATGTTTGTAAAATCCAGTTGGGGATCTGGAGCCTGGAGATTCCATAGCGTTATGGGTGGGACGGAATCTCCAATCCTGGGACCGGGTTTTGGGAACAGCCAGGAGTCTGGCTGGTTGATTAAGCAGGTGGATCCTGGGCTTATAGCAGAGTCAGGATTAGGGTTCTGAGAGACTCCAGGGAGTGCAGGTGTGCACTAGTGAATTCCAGAGACCCAAGTCTAAGGATCAGAGCAGTGAGGTGCTGCTTTCTAGATAGACGCTGTGTGCAGTGCCGATCCTGACCTCCCTGGGGCCCTAAGCAAAATTCTGCTAAGGGGCCCTCTACTTGACCCGTGATGCCGTGAGCTATGTAAACCATTTGCCATTGCCACACAGTCACACCTGACACTTCAGCGCTCCCAATACAATCCTTCCTCGTTTAAACAAAACAGTCAAAGAATAAGTACAACAATATAGAACAGAATGAGGTCCCCAGAGAGCCCCCCTTACATCAGGGTCCTCAGAGAGCCCCTCCTTACAGCATGGTCCCCAGAGAGCCCCCCTTACACAAGGGTCCCCAGACAGCCCCCCTTAAATCAGTGTCCTCAGAGAGTCTCCCCCTACATCAGGGTGCCCAGAGAGCCTCCCCTACATTAGGGTCCCCAGAGAGCCTCCCCTTACATCAGGGTCCCCAGAGAGCCTCCCCCTACATTAGGGTCCCCAGAGAGCCCCCCCCTTACATCAGGGTCCCCAGAGAGACTCCCCCTACATTAGGGTCCCCATAGAGCCCCCCTTACATCAGGGTCCCTAGAGAGCCTCCCCCTACATTAGGGTCCCTAGAGAGCCTCCCCCTACATTAGGGTCCCCAGAGAACCTCCCCTTACATCAGGGTCCCCAGAGAGCCCCCCTTTACATCAGGGTCCCCAGAGAGCCTCCCCCTACATTAGGGTCCCCAGAGAGCCTCCCCTTACATCAGGATCCCCAGAGAGCCTCCCCTTACATCAGGATCCCCAGAGAGCCTCCCCTTACATCAGGGTCCCCAGAGAGCCCCCCTTAAATCAATGCCCTCAGAGAGTCTCCCCCTACATCAGGGTCCCCAGAGAGGATCCCCTACATTAGGTTTCCCAGAGAGCATCCCCTTACATCAGAGTCCCCAGAGAGCCTCCCCTTACATCAGGGTCCCCAGAGAGCCCCCTTACATCAGTGTCCTCAGAGAGCCCCTCCTTACATCAGGGTCCCCAGTGAGCCTCCCTACTTACATCAGGGTCCCCAGAGGGTATCCCCCTACATCAGGGTCCCCAGAGAGCCTCCCCTTACAACAGGGTCCCCAGAGAGCCTCCCCTTACACCAGGGTCCCCAGAGAGCCTCCCCTTACACTAGGCTCCCCAGAGAGCCTCCCCCTTACATCAGGGTCCTCAGAGAGCCCCTTCTTACATCAGGGTCCCCAGAGAGCCCCTTCTTACATCAGGGTCCCCAGAGAGTCCCCCCTTACACCAGAGAGCCCCCCTTACACCATGGTCCCAAGAAAGCCTCCCCTTACATTAGTGTCCACAGAGAGCCCCTCCTTACACAGGGTCCCTAGAGAGCCCCTGCTTACACAGGGTCCCCAGAGAGCCCCTCCTTACTCAGTGTCCCCAGGGGGCCCCCTCTTACATCAGTGTCCCCAGAGGGCCCAGTCTTTACATCAGTATCCCCAGAGGGCCCCGTCTTTACATCAGTGTCCCCAGAGGGCCCCCGTCCTTACATCAGTGTCCCCAGAGGGCCCCATCCTGACATCAGTGTCCCCAGAGAGCCCCCCTCTTACATTAGTGTCCCCAGAGGCCCCCTTCCGTACATTAGTGTCCCCAGAAAGCCCCCCCTCTTACATTTGGGCCCCCAAACAGCTGACTCCCCCCCTTGCAGAGGTTCCCCTGTACCTGGCTGGTGGAGGTGGGAAGCGGCGATCGGCAGCTATATGGTGTCCACAGGCAGGGGGATCTCCCTGGGCCTAGTAGTTCTATCTCCGAATGTATACAGCGGAGAGGGGAGGGGTCTCTGACCCGGTGTTCTATCACGAAGTGTCCGGCTGTCACTAGGTGTCCGAAGTGTACTGCGCATGCGCAGCGCATGCGCAGTACGGAGCATGAAGATTTTCGGAAATTGTCGGAAGATGAACGGCGCCTGCGCCGTGAGTCGAGGTGAAGCCCCACCATCCAAGCGGACATAGGGTTAGTCAAAATTAGAGGGCCCCTAGCGGGCTCGCTTTGCTCGCCACGCTTCGGGCACGGCCTCGCTGCGCTCGGCTCTTTTATATTCTAACTCTATGTCCACTTGGATGGTGGGGCTTGAAAGTGGACTCACGGCGCAGGCGCCGTTCATCCTCGGCAATTTTCGGAATTTTGGTGTCCTGTGTACTGCGCATGCGCAGTACACAGCGGACACTTTGTGATGGGGGATGGCTAATGATACAACACCAGCAACAGTGTTCAAGCAGACTGAAAGTGAAACTGATACCTGCCTGGGTCAGAGGCCCCTCCCTTCTCCTCTCCACTGTATACACTGAGAGTACTACAAACCCCAGGGAGATCCCGCCGCCCACTCAGGCCCACTCAGGCACCATAGAGCTGCCGATCGCCGCCTTCCACCTCCTCCCACCTTTCCTCACTGCACTCTAAACGGCCAGCCAGAGGTGCAGGGGGGGATGCTGGATCTTGGGGGCCCCCCAACAGCGGCGGGGCCCTAAGCAGCTTGCATAGTGTGCCTATAGGGCCGATCGGCTCTGGCTGTGTGCTTTAAAGCTGTGTGCATCTAAGGAGACAGATGAGAGCCGGAAGTGGAAGGCCTGAGCAGCAAGGAAGCTGAAAAGAGGTACAGTATTTGTACGGGAACCCTGTTATATGACCAAGAGGGCTGAAGCGTAAAGCCTAAGTGGCAGTACTGCTGAAGAGAGCCATGTGGCCTAGCATTTTTCATTTGTTATAGTTTTTGGGAGAAGAACTCCTGTGTGGGCATTTAAGTGTATGAACTTTCCTTTATTTTGTTCCTTTTTAATAAAAGTGGGCTACCATGCCCTAAACTAAAGTTCTTGTTCGCTGTGAACTTACTGAAAAGGCATCTACCACTGAGCTAGACATCCCCCAATGTCACAATATATATATATATATATATATATATATACACACACACATACTGCATTCCGTGGTGTACTATTAATATATTTCAGGTGGTGTATCTAAAGCGGTTCTGCACCCATTTCATTTAGTAAATCTCTTTGCCTTCCAAATCAGGCAAAGAGTACTAAATGAAATGTTTTTTTTTTTTTTTTTTTTTTTTTTTTTTTACTTACCTTGTAATTGATGACTTCCGGTCTTCTCTCTCTTCGGCGGCGGGCGGGGTCTCTGCGTCGATCGTCGTCACGCCGCACTGTCTCCTGGGATCTGGTGTCATTGATCCCAGGAGTCAGTGCGGGCATCTTCCGAAATCTCGCGAGATTTCGGCCACATCTTCCGAAATCTCCCGAGATTTCGGCCACATCTGCCGAAATCTCGTGAGATGTCGGCAGATGTGCCGTTACTGCGCACGCGCGAGTAACGGCGGTGCATGCTGGGCCATCTAAAGTTCCTGTGGGTGTTTCACATGCCCCCAGGCAAGATGGCCCCCAGCACAAAAGAAGAAGACGAGGAACTTCATCGGACGAAAACCGGCGGCGATCGAGATGGAAGATGGAACAGGTGAGTCCCCCAATAAAGGTAAGCATCCTTTATATTCCGTCCCAAAAAAAAAAAAAAAAAAATTATACAGAGTGCATAACCGCTTTAATATATATACAGACAGTCTAGTATATATACAGTATGTGTGTGTGTGTGTGTGTGTGTGTGTGTGTGTGTGTATATATATATATATATATATATATATATATATATATATATATATAATGTTTCTATGTTTCTACTACTTTTCTGGTGGTGTACACAGTACACAATACAGTGCAGCCGTAGTACAGTTGATACTACTTTTCTGGTGGTGTACACAGTACACAATACAGTGTAGTGTGGTGTTGCAAAATAAAATCCCCATCATGTCCGGAAGGCCAAAGGGAGAGGCAGATGCTCACAGGCCACTAAAAGAGGGCAAGCAGGCTCTGGTCGTGGACATGGTGTATCCTCTACAGGTGGCCGTGGGGCACGCTTGTCCTTTCTTTCTGCTGCTGGGGCAGGGGCAGAAAAATTGGGCCTTTGGTGCCACAACACTGTAACCCCTCACAGATACTCTTGTTGGGCACAGGAACGGGCCCTGCTGTGAAATATTGAATCAAAAATTGTAATTACATGCCCCTATTAAACAGGGACAGAAACATTGGGCCTTAGGCAGTGGTGGTGGTGCCCTAAACCAAAAATATTGTTGGAAGCTAGCATCATCAAGATTTAGGAGGAATAGGATAGTCACTCAGCATAGACAGTCTTCAAGGGATCCCACATCCATAGAAAAATCAGTTACATCAGCATCAGGTCCTTTATAGCTGCTGATCCTAGACTGATTCATTTTTATGAATGTGAGCCTATCAACGGAGTCTGTGGACAAGCGCACTCTATGATCCATTACAAACCCTCCAGCAGCACTGAATGTGCGTTCAGAAAGAATGCTGGATGCAGGATAGGCCAGTAGCTCAATTGCATATTGAGCTAGTTCTATCCAGTGGTCCATCCTCAAGACCCAGTAACCCAGTGGATGCTCTGTTGGAAAGGTCTCCAAGTCTGCTCTTGCCCCTAGCTATTCCTGCACCATGTAATGCAGACGCTGGTGATGGTTGCTTGAAGACCTTGGCGCTGAGGACTGAAAAATTGTCTAAATGCATTGGTCAGCCGGCTACCTGATCCACTGCTCTTCCTCTGACAGAATGAAGCCTCAGCAACACATTGTCCAGCACCATGAAATTGTAACTTCCCAGAGTCTGGAAATGCATTGCACAAACCTTTCTTCAAGGCCTCCTGAAGATGTTTCATCCTCTGTTCCCTCTGTGAAGGCAGGATGAGTTCTGCAACCTTACCCCTTCTGTAACGTGGATCAAGAAGGGTTGCCAGCCAGTAATGATCCCTCTGCTTGATACCACGATTCCTAGGGTCCTTTCGCAGGCTTTGCAGAATCAGGGAGGCCATGCAGCGTAAGTTTGCAAAAGGCATTCGATCCTGAATTCTCTGGGTCACTAAGGATCACATGATCCGTAACAACCTCCTCCCAGCCACGTACAACTCCTTGTGTTTCTGGGAACTGAAAGCCATCCCTTGAAGACTGCTGCTGAGTGTTATCCTCCACGTCCATGCTGACACAATCATCCTCCTCCTCTTCTTCCTGTGTCTTTGGCGGGCCTGCAGGAATACTATCTGGATAAAGGGGCCTTGAGAGGTAAGGAAGTCCTCCTCTTCCTCCCGCTGTTCTGCCTAAAGTGCCCTGTCCATTATTCCACGAAGTGTGTGCTCCAACAGGAAGACAAGAGGAACAGTATCACTGATGCATGCATTGTCACTGCTCACCATCCTCATGGCCTCCTCAAATGGTGACAGGACAGTGCATGCATCCTTGATCAGTAGCCACTGGCATGGAGAAAAGAAGCCAAGCTCCCCTGACCTTGTCCTGGTGCCATACTCACACAGGTACTCATTGATGGCCCTCTGCTGCATGTGCAGCCGCTGCAGCATTGCCAACATTGATTTCCATCTGGTGGGCATGTCACAAATGAGGCGGTTGGTGGGCAGGTTGCATTCTCTTTGAATGTCAGCCAGCCAAGCAGTGGCATTGTATGACCGGCGGAAATGACCACAGACTTTTCTGGCCTGCCTCAGGCGATCTTGTAAGCCTGGGTACCTGCTCAAGAACCGCTGCACCACCAAATTCAGGATGTGTGCCAAACATGGAACATGGGTCAAGTGTCCCTGTCGGAGGGCGGAGAGAAGTTTGGTGCAATTGTCGCATACAGTCATTCCTTTAAATTGATGGTACATGCCCACATGTCAGCTGATGGCCATCTACATCTTACACTTATGAATGGGTTTAATGTGGTCTCTAATGCGCTTAACCACTTGCCGACCAGCCACCACAGTTTTACTGTGGCAGAATGGCACGGCTGAGCAACACAACGTTATGCAATGTCACTTCGCCCTGTGGCCATTAGAGGCGCGCGTGCATCTCCAGAGGTGCGCATGCGCCTGCTGCTTGCCCCCAATGCGAGTGCCCGGCGTTCGCGATCACTGCAACGGTCGCGATCTTTGTCTGTTCATACAATGTATGAACAGCGATCTGTCATCTCCCCTAGACAGTCCCCTCCCCTTCAGTTAGAACACAGAGAGGGAACGCAATTAACCCCTTGATCGCCCCCTAGTGGTTAACCCCTTCCCTGCCAGTGAAATTTTTACAGGAATCAGTGCATTTTTATAGCACTGATCGCTGTATATATGCCAATGGTCCCAAAAAATGTGCCAAAAGTATCCAATGTGTCCACCATAATGTTGCAGTCCCGATAAAAATCACAGATCACCGCCATTACTAGTAAAAAAATAATAATAATAAAAATGCCATAAAACTATCCCCTATTTTTTAGACGCTATAACTTTTGCGCAAACCAATTAAAATACTCTTATTGTGACTTTTTTTACCAAAAATATGTAGAAGAAAACATATCAGCCTAGACTGAGGAAAATAATTGTTTTTTATATGTAGTGCCAATACCCATTATAGGGCGGCTATGGATTTCTGGGCTTACCGATTTACCTCCTCCTTGTAGCTCGTCGTTCGTTGTCTAGGGGTTCCCAGCGTTAGTACCCAGTAATTGTTAAGACTGACACTCAAAGTCCTTTTGAGGATTTTTTATTTGCAGAAAACCGTTTAAACATAATACAGTCTCTCAGTTGGGAATAGAGGGTATGGGTGATAAAGCTCAGGCACTTCAGAACTGCTGACATCAAATAAATGTCTTTCTAGATGATCCAGGGTGTAGCCACTCGCAACTGGATTCTTCCCTGTTGGATAAACCCTTGTTTGTAGATCTAGCAGCCAACAAGTGATTCAGAATTAGCAAAGTCTCTGTCTCTGTCACTTGTAACCGAAGGATGGGTTAGGAACTTTTTCTATGGTACCTGTATCTTTCAGCCGTTTCGACGATACCGTAGGAAATGTGGATTCAACTAGTGTCCATACATCTCAGCTCCCAGGCTCTTAGCAAGCAGCCAGCTTCATGGCCCTCCTCCGAAGAGTCCTCCCCTGGTCGCTTGTATGAGTTGCTGTGCCTCTCCAATCCTGAGAGGACACCGGGACACTTCAGAATCCTCCTTCAGTTACTGCACCTCGAACTAGCCAGTTTCGAGGCTCGGAAACGGATGGATCCCCACCCCAGACCATGAGAGCCTATGGGACTGGTCAGGGTGACCAGGCTTACGGGGGCAGCAGACACTCCTGGGTCTGGGACCCCTTTCTGGGTTTGTCTGGACCGGAAACCAGGAATCAAAGAGCAAGCTGAAGCCTGAACACTTGACCTCAGCATCTTAAATACCCCTTCCCAGAATACACAGCGGGGCCAGACACGCTCATGATTGGTTCCGAGAAAGATTGGTACCCAATGTGTCCGTTCTCAGCCTGTCACAGATGCTCACCTCACCTATGACCAGGCAGAACTCTAGTACAGCCCAGCCAAACTGATGCCAAAATAATGACATAAAACAATTAACTCCCAGAACTCAGTTACAGTTCTGTAAAAAGCTACATTTACACCATAGCGCACACTTAGAAAAAGTGTCGGTGCTACATTATATATTTTTGGGGGATAATTATTATAGCAAAAAGTTAAAAATATTGTGTTTTTTCAAAATTGACGCTCATTTTTTGTTTATAGCACACAATAAATCACCAAAAGAAAGCTCTGTTTGTGGGAAAAAAAGGACGTCAATTTTGTTTGGGTGCAACGTCATGCGACCACGCAATTGTCAGTTAAAGCGACGCAGTGCTGAAACGCAAAAAGTGCTCTGGTCAGGAAGGGGGTAAAATCTTTCGGGGCTTAATCGGTTAAAGAACTGGCACTTCGTTTTCCCTATATAGAAGCCCCCACACAGGCATCTAGCTAGGTAGACTACCCCCAGCGTTTGGCAGGTGACTCTGTGTTTAATAGAATGGGTACGGCCATCAGGAAGCATAAAGTCACGACTGTTGATGAGAAATGGGGAAACATCACAATGTCCACATGCAAAAGTACACAGACTTTTAGGTTCAACTGGGCTTGATGTATCAAAATGGCTATGAACAAGATGGTCTTTCAAGAAGGTACTGATTGTCTGGACTCTGAGTCTGAGTAGGATCTTGACCTTTTCCTAAAAAAGTAAGAGCAACTTGGTTTCTACTGGGAGTGAAACACCTGGGAGGGAACCATTAGTTTCCGAAGTACCTTTCATTAATCCCAACTCCGTCTTTAGTTATCACCATATCCTTTCTTTGTTTAGATATCTAGGATTTAAATTATTATATATTTTTTCAATAGATCGAGACAGTAGTCTGGTATACCCTGTGGTATAGTTTTATGAAACTTAACTTTTTAAATGGATATCTTTATAATTGTCCCTGCTCATTCTGGTTCATATGCTAATATTCCCAAATACTTCACTGTATGGGCTCTGTAAAAAGGTAATTCTTAGGCTCCTCTACTCATTCAATTATTTCTATCAGTAAATCCTTAATTAATTTCATACTTTGTTTTAAGACGTTCTTTTCATATTTTTCATCTTCCATTCGTTATTTTTTCTGTTTTAGAGCTATTCACTCCATCTTTTTTTGACTTGAGTTGTTTTATATCTTAGGCGCTCTCCACCATATACTCTGAGTTTACTGCCCCCTAGTGGTTAACCCCTTCACTGCCAGTGACATTTTTACAGTAATCAATGCAATTTTATAGCACTGATCGCTGTAAAAATGCCAATGGTCCCAAAAATGTGTCAAAATTGTCTGACATGTCCGCCATAATGTTGCAGTCCTGATAAAAATCGCCGCCATTACTAGTAAAAAAAAAAAATTATAATAAAAAAGCCATAAAACTATCCCCTATTTTGTAGACTCTATAACCTTTTGTCAAACCAATCACTATACGCTTATTGTGATTTTTTTTACCAAAAATATGTAGAAGAATACATATTAGCCTAAACTGAGGAAAAACATTTTTTTAAATATATTTTTGGGGGATATTTATTATAGCAAAAAGTAAAAAATATTGTGTTTTTTCAAAATTGTCGCTCTTTTTTTGTTTATAGCGCAAAAAAAAAAACACAGAGGCGATCAAATACCACCAAAAGAAAGCTCTATTTGTGGGGAAAAAAAGGACGTCAATTTTGTTTGGGTGCAAGAAATTCTCTGGTCAGGAAGGGGGTAAAATCTTCCAGGGCTGAATCGGTTAATCTTGTCTTTATTAAACTATAACTTTTTATATATATGGTTTCTATTATTATTTGCAAGCACTGTGATAATCCCCTCCCAACTTCTCTCCCTTTTTTGAATATTGTATTGTATGTATTATTTCAGTGGTTGAGTTCACATCTGCTTTAACAAACTATGTTTGCATTTTTAAACAGTGCTGCTTATTATGTGCCCTGCCTATGTGCACAGATCTGCACATCCAAAAATCATTTTAAGGAGCATTAATTGACTGCAACGACTGATTAATAGATAGCTCTTCAATTGTCAGCACCTTTGTTTTTTATTTTTCTATGAATTGGGTCTTTTTCCTTTTTTCATCATTTAATAAAAAATAAGTGCAAGCAGAATGTCACCTAGCATTACATTACTCACATTCACTGCACTCCACTATCTGCATGGTTAAAATAAAATATAGGCATATACCAGTTAGGTCTATTATTCCTGATTTAAACTGTCCTGCTTTTAAACAATTTAACACTGCCATGACAAAGCCTCCACCGACAGTATTCCACACACTAACCCAGGGATGGACCACTACTCCTAGGCTCAGGCTCATACAATGTGCCTGACTTTGTGGCTGTAGATGAGCTTCTTACACCGGAAGGGCTAATACCATCTAGTGGCTGTGTGATCCCTGGTAAATCACATAGAGCGTATCTGACCACTATGAGAGTAGTGGTCCATCCCTGACGGTAAGCGTCAGTGTGTGGAATACTGTCAGTGGAGGATTTGTTATGGTACTATGATTTTGGTAATTGCACGCTTTTATTCTGACCTTTGCTTGAGTCACCTATATGAACTTTCTCTTGAAGCGCTGCACTTGTATATATGTTACCATTTATTTACAGTGAATTTTGCCAGCTGCTTTTTCATTTCCTATTTATATATTGTCACCGTAAGCACAGGTTAAATGCATTGATTATACCAATTTAACACTGCTGTATCCTCTCTGGTATTCTCCTTATTCTGGACTGGTGTTTGGCCTTCGGCACTATCAAAGGTTATATTTTAGCCCTATCTATCTTGTTTTAGAAACCATTGGATTTTCACTCTTTGAATAGAAATACCTAATCTGGCTTTCTCTGCACTGCAGAAATGTTCTCTAAACACAAGAGATGGGTCTCTCTCTACTCTCACCCACAAGGTGGTATTCCTTATAGCCATTACCTCTGTGAGATGAGTGTCTGAGCTGGTGGCCTTTTGATGCAAGGAAGATTTTTTGCATAGCGAGGTTTAGGCTTAGGGCTTCTTTTTTTTATAACGGTAGTACCCAGTTTGCATCACAAGAGAAAAAAAGTATAAATATTTTTAAAAATATGTAAATAATAAATGTGTAATTGTCATACACCAGCCACAACAAGAACCCGACTTCCAGTGAATGCTGATGCCACAATCTAAACTGCATTTATAATTTGTTTTACCCTCAGAATGGAGGATTTGGTAAATGGTACGCAGACTATGGTCATAATATTCTACTCTTATCTCTTTGTTGCTACCTGCCCTTCCCCCTGCAGTGTAGCAACCTCCATAGGGACAAGGGTGTGTTACAGCTTAGGACTTCTTTTTTTTATATAAAGGTAGTACCTAGTTTGCATTGCTATCCTTGCTTATGTTTGCTTCAAGAGGGCAGGTACTGCCTTACAAGGAAAATAATAAAAACTAAATGTTAATAGAAATTTTAAAATATTGTAAATATGTAAATAAAAAAGGGTATAGATCATCTGCCTCTACACTTTTTTATCCTATTTTGGACAATTCGGGTCATCCAACCTCTTGTTTTTCCATCTATAACAATGAAGTTTCATTATAAAAAATGAATATAAAAATAATCAGCAAATGCCTATATACTGGTGTATATTATGTTTTATGTTTAAAGTAATAGTTGGGGTGTCTGGATTCATTATTCAAACTCAGATATGTTTCAAAGATGATTTTTCACCTAGATAGGATATATATTTTTATGGCTCTATAAAGAGTGTCTACTTATTATTGCATCTTTCGTATCGTTGTGCTTGGTCTCTTTTTCCTTTTTTCTGTTACTTTTGTTTTCCTCCCTTTCTGATGCCCCCCCCCCCCATGTTATTAATGTACCTGTATACGACTCACTGTTAAGTCAGATACAATTGGGGCCTTTGGCCCTTTTCTGTTACCATGTCTTATTATGTATCAGTTACTTCTTTTTTTTCTCTCCCCCTCCCTATCTCTTCTTTTTGTACCCACATATGATTTGATGCTTCTTATATCCCCTCTGAAAACACTGATAATAAAAAATATATTCAACCTAAAGAAATACTTGAATTTGAGTAAAGCAATCTTAGTTACACACCTGATTGACAGGAAATCAAACTCCAGTTTGAGAATGGTCATGGTGTTTTTTGGACAGTGCCAAAACCCTCCTTCCCATCTCCTCATTGTCAGCACCACAACACGCCTCATCCTCAATGCCTGCAGCACACCCTTCCTCCTTAGAGCCAGCACCCCAACACTCTTCTTCTTAACGCAAGTACCCACCCTTACTGCCCTATATTGTGGTGTATTCACACTTACAGAGGAGCAGGAAAAAGAAAGAGTACATTAGCAGCACTTTTAAAAGAGAGTAGGTTCTATGCCCCCTTGAAAAGGAGGAGTGCATGCTTTTTCTGCCATCTTGTCTCATTGAGGTGCTGCTTCCACTGAGGTAATTTGTTACCTTATGCATGGTGGACCCATGCAACAGCTAGTACTTTTAGTTCAGATGATATGCTGCAGGCACAGGCTGAAGACCACAATGGCGTTGTTAGCAACAAATGCATTAAAAATGACATTTTCCAATGCTATCTTGACCCTAGACAGTTTTTAACAAACACATATAGTACTTGAAATCTGTATTTTTAGCATTTTTGGAATAATTGGGCACACAGGGACAGTCATATTGGAGAATGTGGGTTTGTGGTTTTGAAGTGTTTTGTGCACTCTGTTTTCCATTTTAATAAACATCTAAGACAGTACAATGTGGTACTATGAAAAAAGAAGCTCATAAACTATACTTTAAAAAATTGTCACCGTTTTTTTTTTTTTAAATGAGCACTTCTTCTGATCCCACTCCAGATTTCCTTTTTTTGGGGGGCCAAACAGCTATCAGGCCTGTTGACTACAGGTGGATATCGGGCATATTTCCTTTTGATGCAAAAATACCACCACAATCAGAAGGATCTCTCTTGGGGGCCTCAACACCCTTCTCCCCCTCTTGTTCCTTTGCTGTTTAACCTGTTTTATTGATTTTCAAGTATACAGACAATTGGAAGAATAAAAACAGTGGGGACAGGATGACACAGCGATGGACTACATCTACTACAGTATCATAGTACATAATAGTAAAATGCATAATATTCTACAAAAGCATGATACTAAAAGGAAACCCTCCATACCTTTTATTAGTTTATTTGCACTTCTCTTCACTCCACATCCACAGCATCCTTTATGTAAACTGGTGCCTAAAACTGAACTGCAAAGAAAAAAGTTCCCTGAAACAGGCTTCAATTACATATCCCAAAAATGTATTTACAGTAAACAATAGATAATAGATACATGTGCATAGCTGTTTTACTTTGCATACTTATGTGTTGCACAAAGAAAGCATGCACTTTGCATGAGAAACATTAGTTTTTTTCATAGTTTTTTTTGCCTTTTGAATATAAAACTAAACAAAGAAGAGTGATAAGCTGTGAGTGTCCTGGACTTTGTTCTCTTAGATTAATGTATTTGGCTAGGTAAACTGACCTGGTTCAGCAGGGAACGGCCTAATTTCTTTCTGTGTAAGGGCAGGGAGTTTGTACAGAAGTAAATCTACTCTGTCAAATTTTCGCTGCTTGATCAGTGGTGCTGTCTCCCCGCTGTCGGAATAAAATGGCTCATCAGGGAGGAGTGTGTGGATGGGGGAAACAACATATGTAAGGGCTGCTTTACTATAAGCACTGAAGCCATTGCTGGAATTTCAGAGGTCAGAAGTGTGGTATCTTCAAGGACAATCTCTTTAACATGCAGCTGTCTTAGCTCTATCCAGAGTTATCAATGAGTGTCATGCATCTACTTTACTTACAGTGTTGCACAGAATTTTCCCTAAAAGTCAAATAAAACTCATGGCTTGAAACCTGGAGAAATTCTGATCTGAACAAAAGAGTTGTCTTGCACCAAGCACTGTTACTATAATAGGCAACATAACATAGAACCATGCTCATCTAGAAAGACAACATCATACTTTTTTGAAAATATTGTATGTGTTTCTCCAGTCTCAAATCATTTTCAACAATTGTCCTGTAGAGTTCATCCTGAAATTCTAGTGATGTTAGATTTAAACACAATTTTGTGAATTTAAGCTGGATCTGACATTAAGTGTTAATGATGTAGTTCTTCTGGGAGGACAATGCTTCTGTAAGGCATTCTGATTCATAATTAGGTCAGCACAAACACTATCAAGGTTTGTTAAAGTGAAGTTTCACCCAAAAGTGTAACTTCCGCTTATTCGTCTCCTCCCCCCTCCAGTGCCACATTTGGCACCTTTCAGGGGGAGGGGGGGAATGGGGACCGGTTTTTGACAGGTCCCCTTCCCCACTTCACAGTGAAGTACATCAGCAGCTCGGACCCCCCTCCTCCTCCCTACTCCCTTCCCTTCTGCCAGGCCAGTGAAAGAGCTAGCGCACTTTGCGCATGTGCAGTAGGTACTCGGCCGTGAAGGTGAAAGGCTACACTGCCGGGTTACCTTACCAGCAATGGCGGCAGCAGCACCCGACCAGCCGATGTAAACATCGGCTGCAGTGCCGACATCGCTGGACTCCAGGGCAGGTAAGTGTCCTAATGTTAAAAGTCAGCAGCTACAGTAATTATTAACCACTTGCCGACCGCCCCCTGTATATATACGTCGGCAGAATGGCACGTACAGGCAGAACCACGTACCTGTACGTGCCATTCTTCCGGCGGGTGGGGGGTCCGATCGGACCCCCCCCGGCCGGCGGGGACGGTCGGGATCGCTTCAGGAGCGATCCGGGATGAGGGGACGGCCAGTGGTTTCTGGCCACCCCCTCGCGATCGCTCCTGGCGAATCAGATGCTTCCTCTGTCTGTGTCAATCAAAACACAGGCAGAGGAAGTGATGTCACGCTCGGTGCGCCGGTCTATGTGACCGGAACGCCGAGCTGTGAACATCTAAAGGTTAGTGCACAAACAGTACACTGACACCAGTACACATAGGCACACAAAACACCCCCCTGTCACCCCCTGATCACCCCCCAGATCACCCCCTCCCCCCCAGTCACAGTGTCACTAATTGCAGTGATCATTTTTTTACTGATCACTGCATTTAGTGTCAGTGTGACTGTAATAACTGTCAGGGCAGTTAGTTTTAGGTCCAAGGTAGCCCCCCACCCCCCCCTAATAAAGGTTTAACCCCTTGATTGCCCCCCAGGTAACCCTTTCACCCCCTTTTGCCAGTGTCACTAAGCGATCGTTTTTCTGATCGCTGTATTAGTGTCACTGCTGTCGCTAGGTAACCATTTTTTTTTTTTTTAGGTAACCGCCATGTTTATATAGGTTCATAAATAGGTTTATAGGTCAGGTACCCCCATATTACAACCTAAATAAAGGTTTTAACCCCCTGATTGCCCCTAGAGTTAACCCTTTCACCAGTGATCACAGTATAACTGTCACTGGTGACGCTGGTTAGCCAGTTAGTTATTTCGTTATTTAGGTTCCCGTCAGGTTTTTATATAGCGTCAGGTACCCCCATATATTACCTAATAAAGGTTTTTAACCCCCTGATTGCCCCTAGTTAACCCTTTCACCCCCTTTTGCCAGTGTCACTAAGCGATCGTTTTTCTGATCGCTGCATTAGTGTCGCTAGGTAACCATTTTTTTTTTTTAGGTAACCGCCATGTTTATATAGGTTCATAAATAGGTTTATAGGTCAGGTACCCCCATATTACAACCTAAATAAAGGTTTTAACCCCCTGATTGCCCCTAGAGTTAACCCTTTCACCAGTGATCACTGTATAACTGTCACTGGTGACGCTGGTTAGCCAGTTAGTTATTTCGTTATTTAGGTTCCCCGTCAGGTTTTTATATAGCGTCAGGTACCCCCATATATTACCTAATAAAGGTTTAACCCCCTGATTGCCCCTAGTTAACCCTTTCACCCCCTTTTGCCAGTGTCACTAAGCGATCGTTTTTCTGATCGCTGCATTAGTGTCGCTAGGTAACCAGTTTTTTTTTGTATTACTGTTACGGGTGACGCTGGTTAGTTAGCTTGTTTTTTATACTGTCAGGGCACCCGCCATTTATTACCCAATAACGGTTTAACCCCCTGATCGCCCGGCGGGTGATATCAATTAGGTTTTAGGGTCAAATAAGGTCTGCGTCGCCCCAGGTTAGTGCCAGTACCGCAAACACCCACGCACAAAGCATACACCTCCCTTAGTGGCACAGTATCTGAACAGATCAATATCTGATCTGATCAGATCTATACTAGCGTCCCAGCAGTTTAGGGTTCCAAAAAAAAACGCATTGTTAGCGGGATCAGCCCAGATACCTGCTAGCACCTGCGTTTTCCCCCTCCGCCCAGCCCAGCCCACCCAAGTGCAGTATCGATCGATCACTGTCACTTACAAAACACTAAGCACACATAACTGCAGCGTTCGCAGAGTCAGGCCTGATCCCTGCGATCGCTAACATTTTTTTTGTGGTAGCGTTTTGATTCAGTCGCTTCAGTCAGGAGCTTTTTTACCTGTGAATCTCAAAAAAATAAAAAAAAATAAAATAGTTGTCGTTTTATTGTTCTCTCTCTCACTCTATTCTCTCTCTATTGTTGCTCTTTTTTTACTCCATTCTATTCTGCAATGTTTTATTATGTTTTATTATGTTTTATTATGTTTTATCATGCTTGCTTTTCAGGTATGTAATTTTGTTTACTGTGTGTTTTAGTGTTGAGCATTTTTTTGTTTTCAGGTGCGCCATTCAGTTGCAACGCGGATTTATTTATCTTGACAGCAACAGCGTTTGCTCCCACGATACATAAAGCCGCGACTCCAACGCTGTAGGAGGTGATTTCACCACCACAGTAAAAAAAAGAGCATATATGCCGAAGCATGGGGGCAGCAGGGGGGGGGAGCGATTGGCTCCTAATGCCACGTACATACGGTCGAAATTCCGACCGTGTGTACACGGCATAACTTTTGCGGGAGGATGCCCCCATGCATCGGCATATATAAATGGTGCATGTATGCCCATCATTAGAAGTGGGTGGATGAAGGGAGGTATTCTAATGGTGGGCATACCCACCAATCAATCTCTTTTTTTCGTTCAGCCAAGAGGCTGCATGAAAAAAAAAAGATTACAATATATGTCCAGTATGTTGCTGGACTTTGAATGGTTATACCAGAATGATGCCTGCAGGTTTAGGTATCATCTTGGTATCATTCTTTTCAGCCAGTGATCGGCTTTCATGTAAAAGCAATTCTAGCGGGTAATTAGCCTCTAGACTGCTTTTACAAGCAGTGGGAGGGAATGTCCCCCCTCCCGGATATAAACCGCGCCATTGGGAAATTGGGAAAGCATTTTATCACACCAATCTTGGTGTGGTCAGATGCTTTGAGGGCAGAGGAAAGATCTAGGGTCTAATAGACCCCAATTTTTTCAAAAAAAGAGTACCTGTCACTGCCTATTGCTATCATAGGGGATATTTACATTCCCTGAGATAACAATAAAAATCATAACAAAGAAAAAAAATGGAAGGAACAGTTTTAAAAATAAAATAAAAAAGCTAAATAAATAAAAAAAAAAAACAAAAAAAAAAAAAAAAAGCACCCCTGCCCCCCCTTCTCTTGCGCAAAGGCGTACACAAGCGTTGGTCTGGCGTCATATGTAAACAGCAATTGCACCATGCATGTGAGGTATCACCGCGAAGGTCAGATCGAGGGCAGTAATTTTAGCAGTAGACCTCCTCCGTGAATCTAATGTGGTATCATGTAAAGGCTTTTAAAGGCTTTTAAAAATGTATGTAGTTTGTCGCCACTGCGTGTTTGTGCGCAATTTTAAAGCATGTCGTGTTTGGTATCCATGTACTCGGCCTAAGATCATATTTTTTATTTCATCAAAAATTTGAGCAATATAGTGTGTTTTAGTGCATTAAAATAAAAAAAAGTGTATTTTTTCCACAAAAAATGCGTTTGAAAAATCGCTGCGCAAATACTGTGTGGAAAAAAAAAATGCAACACCCACCATTTTAATCTGTAGGGCCTTTGCTTTAACAATATATATAGTGTTTGGGGGTTCAACGTAATTTTCTTGCAAAAAAAAAATATGTTTTCATGTAAACAAAAAGTGTCAGAAAGGGCTTTGTCTACAAGTGGTTAGAAGAGTGGGTGACGTGTGACATAGGCTTCTAAATGTTGTGCATAAAATGCCAGGACAGTTCAAACCCCCCCAAATGACCCCATTTTGGAAAGTAGACACCCCAAGCTATTTGCTGAGAGCAATGTTGAGCCCATTAAATATTTTTTTTTTTTGTCCCAAGAGATTGAATAATGAAAAAAAAAAAATATATATATTTTTTTTTACAAAAAGTTGTCACTAAATGATATATTGCTCAAACATGTCATGGGCATATGTGGAAATACACCCCAAAATACATTCTGTTGCTTCTCCTGAGTACGGGGATACCACATGTGTGGGACTTTTTGGGAGCCTAGCTGCGTACGGAACCCCAAAAACCAATCACCGCCTTCAGGCTTTCTAAGGGTGTAATTTTTTTATTTCACTTCTCACTGCCAATCACAGTTTCGGAGGCCATGGAATGCCCAGATGGCATAAAACCCCCAAAATGACCCCATTTTGGAAAGTAGACACCCCAAGCTATTTGCTGAGAGGTATTGTGAGTATTTTGCAGATCTCGCTTTTTGTCACAAAGTTTGAAAATTGAAAAAAGAAAAAAATTTTTTTTTTTTCTTTACTTTCTTCATTTTCAAAAACAAATGAGAGCTGTAAAATACTCACCATGCCTCTCAACAAATAGCTTGGGGTGTCTACTTTCCAAAATGGGGTCATTTGGGGGGGTTTTGTGCTATTTTGGCATTTTATGGCCTTCGAAACGGTGATAGGTAGTGAGGAGTGAAATCAAAAATTTGCACCCTTAGAATCCTGAAGGCGGTGCTTGGGTTTCGGGGCCCCGTACGCGGCTAGGCTCCCAAAAAGTCCCACACATGTGGTATCCCCATACTCAGGAGAAGCAGCAAAATGTATTTTGGGGTGCAATTCCACATATAACTATGGCATGTGTGAGCAATATATCATTTAGTGACAACTTTTTGAAAAAAAAAAAAATCTTTTTTATTTTTGTCTTTATTCAATCACTTGGGACTAAAAAAAAAAATATTCAATGGGCTCAACATGCCTCTCAGCAAATAGCTTGGGGTGTCTACTTTCCAAAATGGGGTCATTTGGGGGGGTTTTGTACTTCTCTGCCATTTTAGCACCTCAAGAAATGAAATAGGCAGTCATAAATTAAAAGCGGTGTAAATTCCAGAAAATGTACTCTAGTTTGTAGACGCTATAACTTTTGCGCAAACCAATAAATATACGCTTATTGGCATTTTTTTTTACTAAAGACATGTGGCTGAATACATTTTGGCCCAAATGTTTGACTAAAATTGAGTTTATTAGATTTTTTTTATAACAAAAAGTAGAAAATCTCTTTTTTTTTCAAAATTTTCGCTCTTTTTCCGTTTATATCGCAAAAAAATAAAAATCACAGAGGCAATCAAATACCATCAAAAGAAAGCTCTATTTGTGGGAAGAAAAGGACGCAAATTTCGTTTGGTTACAAAATTGCATGACCGCGCAATTACCAGTTAAAGTAGTGCAGTGCGAAATTGAAAAAAGACCTCTGGTCCTTTGGCTGCCAAATGGTCCGGGGCTGAAGTGGTTAAAGGGGTGGGCAGAACTCCTCTTTAAGAAACAGGGGGCTTATAATTTGTCTTTAATCAGAGCCTGTAAACTAAAATGATGCTCAATTACATTTGGAAAATTTGAAGTAGACCGGCACTTACAGGGCTGCTTTTGCTTGCCCCCACAATTCTACATGGATGTTCCAAAAAGATACATTAAATGACTAAACGTTTTGCACCTGACCATAATACTATATAAAGCCAATACAAATTATTTTGTTCAAGTTTTTCCAGTTAAGGTTCCGTTTATGCTATAGCATATAAAGACATTTTAGATGATTGCTCGCTTCCAACTTTGTGGCAAGGCAACAGTTCAGGGAGGGCCTGTATCTGGGCCAGCATGCTATGCTCCTCTGTACAAAACCAAGAGTTGATTTAAGGACTCTGGTGTAAAGAAACACAAGTTGCCTGCACAGAGCCCAGATTTAGCCGAGATTAGAAAATTTTTGGGATGAATTGCCAATTGTGAACCAGATCTTCTTGTCTAATGTCAATATATACCAACATAAATGCTCATTTGGCTGAAGGGCATACATTTTCACAGACGGGGTCCAAAAAGAGTTCCTGGAGGAGTGAAGTCTGTTATAGCCACAAAGGGAGGCCAGCTCCATATTAATGCCCATAGTTTTAGAATGGGTTGTCCAGTAAGCTCAAATAGGTGTGAGTGTCAGGTGGAGTCATATTGCAGCTAGAGTTTTCACAAAGCGAGGTAAGAAATAGCAGACTACTTGCTCTGCTCTCAACATGTTTCCTTCACCAGCTCCCTTATGGCAATCGATAAACAGATTACCATGTAGAATAGATTTTTTTATTTTTTTTCATTACAGCATATTTTGAAATATTTATGATTTTCAGTATCTTAATTTGTGTCAAAACATGAAAGGTTTCCAAATTAGTATACATTCATAATTGATGTTCTTTCATATAGGGAAACATTTTGGTCTTTAGCTATAGTCCCCATGTGGATGAGAAAATTACACCCCAAAATTTCCAAAAACAGGCCTTCTAACATTACACATACTATAAAACCCCAGTTGAGTAATATGATGTCTTAAAACATTTCTGATGTGAAACCAGCATTTCTCAGTGCTTTGCTGTAAATCCACATGGTACTTACAATTCAGCAGCAGGCAGCTACAGTTAAAGAGTAGCAAAAATATCACTTGATTCAGGCTGTGCTAAAGAATAATCAGAAAAATCACTTGACAAGCCAGTTAGAACTACAATGAAATATGACAATTTTCAGGAACTTGGATGCCCCTAGTATGCTAAATAGACATTTTGTTTTGCTTGAAACAGAAGGGTGAAATATATTAAAATGCAATGGATTATTGCCTTATGTAATGTGTTTACATCCAGGAGTACTTTACAGACTGTCCAAGGAAAAGTGCTGCTTGATGATTTAAGTAGGGAAAATAATATGGAAGAAGTTTTCTCTTTATAAGCTGCACAAAGCAGGATGCTTATGTAATTCAAGATATTGGATGTGGCAAGTAACTGACGTGATGTTGCTTCTGGGTGAAGCTATAAATTTTTTCTGACATTTTTTGGTCATATTATTTGAATTAAGATCTTGTTTTGAAAACCCATGTGTTTAATTTAAAATTCAGAATTACTGAAGAATGTTCATCTTTTGAAACTTTTAATGCTTATAATGTAAGAGAACCACACAAATCAAGGAGGTCAGGATTGGCCCATGCGCCAAGGTAGTCCATTTTCCTCAGGTAATATAATATACTAATGGCAAAATATCACAGTTAGGTGGACTAATATTGTAAAAGGACTTGCAGTCTAAATAAAATTATCCCATCAGCTTCTGACTTGAATAGAAGCAAATTGTCCCCTTGTAAACAAAAGGGAGAGCCTCTGTTGTTTTCTTGGGTTAACAGGCTGTTGTGTAACTATTCTGATGTAACTTTCAATGTATTTAACTAATGTTTTATAATTGTATTTCTATTTTGTTAATACAATTTTTGTTTTACAAATAAACATTTAATACATAACAAAGGATTTCCAATGAGTTTGCTAAAAAAAAAAAAAAAAAAAAAAAAGAAAAAACAGATCAGTAATCATCTCTTTAAGAGGAAGTAAACCCTCCTGCAAAAATAAAAATTAAAACACACCCTGCAAGATAAAGGAATAATGAGTTAGTATGCATAGCATACTAGCTCATTATGAATTACTTACCCGAGAATGAAGCCCCTGCAGCCATCCTCGTCTCCCTCTCAGGCCGCCGACATGTCGCCCGGGGCTTGCTCACGGCTCTGGCGCTGTGGTTGGCCGGAGCCGCGATGATGTCACTCACGCGCATGCTAAGGTGCCACCGCGAACGGCACAGTACAACTTGCTTCATTCCATTGCTTCAGTTGGCTTAAGTGCGCATGTGCCGCATGACGTCGGCACATGCAAATACAGGGATATCTCCTAAACCGTGCAGGTTTAGGAGATATCCAGTGCAGTTGCAGGCAAGCCTAATTATAGGCTTGCCTGTAGCTTAAAGTGGTTGTAAAGGGTTTACAACCACTTTAAATGCAAATTGGTTCTCACTGGAATGCAGGGCAATGCCATCCAATAGTGGAATCATTGCAATGGGATTTATTTACTGGAGAGTGCAAAATCTGCTGCAGCTCTGCATAGAAACCAGTCAGCTTTTTTTTTTGGCAAAGCTTAATTGAACAAGCTGAAGTTAAAAGCTGATTGACCTTAACCGCTTGCCGACCGCCTCATGCAGATATACTGCCACAGAAGGGCACATACAGGCAAACTAACGTACCTGTATGTGGCCTTTTAAGAGGCGGCCTGTGGGCATGCGCGCGGCAAGCTCCGTGAGTCGGGGATACCTGCGGCTGTCTCATGGAGAGGAAGAACGGGGAGATGCTAATGTAAACAAGCATCTCCCCGTTCTGCATAGTGACAGTGTCACTGATCTCTGCTCCCTGTGATTGGGAGCAGAGATCAGTGATGTGCCACACGTAGCCACGCCCCCCACAGTTAGAATCACTCCCCAGGACACACTTAACCCCTTAACTGCCCCTAGTGGTTAACCCCTTCACTGTCAGTGTCGTTTACACAGGAATCAGTGCATTTGTATTTCACTGATTGCTGTATATATGACAATGGTCCCAAAAATGTGTCAAAAATGTCAGATGTGTCACCATAATGTCGCAGTCATGATAAAAATTGCTGATCACCGCCATTATTAGTAAAAAAAAAAAAAAAAAATTATTAATAAAAATGCCATAAAACTATCCCCTATTTTGTAAACGCTATAACTTTTGTGCAAACCAATCAATAATCGCTTATTGCAATTTTGTTTACCAAAAATATGTAGAAGAATACGTATCGGCCTAAACTGAGGAAAAAAAATTTTTTTTTTATATATTTTTGGGGGATATTTATTATAGCAAAATGTAAAAAAATAATGCAAAATTGTTGCTCTTGTTTTGCTTATAGCGCAAAAAAAAAAAAACCGCAGAGGTGATCAAATACCACCAAAAGAAAGCTCTATTTGTGGAAAAAAAAGGACGTCAATTTTGTTTGGGAGCCACATCGCACGACCTTGCAATTGTCAGTTAAAGCGACGCAAAGCCGAATCGCAAAAAGTGCTCTGGTCAGGAAGGGGGTAAATTCTTCCAGGGCTGAAGTGGTTAATGCACAACTGCAAAAGATTTTGCACTCTCCAGTTTTAGTAAATCAACCCCATTGAGTCACTGCCCTGACTTATTTACTTGTTTTACTGTTTTAATTTTAGCTTGAGCTGTTGAGCTGTATAAACAGGGGCTTTTTTCAGCATGAGCTAGGAAAACTGAAAGATGTACGAATGGGCTAAAACTTCACCTGCTGGGTCAAAATGAGAACACAAAACATTGATATGCAATATTTATTTTTTGTCTAACTAAAAGAAAGATTATTATTTTTCATTTCCTGATAATTCCAAATAAAGAAGGAGCATGCAAAGCTAGGCTACAATCTGTTTAAAAATACTCATCTTTCAGTGTAAATCTATAGTCTTATTACTAGATATAAATACAGTCTTTTATATTAACCTTGCATTAAATAAATTATTGGAGCATTTAGTTTGTTAAAAATTAAAGACCTGATATATTGCAATTTTTGCCCCAAGTTCATTGCTTGTTTAAAATAGAGCGATGTTCTGGAAAATGTAAAAAAACCTACCATGCATAACATTTGAACTTTGGTTCATGCAACTTAAAAAAAACACATTTGTTCTCATAACCTTTGTTAACGATTTACTATTTGCTTTAATGGGACTTTAACCACTTCCCGACCGCCCCCTGTATATTTACGTCGGCAGAATGGCACGTACAGGCAGAATCACGTACCTGTACGTGACATTCTTCCGGCGGTTGGGGGGTCCGATCGGACCCCCCTCCGCCGGCGGGGACGGTCGGGATCGCTTCAGGAGCGATCCGGGACGAGGGGACGGCCAGTGGTTTCTGGCCACCCCCTCGCGATCGCTCCTGGCCAATGAAAAAACTTCCCCTTCCTGTCTATTGTATAGACAGGAAGGCGGAAGTGATGTCACGCTCGGTGCGCCGGTCTATGTGACCGGAGACGCCGAGCGGCGAACATGTACAGGTTAGTGCACAACACTACACTGACACCAGTACAGTTAGGCACATATTCCACCCCCCCTGTCACCCCCTGATCACCCCCCAGATCACCCCCCCTCCCCCCCCAGTCACAGTGTCACTAATTGCAGTGATCATTTATTTACTGATCACTGCATTTAGTGTCAGTGTGACTGTAATAACTGTCAGGGCAGTTAGTTTTAGGTCCAAGGTAGCCCCCTACCCCCCCTAATAAAGGTTTAACCCCTTGATTGCCCCCCAGGTAACCCTTTCACCCCTTTTGCCAGTGTCACTAAGCGATCGTTTTTCTGATCGCTGTATTAGTGTCACTGCTGTCGCTAGGTAACCATTTTTTTTTTTAGGTAACCGCCATGTTTATATAGGTTCATAAATAGGTTTATAGGTCAGGTACCCCCATATTACAACCTAAATAAAGGTTTTAACCCCCTGATTGCCCCTAGAGTTAACCCTTTCACCAGTGATCACTGTATAACTGTCACTGGTGACGCTGGTTAGCCAGTTAGTTATTTTGTTATTTAGGTTCCCCGTCAGGTTTTTATATAGCGTCAGGTACCCCCATATATTACCTAATAAAGGTTTTAACCCCCTGATTGCCCCTAGTTAACCCTTTCACCCCCTTTTGCCAGTGTCACTAAGCGATCGTTTTTCTGATCGCTGCATTAGTGTCGCTAGGTAACCATTTTTTTTTTTTTAGGTAACCGCCATGTTTATATAGGTTCATAAATAGGTTTATAGGTCAGGTACCCCCATATTACAACCTAAATAAAGGTTTTAACCCCCTGATTGCCCCTAGAGTTAACCCTTTCACCAGTGATCACTGTATAACTGTCACTGGTGACGCTGGTTAGCCAGTTAGTTATTTCGTTATTTAGGTTCCCCGTCAGGTTTTTATATAGCGTCAGGTACCCCCATATATTACCTAATAAAGGTTTAACCCCCTGATTGCCCCTAGTTAACCCTTTCACCCCCTTTTGCCAGTGTCACTAAGCGATCGTTTTTCTGATCGCTGCATTAGTGTCGCTAGGTAACCAGTTTTTTTTTGTATTACTGTTACGGGTGACGCTGGTTAGTTAGCTTGTTTTTTATACTGTCAGGGCACCCGCCATTTATTACCCAATAACGGTTTAACCCCCTGATCGCCCGGCGGGTGATATCAATTAGGTTTTAGGGTCAAATAAGGTCTGCGTCGCCCCAGGTTAGTGCCAGTACCGCAAACACCCACGCGCAAAGCATACACCTCCCTTAGTGGCACAGTATCTGAACAGATCGATATCTGATCTGATCAGATCAGATCTATACTAGCGTCCCAGCAGTTTAGGGTTCCAAAAAAAAACGCATTGTTAGCGGGATCAGCCCAGATACCTGCTAGCACCTGCGTTTTCCCCCTCCGCCCAGCCCAGCCCACCCAAGTGCAGTATCGATCGATCACTGTCACTTACAAAACACTAAGCACACATAACTGCAGCGTTCGCAGAGTCAGGCCTGATCCCTGCGATCGCTAACAGTTTTTTTGTGGTAGCGTTTTGATTCAGTCGCTTCAGTCAGGAGCTTTTTTACCTGTGAATCTCAAAAAAATAAAAAAAAATAAAATAGTTGTCGTTTTATTGTTCTCTCTCTCACTCTATTCTCTCTCTATTGTTGCTCTTTTTTTTACTCCATTCTATTCTGCAATGTTTTATTATGTTTTATCATGTTTTATCATGCTTGCTTTTCAGGTATGTAATTTTTGTTTACTGTGTTTTAGTGTTGAGCATTTTTTTGTTTTCAGGTGCGCCATTCAGTTGCAACGCGGATTTATTTATCTTGACAGCAACAGCGTTTGCTCCCACGATACATAAAGCCGCGACTCCAACGCTGTAGGAGGTGATTTCACCACCACAGTTAAAAAAAAGAGCATATATGCCGAAGCATGGGGGCAGCAGGGGGGGGAGGAGCGATTGGCTCCTAATGCCACGTACATACGGTCGAAATTCCGACCGTGTGTACACGGCATAACTTTTGCGGGAGGATGCCCCCATGCATCGGCATATATAAATGGTGCATGTATGCCCATCATTAGAAGTGGGTGGATGAAGGGAGGTATTCTAATGGTGGGCATACCCACCAATCAATCTCTTTTTTTCGTTCAGCCAAGAGGCTGCATGAAAAAAAAAAGATTACAATATATGTCCAGTATGTTGCTGGACTTTGAATGGTTATACCAGAATGATGCCTGCAGGTTTAGGTATCATCTTGGTATCATTCTTTTCAGCCAGTGATCGGCTTTCATGTAAAAGCAATTCTAGCGGGTAATTAGCCTCTAGACTGCTTTTACAAGCAGTGGGAGGGAATGTCCCCCCTCCCGGATATAAACCGCGCCATTGGGAAATTGGGAAAGCATTTTATCACACCAATCTTGGTGTGGTCAGATGCTTTGAGGGCAGAGGAAAGATCTAGGGTCTAATAGACCCCAATTTTTTCAAAAAAAGAGTACCTGTCACTGCCTATTGCTATCATAGGGGATATTTACATTCCCTGAGATAACAATAAAAATCATAACAAAGAAAAAAAATGGAAGGAACAGTTTAAAAATAAAATAAAAAAGCTAAATAAATAAAAAAAAAAACAAAAAAAAAAAAAAAAAAGCACCCCTGCCCCCCCTTCTCTTGCGCAAAGGCGTACACAAGCGTTGGTCTGGCGTCATATGTAAACAGCAATTGCACCATGCATGTGAGGTATCACCGCGAAGGTCAGATCGAGGGCAGTAATTTTAGCAGTAGACCTCCTCCGTGAATCTAATGTGGTATCATGTAAAGGCTTTTAAAGGCTTTTAAAAATGTATGTAGTTTGTCGCCACTGCGTGTTTGTGCGCAATTTTAAAGCATGTCGTGTTTGGTATCCATGTACTCGGCCTAAGATCATATTTTTTTTATTTCATCAAAAATTTGAGCAATATAGTGTGTTTTAGTGCATTAAAATAAAAAAAAGTGTATTTTTTCCACAAAAAATGCGTTTGAAAAATCGCTGCGCAAATACTGTGTGGAAAAAAAAAAAATGCAACACCCACCATTTTAATCTGTAGGGCCTTTGCTTTAACAATATATATAGTGTTTGGGGGTTCAACGTAATTTTCTTGCAAAAAAAAAATATGTTTTCATGTAAACAAAAAGTGTCAGAAAGGGCTTTGTCTACAAGTGGTTAGAAGAGTGGGTGACGTGTGACATAGGCTTCTAAATGTTGTGCATAAAATGCCAGGACAGTTCAAACCCCCCCCAAATGACCCCATTTTGGAAAGTAGACACCCCAAGCTATTTGATGAGAGCAATGTTGAGCCCATTAAATATTTTTTTTTTTTTGTCCCAAGAGATTGAATAATGAAAAAAAAAAAAAAAATATATATATTTTTTTTACAAAAAGTTGTCACTAAATGATATATTGCTCAAACATGTCATGGGCATATGTGGAAATACACCCCAAAATACATTCTGTTGCTTCTCCTGAGTACGGGGATACCACATGTGTGGGACTTTTTGGGAGCCTAGCTGCGTACGGAACCCCAAAAACCAATCACCGCCTTCAGGCTTTCTAAGGGTGTAATTTTTTTATTTCACTTCTCACTGCCAATCACAGTTTCGGAGGCCATGGAATGCCCAGATGGCATAAAACCCCCCAAAATGACCCCATTTTGGAAAGTAGACACCCCAAGCTATTTGCTGAGAGGTATTGTGAGTATTTTGCAGATGTCGCTTTTTGTCACAAAGTTTTGAAAATTGAAAAAAGAAAAAAAATTTTTTTTTTCTTTTTACTTTCTTCATTTTCAAAAACAAATGAGAGCTGTAAAATACTCACCATGCCTCTCAACAAATAGCTTGGGGTGTCTACTTTCCAAAATGGGGTCATTTGGGGGGGTTTTGTGCTATTTTGGCATTTTATGGCCTTCGAAACGGTGATAGGTAGTGAGGAGTGAAATCAAAAATTTGCACCCTTAGAAATCCTGAAGGCGGTGCTTGGGTTTCGGGGCCCCGTACGCGGCTAGGCTCCCAAAAAGTCCCACACATGTGGTATCCCCATACTCAGGAGAAGCAGCAAAATGTATTTTGGGGTGCAATTCCACATATAACTATGGCATGTGTGAGCAATATATCATTTAGTGACAACTTTTTGAAAAAAAAAAAAAAAATCTTTTTTATTTTTGTCTTTATTCAATCACTTGGGACTAAAAAAAAAAATATTCAATGGGCTCAACATGCCTCTCAGCAAATAGCTTGGGGTGTCTACTTTCCAAAATGGGGTCATTTGGGGGGGTTTTGTACTTCTCTGCCATTTTAGCACCTCAAGAAATGAAATAGGCAGTCATAAATTAAAAGCGGTGTAAATTCCAGAAAATGTACTCTAGTTTGTAGACGCTATAACTTTTTGCGCAAACCAATAAATATACGCTTATTGGCATTTTTTTTTACTAAAGACATGTGGCTGAATACATTTTGGCCCAAATGTTTGACTAAAATTGAGTTTATTAGATTTTTTTTTATAACAAAAAGTAGAAAATCTCTTTTTTTTTCAAAATTTTCGCTCTTTTTCCGTTTATATCTCAAAAAATAAAAATCACAGAGGCAATCAAATACCATCAAAAGAAAGCTCTATTTGTGGGAAGAAAAGGACGCAAATTTCGTTTGGTTACAAAATTGCATGACCGCGCAATTACCAGTTAAAGTAGTGCAGTGCGAAATTGAAAAAAGACCTCTGGTCCTTTGGCTGCCAAATGGTCCGGGGCTGAAGTGGTTAAAGAAAAATTCCATAATTCCACTCCTCTACAGGTAAACATTAGCATGTGATGCTGGAAAAGAACATGCTGTAAAATAGTATACATGATGAATTAAAGAGAGTCACATCAAGAAATATCTCTTTTTTTAGGTAAATGTATTTCAAGTAGGTTATAAGAAAAATTGTTAGGAAATAAAAGGTTGTCTGTCTGTATTTAAATTTTTATTTCAAACTTGTTTTATCTAACACATGTCAGCAAATTTAGGGTAACTTTACTTCCTATAAATATAAACAGAATTTTATCAAAGTATTAGGCCTCATTCATGCAGACAAATAGGCACAGACAGTGGCAAGAGACAACATATTTCATAGCTGTTAACTTTTAATATTAGGACACTTACCTGTCCACGAATCCAGTGGTGTCCTCACCCCATTTGATTATTCAATCAGCTCTCGGGTGCTGCCGCTATATTTCTTGTAAGGGAAACTGTCAGAGAACTCGTACAGCAAGTGCTCATTCCTATGCCACAGCTGCTAATCCCCATTCCTCTAATGCTAATGCGCATGTGCAGAGCCACAGACAGAGACAGGCAAGGATTGGAACGGGCATGCGCAATGGTGCATCCATACGAACTCTTGCACGTGTGCGCTAGTGTGCGCACACTCGCACGCACCCATGAATCCTGGCGCATGGCGCCCTATTTAAACTGAGAGTCTGCCTAGCTCTAGTGCTGGATTGTCTTCAGCTCGTTCCTGTGTTCCTGATTACTATTTATATCTGCTGACCTTGTTCCTGAAACCCAGCTTCCCTCTGACTATTCTCCTGGATCATCTCTGCCTGTTTATTTGCCTTTTGCTTATATTACTGCCCCCGGCTTGGACTTATGACTATGGCTCTGCCTCCTGTTTGGATACCCCGCTGCCAGCACATTACCGCACATATGCCTGTTCCTGACTCTGCAACTGATACTGAACCTGCACCTGCATGTCTGGCTCCCGCTGAACAAGTCTTGTGACCAGCTTCCACGTCACCACAACCAGAGTGTCTTCAAGCTTCAGTTCGCTCCCACTGCTGGCAGGCACCTGCATTCTTCCGCTGCCCTAGCAGTCCCTGTCTCCACTACCAGGAGTGCTCGGACAGGAACCGTGCAAGAGACCTCCCTCATCATCTTTGGCTCCACTGTAAGGTATGTGACAGAAACCGGCAGTGAAGCCTTGCAGTCTCACAGCTGGCTTCCTACTACGCATGCACCAGATACCCGCTCCCCCCCTGAAAGGTGCAAAATGTGGTAGCGGAGGGGAGGAAGAAGTAAACAAGCAGAGCTTCTACTTTTGGGTGGAGCTCCACTTTAAGCACACCAATTGTTAAATAGTCCAAAGTCCCAAAAAATACCATACACATCTAATCATCTCAAAAATAAATAATAATATGAGTCAAAACTTAAAAATTATTATATAATCTACTGAGGAAGCCCAATCACTGGGTGCAACGCATCTAGGAGGGAAAAGCCAAGCTTGTGACATCACGTCAGAGTCTGTTCATCTTTACATTGTTTAATATATAAGCAAAGTCCGTGGTAAGCCTGGTTGAGCTGAGAGGATGCAAGCCTTTTGTAAACTAAGGGTGAGTTGAGAGATCTGCCTGGATTATGAAGTGAGGAGCGTGTTAAATTATTTTATGGAGATGAGCAGGCCCTTCACCTGGTGATGGATTTGCACTTGCATGAAGAGTGGCAAACACAAGGTGTTTTGGAGCTATAGGAATATTTTCACATATATTTCTCATGTTTGGACTCATATTATTCATTCATTTTTGAGCTCATTAGATGTGTATGGTAGCTCGCTTTTTTGGGGGGGACTTTGGAATATTTAATAATTTATGTGCTTAAGTGCTGTGATTTGAAATTTATAATTTGGTGCTGTGGAATCACCTTTGAAGTGTTTGGCTGTGCCACATTATTTTTAGTTTTATTTATTTAATTACATTTTTATTTTATGTGTGTATTTCACTTTATTTTGTGTGTATTAATTGCACTGATTGTATTCACTATATACAAGAGACAGCATATTGCTGTGGCTGGGATGGCAGGTGGCTGCAACCTGGAAGCACATTCAAAGTAATGATAGGCTGACCGGAGAAACAGCTGTCCAAATGTATCTGCAAATTGGGTATAACCTGAGGTTAGATATAGATGTCCGATACTAGTCACACACAGATGTGTCCAGGGATGAAAATCTGTCCATAACCACAGTAATTGTTGGATGGGTGGATACATGAGAAGATTGGCAGACAGCTGTGCCTCCTGTTAGCCTGTCATTGCTTTGTACAGGCTGAATGGCTGCAGCTGTCTGCAACCACCTGTCAGCTCAGCTGCACCAATAATCTGTCTTTTGCCACTCTCCATGTCTGTTCATCTCTGTGAATTTGGCCTTAAATGACAGAAATTGTTTTTAATATTTATAACATACACTCTAGACATATAGCTTTCTCTGTATAAAGGGGCCATGCACAGTAAATAAAAAAATATTTTCATTGGTACAGCTTTTCTTTTTTGGATCAGAATGCAGTTCTATTATTTTTTTATGTGCCCATGCACATGTACTGCGTTCAGATCCATAAAATCTGAATTGAAAAATCTGCATCTGAGCTCACTAATTTACCTCAGATGAATATATGCATGTGTAAATGTGTATGTGCATATACTGTATGTGTATATGAGGTATTTAAATCTTAGCTTACAAAGAAAAGACCAATTTTACACATATAATTTCATGCACATATTATGTGTCTGTAAGCATGTAAACACATGCACTTTATGGACCATGCTTGCTTTTTTTACAGGATCTTTCTGCCAGTAAGATCCTGCATTCATGATCAATGGTTCTATTATGGCCATGTGCATGAAGCCATAGTCATCATTCATCTGATTTACAACGTTGGTCTCATGGTTGCTATCTCAAGAGATAATGGCCTGTTGTGCCAAACTTCTGTCCACACAGCATATGAAGAAGTGCCGCCTTGGTTATATAATGCACAGCACAGTGTACAGTGTGGAATTACATATAATATACTGTATAATGTCCAGCACACCAGTATGTACCATAAAGCACAGAAGGAAGAGTAGAGCAGTCCTGCCTATAAAAAGTACAGAGGATACACATTGCAGCAGTCTGGAGTGTGTAATATACAGCTAGTGCAACATTCTGAAGATATCATGTACAGTATTGTTTACATAATTCAGTAGACTATGCAAACTACAACAAATAATACACTGGCCATATTTAAAGTGGTTCTAAAGGCTAAAGGTTTTTTTTTACCTTTATGCATCCTATGCATGAAGTTAAACCATCTGTGTGCAGCTCTCCTCCAAGCCCCCTTAATACTTACCTGAGCCCGATCTTAATCCAACAATGTGCATGAGAGCATCTGCTTTCACAGCTCTCTCCCTCCTTATTGGCTCAGACACAGTCTCTCACTGCTGTCAATCACGGCCAGTGTGCATGGAGCAGAGCTGAGCCATACTATTTGTTTCAATGGACACACATAGCGGAACTCAGGAGCAAGCAGGCACGAGTGCCCCTATAGTAAGCGGCTTGCTATGGGGGCACTTAGCAAGCAGGAGAAGCCCATAGCACTGGCAGTGGACCCGAGAAGAGGAAGATTTGGACTGCTGTGTGCAAAACCATCACTTTAAGTAATTTAGTAAAGGACAGAAGACTGCTTAGACAGATGATGTCCAATATGATGAAACGTGTCGGATGACGGTAGTGGAATCATTGCATACTTACCTACATGTTACAAGCTTGTTTATCCAGCATTTTTGTAAGTGTAAACCCCCTTTTTTTACAATAAATATACCAATTGCGGTTCACCGTAAGTTTTTAAGTCTGTGTCTTGCTACTGGGAACCTTTGGGGTATATCGGATGGGACCCATCCTGCTTACAATGTCCTCCTGTGGTGGATTTCATTGAGGTTCATCCGCACCAATGCCTGTTTGACACACCTGCTACATAGTATGTGTGTACATCGTCCCTGGTAAGTGTGCCAACCTTATCACTTTCTACTGCACTTTTTGGATCTATATTTAATCAATTTCCCTGTACACGTCAAGAGAGACTTTCTATGGATGTTTATTCTTTGGATTAACCGCCTCTTGGTGTCTCCATATGGATTTGGACTATATGGGTTGTTCATTAACTCATGTTCACTGTTAAATTGACATTCATCTTTTACGTTTATTCATTTACTTTTATATTCACCATTTCGAGTGCTACACTATAATTTTTAAATGTTTCTTTGCACTATATTGTCTAGTGGAGTGTTGGTAGCGTATCGATCTCTATGCGAAGTTTTCCTTTTTTTTTTTATTACTTGCTTAGACATAGCCACTGTTAAAGCATTCAATGGAAGAAAGGAAGGGTGGACAGCCGCACTCCAATATAACACCTTTATTCATATAAATCGTGATCCATACACCAACAGAGGCACAGGTTACAGATACAAATATTGACGCATTTCACACCGTTACTGGTGCTTAATCATAGCTGTAGGACCTCCGACCACAATTTTTCATTTATGTGTATAGACTCCTGGTCACTTGACCAGACACATCTTCTCCAGATTGTGATCAGGTGTTATCCTTCAAAAATTTCACACACATAGAAAGGAGTGGGTGTGGAGGCGATCAGTGCAAATAGCATACTAAAATTACCCATGGACCCACTCCCGTTATTATGAGCTAAGCAAGTTAAATCTCTCTCCACAAGTTTCTAGAATAAGTCTAAATCCTTACCTCATGAAGCAATGGGATAGAAGTCTGACTTTCATTTAAAAGAAATTTTAGTACTGCAATCTACGGGATCCTCAGGAAGAGGACTGGATTCAATAGCCAAATCAATTAGGTTTTGTAGACCACACACATCAGAAAATAATTGGGGAGATGGAGGAGACTCACCCGTCAAAGAGACATCTGACAAACCTTCCACAGTGTCCCCTGACTCATTGAAATAATATTTCCTTAAAGTCAATGCACATTCAAATTTATTGACATCCAATGAAATTCCAATTAAATTAAAATGTTTAGTTGGACAAAAACTCAGTCCTTTACCTAAAACAGATTTTTCAAAATCATTTAAAGATCTAAGTGATAGATTTAGGACATTAGTCTCTAGCACTTGACCTCGTAGCAAATACCGGCTGTTGTTTACAATGCTTGTGTTTCCTTCCTCCTTGCCTTGTTTTCCTGCTTTTTTTCTTCTTTTTTTTGTTGAATTTGCAAGGGTTTTTATTTGTATTCGCACTTTGACCATACACTGGATGATCTCCGCTGGTCGGCAGACCAACAGGTTCTAGGGATGAATCGGAAGCTGTAATAGCCAGAGTGTCATTGACTGGCTCATTCTCAGAAAAACTAACATGCTTTTTAATAGACGATTTCCATTGTCGACCAGAGAAAAGGGAGGGCTTTCTCCAAGTATAAACATTGGCACTTTCATGATCAATGCAGTCTCTTGTCATCTTTTCTTTCTTACTTGCAATAAAAATAAAATTCCAACTTATACAATCTTTTGTTGAGACAATTGTCCAATTCAAAGAAACTATTGTGTCCCTGTAAAACTGTGAGATCTTTTTGAATGGTGGACATTTCACTTTGTAATTGTTTGTGCTCCTTATTCGTTATAAGATATAATAATTTCCATCAATTTAAAAGAGCAAGATGACAAAGTGTCTGTCCATTCCTTTTTAAGATTTTCATTGAATAAATCGAATGTTGGAAATGTTTTGATTCTTAATCCCCGCGGGATCTGTTTTAAAGCAAGGTATTCCGTCAATGAACTCATGTCCCAATAGGATTTGATCTCTTTTACCATCAAATGCTCCAACCGTTGAAAAGATTGTTTCAAGGTAACATCGTCTTTGTCCGCAGATTGCAAGGTATATGTATGTTGATTCAAACAAAGAGGATTATCTGATGGGGCTGTAATGCCGTGTACACAGAGTTCCGCTGAAACTGTCTTGCCTACACACGATCCCACCAAAGTCCAACCACCTAGAACGCACAACACGTACGACGGGACTAGAAAAAGGAAGTTCAATAGCCAGTAGCCAATAGCTGCCATTTCGTACTTGCTTCAGAGCATGTGTCATTTTTGGTCCGTCGGAACAGCATACAGATGAGCGGTTTTCACAATAGGAATTGATTCCGTCGGAAATATTTAAAACATGTTCTATTTCTAGGTCCATCAGAATTTTCAAAAAAAAAAAAGTTAGATGAGGCCCACACACGATCAGAATATCCGATGAAAAGATTCCGTCTGACTTTTTCTGACGGAAAGTCCGACCGTGTGTATGCGGCATAAGGGTCTTGCTGAACCCGGCCTCTGAAGTGGTAGGGCCTGGTGTGGATGCATCAATGGTAGGTGTCTCCATGTAAGGAAATTGAACAGTGATAATAACTTCACAATGGGTGAGGAAAGGGAACTTACACCGAGCAGTTAATGAAATGCACAGTCCAAGACACAGGAAACAAAGAAATGACCGTTCCAGGTGATGATCCCACATTCCCACCATCCTTACTAGCTTAGGAGATGAAGGGTACTGGCTCAGCATAGGCAATCAATGGAAGAAAAGAAGGGTGGATGGCTTCACTCCAGTAAAACACCTGTATTCACATAAATCCTGCTCCATACACCAACAGAGGCACAGGTTACAGATGCAAATAACTGATGTGCTTCACACCGTTACTGGTGCTTAATTATAGCTGTAGGACCACCGACTCCAAACTTAATTTGATGTACATGTACACCAATGAATGACACTTCCATGTCCATATATCCAAATAACACCTAATAAAAACATCTTTATTGAACATGCATACATTTTGTTGAGGCAGTTTTTCTGTATGTCTACATAGTTTTTTGTATTCCTGTATAGTTTTTCTAAGTAAGGGTCTGTATATTTGTTTCTTAATGTTTGCCATTTGGTTAGTCTGTCACATTTGGACACCATTTGGCGAATATTAATTACATTTTTTAGATTTCCACATTAAAATTATATATTTATGTCCATGTGTATGTATATGTATATGTATATATATATATATATATATATATATATATATATATATATATATATATATATATATATATTTATGGTTGAAGCCCTATGGCCGACACGTATCTGAAGGGAAATAACTTAACCAATAAGATCTATAACATGAAAAGGGAGACCTGAAGTGTGCCTTGGTCTATGGCCGGTACGCCAGAAATAAGGGGGCATACCCTGATTAGAAATGAGTATTTGATGGGGGTGATGTTGTGAGAAATGCCCTTAAAAGGGGGAATGGGAGGGTGGGTATCGCGCACCGGAAACCGACGAAGACCACAGGTGAGTGGGCCGGTTAAATACCCTCCCGGGCTCCTCCCATAAATTCAGGCCACCATGTTGGCCTTCCACTTATGGTTGAAGCCCTATGGCCGACACGTATCTGAAGGGAAATAACTTAACCAATAAGATCTATAACATGAAAAGGGAGACCTGAAGTGTGCCTTGGTCTATGGCCGGTACGCCAGAAATAAGGGGGCAAAAACTGAGGTAGGGTTTGAGGATATTTATTGCCTTTTAGTATTGACTACTGCGTGAGCTGGGCGAAGGCCCGTGACATTTCCGCCTGTGGGTCGTGTATATACCGGGTGAAGCAGGCTGACTTCCATCTGCCGAGTCTCTGGATGATGTGGCCTGGGACCCCCTGCTGTGAGGCGGCTGAGGCGGCCCCGATCCGAAAAGAGTGACCGGATTACTCGCTGGGGTTGAGGCGTAGGTTGAGAGGAGAATTCTTACGTGTGTCATGAACTGACAGGTGCTCAAGGGTTTGACTGGAAAAGGCAGAAGGGGATCGGTGTCCCTTTGTTCTGGCAGGAGTGAGAGCAGGCGGTTGAGAACCGTTACTGGGCACCAGGCATTGCCGGTTCTGTATAGATGGATGTCCACCCCGTGGCCAGCTTGCTGAGTCTTGGAGACGTTGAGGTGGAGCACGAAGTGGTCTTGATGGCGAACTAGGTGGCGTCTGCCCAGGGTTTGGCTGGTCGAGCTGTTACGGGTGAATTCGCTGGGACGTAAGAACCCATAGTAGGCCAGGTAGATGGCGGCTTGTATGACCTGGCTGAGGAGGACACCAAAGGGGGAACCAGCGAGTATGGCGGACATCTCGCGGAAGATGGCGCCAGTGATGGGGCGACGTCTGGTTCTGTTTGCTGGTTGCTGCTTCTGGACGCCGCGTAAGACGGCTCGGACGGCGTGGGACGAGAAGACAGACGGTCTAGTAGGATCTTGAAGGGCCAAAAAGTGCTGTATGCCGGCCAGGTATAATTGAAAGTATCTGCGGGGGCCAAGGGCCAGCGAACCAATGGAGGCCAAATATGGCTGCAAAGTCCGTGGAGGCCGCGGCATCTGTCACCACCTGTGGTGAGAAGGGTGAGACGGCCGGGATAAACATGGATATCCCGTTCCACGAGGAAAGGAACTCTTCCCACATCGCTAGGTCTGCTATGGCCGCGGCGTCCAGTTTGAGGATCTGATCGGGGTCTTGTGCCTGTGACAGGTGGACTAAGAGTCGTGAAATGAAGGAACGACCTTGAGGGACGATCCGCATGGCAAAATTGAGCATGCCAAGTAGTGACTGGAGCTGTCGTCTTGTGCACCCTCTCGTGCGGGTGAAGTCCTGAAGAACTGCCCTGATGCGGGTCAGCTTGTCGAGGGGTAGGCTGGCCTGCATGGAGCATGTGTCCAAGACAACTCCGAGGAAGGTGATGGAGTGTGCGGGTCCGTCGACCTTGTGCTCGGCTATGGGGACATTGATATTCTGGAAGACGACTCTTAATTTGTCGAGGTCTACTGGTGAAACGTTAGGCTGCTCTATCAGTAGGAAGTCATCTAGGTAGTGGATGACTTCTGTGCATTGGGCCTTGTGTAGGAGAATCCAGGTGAGGGATTGAGCGAACGTGTCGAAGAGCCAGGGGCTACTTTTGGAGCCGAACGTGAGCTTGGTGGCGAAGTAGTACCTGTCTCTCCACTTGATACCGTGCCAACACCAAAGAGACGGGTGAATCGGCAGAAGTTTGAAGGCGTCCGATATGTCGGCTTTGGACAGCCAGGCCCCTGTGCCTGCTTTGAGGATGGCCTGGATCGCCAAGTCGACGGAGGCGTATTTTAAGGAGAACTCCTCGGAGGGAATTAGGGAGTTGAGGCTGGGGACGTGGCAAGAATGAGGCGCAGACAGGTCGTACACCAAGCGAACTTTATTTGAGAATTTGCCCTTGACAAGCCCAATAGGGCTGACTCTCCAGGTGTTGAAGGGGGGTTGTGTGAAGGGACCAATGACGAAACCTCGCTCCAGCTCGGCTAGGAGTAGTTGGTCTATGGCCTGCTCGTCGGTGGCCGCTGATCTGAGATTCCTACACTCGTAAGTAGTGTGGGGCAGGGAGACAAGGCCGGTATGGAAGCCCGCCGTGAATCCTTGTATGAGGAACGTGGCTAGTGAGGGGATGGGGTGTGAGTCCAGATAGACTCCTAACCATAGGATGTTTATGCGGCTCAGTCACAGATTTTTCGGTTTGAGCTCGCATAGATTTTTCGGGTGCGCCCTGTGGCATACGACGCACACGTGGAGCAACCTGCATTGGCTGAAGTTACACGAGCCGTAGTTGTAATTATTGCAGATGGCCGCTCCTCCCATGGTCCGGACGGGGCGTCCGAGTTTGTCGAGCTGGGGTTTCTGTGTCGGTGCTGGCGGGTTTTGTGCTGGAGCCGAGGTCGAGGGAAACTCGACCGAGTGGCGGAGTGTTGCACTGGAGCACCAGGCGGCGGTGTGCGTGGAGGATTGGCAGACTGCGCACAATGGTGAGCGCAGACCGGCGAAATGGCGACAGAATAATTCTGTGTCCATTAGGCTCCAATCTGTGGGTGACTGGAATTGCGCCATCCTGGCGGCTGCTTTTGCGGAAAAGGAGCGGTGGTAGTCATAAAATGAGAACCCGCCGTATTTGTAGCCCAAATCTACCACGGTGTGGAGATATAAATCCAGCTCTTCCCTTCTGCCGGGGGAAGCTGAGCATATGATGTCTCTAAGCATCCCAAATGACAACGCAAATTCTGGGATGGACAATTTGCGGTTGAGTCTGGGGTCTTTAGCTTTGAGGACCACCGAGACATCTCCCCAGGTATAGGCCTTGTTTTCGGCTAGGTCGTGGACTGAAATGAGAAGGGAGGCGAGGTTGACGTCCTTGCCATCCAGTATGTCCTTCTTAATGCTGGCTGGAACCAGGTGTGCTGGGCAGACCAGGGGACATGTCCCTGCGGTACCTGTGGCGACTGTTGTAGGTGGCTGTATCGTGGCGGGGACGGCCGGGGCCGGGTGAGATTCGAGGAGAGTCACTCTGGCTTGGACGTCCGTGACTGTGTTCGCCAAGGACGACACCATGGTGTGGAGTTGTGTTATGGCCGCAGATATAGACTGGAGGGAGGCTTGCTGAGTGCTGGGCCCTGCCATGGCAGGAGGAGGAAACAAGAGCCTGAAGAGCTCCGCCTTCCTGGCCGTGGCGGGGAACGGCACGCCCCTGCGTCTAAGTTCTGCCGTCAGTCTGGGGATGGTCCATCCCCTGAGGGACTGGATGCTGTCACTCATGGACACTGGGGAACGTGACAAGGGGGCGGTGGGATCCTCGCTGCCCGCTTGCGACATGGTCCTCGGATGGGCTGTGCCCTGAGGCGATGTCTTGAGGCGTCTGAGGTCGTAAGAAGGTCGACCGGAGCTGTTCAAGGGGATGAGATAAGCCAAGACTGTTTCTTTCCTTGTGTAAACATACGTACCCAACTGCTGTGCTCTGGAAAGGACAAGTGTGTGTACGTACGTGGACGTGCGTACACGGTAAGTTTTTATATTTTACCTGGAGAAACACCGTCCAACCTGTGCAGGGTGGACCTACTGAACTTGGACTGACCTAGGGAAGGAAAAATAAAGAGAACTGTGCATATACACTACTTATTTTTTTTTTTTTTTTTTTTTTTTTTTTTTTTTTGTTTTTGAGTGAAATGAGAAACGTTTGTGCCATGTCGTGGGCGCAAGGTGTCGTTTTATGAGTGTGACTGCTGATTGCCGAGAATTTTGGAATGAAATGAGGCCAACTCGACTGGGGTACGTTGAGGCGAACTGATGCATGGTAGATGCCATCGGATTCGGATCAGGACGTTTTTGTGTGACAGCGAACTGATCGGCATGACAGAAGTATGAAACGGTCGAGCCGCGATGGCGACTGTAGACGAACCAGACTTCTGGAGCATGTACTGAAATGAGGCCAACGGATGTTCAGGGCGCATCGGTCCGAACCGGTGCGCAGCGCGACTGGGTTCGAAGCGAGGTGCGGCCTGGCGGTGAGAGAAATGAGGGGAACCATTCCCTGAGGTGCTGAACGGTCGGTCGGGTCTCACGACCGACGACGAGCAGACTCAGGGGTGGTTACTGAAATGGGGCCGACAAACCTGGGGTACGTTGGAGGCGAAGACCAATCCGCAAAGGTGCGACCGGTTTCGAATCAAAACGTGACTCGTGAGGTGAAATGTTTTCCTCGTGACAGAGGCGCCGAGCGGTGAGCCTAAAAAACTTTTCGACTGACAGCGACCGTACTTCTGGAGCACGGAATGAAATGGGGCCTGGGAGCACCTTGGGGCGTGCCGGTACGAATCGAGGCACCGGGGTGCGCCTAGACTTGAATCGGAACGTAATACGTGACAGTGAAATGATGCCATGACAGAGGTGTTTTTTCGACCGGTGAGTCGAGAAATTGCGGCTAACGGCCGCTCCCTGGGTCATGTATTGAAATGGGGTTCCACTGCTGGGACATGCCGGGACGAATCGGATGTGGCTAGATTCGAACGGCGTGTCGGTGCAGGACCGTGAAATGGTGAAATGACTGAAATGTTTTTGAAATGGCTGAAATGTGACCGTATGGCATGATACTGCGACTGATTCCGAATCAGGTGATGCGTAAGCGACCGGCTACTGTATGCAGATAGCGGTACGGATGCAACGTACGGGTACTAATGGAATGACTTGTGCGTATGTGAACAGCGAGATTCGTGACAAGGTAAATAACGTTCATAAGTGAAATGGTGGTCAAACGAGACCCCTACCTGCGGCAGCCGAGCCAGATACAGTGTACAAAACCTTCGAACGAGAGCAATCCACGAGACGTCTGGCACTCACGAACGCTAGCGAAATCGAGTAGTCGGCTTAGTGACGTAGTATATCGCGCACCGGAACCGACGAAGACCACAGGTGAGTGGGCCGGTTAAATACCCTCCCGGGCTCCTCCCATAAATTCAGGCCACCATGTTGGCCTTCCACATATATTCTATAAAATGTTTTTATTAGGTGTATATTGGATATATGGACATGGAAGTGTAATTCATTGGTATACACATACATCGAATGAAGTTTGGAGTTGGTTGGTACGCGATCGTTTGCAGTTTCCTTATATAGACCCAACATTTTTTTCCTTCTGGGGTTCATTGTAGTATGCTATTTGCACTGATCACCTCCACGCCCACTCCTTTCTCTGTGTGTGAAATTTTTGAAGGACTACACCTGATCACAATCTGCAGAAGATAAGTCTGGTCAGGTGACCAGGAGTCTATACCTATAAGTGAAAGATTGTGGTCGGTGGTCATACAGTTATGATTAAGCACCAGTAATGCTGTGAAACACGTCAGGTATTTGCATCTGTAACCTGTGCCTCTGTTCGTGTATGGATCATGATTTATGTAAATAAAAGTGTTATATTGGAGTGCGGTCGTCCACCCTTCCTTTCTTCCATTGATTGCCTATTCTGTGCCGGCACCCTTCTTCTCCTAAGCTAGCAAGGATGGTGTGAATGTGAGATCATCACCTGGAGCGGTAATTTCTTTGAGTCCACAGCATGTTGGATGTCTAGCTTTCATGGTAGAGGGTACCAGGCATCAAGTACCAGACAGAATTTTTGATCTTTTTGTTCATTCTGTCACCATATTTGTCAGCCAAACATGTTCTGTCTGAAGGGTTATTTCCTAGCATATTGTAGTGTATATGCGAAAAATGGAACAATAAACCCAGGTCTGAGTGCAATGTTTTGTGAAGGCTGAGCTGTGGAAAGAATATTATATATGATATGAACAATATTTACAGGAGTTTTACTGACAGGGGAAGAATGTACTGTAGATGCTGCATGAACAGTATGCTTGCTGTCACACCCAGAATAATGCCAGTGAATGCAAGGCTTTTACTCACCAGTCCCCACAAATGAAAAGCATTTTAATTCAAGTGGGAAAGAAGTCATTTGTAAACAAATTAGTTATCATTTTCATTGTCTCCATTACTTTTAGCAACACACTTTGGCCCAAAAAACTGGCTGGATTTTAGCAAAAATATAAGGCAGTACAAGTAGATTGTGGAGTCTCCTTTAAGATATATGGGCATGCTTAAACATTATCAAGTAATTCAAATTCTCATATAAGGAATATTGATTGTCAGTGCTTCTTCATGCCATAGTGTCAACCAATTTGCAGTTTTACAGTGCAAAAATATAACTGACACATGCCTTGCCAATTTAAATTGAAAGAAGCGCCACAGGCCTGCAAGGGCTTAATATTATATTTCCTCTGCTGACCCACTCTAATAGTCATACTAGTAGATGAAATACATTTAACACCATGCCAAAATACTTGACATTATTTGTTCATGCCTTTCAGTGTTTAAAGGCATATTTCCAATGTAAACTTTATATTTGTCTCAATATACTTTTATGACAGGGGTGCAAAGATTTATATTTGGATCTACTGCTTCTCTGTTTGGAAGTAAAACAGCTCAGGAACTGCCACCAATCTTTCACTTTTCTGCTTTTCTGTCATACATAATCATGTCTCAACTAGATTTGTCATTAAATAGAACAGGCTTGTCATTTTCTGTCACACAAAAAATCATCTCTTCTGGTTTCTATCATGCTAGTGAATGGACGTATGACATTTTATTATAAAGAGGGACCTTAATGTACTGTCTCACTATGAGCAATCTCTCCCATTCTCTGCCATCGAGAATGGCTGTGCCATCAACAGTGAGTGATGCCCTCTAACTTTCCAGACAAGCTACTGTTTTAAGCCAAACCTTGCTGAACCTGCAGGTCGAGCATACAGACTCTTTCATTTAGCTTAACGCTGCTATCAAATTTTAAGCTGCTAAGTAGATAGTATAGGGTCCTGCTAATTACTAACAGAGTACTAGATAGCAAACTGATGTGGTTTAATGGAAATGAGAACATACTAAGTATATACAGAACACAATACAAGCCAATACATACTGGCAGTTTCACTGGCCTCTGGCCAGACTGGTTCTAGTATGTGTACCCCCAGAAGGCCAATACAAGTCTGAAAATGAAAGACAAATATGTTCAGTATGATAATTTTGCATAAGCCCTGTTCATTTGATTCTTTTAGTGAAAAATATTGCTGTTTTCTGTAGATACCCCACTGACCTAGGCCACAAATGTCTTGAGTTAGGAAAAAAAAAAAGAAGAGAAACAAAATAAGTTAAAGGTTATCACAGTTTGTCAGTTTGTATATGCCTTCCTAAACACTTGGCTGAAAGTAAATACAACCTTGGTTTAAATTGTGTTATAATTAGTATTATTATACAGGATTTATATAGCGCCAACTGTTTGTATAGCGCTTTATAACAATAATGTGTGGGTTTATTTTTAAGTGTTGATGTTTAGGTAAAATGACAGGTAAAGCTGTATTAGACCCAAAAACAAAAATGTGATATATTGTAGCTTACCAATCCTTAAATGTGGTGGTTGCATTTAGTTTTTTCCTTTATTTCCTCCTGCGATCTAGCAAGTAACACACTTCTTATCTTAGGGCAGGAGTCTCAAACTGGTGCCCCTCCAGCTGTTGCAAAACTACAAGTCCCATGATGCATTGTAGGGCTGACAGTTACAAGCATGACTCCCACAGGCAGATGCATAATGGGACTTGTAGTTTCGCAGCAGCTGGAAGGCAGCCAGTTTGAGACCCCTGTCTTAGGGTGTCTGCATTCTGAATGAAGAAGTAGAGCAGACACCTTTGGATAGGACCATTATCAATCTGGGGAGAGGGTAGTGTTAAACTAATAAAAAAAAAAAAAAAAGACAAAAGATAAAATGTGTCCTCAAGACAGAATGGGAAAAGAACAAAAAAAAATGAAAATCTATGAAGGGTGAACTTGAATTACGTTTTGTTAAGAGGGAGCTGTCAGTGTGTTCATGTATGAAGATCAGAAAAAAGGAGACTGTATCCAAAAGCAAATATAATGTAAAATAAACTGTGATCTGACACATATAGTAATGTAGAAAATAGCTTTATTTAACACAAATATCTAAACCAGGGGTGCCCAACCAGTGGCCCGGGGGCCACATGTGGCCCGCGGAGCCCTCTGATGTGGCCCGTGACCTCCTGCTCTGGGATGGAAAAGAATACTGTTATTAATAGTACGTTTTTATTACTAAAATCACAGTGTATTTATGGGCATATCTGTTCTGCAGTGGTTACTGGGCTGCTTTCAAACTGATCCGCAGGTGCAGAGCAGTGCACCCGAGGGTTACCTGCACTTAGCCATAGGCCCCCTTTCACAAGGTCAGTCTGACCAAATTGGACCCTCCATTCACCTCTAAGGAGTAGCAAATGTAAATGGACTTGTGTCTGTTTACAAACGCCTACCTTCAATCCGATCCGCAAAAAAAAAAGTAGAGTGGGCTCTACAGAGTAGAGTGGGCTGCCATGCACCCGCTCCGCTCATTGTGGCCCGCGATCGGTTACCAAGTCGCTTAGGTGGCCCTCGCTCTTCAAAAGGTTGGGCACCCCTGATCTAAACAATACAAAACCCCCAATCTATCTAATAAAATCATACTTGGCCAATTATTAAAAACAATTGTGTGTGTTGCTTAACAATTGCCCAATTATGATTTTATTAGATAGATAGTGGGTTTTGTATTGTTTAGATATTTGTGTTAAATAAAGATATTTTCTACATTACTATATGAGTCAGATCACTAGGTTCTTTTACATTATATTACTTATTGATACAGCACACAGTATGTACATTTGAGGTTGTGCTTGGTCAGGTTTTTACGTCTTCTCTTTTCTGATCTTCATAGTGTAAGCCCCCGTACACAGGGTCGGAAATTCCGACCACAAAATCCGTCCGCTTTTTTCAGACAGATTTTGTCCGAAACTGGTGTTGCATACACACGGTCGGACAAAGTTGTCGGAAAATCCGATGGTTCCGAACATGGTGATGTTCGTTGTGTATGACGGAACTACGTAGAGGCTAGTAGCCAATAGATTTGGTCTTGTAATTTGATCTGAGCATGCGTGTCACTTTGTCGGTCGGAATTCTCTACACACGATCGGAAAAAATCTGATCAGATTTTGTTGTCAGAAAATTTGGGATCCTGCTCTCAAATTTTTTCCGTCAGAAAGTCCGACGGAAAAAGTCCGCTAGAGCCCACACACGATCAGATTTTCCGACAACATAATCCGATCTGACTTTTTCCATCTGAACATCCGACCACGTGTACGGGGCATTAGACTAGCAGATATAGCTAACACTGTATAAGCATTTATAGCAAACATTTTTTGGGATAAAGGTCTTACATAAATAAATACAAGCTAACCATTGTAACCACCCCTGCCAGTGCTAAATAGTTTGTCCCAAGCCTCTTATTGCTGCTTTATCTGGACAGTTTGGTCTGCCAGAGTAAGAGTAAGTTGACCTACTGGCTGGATTATTAGCTTAAAATAAAGGAAAAAAAAAAAAAAAAAGGAAATCTAATGTAGCCCCCATTAAGAAACGGTGAGCTGCAACTCATTACATTTTATTTTGGGCTTTTCATATTGCTTTACATGTTAGGGCCAGATTAACCATTTGATATAGTAGCAAAGTGTGGAAAGAAAAAAAAAAGAAAAAAAAGGTAAAGTCTGGACAAAAACAAAACCTGTTTCCTTTAAATCTTTTTTTCCAGTCCAATGACAAAACAAAATGCTATTTGGCTCACAATCTTGAGTTGTGAGGCTTTAGCATTAAGCCAGTCAATGTAAACTAGGTGCACTGTAGCCCCACAGGCATAAGTGCTAATATATTTGGCAAAGTGTGGGTGTGCAGATCAATACTTGCTGGGAAGATGAGGCAGAATGTAATGCAAGAAAAGAAAGTAGATTTGTTTATTGTCAGTTAAGTTCAGTTCTTAGCAAATATATCCATAGGAGCAACATTTATAAACTGAACATCATGTTATGCATCCCTAATTAGGTTTATGGCAAATCTTTAAACCACAGTGATCTACACAAAATTAAATCTGTTTTAGGTTTCTTATGCTGTTTTATCGGGCAAAATTTAGAATTTAAATGAAAGAATGCATTTTATAAGATTCTTAGATGAAGGCCCAAAACAGTACAGTGAATTTTTATTAATCATGTAATCTCATGGCACATTATATAAAATAAATCAAATAAATAATAATTGAATATGACTGTGGTATAAACGAGTCAAGGGTTGATTACCAGAAGGTAAGTTGCTTAAAATTAATAAGTACAAGATGTGAAAGATCTAATCATTGAATTTTAAGTGGGAAGTTATAAACTCTTATAATATCTCAGCTATGAAAAGAGGGAATAGTATCAAAACAGTGTGGTGCTGCGGATACTAAAATAGTAATCCAGTGCCACGTTCTACAATTAGTAGTGAAGAGAAAAAAGGAGGGGGGACTTTTGGACTTTTTAGGCACCGTACAATGAGTATTTTTAACAAAATGTATTCATTAAAAGAAGAAGAAGTACATAAACAACAATATACATTCTAAAAACATACACATCTCGTCAAACAAGATCAGTAAGGTACAGAGTCACCCATGCACCCTATGGTATCTAGCCTGAGGAACACCAACAGGGACCAGCAGCTAGTAGTAGCTTGTCCGGTAGTAGTGGGGTGTCCAACGATGAGGCAAGGATGCAGTGGGGCGAGGATAATCGTGACAGGAGCTCTACATGTTTCGCGTTTCCATTAACGCTTCATCTGGAGCATGAGATTACAGTACCTAACAAGAAAATGTGGGATTTAAAAGACATAATGAGTATATGTACAAAGTTATTTCTTCTATATATTATATCACAGATATACATCTATATTCAATATTAATCTATATAACTATGTCAGTCCCCGATAGCCTCGAGGATGCGTCAAACCACCAAGTTGAGCCGCAAGGGTAGAGGCCAATGGTCCATCACTCAGTGGGGGCGTGTAAAATATGATAAAATGCTGCAAACAAATGTAAGGTAACACTTACTGAAGATCTTTAGGTAACTAGATAATGTGTTAGGAGATAATCCCCACAATTCCCAACAGGCCGTATGTTGGTAGAACAGAAGCTGGTGATAGATATGGTGATGTTTGAAGCAGACCACAGGTCAGGTCCTAATTGGCAATCAAGATATACAGGATAATATAAGGACACAATGATAGTGGCACCACAGAAAATATATAGTGAGCCACAGAGTAAACATATGAACTCACCTAGATAAAGAAATGCATAGCTAGAAGGACATATCGCCGATAAGGTAATATAGGTTAGTTCAGAGAGAACCAGTAATTGAGAGATAAGGTCACAGGTATAGGCCAGGTGTCCATTAAGTTAGCATACTAGATCCGGGAGGTACTGATAAGTATGGTCAAAACCCGATTGTCTATAGGGTATAGGAAGACACTTGTAAATAAATATGCCAGATTAGGACAACAGAGAATACCATGACCAGTAGGTCCAGACAAATCTTACCATAAACCCGGGTAGAGTTAGGATATGGCCAGCGGCGTTGTACCGGCCAGAGAGGTGGGGGACGCTAGCGAGGAGCACACTGCAGTGTGCTTAAATACACGTCCCATCCGTAGTCAACATCCGGCGTCAGCCTGCGTGACGTCATCCGGATCGGCCGCACAGACACAGTGCGCATGCGCCAATCCAACGTATCGCGCCTGCGCAGTGAGGCCCGAACGTGCACAATGGGATGCGCATCGTGTTTGCGCAGGGAGACACCAGGGGCTGTTGGAGACATCGCCCCTGGTGGACCCTACAAGTCGTCACAAAGATGGATAAAGTGACGATGTGCGGCCGCACTGGGTAGCGGATCCGGCCTAGAGATGCGGCTCAGTGAATGGGTGGGATTGACAGCACATCAAGGAAAACACAGGGGGTGACAATAAATGGCCTAAACCGTTTTAAAAGTAGAAGAAAACAAAATTGTATTATAAAGGCAGGTATACAGCTCAGCTTTGTATATTATGGACCAAGTTAACCAGGGCATTGCATTGAGGGACACAATACCTTGTATTGATCAAATTGTATCAAGATAGTGCCAATATTATTGATTTATGGAATCCATAAAGGCATCGTGGGCAGGAGATGGAATCTGTATAGATCCAGAGGTATGTAACTAGATATATGAACATATATGGGGAGAGTGATGGAAATGTGGATCAGAGAAAAAGGGGGAAGGGGAAGGGCCAGGCAGATCCCAGAGCATGTACATTTAAACTAGAATGGGAAATTAGTGAATCCAATCGGGCTACTCTCGAATCCCAGTGGGTAATGGGATAACATTGAGATATTCAGCCAAAATTGACAGATTTAATGACCGCCCGTGGGACCAGAGGTGGGACCAAACTGTTAGGTGATGTAGAGAGTAAATGTATGCAACGTATATAACTGTACTAGTTAGTAAGGGTACTGTATTCTACAGGAAAGGTCTATATGATTGCGCCTCGTTGATGCCCGGAGGGCGGGTAGCAGCGAGGCGTTCTATCCAAGTGGTTTCCCTTTTAAGGATTTCTTTGTCCCAGTCACCCCCTCGCGGATCCCTAGGGATTACCGCCAGGACGATGAATGAGACTACTGAAGTATCAAATTTATGGTAAAGGTCTAGGTGTCTACTCACCGAAGTGATCATCTTTCCACCTGATGAGTAGTAAATATGGTCTTTTATACGAGCGCGGAAGTGGCGGATAGTCTTTCCGAAATAGAACGCGCTGCAAGTGCATGACATTAAGTACACAACCCCTTGGGTCTCACAATCTGCGTGAAACCGGGGGGTGAACGTTTCCCCATTGGGGAGAGTAAATGTGGTCCCAGGCCTCACCCACGGACAGTAAGCACAGCGTCCACAGCGGGTAATACCTTGATCGCTCAGATCCAAGTGGGTTTTTGTACTATAGTGACTAGATTTTCGAGCGTGATTTTAGCGAGCGTGATTTTCTGAATATGTATTTTTGCAGGATGGGGTCCTCACGGAGGAGAGGCCAATGTCTGGCGAGTATCTCCCATAGTTCAGCGTGTTGTTTTGAGTATCTGGTAATGTATCTAACTATATCGCTGGTTTTGGTGGTTTTGGTCTTGTAGAGAAGTGAATTACGTGATTGTCTGAGAGCCTTATTGTATGCTTTTCTCAAAATAGATTTACTATAGCCTCTAACTTTCAACCGGTCACGGAGATGATTAGCTTGTAGTTTAAATTCTTCAGTATGTGTGCAGTTGCGTCTTAATCTGAGATATTGTGCATACGGAATACTCCGAATCAATGTTTCCGGATGGGCACTCTCTGCATGAAGCAGAGTGTTACCAGCCGTTTCCTTTCTATATAATGTGGATGCCAAGCAACCAGTTGGGTCTCTAAAGATTGTGAGATCCAAGAAGGTAATTTGTTCTGAATTCACAGAGTATGTGAATTTCAAATTAAACAGGTTTTGATTGATGGCATCCATAAACGTTTTTAACATTGTAGGAGATCCTGACCAGATCATGAATATGTCGTCTATATAGCGTAGCCAGCATAGTGCCTGGCTCGTATAGGGCAACAATGTATCATCTGCAAAAATGGTTCGTTCCCACCCCCCCAGGTACAGATTGGCGTAGGCGGTCGCACAACAAGTGCCCATTGCCACGCCCTGTACCTGGAGGAAGTGGGACTCGTTGAAAGTGAAGCAATTTTTTGTTAAGACAATATCTCAGCTATGCCATTGTTGAGAGGGAAACATTCTCTTATATGGAGCGGACTTGCATTGCGCTGATTGATAATAATGTAATGGAATTTAGAATAAGTTTGTTTTGGCAACTTTATACTGTGAATCATTCAATATACTGTAAATTTTTGCTTTTTAGCATGAAAAAAATTAAGACTCCTTACAAGGGGATCAAATTCAATATTGATGCCTATAGACATGAGCTTCCCACCAGCAATTGTCATTGTGAATCTAGTTATTAAAGAGATAAAAACAAGTCATTCTTGTTCCCCATTGCTAAGTCAGTGCACCTAAGCTCTACATTTTTCCTTCTGATGACCATCCAGATCTTGCATACATGTCCGACAACTCTCTAAAATCTATGGCCAACCTTAATTAGCAGTCTGTGATAGAAATAGTTTGTGTAACTCAGCGGAATGATAAATAACTTTGCAGACTAACAAAACATTCAATCAATTACCACAAATGGGTACACAGGAACAGAAAATATACAGGGTTCCTTACCTTACTTTAATTCCAAACTTGCCAAACAATACAGTATAAGTGTGAACCACAAGTGTCAATTTGATTTGTTAGGAGCTGGATCATCAGCTGGTGGCACTGATCCAGGAACCTTAAGGGTGAAGTTTTGGTGTCCACCAGCAGGTGGCTCTCAGCAGCCAGCAGGTCCTAGGTATTAGTCTGTACCCACTATTGACTGCTGGGAGGGTATCTAGCATCTTCTCAAGAATCTCTTAGGGCCTGATTTATATGTGTGCCTATTTGTGTTGTTCTGCTGCCAGCCATCCTGTCCTACCCTCTGTGAAATGGATCCTCGTCTTAGCCTCGTTCTTGACCTGTCATACCTGCTGCTCCCTGCCAGTTCTCCTGACTCTGCTGCCTAGTCCTGCTTCCTGTGTACCTCATCTTCCTGTTGTCTTTACCTGCTTTCCATGTTTCTAATCCCCTTTCCAGCCTCATTTCCGGCACATCTTACATGCTGTTATTTTGTACCTTCTGCCTCACTCTGCTTTACCTGATTTATTTAATTCTTCCTACTGCTTTGAATATCGCTTGTATGCATTCACCTAGTTTTGTCTGGTAATAAGTAGAGACCAGCAACTTACTATCATATAACCACAACCAATCGGTTAATGTGCATACAGGTGTAGCGTCCCCAGAAAATTGCAGACTCACCAAATCTGGTGCAGTCTCCGGGACTTGGGAATCTAGCTAAATACTAAAGTACAAGGGGAAGAGAGAACGCCCCGAAAAGAGTCATGGGCGGACCAAGCTGCTTAAGAAAGGGAATTCATTTTTTTGCACAATAAAGGTAATACAAAATTGCAAATACTGGGTACCCACCACTAGGGATGAGGCGAACACCCCCGGGTTTGGTTCACACCAGAACCTGCGAACGGACCGAAAGTTCGCACAAACGTTAGAACCCTATTAGTTACAATGGACGCGAACGTTTGAAATCTAAAGTGCTAATTATAATGGCCAATATGCATGTTATTGTCATAAACCAGGTTTGGGGACCTGGGTCTTGCCCCAGGGGACATGTATCAATGCAAAAAGAATAAAAATTTAAAAGAAAAAAAAATGACAGTTTAAAAATAAAATAAAAAAGCTAAATAAATAAAAAAAAAACCAAAAAAAAAAAAAAAAAAAAACCCCTGCCCCCCCTTCTCTTGCGCAAAGGCGTACACAAGCGTTGGTCTGGCGTCATATGTAAACAGCAATTGCACCATGCGAAGGTCAGATCGAGGGCAGTAATTTTAGCAGTAGACCTCCTCCGTGAATCTAATGTGGTATCATGTAAAGGCTTTTTAAAGGCTTTTAAAAATGTATGTAGTTTGTCGCCACTGCGTGTTTGTGCGCAATTTTAAAGCATGTCGTGTTTGGTATCCATGTACTCGGCCTAAGATCATATTTTTTATTTCATCAAAAATTTGAGCAATATAGTGTGTTTTTAGTGCATTAAAATAAAAAAAAGTGTATTTTTTTCCACAAAAAATGCGTTTGAAAAATCGCTGCGCAAATACTGTGTGGAAAAAAAAAATGCAACACCCACCATTTTAATCTGTAGGGCCTTTGCTTTAACATTATATATAGTGTTTGGGGGTTCAACGTAATTTTCTTGCAAAAAAAAAATATGTTTTCATGTAAACAAAAAGTGTTAGAAAGGGCTTTGTCTAAAAAGTAGAAGAGTGGGTGACGTGTGACATAGGCTTCTAAATGTTGTGCATAAAAGAAAAAAAAAAAAACATTTTTTTCTTTACTTTCTTCATTTCAAAAACAAATGAGAGCTGTAAAATACTCACCATGCCTCTCAACAAATAGCTTGGGGTGTCTACTTTCCAAAATGGGGTCATTTGGGGGGGTTTTGTGCTATTTTGGCATTTTATGGCCTTCGAAACGGTGATAGGTAGTGAGGAGTGAAATCAAAAATTTGCACCCTTAGAAATCCTGAAGGCGGTGCTTGGGTTTCGGGGCCCCGTACGCGGCTAGGCTCCCAAAAAGTCCCACACATGTGGTATCCCCATACTCAGGAGAAGCAGCAAAATGTATTTTGGGGTGCAATTCCACATATAAACTATGGCATGTGTGAGCAATATATCATTTAGTGACAACTTTTTGAAAAAAAAAAAAATCTTTTCTATTTTTGTCTTTATTCAATGACTTGGGACTAAAAAAAAAAATAAATGGGCTCAACATGCCTCTCAGCAAATAGCTGGGGGTGTGTACTTTCCAAAATGGGGTCATTTGGGGGGGTTTTTTGTCTATTTTAAGTTTTGTAGACGCTATAACTTTTGCGCAAACCAATAAATATACGCTTATTGGCATTTGTTTCCCGTGTTTAGAACTGTCCCTGCAAAAAAGTGACATGTGTTTCCCGTGTTTAAAAAAAAATGGAAAAAAATAAGCCATTTAAAACTGCTTGCGGCTTTAATGTCATGTTTTGTCCTGGCAATATGGATGAAAATCTTTGAGAAAAATGGCATGGCTACCCCATCACCCCCCCCCCCCACCCCAGCCCATTACCAGACCCTTTGGGTCTTGTATGGATATTAAGGGGAACCCCGCGCCCAAAATAAAACCCTATACCTACAACCCTATATACTCTGAACAGCAGTATGCTAGACTGCTAGACTCACACAGCACACACACACTAACTCCTGCAGATGGCTGTCTTAGATGACAACAGGGCAGAAGGGCAGATACAGGGTGAGGTGGTTTAGTGTGCTGTGCTAGACTCACACAGCACACACACACTAACTCCTGCAGATGGCTGTCTTAGATGACAACAGGGCAGAAGGGCAGATACAGGATGAGGTGGTTTAGTGTGCTGTGCTAGACTCACACAGCACACACACACTAACTCCTGCAGATGGCTGGATTGGTAGAGAACAGCACTTTCCCCACACGCAAATGCTTGAGAAGAACACACTATCCCTGCCTATTTTTCCTCTATCCCTACACTTTCCCCACACGGAAAGGCTGAGAAGAATACACTATCCTTGCCTATTTTTCCTCTATCCCTACACTTTCCCCACACAGAAATGATTCAAATATAGTGTTAGTGTACAGTACACTGTCCCTGCCTAGCAATACTCTTTCCCTCAACGTTGGAACACACTACACAAGGCAGCCGGTGCGGCGGCCTTATATAGTGTGGGGCGTGTACTAAACCCCCAGAGCTATAATTGGCCACAGGCATCCTGTCTGTGGCCAATTATTGCTCTCCTCGCTGCTGGCTCCATGATTGGCCAAGCATGCGGGGTCACAGTGTATGCTTGGCCAATCATCAGCCAGCAATGCACTGCGACTGGCGCAGTGCATTGTGGACCGTTCGCATCACACGAATTTGATGCGAACGGCCCACAGAGTTCTGCCCTCGACGACCAGTTCTGCCCTATCCACCACCAACACCTAGACTAAATGAAAAAAAGACAATTTTGTCTAAATATAAGAGCAGCTACGTCATGTATAAGGCCCCCAGTTGGGGATAAAGGGGTACATGGTTTAATTATCAACACACTTGAAGATGATCCCAAAAGTTTGCATGTCACTAGTAGACTGATAGCTTAATAGTGAACTGATTGTATAACCTGTATAAGAAGCAACATACTGTCCCTTGTAGTAAATAGTCCAGGTAATCAGTTACAGATATAAGCAGTTGGGGCAAACTAGCCCAGAGTGGGCTCAATTTATGTTCAGGGGAAACTCAACAAACAGGGTTTGCTTGCATATAATTAAACACTTGAATCTAACATAGTTTTACCTTAACTACTATGCTCATAATACATTTTTCAACTCTACCTTTCAACTTTTAACCATATTTACAAAAACTTAAAAAAAAAATATTTAGGAATTTTCTAGCAATAATTACCCACTTCAGCCTCAGAAGAATTTGCCCCCTTAATGACCAGAGCATTTTTTGTGATACGGTACTGCGTCGCTTTAACTGACAATTGCGTGGTCATGCAATGCTGTACCCAAACAAAATTGGCGTCCTTCTTTTCCCACAAATAGAGCTTTCTTTGGTGGTATTTGATCACCTCTGCTGTTTTTATTTTTTGCGCTATGAACAAAACAAATGCAACAATTTTGAAAAAATAAAATTTTTTACTTTCTGCTATAATACATATATAAAAAAACAAAAAAAAACTAAACTAATTCATTCATCAGTTTAGGACAATATATATACTTACGGTATATATATTTCTGGTAAAAAAAAAGCAATAGGCATAGATATTGATTGGTTTTCACAAAAAGTTATCGTGTCTACAAATTACGGGATCGATTTAGGGACTTTTATTTATTTTTATTGTTTTTACTGGTAATGACGACAATCTGCGATATTTAGCAGGACTACGACCTTGCGGTGGACAAATCTGACCCCAAATTACTCTTTTTGGGGACCAGTGACATTATTACATTGATTAGTGCTGCTATAAAAATGCACTGATCAATGTAACAATTACACTGGCAGGAAAGGGGTTAACACTAGGGGGCGATCAAGGGGTTAAGTGGGTTCCCTCAGTGTGTTCTATCTGTAGGGGGATGGGCTTACTGAAACATGACAGAGATCACTGCTCCCCATCACTGGGAGCAGTAGATCCCTGTCATGTCACTAGGCAGAACGTGGAAATGCCTTGTTTACATAGGCAGTTGCCCGTTCTGCCTCTCCTAGCTGCGATCGCGGGCCACCGGGGGACATCGAGTCCACGAGACTGCGGGCTATCCTGCTTTTATGGACTGACATACAGGTATGTCAGTTTTCTCAGGAGAGCCATTCTGCCAACATATATTGGTGTCTGCCAGTCGGCAAGTAGTTAAGCATATCAAAGCTTAAAGAATTTAAATATCATGAAAATTGATGTTATCATGGGAATTCAGCATTGTAATATTACATATCCCACTTTCACTTTCTACATTTAGAACAGAAATCACTGCAATAAATGTTCCATGCCATCAAGGCACAGTTCATTTCGTCATATGCGTTATGCTCAGGACAGTGAAATTTTGTATTCTGATATCAATATTTCTATGAAGAGGCAGTTTATTTCTGCTAGTCCGGTAGTGCTCAAAGAATACACTCCTCCATCCTGGAAGCACTACAAGATGTGAGCAGACATAATACCAGCATGTTCAGTTATATAACTGCAGGCTGTGTCAGCCAAGTCAAATCACCAAGAGTACACATTCTACTGGAAACTCTACACCTCTTTGAAAAAGCATATTGCAAATGTAACAAATATACAGGCTGAATCATACCTTCACTTTTTAAAGAAATGTTGTTATAATATATTATTACTGCATATAATATTTTATTCATCTAAATGTTTTCATAAAATATATTTTTTTCTTTATTATATACTGTGTATGCATTTACCCCTTACATCTAAGCACCCAACTGCCTTTATAGCACCAATTCATCATGTATATGTCTGGACTTCCCTCTTTAGGACATGGAGGATAGATGCCTGAAGCCCCCTCTAGTTCTTCTTCAACTGTGGGCTTTTTATTGCATTGCTACATGTAAGCAGGCATGAGGCATATATTCACCGCCACCATGGGTTTGCTGCAATTCCTGTTTTACATGGTTTGCAGACCTGGCAAACTCATTTGGGAATTCACCATACTAACTTTAGCCCTGGTTAGCAGCAACTTTAAGCTGCACTATAGTTCATCCCTCCCTGCCTGCTAGTGATTGAAAAGGGGGACTCTGATTAGCTGCATTGGAAGCTGGGAAGCAAAGCCTACCTTACAAACAATAGGGGAAGGAAGGTGATTGGCTGGCAGGGCTTAGCCCTACCCGCTGTACTTGGGAGAAAAAGGAAAGCCTTGATCAAACAGTGGAGTGGGACAGAGCTAGGTAAGAGGCTGGAGGCAGGAGTGTGAGTGTTGGGGGAGTGAGATATGCCCAAATAAACCTGTTAGGCACCAGGGACCCTAAGAAACATGTAGTATATAGACTCACTGGACCACCAGGTGGTGAACAAAGGACATTGTTACAAAGCCCCAGTTAGCCCCACTGTGTTAAGATAGTAGCAAAGGGAAGACACAGACCCAAAGGCTGCTGCTCACCCCTAAAGGATAGCAAAAAGGAACAATCCCCCGCGTTGGGGTTTTTAGGCAGCGTACAATGAAAAAGTCAGAGTTGATATGTAAAAAAGTTTTTAAAGTTTATTTGGTAAAAAAATGGGACGATTAGGTTAGAACATGACATGTTCTAACCTAATCGTCCCATTTTTTTACCAAATAAACTTTAAAAACTTTTTTACATATCAACTCTGACTTTTTCATTGTACGCTGCCTAAAAACCCCAACGCGGGGGATTGTTCCTTTTTGCTGTGTTAAGATAGTAGCCACATGGACCATGCAGGTCAGCTGGACTACTCCCAAGGGAAAAAAAGAAGAAACCTGAGAATCCTACTAGACACAGAGAAACCTATCTCTCATCTACATCATCCTGCAGGAAACATTATGGCCTACTCCTCATCCACCATCATCCAGTCAGGACTCCACCACCTATATCATATTCTCCTACATCCAGCATGTAGGAATAGCCATCAGAGAGCAGACTGCATCCAAGAAGGACATCTACTGCACCCTTTGGCCATTTTTTGATGTGTTTCATTTTGTTTATTTGAGAACACCACTGCCTAAGGCAGGGCACTCTTAGATTGAATCTTTTCACCCCTTCACTCTTAATTGTCTGGACCCTTTGCAAAAAAACATTTGCCCTGTGGATTATAATAACTTTCCTTGGAAGAATGATGCTCCACTATAGTTTTTTAAAGGGCCTCACTACCTGCAGACTTTGTGCAAATATACCCTTTGGCCAGTGGTTAACTAGGGTATATGTTAAGCTGCTGAGCTTCCTGATGACGCAAATACCATTGCAAAACGCATAGAGTCTGCTGGGAAAATTACGCCACGTCATTACGTCATTTCCGGCGAAAGTGAGGTCTGAGTCGCAAGCCAAGCGGAAACAAGGCTTGCAACGCACGCTGGTACAGGGAATACATGGCGACACCTATACACCCATATGAACGGCTGGATGAGCTTGGTGCATGCCTAAGGGCACCAAAAAATGTGAGTAGAAAAGTCTCTTTTTTTAAACAAATTTTAATAAACAGTGTAAGTTTTTTGCGCAATGATCGCTGTTTGTTTTTTATGAGGATAATATCGCACACTGGCCTTATAGTATACTGGGGACAGCAAGGATAAAACAACAAAAAGTGGAGTGGCTATCCCTTCTTAAATGAACCAAAAGTGCACTTACACCAATTTCTGGTGAGTGGCCAATTCATGTGGTGGTGGTGTAATCACTGAAGTGGTGAAATAAGCACAATTAAATCACGAAAGACAATATTGAAAGCACAGTCATTTTTTTACACACAGAAGACAGCTTGCATGGGGTTTACCAGTGGAAACTGGTATGTTGCACATTAATTGAACAATATTAAATAGAATTAAATGCATGTATTTTTATATATATATTTTTTTATATTGGTGTTATGTTGAAGGGTATGCTTATTGGTAGTGTGTAACAATACCATATAGTATCGAGCACAATTGTTATCTATAGAATATTTGTTTTTCCATTTATATATACATATTTTTTTAGGGAATTAAGGGGTTTCATTGCATGATTAAAAACAGTGGTGTATTGAATGTTTGATATTGGAGTAGCGCAGTTAACATCATTCTTTATATTTTAGCACCATGCACAAGATGGATCAAGGTGTAGACCAAAAGAGAATAGTTTAACTGCTTCCCGACCGGCTCATGGCGATGTACGTCGGCAGAATGGCATGGACATGCATAAGGGCGTACAAACTCGATCGCCGCGGGGATACAGCCACGCCCCCCACAGTTAGCAACATGCCCCAAGGACACACTTAACCCCTACGCTGCCACCCCCTGGTTAACCCCTTCACTGCTAGTGTCATTTACACAGGAATCAGTGCATTTGTATAGCACTGATTGCTGTATAAATGATAATGGTCCCAAAAATGTGTCAAAAATGTCCGATGTGTCTGCCATAATGTCACAATAAAAATATATTTTTGGGGGATATTTATTATAGCAAAAAGTAAAAAATAATGCGTTTTTTTCAAAATTGTTGCTCTATTTTTGTTTATAGCGCAAAAAAATAAAAACCGCAGGGGTGATCAAATACCACCAAAAGAAAGCTCTATTTGTGGGAAAAAAAGGACGTCAATATTGTTTGGGAACCACGTCGCACGACTGTGCAATTGTCAGTTAAAGCGACACAGTGCTGAATCGCAAAAAGTGGTCTGGTCTTAAGCCAGCAAAATGGTCCGGTCTGAAAGTGGTTAAGGGGAATGCAATGTACTCTCAATAATATGTAGAGTTGAGGTAATCTTTGTGTCACATTCAAAGAACAGAAAAGGACAGATTCCAGGGCTTCCTCACAATTTGTCACCAGAGATGTTACTTCGTTTTCCTTTCCCTCCATGGTCGAATTGGGGAAATGCTCCTGGTAGCCTGCCAAAAGCATAGCATAATACCTAGAGATAAAGAAATTGGGGAAAATGGATTGCTGCATAATATTAAAGATAGGGGTTGGGGACAACGTAGAAGTAGCTAAAGACAAGTGGGCCCTAATTGTATGGTGTAATTGAAGAAAATAAAATTGCATTGTGGACAGGATGCCAAAGCGAGATTGTACCTGGTGTGACGGTATGCGGGGTGAGATACACGATCATAGGTACATTTCACCTCGCATTCGTTACATTGTAAGGGACTAAACCAGAATCCGGCCCCGGTTTTCCAGCCCCGGTTTTCCAGCCCCTGTGGCAGGCTGGGTTTCGGTCCGGATGTTCTGGCCCACTGGAGTCCACAGTCAGCTGGACTTAAATAACCAGGAAGAGAGCACAGCAGGGCTCTAGTTGTGAGACTCAGGGAGGAACCTGAGTGAGAGGAGCTCTGGCTTTTGGACTGAGAAAAAAGGTTTGCTTTTCTGTATGTTTTGTGGGTGACGGGGACCAGCCCCACACTGTATAGAGAGGAGACTGTTTGTTTAGTTAGCGCCGGATGGCAAGGATTTGATTTACTGTTTGTTTGGTTTTTTTTTACTTTGCAAACCCCCTTGCAAATAAACCTGGCATCCGCCAGAATTTTAAGAAAACTGCCTGTTTGCTGACTGTCATTCAGAAAAGGAGATCCCCGCGAGCTAGTCTCCCCACACTGGGTAAAGGAGAGCAGAGTACCATTATCAAAAATGTGTCTGAGATTTGTTATGCCTAATGCATGCCATTTAGTAGTGTGCTGCAAATTAGACAGTTCAGGGTATGCATGATCATTCCATATGGGGCTATAATTCATATATCCCGAGACTTGTTGCAATTGTTTTGTTTTAACCCATATTTTATTCATTAATTATTAAGTTGGGTATAATAAGTTGGGTATAATTTATTTGGTTTCAACAAAAGGCGTGCCTCCAAATCTTCCGCGAGAGATTGTGCTCCACTAACGTCAAGTATAACCGTCAAAGCTGAATCACTAACCTCTACGTCCCTTACGGACTCCATTTTGAAGCCACTCACCAGGTGTTGCAGCTAAGCCCTCAAATAATAGCCAGGGGGTTTTGAAAGGCCAGGCCACCCCCATCCTTAGGCCTTTGCAACTGTACAAGGCTAATCTTTGCAGAGCCATTCTTCCAGAGTAAAGAGTGGAAAATGTAATTAACCATTCTAAAAAAGATTTACTGGATAACCACGGGAGTGTTGTGAAGCAAATAAAGACATTGGGGTATTAGTATCATCTTGACCAAGTTTACTCTACCTGCTAAAAGCTATAACCTGGTCCACAGTTTTACCTTATCCCGGAATCTTGAGAGCAGCTTTAGAATATTTGAATGACAACAGTCGGATATCGTAGAGGAGATCATAATCCCCAGGAATTTAATACAGGCATGACTGGTACTGCACAAAAAGATGTCCACTGGGGTTAAGGGAGTGGTTTAGTTGTAGTAGAGTGGACTTAGTCCAGTTAATGGACAGTCCAGAATATTCTCCAAACTCCGAAATTATTTCCTTCACTGCTTTCAAGGAAGTATCAGTGTTACCCAGGAGCAACATCATATTATTGGCATAGAGCATGAGTTTTTCATGTAATGCACCATATCTGAAGCCCTCTGTAGAGTCACTGGCCCAAATTCTGTCCGCCAGAGGCTTTACTGGGCGAGGGTGAACAGTAACGGGGAGAGAGGACAGCCCTGTCTAATACCACGTCCTAGTTTGAGTGCTGGAGGAATCCTAACCCCCTCCCTGATATCCCTAATATAATAGACAGACCCAAGCAATAAAGGTTTTGCCAAAGGCAAACTTCTCCAGTACCGCCCACCAGTATCACCATTCCACACTGTTGAAAGCTTTGTTAACGTCTAATTACAGTAGAAAACTCTTGCACCCATATTGTCAGCTGGTGTCTGCATATTGATAAAAAAAATGTCTAAGGTTGACTGCTGTGGATTTGTTGGGCATAAAACTCACCTGATCCACATGAATGATATTAGAGACTACCTTGCTTAACTCCTGGCTAACACCTTAGCTAGTATTTTGACATGAGATTAAAGCAGGGAGATGGGTCTATATGAATTAGGTTCAGTGGCAGGGTTGGCAAGCCTTTTAAAGTAGATTTCATGTAGGCAGCAAAATTCTACCTAAATAATTTTTTTTTAGAATTTGGGGGTGGGGGGAACATGTTGTTACCTGTTTTCATATGTTACATCTCAATACTGTTGATGTTTGTTTATGGCTGCAATTTCTTTTTCACAGCCCTTTTTAAAGCAAACCCTCAAGCGAAGATTATTTAAAAATAAAGCTTTGGATAAAAATAATTACTTCAACCAAATCTTTTGACACTTCCAGTAAGCACAGGTGACATAGCCATGGCATAGCTGGGTGCTTTAAAATCAATGAGAACATGCCTCTGAGATAAAGTTTCAATGGATATTGAGTTCCCAGCTATCCCATAAGGCAGCAGTAAGGCTGGGTGGCCCATACCTCCCAGAAGCTGGTCCTTAGGTAAGATTTTTTTTGTAAAAGCTTTATTTTTAACTTGTATTTTCAGACAATTTAAATGTTGGGGGTGAGGAGGCTTGCAATTGAGCAGACATTATATCTTCAAGGAAGGTGAGCTTTAAATGGTGACAACAGTGGAATATGCCTGCCTAGGCAATGTTCATTAGCATAGAAGCCTAAAGTAATTCTAAAGTCTTTTTTTTCTTTAAAAATAACAAACTTGTTATACTTACATGCTCAGTGAAATGATTTTGCACAGAAAAGCCTGGATCCTCCTCTTCTCAGATCCCTTATTGGCACTCCCAACCCCCCTCCTGCCGAGTGCCCCCACAGCAAGCAGCATGCTAAGGGGGCACCCGAGCTGTAGCTCTGTGTGTCCATTCAGACACGGAGCCGTGATTCGGCCCCACCCCCTCTCTCTTCTGATTGACTAACTGACTTTGAGTGACAGCAGCGGGAGCCAATGGCGCCACTGCTGTGTCTCAAACAATCACACATTCCTGTCTCCTTACACCCAGGACAGCCATGCCGGCCATGTCCTGCAAGAGGAAGTACGATCAAAAAGCCAGCATCTCAGGTCAGTCACATCCAAGATGGTGACAGCCCAGCAGCGGTGGGCAAGGTATACCCAGATCTCCCTGATGATAACCCTCAGGACTCAGAGCCGCAAATCCTCCCTCTATCCCCCAAAAATCTGACAGGGGGAAGCCCTCTCACAGGGAGCCCAGCCAAGGCACGCATGAGGATGGATGCACCGCCATCCTATGCTCGAGCAGAGGCCCAGACATTTAACCCTCTGAAATCCAACCAGGCCTTGCACTCATCCATGGCATCTTTGCCTACCACAGGCCAGCCAGTACTGGACACAACATTAAAAGACAGGCTGCTGTCCCTCCAGTCCTCTTTGATGACAGATCTCTCATCATTAATCTCTAAATTCTCCACTGATCTACATAATCTTGGTGACAGGGTAGCTTATATTGAAAGCAGCATGGAGGAGTGCACCACAACTGTAAATAATTTAATTGATACCTATGATGATATTAGAGAGGACCAGTCCTGGGCACGGGCCAAATTGGCAGACGTGGAGGACAGATCTCACCGTAATAATGTCAAACTGCGGGGTATACCCAAATCTATCCAACTGGCGTATCTTCCTAAATTTGCAAGAGATCTCATGCAAGTTATCTTACCAGATGCCTCACCACTGGACACTACCATTGATTGAATCCTTTAGATTTCAAAACCGCCCCACCTGGCAGACCCAAGGACGTATTAATGAGGGTACACTTCTTCCTCATTAAATAGAAACTACTCTCATCTGCCAGAGCTAATTCAGCTCTTTCTTCACCATTTGATGAGATTCAACTCCAGATCTCTCAAAATATACCGTGCAACTAAGAGGACAGCTCAACCCTGTCACTAAAGCCCTACACAATCATAAAATCCAATTCAAGTGGCGCTATCCAGCAACACTGCTCATCAGGAAAAATTAATCATTCTACCTGGTCACCACCCTTTAGGGTGGAATTAAGCTTGTCTACACCTGGGGTATCATACTAGATCCCCCTCACTTCACCCCCTATTTAGCGTAGATCACCATCTAATCGCCGCAACTGATGAAGGAAGTCCAAATAATAAGTGGATGATATTGTTCTCGGACAGACCAACCTCATACTATTGAACCTCTCCCCAGCTAACAGATTATGGTTCTATTGGTCTTCTTATCACTTGACTGTTATCTCCCCCAAAGCAGATCGACTGATGTCAGCTTCTTTACTCTGCCTAGTTATCCTTGCACCTGGTCTCCTACACTCAATGGACAGTGTTTTCTATATTACAAAAACAACTGTGTTATTTTTTTACAGCTCTAGCTTCCAGTTTTGTGAGTGCACTTCTAAGATATCTATCGACTCAGGAGTCTCCACCTTCCCACAGCATCTACCAACCTGACCATTAAGCTGCCTCTTCCACCCTCATCCAACTATAAGTGTTTGTGATCTTCCTGAACACTCGTACTTCAACAACAATGCCACTTAATATCCTATCGATAAATGCCAACGGGCATAACCACCCTGCCAAATGGCAATCACTTTAAAAAACTGCTCAAAACCTTAATTGCAACATTTTCTGTGTACAAAAGACACATGTTCTAGCCTCGACCACTCCTACCTGCTCAAATAAACCTTTTCCACATTTATATACAAGAATACAAAAAACTATCAGCGCAAACCCCACAAACACCTTTTGAATAAATACCAGTCTGTTTAAAATGCTCTTGGTCTAGGTGTTGCAGCTCCCTTGGAAATCCACTGTGCCCTCTCCTTCTCTTTACATGTGCTACACATTTATATACAGCCTCCTTCTCCTCCAAAAAGAGAGGTGTTCTGATTGCGGTAAAAGATTTGGTTACCTTCCAACCTCAACAAGTGACTTTGGACCCCAACAGTCACTATATTATTCTGGTCTGTACCATTAACAATGTTATATATACGCTACTGAACATTTATGCTACCAAGTCCATCAAATGCGCTTCCTTAGGAAGCTTATATGCACTGTCAAGCCAATTCAACAAGGCCACTTAATTATCTGTGGAGATTTTAATTTGGTACCAGATGTTCACCTAGACTCCACCTCGGCGTCTAAACGCCACAAATCTCCTCTAAAAAAATTCCTTCTAGCTCACAATATTTTTGATGTTTGGCAGTGCCACCATGGCTCCAAGGAAAACTATACATGTTTTTCTCCACTTCATAAATCTTACTCGCTTATAGATCTCTTCCTCACAGACAAATGGTTACTTCAAAAAGTTTGCACATCTGTAATCCACACCATGTCATGGTCTGACCAAGCACCCATCAGCATCTCCATAGCAGATTCCCCACCAAAGCAGAGTGCTTTTCTCTGTCGTCCGAACAATTTCATACTGCAACATCTATCCTACACACCAAAGCTCACGACTCAACTATCTGAATTCTTTTGAACACAATGCCGGATCTGTGCCTGACACTGGCATGGTGTGAACATGCACAAAGCATTTGTAAGGGGTATACTTATAAAATTGAGCTCACGCTTTAAAAAGAAGAGGACGCAATGTCTAGATGCACTCGTGTTCCAAATAACTGACCTTGAAAGACAAAATAAGGTCAACCCTCACCCAATACACTCAGACACACTTTTATCCTTAAGGCAAGGACTTAGAATACTTATTGTACACTCCTTTGAGAACGTACAGTGCAAACAAAGCAGGTAAAGCTTTGGCTTGTCACATTAAATGCAGACAAGCTAAAGCTAAAATAGCCTATTTACTTCATTCTCATACCAAAGATAAACAATTTAATCCCCAATCTATAGCTGACACCTTCAGTGCTTATTACAGTGATCTGTACAATATCAAACAAGACACCTCTACCTTTTAATCCTCAGCAGTTGATATCAACTCTTTCCTTAACTAGATTAACCTTCCAACCTTAACTGCTGAACAACTTACCCTTCTTAATAATTCCTTCATGGTACATGAAATTCAATCAGTTATTAAAACATTTGTATACTTTCTCGGCTTTGTAACTCACAATGTTTTCAATAAAATCTATTGGAAAAAAAAAAAAAAACACTCCCCACAGGAAAAGCCCCTGGTCCTGAGGGGCTCCCAGGGAATACTTAAAATTTCTCCCACCTTTTAGCACCATACTTAACTACTCTATTTAATGAGGCTGCCTCCTCTTCGATGTTCCCTCCTGAAATGCTACCAGCTTTGATCATAACAGTTTCGAAGTCAGGAAAGGAGCGGACATCCCCCCAAAATGTTCCCCCGACATTGGTCCTATCTTCAGAAGGTCCTTCCCACAAAAAAATTATTTTTTGGTGGGAATATCATTTTAGCACTATACATAGTTACATAGTTGGTGAGGTTGAAAAAAATACATACATTTAGTTAAACCTGTGTGTGTGCATTTATGTTAATAGTACATTGTATACCCCTGCATGTTGTGGTCATTAAGGCACCCATCTAATAGTTTTTGAAATTATTGATGCTCCCTGTTGATACCACTGCTTGAAGAAAATAATTTCACATCCTTACCGCTCTGACAATAAAGAACCCTCTACACAGTTTAAGGTTAAATGGCTTCTCTTCTAATTTTAGTGAATGGCCACGTGTCTTTTTAAACTCCCTTTCACTGAAGAGTTTTTACCCCATGCTAGGATGGTATTTGTACTGTACATTTATATCATATCCCCTCTCAAACGTCTCCTCTCCAGAGAGAATAAGTTCCATGCTTGTAGTCTTCCACCCATAGCTGATATCCTCCAGTCCCTTAATTAGCTTTGTTTTGCCCTTCTCTGGACTCTCTCCAGTTCCAGCACACCCCTCCTGAGGACTGGAGCCCATAACACGACGTATACTCCAGGTGTGGCTGGACCAGAGTCTTGTAGAGTGGGATATTTCTTTTTTTTTTACAAGTAAAAAGGCGTAATGCAATAGTACCTCAATAAACCGTTCCTAATAGTCCAAAGGGGCAGGGGTAGGTATATATATATATATATATATATATATATATATATATATATATATATACATATACATATACATATATGAGTCTGTCAGGGCTGCCACCGAAAGGACCAGAAGCAAGGTCCAATGAGCTAGGTAAAAACAAGGAGAGGGGCGCCTCTGAATATATATAAACAAAAATGTTTTAAAAAGACAATATCCACTCACATGGAAAACTGCAAAGTCTAGTTCAAATACGTCTCTGGGCTGGAGAGGAGGAGGAGGACTACAGGTCACAGCAAGTCCATGTAAAGCTGGCGCCACATCAGATCCAATGAGGATAGGGGTGGGATGGTTGAGCACAGCAGGTTCTCCTTCAACTAACCAGATGGCACACCAAGGTTAGGTGACGTCGGGCCGGGTGTGGGTTCCGAGAAAAGAACTATAAGGGAATCTGACGCCAGAGCCTATCACTGGCCATGCTGCAGTGTCCACAAGGTTCGTACGGTGTCCTTAGTGTGGAGATTACACAGCCGTGTGTTCGGAGCCAGAATGAGGCTTGAGAAGCCCAACTAAGCGTGGCGCTGGGCTGTGACGTCACAGCTAAGCGACGCATTTCAGAGTATACACGCTATTGGTGGAAGAATACCAGCACTCCTTTTTCAAGCATAAAATGTGTGGGCAACGGGCAGAGTTTTTATAGTCTTTCAGGGGCCAGAGCAAATATACAGAGAAAACACACAAATTTAAAAGAGAAATTGCTAGAGAAACGGCACACTACAGGAACATGATATGAGGAGGAAATTCATGAACGTTTGGGTAATTGAACAAATTTCTAAATCACTTACTGCAGCAGAAAGTTTAAAAAAACTGTGCACTAGAGACATCCTGGATCTACAATTTCAATGTTCTCTCGTCCAGTGGCCTAAACGAGGGTATTGAGATAGCTACTGTATTATGACCATTTACTTTTTAGACTGATTTTTTGATACCATTACTATCTCTTAATTAAATTTTGACTAAATATATATATATATATATATATATATATATATATATATATATTGTAATTTTTACTACAGGTGTTTATTCATATATACTGTCTCTTTTTATATATGGGGGTGGCGGGTTCGCATTTCAGTAAGTATATGATAACCTTTCCCTCCCAACCCCCTCCCCCTCTTCCCACCCTCCCCTCCTTCTTTCTTCCCCCTTACTTTCCTCCCTTTAAAGCTGTACCCATAAGCATTCCACTTCCTCCCTTTCTATATTAGTGATGTCGTCCCTCACATTCACTTGCACATCATTCTTGATATACAGGAATACCCCTCCCTCTTTTTTACCCTCCCTATCTCTGCGATATAGGGAATACCCCTGAATGGTTTCCAGCCAATCATGAGAGCTGTTAAACCAAGTCTCTGAAATTCCCACAAAATCAAAATCCTCCTTCTACATCAGCAGCTCCAGTTCTCCCATCTTGTCAGCCAGACTTCTAGCATTAGTGTACAAGCCTCATAGTTTGGTCTGGTCGCATACTATCTTCTTGTTGGTTGTTATGAGGCTGTAATTTGGATTTGTCAACTTGCTTATCTTGGGTTTCAGTACTCTAGTCACCCTACTGCTAATGCCCCCAATACTACCCTCTGAATCTTGTTCCACGCTGGCTATCTCTACATCTGGACCCTCCCCCCATCACCTAGTTTAATAGCCCATCTAACTTTTTGGCCATCTTCTCCCCCAGCTGAGCGGCACCCTCCCCATTTAGGTGCAGTCCATCCCTGCTAAACAGCCCTTAACCGACTGAGAAGTCAGCCCAGTTCTCCAGAACCCCTCCTTTCTACACCAGCTCCACAGTCACTTTTTAATTTCACTAATCTCCCACTGCCTCTCTGGTATGGCTTGGTGTTAGCTCCAAAGTCTCTAAAATTGTTTTTTAGGACACACCATCTTCCTCTGACTTTGTCATTGGTGCCAACATGTACCATGACAGCTGGGTCTTTCCCAGCCCCTCCCATCAGCAAAAGTTTTTTCTGCAGATATGCTATCCAAAAACATTTTATATAATTAACAGTACTAGACAAGGTTGCTCATTATCCCTTAATTTTAGGCTTTCTATTTGGTCAAACTTCCCACAAAATTAGCTTATTTGCCGATGATGTCATACTCATGATCATAAACCTGGCTTCTTCCCTGGCAGAGGTACAAAAAACTCTTCAGTGGTTCAGCAATATATCTTATTATAAAGTGAAACACAATCGTTTATTCTGGATTTGGGCCTTGATGCCACTACTAGGAATCTATTGCAATCTCATTACCCCTATACCTGGGCAGATAGTAGCATCTCTCATCTAGGCATACAGTTAACTAAGTCAGTGAGGAGCCTTTTCTTAGCTAATTACAAGCCATTTGTCACCAAATTGCAAAAGGGGATTAAACAATTTTCAAAACGTGAGTTATCGTGGTCTGGGAGGCTATCATCCTTTAAAATGTTGCATCTACCTTAACTGCTATACCCATTCAGAACCCTTCCCATACCTATTCCTTCATCTTATTTCAAATCCCTCCAAACCATGCTTAACAAATTCACTTGGCAAGGCAAAATGCCCCGTTGTGCGCACACCAAGCTCATTAAACACAAATTAGCAGGAGGCTCAGGTTATATCGATTTTGAGGACTAATACTTGGCCACAGTGTTGGCCTAACTTCAAGATTGGTTCCAGCCTCTCCCTCAAATTCTCTAGGGTCAAATGGAAGCCTTGTCGTTTATATGTTCCCATCAACAAATGTGAAATGTGGCTATTAGGAACCCCTTTAGAAACCCCCATTGCAGCAGCCCTATCCCCTACAATGAAAGCCTCAGCCCATGCTTGGAAGAAATTGGTAAGTTTAGGTCACACATACCCCTCCACCTCATCTCCTTTAATTACAATCAAGGTACTACAACATCTAACCACAGACCTATCTCTATCCCACTGGTCCATTAAGGGCATCAAATCTATACAAGATTTATACTCTAAGTAAAACCTCAAAACCCTTTCTCAACTTCAGGGAGAATTTAACATTACACCCTCAGAAAGGCATCTCACAATTTTACTATTAATACTATTCATCAAAAGTGAGAATTTACTAAATCTACCTCACATCTCCATTGGGAATCAGACTGATGCCGCGTACACACAAGCGGAATGTCTGACAGAAAAAGTCAGACGGAAGCTTTTCATCATCTTTTCCGATCGTGTGTATGCCTCATCTGACTTTTTTTTTTAGAAAATTCTGACGGACCTAGAAATGGAACATGTTCTAAATATTTCCGACGGAAGCAATTTCTATCGGTAAAACCGCTCGTCTGTATGCTGTTCCAACGGACCAAAAACGACGCATACTCTGAAGCAAGTAGGAGAACGAAGTGCTCAGTGTGGTAAAACTAGCATTCGTATTGGAGCTATCACATTCCTCACGCTGCAAATTTTGTGATCTTTTAATCCAGTGAATTCTTTTCTTATTTATAATGCTAGAATAATGAAGTTGTTTTGCTGCTGATATTCACACATTCTGACAAATTTATTTCTTTATTTCTTGTGACCTCAGGAATAATATTTTTTTTTTTTAAAGGCAGATCTCCATAATAATGTTTAGAATTATTCTTTATAGTCATCTTTTTTTTTTTAATTTCATCAAGATCTTGTGTCAAGTTACCACAATAACATTATTATCTTGTATTTTTTAGCCTCAAGGAGGTTGGTGTCCCTTGTTAATTTGAGATTGTCTTTTTGAAATGTACCTGCCTATTCACAAACAAACTGTCCTTTTTGCAGAAAAACACATACGCAAGTATTTTCAGAAAATAAAATATCCAATAGCGCAAATCGTCTCTCACCAAACTTCTACTAACATGAGATAAACACGAGATTAGCAGAAGGAGCACAAAGGGTGGCACACTGGCTATTGAACTTCCTTTTTATAGTCCCGTCATACGTGTTGTACGTCACCACGTTCTTGGCGGTCGACTTTGGTGTGATCGTGTGTACGCAAAAAACCTTCAGAGTTTATTCCGACGGGAAAATCGATCGTGTGTACAGGGCATGAGGGTCTAGCTTCTCTAAAAATCAATGGAGAAAAGCATTCAAATTGATTTATCAATCCACTCAATGTTCCGCCCTTTTGGAACTTTCCCAAAAAATCTCTCTACGCTGGTACTTGACATCCACAAAACTAGCCCCCTTTAGCTCTAGTATATCTGATTCACAGTTGGAGATGTAACACAGCAAGGGGAAATGGATTCCAAATTCTCTGGTCCTGTCCTTCCTTAAGCTCTTACTGGGACAGTATCTTTCAGATCTTGGAAGATATTTTGCAATGCTACGTCCCCCCTTCACCTGCCCTAGCTCTACTAAATTTGTTAATAGAAACTATTCCTCTATCTTTCAGACATGTTGTAACTCAGATTCTTTTAGCAGCCAGAACTCAGACTAACAAGGTTATGGAAATCAGCCCAATCTCCCTCCATTAACACTCTTGATTTGGTGAACTTACATTACAGTTACAAATTATTGATGGCCTCCAGTAGGGGTCACCACACCAAAGCAAAAAATCATTGGCAGCTTTTGTCCCATTGGTCTAGAGCAGTGGTCTCCAAACTGCGGCCCTGGGGAGGGATGCAGCCCTTTCCAATAGAAGAAGCTGTCACTCCAAATCCTTAGTAAATGGTTTATTAGGTACACATAAAAGGGTACAAGCCCCTTGTACCCTTTTATGTGTACCTGATAAACCATTTACTAAGGATTTGGAGTGCCGGCTTCTTCTATTGGAATTTACTGATTACTTGCTTTCGTGGGGACATCCTAGCCTGAGCACCCTCCTGTCGAATGCAACTGATAACTAGGATATTTCCTTGTAGAGCGCTGCATCTTTTGACTGTTTGCTGGATGCGGCCCTTTCCTTGCCTTTGCCTGGCCCTTGAGGCATTATTCCTGCCACTGACACCAACAATGGGGCATAATTCCTTTCACTGACAACAATAACTGGGCACTATTCTTCCACTGACATCAACTATTTCTCCCCCGAATACCAAAGATCGGGCATTGTTTACTCCCACTGGGCACAGTCCAGGCCCCCTAAACTCTGAAGGACAGTAAAGTGGCCCTTTCTTTAGAAAGTTTGGAGACACCTGGTCTAGAGCATAATTGTTTATTAAGCATTGTTGAGCTCTTATGTACTGTTTTAACCTGTTTTAGTCATGATCATTGAGTTGTATTGTTTGTCTCACTCATTGGACACTAATATTTGTCTTTGCATCTATTATTTGTTTTGCATTGTTTTGAATTGTTCTCAAAACTCAATAAAAATGTATTGCTCAAAAAAAAAAAAAAAATATACAAATAAGCTTGCCCACGTGATATAATTATGTTAAAGCTTATATATGATTTTAGTGATTGATTTTACAACTACTTTAAAGTGGAGTTCCAGTCTGTAAAAAATAAATAAATTAAAAGTCAGCAGCTACAAATACTGTAGCTGCTAACTTTTAATATACGGACAATTACCTGTCCAGGGATCCCACGATGTTGACACCCCTATCTGATTCGTTAATCGACTTCAGGTGCCGGAATCTGTAGTGAGGGAAACAGGAAGTGAAGCCTTGCAGCTCCACAGCCTCCTACTGCACATGCGTGAGTCACGCTGTGCTTTCTGAATTGTTCTGCCATCTTCTGGGACCTCTGTGTGTCCCAGAAGGCAATGGGGGAGGAGGAGGGGCTGGAAATGACCAGGTACCCCCCCCCCCCCCCAAAAAAGTGCCAAATGTGGCAGTGGAGTGGGGGAGGGTTCGAACAAGTGGAGCTTCTCCTTTTGGGTAGAGCTCCGCTTTAACTAACTTTTATTGAGTTCTTTGAATTGCAGTGCTGGGCACCTTTACTTATGTGCTCTGCCTGGGTGCACAATTCTATATCTGTATCTGTTGACAACAACTGATTAATCGTTAGCTCTTCAGCTGTCAACACTGTAACTATGTTTTTATTATTTGGGTATTTTACCTCTTTATTTATAATATAACTTTTAGCTTCACCTTCACGCCAAGTGCACCCCAATCCCTTACCATATCCCCATATAACCAAATATTGTTTATTTTTATTTTTTTAAATGAGCATACCTGGATCAAATTTCAGGTGATTTCTAATTAATGGACTAAAATGTGTTACTTGGGTGGCCCTATTAGCACCACAAAACTCAACTTTTTAAATAACTCTCGTTGATGGAGCTGAGCAGAACATTCTTAGATTTAAAAAACCTCCATCCAATGAGATACAGTTACTGCTTGGATTTTCTGACAGCTTGGTTGCTGACTGTCAGAATACAGCAGACAGCACTGCAGGTTCATCCATTCACACTGTTTGGTGTGAATGGAGGAATCAAGTGATGTTTGCTCTTCAGCCCACGGTGCTGAACAACCTTAGTTAAACAAATTTAATATACAGTAAATATAATAATTTTTATCAGGAGGATCTGCAGTGGGTGTCTAATAATCCTTTTGTGATCCAAGTCTGATTTTTATTATTAAAAGTCAGCTTCTCAGTCACAAATCCCCCCCACTGTGTGAAAGGCCACCTCTGATATCACATATGAGGCAGGGAAGACTATTATCTCAAGCACATATCTAACAACCTCCAGATAGTAATAAATCCTTGACACCCAGTGGCCCATTGGAATGCTTGTAAGCTTTTTAATTACAGTCTTGCTATCCCTGCATGTATTTGCCTAAACAAGGCAGGGCTGTTCTTACAAGGAAAAAAATTAAAAATTAAGAAGACATAAAAAGAAAATGATTAAAAAAAAGGTGAATCTGCAAATATTGAAAAAAAATAAAAACATAAACAATTGTCAAGTCAGCTGGTGAAACATAAAGGTGGGACATGATTAGGCCATCAGCTAGAAAATGGGAACTTTTTCACCAGCTGGCTTAAAAGTGCCAAAATAGCATTCAGGTGCTGAACATATTGTGAGTTGGGGACATTTTTTCTTCCTGACATGAAAGGGTTTTTAATGATAACAGTGGAATGGGTGTTTGCAAGTACTGCTTTGAGGTCCATGATTTCACTCTAGGGAAGGGCAGGCAGCCTATGGCCATAGAATTGTATTCTTAGTCTTTGCTGCCTGCACTTCATGTTGCCTATAGGCCATAGTATGCCTGTGTTTGCTTGACCAGGGAACGTATGGCCTTACAAGGAAAAACAGTTCAAAGTGTAAATCTGAATTCCATTAATTCAGACACTTTGTAAAAAGTGAAGGCACACTGAGTTAAGTCCAAGAAGCTGCATGACATCTCCTTGGCTTATTTCTAATATTTATATCTGACAGGTTTATTGTTCTGTATACTCAACACACTCAAGATGCATGGGAATGTGCTGCCCATTCAGCGAAGCCTTTGTATTTTGTTAATGTGTTCACATAATGCAAAGACTGATGTGAATGAGCAGGAGGAGGGGTGGGATGGGCAGCTACAGTGACTCTCTTACTCCAGAAGCAGAGCTCAGAAGGATCAACATCTGTGTCAGGGCGCTGACAGCAGGAAAAGGTCTCTAGGACCCAGCATCTGTCAGGGCACCAACAACAGGAGAAGGGAGCCTTTATAAGGAAGTTACCTGTGTTCCTGTGTTTCCTTGCTCCTGTGATCCTTAGTTTCTGACCGGGCATGTTCCCGATCTGTCTGCCTGTCTCCAGTCCCTGACCCTGGCCCGTCTCACGAATACCCTCTGCCTACTTCTCATGTTTGACCCGGCTTCCACCTGACTTTGTATGCTCTGCTTTCCACCTGGTTCTGATCTCGGCTTGTGTTGACTATTCTATTATCTCAGTGATTTTACAGACCTGTCACACCTCACAGGTGCCACCTGCCTGCAGACTCTGTTCATCACAACAGCAATATTCCTGAATTTTCTGCAAGCAACTCCACAGGTGACCTGTGCTACTTTGTGCCCACATCCTCCTGTCGCACCTTCAGCCTTCAGGGGAGTCTGGAACTTAGCTGCAAAGGAAGCCCTCTCTCCAGTGGCGGCTGGTGCTCAAAAATTTTTGGGGGCGCAAACAAAAATTCAGAAAAATGCTGAAACAAAAACATCAAATGCAGCCACTGTGTCCCATCAAATGCAGCCACTGTGTCCCATCAAATGCAGCCACTGTGCCCCATCAAATGCAGCCACTGTGCCCCATGAAATGCCACCACTGTACCCCATGAAATGCAGCCACTGTGCCCCATGAAATGCAGATACTGTGCCCATGAAATGCAGCCACTGTGCCCCATCAAATGCAACCACTGTGCCCATGAAATGCAGCCACTCTGCTTAACATATGCAGCCTCTGTGCCCATGAAATGCAGCTATTGCGCCCCCCGCTCGCTGTCTGACTGGCACTTACCCCATCTTGGTGGTGGGTCAGGCAGCAGGTGATGGCGGCTAGCTGTGGGGTTAGGGCGGGTCAGGCAATGGCTCCTGTGTCCTTCGTGCATCTCTTCTTCGATTCTGCTAGCTTGCCAATGGGATCGCCTGCACCTCCTGATATGTGGTGAGGTGGTTCAGTGTTAGAAAAGCAAATATTAATTTGCTTTTCTAACACGCCTGGGTAGACTGTGAGCGCAATGGTCTGCGCTCAGAGTCCACCTTTTTTGAGGCCTATTAGAGCCTATAGCTCTAATCAGATGCTTCAAACCCCCCTGCCGCTGGAATTTAGGTGCCCGATATCTGAAAAGGGGCCGGACGCCTTAATAGGGGGTGGAAGCAGCGGCCATGGATAGTTTCATGCAATGCAATGCAATGCATGAATCTATCCATTTGTCATATAGGGGACAGAGTGACAGAGGGTGCGGTGCCTGTGCATCCTTAATGGACGGACGGCCCCTGCCCTTCTCCATTGGCCTCCAGCACCTGGTACATGATAATCTGGCTCCTAGAATTACAGTGACAGCTGTCTTCCAGGAGTACTATAAAGCTGTCAGATGTAACTAAAAGTGCTAAACCCAGGAGGTGTCATGCACCTCGTTGGACTTAACTCATCGGGTGCCTTCATTTTTTAAAAGGGACCTGAATTCAGCTTTAACCACTTACGGACCGCAGTTTTACTTAGGCTGTCATTACCCCAGTATCCCCTTCTTCAGCGGGCGGTCCACTACAAGATGAAAGTGGTCTCTGCAGCGGATTCGCCGCAAGATTACTTTTATCGGCGGCGGGAGAGGGCCCCCCTCTCCCTGCGATCCATTGCCCTCCGCCGCTTACCGGAGCCGTCGGCAGCAGCAGTGGCGATCGGACCTTTCACATGCTGGGTATGGAGACGAGTGAGGGGAAGATGGCCCCCACCCATCTCCATACCATTCTCCATACCATTGCAAGGCGGAAGCAACGTCAAAACGTCACTTCTGCCCACCGCTCTTAAAGGGACATTTTTTTATTTTTTAGTTAAAATTACTATTTTTTTTATTGCATTTAAGTGTAAATATGAGATCTGAGGGCTTTTTGACCCCAGATCTCATATTTAAGAGGTCATGTCATGCTTTTTTTTCTATTACAAGGGATGTGTTTTTTAAAACAGTGTAAAAATAAAAAATAAAAGGTAAAATAAATAAATAAGAATTATTATTTTTTTTTTAAACTCGCCCCGTCCCAACGAGCTTGCGTGCAGAAGCGAACGCATATGTGAGTAGCACCTGCATATGAAAACGGTGTTCAAACCACACATGTGAGGTATCACCATGATCGGCAGAGCGAGAGCAATAAATTATGATTTTTACATGTCTTACTTTTTAATTTAAAAAAAGTGTATTTTTTTCCAAAATAAGTGCGCTTGTAAGACCGCTGTGCAAATCTGATGTGACAGAAAGTATTACAATAACCGCCATTTTATTCTCTATGGTGTTAGAAAAAAATGTATAATGTTTGGGGGTTTCAAGTAATTTTCTAGCAAAAATAAATGTTTTTAACTTGTAAACAACTGCTCTCAGAAAGAGGCTTGGTCCTTAAGTGGTTAAGTAAAAAACATTAAAAAAAAATGTACATTTGTAAATAACAACAAAATTTCAAAAAAGTTGTATAGGGACTGGGAATATGCTACACGCAAGGTTGGAACTTTATGATAAATGTTGGAGGAGTTGCAGTTAATTTTTTCTAGAGTGATCACATCAAAACCTTTGATTCAGGAGTTTAATTCAGGAGTGCGTTAGTCCCTACAGTCCCTACACCACAAACATTGCTGTTAGTTATGCTCAATAACTAGATGTAGAAAGTAGATGTCAGCCTCCAAACTGATTCTCTCATATAGGTACATTACTTTTGGAAAATGTAAGGTCTTATACGCCTGTATAATGGTGACAAACTTCAGTGCCTTATATTTTCCATAGGTGACACTTTAAAAGCCCCTACAGGTCATCAGTTTAGAGTTAACTGTGAATAATGGGCTTATAATTATTGCGCTCACTCCAACATGTGCTGTGATATGTAACATGTGTAGTGCAATCAACATTTTTGTACATAAGCACCCCCAACATGTGCATTTATGTTCGTATGTGCATGTATCTTCTGGTGGGGGCACAACATTTTTGGGGATGGTTTTAAGTATTTGGGTGGAACTTTAAATTTTTTTTAATTTTCTTTTTTACTTACCTTTTTTTCATCATATAAGGGACAAATAGTTCCCATATATGATGATTTTTTGGTGGCAGGTTCTCTTTAATGAGATGCCAGAGAACTAAAAGACCCCTGATGTCTTACCTGTCCTCCATTGAAGCTAATAAAGTGCAAATCGCATTCCATATGCTTCTTCTCCAGTCATACTGGCTGTAAAAAAAAGTTGACAGAAGAACCCAGAAGTGACATTAATCCTGGGTCAGTTAGAGGAAGGACAGGGCAGAGAACAGATGTTCACTAGGCTGCCTCTCCTCTGCAAAGTCCCAGGGCCTGAGACACATGGTGGGGATGCGCGCAGGGGGGGACACATAGTAACAAGGGTGTGTGGAAGTGATCCAGTGGCAAATAACTTAACACACAGCCATTAATGTCTAAACCGCTGTCAACAAAAGTGAGTACACCCCTAAGTGAAAATGTCCAAAATGGGCCCAATTAGCCATTTTCCCTCCCTGTTGTGACGTGACTCATTACTGTTATAAGGTCTCAGGTGTTAATGGGGAGCAGGTGCATTTCATTTGGTGTTATCGCTCTCACTCTCTCATACTGGTCCCTGGAAGTTCAACATGCCACCTCATGGCAAAGAACTCTCTGAGGATCTGAAAAAAATATTTGTTGCTCTACATAAAAATGGCCCAGGCTATAAGAAGATTGCCAAGACCCTGAAACTAAGCTGCAGCACGGTGGCCAAGACCATACAGCGGTTTGACAGGACAGATTTCACTCAGAACAAGCCTCGCCATGGTCGACCAAAGAAGTTGAATGCACGTGCTCAGCGTCATATACAGAGGTTATCTTTGGGAAATAGATGTATGAGTGCTGCCAGCATTGCCGCAGAGGTTGAAGGGGTGGGGGATCAGCCTGTCAGTGCTCAGACAATACGCCGCACACTGCATCAAATTGGTCTGCATGGCTGTCATCCCAGAAGGAAGCCTATTCTAAAGATGATGCACAAAACCTGCAAACAGTTTGCTGAAGACAAGCCAACTAAGGCTATGGATTACTGGAACCATGTTGTGTGGTTTGATGAAACCAAGATAAGTTATTTGGTTCAGATGATGTCAAGCGTGTGTGGTGGCAACCAGGTGAGAAGTACAAAGAAGTGTGTCTTGCCTACAGTCAACCATGGTGGTGGGAGTGTCATGGTCTGGGGCTACATGAGTGCTGCCGACACTGGGGAGCTACAGATCATCGAGGGAACCATGAATGCCAACATGTACTGTGAAATACTGAAGCAGAACATGACCCCCTCTCTTCAGACACTGGGCCGCAGGGCAGTATTCTAACATAATAGGGACCCCGAACACACCTCCAAGACAACCACTAACTTGCTAAAGAAGCTGAGGGTAAAGGTGATCAACTGACCAAGCATGTCTCCAGACCTAATCCCTATTGAGCATCTGTGGGACATCCTCAAAGGGAAGGTGGAGGAGCACAAGGTCTCTAACATCCACCAGCTCTGTGATTTCATCATGGAGGAGTGGAAGAGGACTCCAGTGGCAACCTGTGAAGCTCTGGTGAACTCCATGCCCAAGAGGGTTAAGGCAGTGCTGGAAAATAATGGTGGCCACACAAAATATTGACACTTTGGCCCCAATTTAGACATTTTCACTTAGGGGTGTACTCATGTTTTTGCCAGCGGTTTAGACATTAATGTCTGTTTGTTGAGTTATTTTATAGGTAAAGCAAATTTACACCGTTATATAAGTTGTACATTCACTATTTTACATTGTAGCAAAGTGTCATTCCTTTAGTGTTGTCACATGAAAATATATAATAAAGTATTTACAAAAATGTGAGGGGTGTACTCACTTTTGTGAGATACTGTGTATGTATATATATATATATATATATATATATATATATATATATATAGGAGTTTAATGATCATGAGAAAGGTGAGGAATCAGCCCAGAACTACACAGGAGAATCTTGTCAATGATCTCAAGGCAGCTGGGACCATAGTCCCAAAGAAAACAATTGGTAACATACTACGCTGTGAAGGATTGAAATCCTACAGTGCCTGCAAGGTCCCCCTGCTCAAGAAAGCACATGTATAGACCCTTCTGAAGTTTGCTAATGAACATCTGAATAATTCAGATGAGAACTGGGTGAAAATGTTGTAGTCAGATGAGACCAAAATCAAGCTCTTTGGCATCAACTTAACTTGCCATGTTTGGAGGAGGAGTAATGCTGCCTATTACCCCAAGAACACAATCCCCACTGTCAAACATGGAGGTGGAAACATTATGCTTTGGGGGTGCTTTTTCTGCTAAGTGGACAGGATAACTTCCCAGCATCAAAGGGACGATGGATGAGGCCATGTACCGTCAAATCTTGGGTGAGAACCTCCTTCCCTCAGCCAGGGCATTGAAAATTGTTTGTGGATGGGTATTCCAGCATGACAATGACCCAAAGCACATGGCCAAGGCAACAAAGGAGTGGCTTAAGAAGAAACACATTAACCACTTTCAGACCGGACCAATTTGCAGCCAAAGGACCAGGCCCCTTTTTGCGATTCGGCACTGCATCGCTTTAACTGACAATTGCGCGGTTGTGCGACGTGGCTCCCAAACAAAATTGACGTCCTTTTTTTCCCACAAATAGAGCTTTCTTTTGGTGGTATTTGATCGCCCCTGCGGTTTTTATTTTTTGCGCTATAAACAAAAATAGAGCGACAATTTTGAAAAAAATGCATTATTTTTTACTTTTTGCTATAATAAATATCCCCAAAAAATATATTAAAAAACATATTTTTTCCTCAGTTTAGGCTGATACGTATTCTTCTACATATTTTTGGTAAAAAAAATCGCAATAAGAGATTATTGATCGGTTTGCGCAGAAGTTATAGCGTTTACAAGATAGGGGATAGTTTTATAGCATTTTTATTAATAATTTTTTTTTTATTAGTAATGGCGGAGATCTGCGATTTTTTTTGTGACTGCGACATTATGGCGGACACATCGGACATTTTTGACACATTTTTGGGACCATTGTCATTTTTACAGCAATTAATGCTATTTAAATGCATTGATTCCTGTAAAAATGACACTGGCAGTTTAGGGGTTAACCACAAGGTGGCAGTGTAGGGGTTAAGTAGGCCTAGGGGTGTTTCTTACTGTGGGGGGGCGTGGCTGTCAGCTAGTGAATGCTGATCTCTGCTCCAATCACAGGGAGCAGAGATCGGCGTCACTAGTTGCTAGGCAGAACGGGGAGATGCTGTTTATCTCGGCATCTCCCCGTTCAGCCATCCCGTGAGACGATCGCGGATGTCCCCGCGGCGATCGAGTCCGCGGGGACCGCAATCGGACTCACGGGGGTCCCGACCGGCGCGGGAGCGCGCCGCTCCCGGCGCGCTCCCGATGGCACGGACAGGCAGAAAGGAGGGACTTATATATACGCCCTCCTGCCTGTACGTGCCATTCTGTCGACGTACATCTGTGTGCGCCGGTCGGGAAGTGGTTAAGGTCCTGGAGTGGCCTAGCCAGTCTTCATACCTTAATCCCATAGAAAATATGTGGAGGGACCTGAAGTGTGTATAAAACCCCACTGTGTACAACGTACATTAGTGGCAGCAAAAGGGTTAAAAATGTATACAAACCCAATCATAAAATATCATACAAGCTTTACAATGTTAAAGTAGTTTCAAAAGTAATGTTTAATGGTTTTTATTCTGGACTATTCTTTAAAAGAATACCTGGGGATTCTACCATAGAAGTTGTTATCTTGATGTGCCCTATTATACTGTAGGGTAGAAATGCCCTGTCCCTGTCTCACAGTTATCTCCTGCTCCTGTCACCTTGTCCCATGGGCTTCCTGCTTCCTGCTCCTGCATCTTGACAGAAACTGCAGGGGATCAACAGCAATGAGATGCAAAAAAAGGATAAAAATAAATAATTAAATAAAAATAAGTATTTTATTTAAAAGGCACTTGTTTATGATACACAGTGCTTTAGCAAACTTGATGACCAGCCACCGAAGTTAGGTTGGCTCATCTGAGCAAATCGCCATAGGTATATGTCAGCCACTTTAAGACCACTAGGGGGCATGTAGGCACATCCGCGGCGGGACGACGGGGCTGATGCTTGTGCCCAGCGGCCGCGATGTTCGCCAGGCACCCTGCAATCACTCCTGAGAGACACAGAATGGAGGTCTGTCAGTGTAAACAGACAGATCTCTGTTCTGTCAGGGGTGAGGAGAGCGATCTGTTGTTCACACTAAGTATGAACAATGATCTGTCTCCTCCTTCAGGCAGTCCCATCCCCCACAGTTAGAATCACTCCCTAGGACACAAATTTAACCCCTTGATCGCCCCTAGTGTTAACCCCTTACCTGCCAGTTACATGTATACAGTAATCAGTGGCTTTTTAGCTCTGGTCACTGTATAAATATCAATGGTCCCAAAAAAGTTGCAAAAGTGTCCGACCTGTCTGCCGCAATGTCACAGTCCAAATCAAAATTGCAGATCGCCGCCATTACTAGTAAAAAAAAAAAAAATTATAATAAAATTGCCATGAATCGACCCCCTATTCTGTAGACACTATAACTTTTGTGCAAACCAATCAACATACGCTTACTGTGATTTTTTTAACAAAAATATGTAGATTACATATCAGCCTAAATTGATGAAGAAATTTTTTTTTTGGGGGGGGGGGGGATATTTATTATAGCAAAAAGTTAGAAATATTGCTTTTTTCCTTGTTTATAGTGGAAAAGAAAAAAAATGCAGAGGTGATCAAATACCACTAAAAGAAAGCTATATTTGTGGGGAAAAAAAAATAAAATTTTGTTTGGGTACAACTTTGCACGACCGTGCAATTTTCAGTTAAACCGAAGCAGTGCCGTATTGCAAAAAAGGGTCTGGTCATTAAGGGGAAAAATCCCTTTAATTGAAGTGGTTAAGTGGTTAAGTTCAGTTAGGGCTTACATATATTTTAATGTTATTTTATTTTGTAGAGTAGGAAAGTAGTGGCGCGCAAACAGTTAAACTTGACTAAGAGCGGATAAACAGAACAGGAGAATGAATCCAGATAAAATTGATAGGCAAGACAGAACAGTGCCTAGATTGAGTGCACGGTAAAGGATATATAATGTGTCAGTGATTAAAAGCTAAAATCACAAAATTGCAGAGAAAAGCATAATATATATAAAATATTATTAAAATTGCTGTGACATAAGTGAAAGAAAGTGCCTGTGATAAATTTCACATAAAAGGAACAAAGATAAATGTGGTGAAAAAAAAAAAAAAAAAACTTCTTCAGGGGTCGGTGATCGGTGACGAATACGCGTCGGGATCCCAGCCTAGCACAACCACCGGAAGTGACGCTCAGTGATGTTATCGAGCTCGACGCTCGTTTATACTGTGTTTTTTGCTCTCTACTCAAATGTGAGTACCCCTTTTATCCACAATTGTTTATTTTACTCGGATTAATATTAAATACTGCTTTTATAAACTTACTACACTATGAGGCTCCTTCCCTTTCTTTACATAAACTGATGTGAGCCCCCCCCACCCCATTATTGGATACACTGGTAAAGCACGACCAGGACCTGGGATACCCATCAGATACCGAGAGGAGGAAGGTTACCAAGAACCTTAAAGACCCTATTTTCTCATATGCTGTAACCTTACAGCTGTAAGGTAAGGGGCCACCTATACTTCCCCCCACCAGGATCGCATGGAATCGCTAACAACCACATAAGATATTCACAGCCAAAAAATCGCACAGTTTTAAAAACACATCAACGGAATCACCTATACTGCACTTATGGAATGAACTTTATTTTGTTTATTATTTTTATGCGATTTTATTATTTTTTATGCGATTTCATTTCTAACTGTTTTATACATTTATGCGATTCACCTCAGTCACTGGATAGATATTTTATCAGCACCTTTTATATTATTTTTTCACTGCGACTCACTTTGGAAATTTTATGCAACTACATAATCGCATGCACATCATATTTTATCCGTTTTTGACTGGATTCACCCAGATTTTTTTTTTTTTTTTTTTTCACCACATTTATCTTTGTTCCTTTTATGTGAAATTTATCACAGGCACTTTCTTTCACTTATGTCACAGCAATTTTAATAATATTTTATATATATTATGCTTTTCTCTGCAATTTTGTGATTTTAGCTTTTAATCACTGACATATTATATATCCTTTACCGTGCACTCAATCTAGGCACTGTTCTGTCTTGCCTATCAATTTTATCTGGATTCATTCTCCTGTTCTGTTTATCCGCTCTTAGTCTAGTTTAACTGTTTGCGCGCCACTACTTTCCTACTCTAATTTTTTTGGGTTCAGACATTTCCCCAGTGTGCGCTGCATCACCCAGCTTCTCCTTGGGCAAGCGCAGGATTACCTTCTCTATCTATTTATTTTATTTTGTGTTTCAGTTTTAAAGAGATGGTTTAAAAGGACAAAAATGTACAGTAGACATAGTGACATGTAGAATGTTTTTTTTTTTTTGGAGTTATAAATAAAATATTTAATATATGTGTTGCTTGGGGACCTTTTTGATTGAAATTCATTTTGTGTGATTAAAGGCAAGGTTATGACTCTTTAAAATGTAGCTTCATAATATTAAAATAAAGCCTTCATACATTAGAGGAGCCTGTATAAATGAAGTCTATAACACAGTGATTAAGATGTCCTTTATTCCTCCTCATTATTCAAAGATTTCCCATGATGTATCTATGCTATTTTATCATACTACAGTACTGTAGACATAATCCAGTATATTCATTTATTTTTGGTTAAAAATGTAATGTTCACCCATCCCTCAATATACCTCTAACAAATTAACTTTTGTTTTTATTGTTACTTGGTTGTTAAAGTATTGCTCATCACAAACTTCACCTGCTTAACTAAGGATTGAACACAAAAACAATTTAAGTTTTTGGTAAGGTAAAAGCAGCAGAAAAAAAGACCGGAAGCCAGAGCCAGTTGAAGGTTTTTGTGGGTTAAGTTCTATGGGTTTTTAGTTAAACAGAAAATATATACTATATTCATTTATGTATAGGATCTAAAGTCATGGCAATTTGAATGCCAAAAATGTTGCCTTTTTTTACACTGATGTATGTTTTTTACTTATATTACTTTACCTAAATTTATACAGCTGAAGCCAATTGGAGGTAAAACATTTCCATTTTTTAAATAAGAAGCTTTTTCCCATCCCTGGGTTTAAATATACTTTAACCACTTCAGCCCCGGAAGGATTTACCCCCTTTCTGACCAGAGATTTTTTATGATTCGGCACTGCGTCGCTTTAACTGACAATTGCGCGGACGTCCTTTTTTCCCCACAAATAGAGCTTTCTTTTGGTGGTATTTGATCACCCCTGCGTTTTTTTTTTTGCGCTATAAACAAAAAAAGAGCTATAATAGATATCACCCGAAATATATAAAAAAAAAAACATTATTTTTCCTCAGATTAGGCCAATATGTATTCTTCTACATATTTTTGGTAAAAAAAATCACAATAAGCGTTTATTGATTGGTTTGTGCGAAAGTTATAGTGTCTACAAAATAGGGGATAGTTTTATGGCATTTTTATTGATAATTTTTTTTTTTTTACTAGTAATGGTGGCGATCAGCAATTTTTATGGTGACTACAACATTATGGCGGACACATGGGACACATGGGACCATTGGCATTAATACAGCGATCAATGCTATAAAATTGCATTGATTACTGTAAAAATGTCACTGGCAGTGAAGGGGTTAACCACTAGGGGGCGGGGAGGGGTTAAGTGTATCCTAGGGACGTGTTTCTAACTGTCTGGGGGTGTGGCTGTGTGTGACACCACACTGATCGCTGCTCCCGATGACAGGGAGAAGACGATCAGTGTGCTGTCACTAGGCAGTTTACATCGGCATCTCCCTGTTCTTCAGCTCTGTGACACAATCGTGGGTATTCCCACGGCGATCAAGTCCGCGGGACCTGCGGGCACGGTCACGGAGCTTGCGGAAGGCATGCGCACAATGGGAAATTCAAAGTAACGTACGGGTATGTCACTTTGCCCAGCCGTGCCATTCTGTCGGCGTATAAGGAACAGGAGCCGGTCGGGAACCAGTTAATGCTTAACTCCGGGATAGAAAAATATTAGTTACTGTAAATACAAGAGTCATGTGTATTCTTCCTTGAATTTTGGAGTGCTGTGTGTATTTCTTTTAGACCTGTGCAGTAATCCAGCGTATAACTTTGTCTCTGTTTGTGAGCTTCCTATAATAAAGACCAGTCACTGATGCTCTCCCTCCTTGTGCAGGGTGACTGGTCTTGTCTCCACCCTCTTCTGTAATTTTCTGCAGGCAGGATCTAGTGGGTGGAGCCTACTGAGTCCCTCCCACAGTTTGGTCTCCACTCAGGCTAAGTACAGCACAGTTAATATCTGTATTTGCATATGCATTTGGTGCACACAAAGTAAATATATGTCCTTTATGACCATTGAGGAATATATTAAAATTTTATTTTTTTTCCCTGTAGTTCAGCTTAAATCCTTCTGCTTTCCTGGGTACAATGCTAAGGTCAGAGAATAAGCTTATTATATAGGGTCATGTGTGAGAAAAAAGGTGATATAAGATGATTAGAACCATATGCCAGGATTGACGGCAGCAATTCTCGAATACCATGAAGTTAAGTTTATTGAACGAAGACCTCAATCACTACTAGCAAAGACATTCTACTCTTCACCTTCTTGTTAAAGTGTTTTGAGTAGGGATCAAATATATTATAATACAGCATAAATGCAATCATCAAAATTGTAAGAAATGAATCACTATCTGTTCCTTCATTTTCAGTTTAATAAAAACATATGATATTCCGGTAGGCTAACGTGTTCTACCTTACAGGTGTAAATTAGATTTGCTAAAACACATAACCTTGACATGTCTTTCCTAAATCGATTTAATTAACATTTTATATTTAACTGCAAATCATAAAACTATCCCTAAGTTAAGAAAGTAATTCTTATGTTAAAACTGTCTTCCCAGTTTAGGGAAGTAATTTGTTCCTATAAGTGACATAATTTTTATGTTTATCAACTCTAGCTTAATTGTCTCAACAAATATATGAATTTGTTTATTCCATATTTACATTTTTGGGAAATAGCATGAGGTACAGGATTAAGTAATTTTGTTGGGAAGTGGGGAGTTGCACTTTGATTATTGCCCTCCAGAGGCACCAGATTGCATTGCAAGTTACAGTGCTAAACATGTGAGTGACACTTATTCAGTGTGGGTGTTAACTCTTTACTGGCCATAGGATGATTAACCCTTGGTGCAACACGCACTCGCACTCACAGAAGCCTGTGGCATTACTGCCCTTTTTAGTTGCTGACAGAAGGTGCCAGTCCACGGTACCACAACTGGTATCCCTATCTGCTTGACTTTGCCACAGCCAACAGCATTTTGAGAAAGTCACAAAACATATGCACTTTTTTCTGCCAGCCTATGTTACAGCTTCACTATGTGTTGCACACTCCTCCAGACTGGTTGCTTCTGTTATACATGTTATACACGGTTGTTCCCCAACCATAAAGGTTGCTTATAAATTCCCCTGTACAAACACATAACCTCAAGGGTTATCTTGAACACAGTTCTTCTCAGCATGAGATTTCTCTCTTCTCAACTCAGAGGGAAAATAGGACTTCACTTCCAGTTCTATATTATACACTATGATTACTCAACTTGTATATACTTCATCCCTTACAATAACTTAAGACTGGTCAAATATATTGCTTTTCATTTAGAGTTTTACACTAAGAACTTCTTCACATGTTACATGATTTCTAGTAACATAGATACACAATTTAACGGAATAACATAAACTTTTCTGGCTGTGTAAATAACAATTTAACTTGTGGCTGTATTGCCCCTGGTGCCCGGCCCTTATGGTGTTGTCCATACCTGTCCAAAAGTTAGAGTCCATATAAGAACAAGTCCATATTCTGAAAACCCTGATCCAGATTCCGGCTGGAGGGTGCTGCACATTGAAAAATATTCAATACAAAAGGTAATAGCTGCAGGGGATGATCTGATGGAGGTGACTCAAGTACAGTTTTTAGGTGGAGGTGGGGTAGGCTTCCCTGAATAAATGAGTTTTCAAGGATCAGTTAAAAGGCAGACATGGTAGGAACTGACCGGACATACTGGGGCAGGGAGTTCCAGAGGATGGGTGAGGCTGTAGAGAAGTCCTAAAGGTGAACGTGGGAGGAGGTAACAAGCAAGCTTTGGGGCAGCAGGTCTTGAGAGGAGCAGAGAGGACTATTTGGGCAATATCTGCAGATGAGGTTGGTGAACTAGCTGGGGGCGATGTTGTGGATGGCCTTGTGTGTTGTGGTTAATATTTAGAATTGTATATGATGGTGTAGGGGAAGCCAGTGAAGAAATTGGCAGAGAAGGGCAGCAGTCATGGATCGGTTAGTAGGATGTATTAGTCTAGCAGCAGCATTCATAATAGACTGAAGGGGGATAGCCTGTGTAAAGGTAGGCCAGTCAGGAGGAAGTTGCAGTAATCAAGACGGGAATTATCTAGAGTGAATAAATTATTGTGGTTTAAGTCAAGAAGGGGTGAATTCTAGAAAAGGTTGCGGAGGTTAAGGCGGCAAGATTTAGCCAATGATTGGTTGTGGAGGCTGAAGGAGAGGTCAGAGTCTAGGATTACACCTAGCACCCTGGAATGTGTGGCGGGACTAATAGTTCTACTATTGATCTTAATGGTAAAGTCAAGTGTAGGGGATCGGGAGGAGGAAATCGGAGGCACCCGCCATAATGACCGGCCTCTCAGGTGACGGCTCTTTTATAACTGAGGGAGGGGCCACACAATGATGTCACCCAGTGACCCGCCCCCTCTGATGCACAGGGACATCCCTATGGCTTTCCCGTAGCGTCAGAGGTGGCAGGGTCACTCGGTTACGTAACCGGGTGGCCCCGCCCCCTCTGACGCTACGGGGAAGCCATAGGGATGTCCCCATGCATCAGAGCAACATCATTGCATGGCCCCGTCCTCAGTTATAAAAGAACTGTCACCTGAGAGGCCGGTCATTACAACAGGTGCCTCCCATGGAGGCAGATCGTAGGGGGCTTGCGGCTTTTTTTTTTTTCTTTTTCATTCCGTCAGAGCGAGAGAAGAAGAAGACTTTGTGGGACTGTTCTATTTTTTTATTTTTTTTAATAAAGGGCTTGTCCCAAGGCTTGTATTGTCTTTTTTTTACCATTTCCACACATTTTTTGTGAAATGTTAGGGGTACATTTGTGCCCCTGGTACGGTTCAGGGGGGCACTCTCTCGTCCCCCCTCTTTTCCTGTGGCCTGCCAGGTTGCGTGCTCGGATAAGGGTCTGGTATGGATTTTTGGGGGACCCCACGCTATTTTTTTTATTTTTTTGGCATGGGGTTCCCCTTAAAATCCATACCAGACCTGAAGGGCCAGGTATAGAATTTGGGGGGACCTCCACGCATTTTTTTTTTTAATTTTGGTTCGGGGTTCCCCTGTGGGGGAATCCCATGCCATTTTTATCAATGAATTTTTTTGTGTATTGCCGGGACCGACAATTTATTATAGCCACGAGTACTTTTAAATTACTTTTTTTTCTTTAGAAATGTCATTTTGCTCTCGGACTGTTCTAAACACGGGAAACATGCACCACTTTACAGGCATACTATGGACACCCCAAGGTACGAAATGTAAAGGAATATTACACTTTTATTGTTTCACTTTAAGCATTATTAAAATCACAGCCGTTTGCTTTGATTCATGTCCCCTGGGGCAGGACCCAGGTCACCAAACACTTTTTAAGACAATAACTTGCATATAAACCTTTAAATTTAGCAATTAGATTTTTCATGTTCGTGTCCCCTAGACTTTAACGGTGTTCGCATGTTCGAACATTTTATTTGCCTGTTCGCATGTTCTGCTGCGAACCGAACAGGGGGGGGTGTTCGGCTCATCCCTGTTGGTCAACTGTGTCAAAGGCAGCAGAAAGGACCAAGAATATGAGTACAGAGTACTGGCAGTTGGTTTTAGCAGTTAGTAGGTCATTGGTTAGTTTTAGTAGGGCATTTTCAGTGGAATGTTGTGGGCAGAAGTCAGACTGCAGGGGATCGAGAAGGTTATTGTCAGTGAGGTAGAAATTTATACGATTGTGGACAAGGCATTCAAGAAGCTTGAAGGCAAACGGGAGCAGGGAGATGGGTCTTAAGTTGTTAAAACAGGTGAGGTCCACCTGGGGGTATGTATGGAGGTAATCCGTGCATGTTTGACCAGGGAAGGAAAGGTGTCAGAGGAGAGAGCGAGGTTGAAGATGTGGTTTACAGTTTAGGATAGCGCAGGTGGTTGCAGTAATTGTGAGGGGACAGGGTCCAGGTGACAGGTGGTCAGGTGGACCGTGGAAAGGAGTTAGGCCACTTCCTCAGTGGTAACAGGGTTGAAGGAGAAAAGTATTAACCACTTGACAACCGGCCCATAGCCGAAAAACGGCTACAGGGCGGTTGCTTAACTCTGGGAGGGCGTACAGTAACGTCCTCCCAGAATTCCCCTCTTGCGCGCCCCCTGGGGCAGCCTGCAGTGTATTGCTGGGTATTGCAGGGTATGGAGGGATGGCTGAGCATGGATGGATCGATACCCAGCAGTACTCTGCCATACCCAGCGATACTCTGCCATACCCTGCGATACTCTGCCATACCCAGCGATACTCTGCCATACCCAGCGATACTCTGCGATACCCTGCGATACTCTGCCATACCCAGCGATACTCTGCCATACCCAGCGATACTCTGCGATACCCAGCGATACCCTGCAATACTCTGCCATACACTGCGATACTCTGCCATACCCTGCGATACTCTGCAATACCCAACAATACTCTGCGATACCCTGCCATACTCTGCGATACCCTGCCATACTCTGCCATACCCTGCGATATTCTGCGATACCATGCGATATTCTGCGATACCATGCAATACCCTGCGATACCATGCGATACCCTGCGATACTCGCTACGATCGAAGCCAGGATAATTTTTTTCTTTTATTTCAGGCTTTCCATCCTAGAGGTGAGATGTGGGGTCTTTTTGAGCCCATATCTCACTGTAAAGAGGACCTGTCATGCCATATTCCTATTACAAGGGATGTTTACATTCCTTTTAATTGGAATAAAAGTGATCAAAAAAATTTTTGGGGGAAAAAAAAAAAGTGTCAAACTAAAATAAATATAGTAAAATGAACAATAAAAAAAATAAATAAATTAAAGTGCCCCTGTCCCCGTGTGCTCGCATGCAGAAGCGAGCGCATACGTAAGTCCCGCCCACATATGAAAACGGTGTTCAAACCACACATGTGAGGTATCGCTGCGAACGTTGGAGCGAGAGCAATAATTTTGGGCCTAGACCTCCTCTGTAACTCAAAACATGTAACCAGTAAAAAATGTTAAATTCCTGCCTATGGGGATTTTTACGAGCGTCTGCAATTTTGAAGGGTGACATGTTAGGTATCTATTTACTCGGCGTAACTTCATCTTTCACATTATGCAAAAACATTGGGCTAAATTTACAGTTTTGTTATTTGTAAAGCACAAAACTTTTTTCCCCAAAAAAACGCGTTCGAAAAGTTGCTGCGCAAGTACCGTGCTAGATAAAAAGTTGTAATGACCGCCATTGTATTCTCTAGGGTCTTTGCTAAAAAAAACATATATAATGTTTTGGGGTTCTGTGTAATTTTCTAGCAAATAAATGATGATTTGTATATGTAGGAGAGAAATGTCAGAATTGTCCTGGGTGCTCCAGAACACCTGATGGTGCTCCTGCATGTTGGGCCTCTGTATGTGGCCATACTGTGTAAAAGTCTCACACATGTGGTATTGCCATACTTGGGGGTAATAGCAGAATGCGTTTTGGGGTGTAATTTGTGCTATGCATATGCTGTGTGTGTGAGAAATAACGTGCTAATATGTCAATTTTGTGAAAAAAAAAAAGGAAAAAAAATATTGATTTTGCAAAGAATTGTGGGAAAAAATTACAACTTCAAAAAAACTTACCATGCCTCTTTCCAAATACATTGGAATGTCTTCTTTCCAAAAAGGGGTCATTTGGGGGGTATTTGTACTTTTCTGGAATGTTAGGGTCTCAAGAAATGAGATAGGCCGTCAGTACTTCAGGTGTGATCAATTTTCAGATATTGGCACCATAGCTTGTGGACTCTATAACTTTCACAAAGACCAAATAATATACCCCAATTTGTACTTATTTTTACCAAAGATAAGTAGCAGTATAAATTTTGGCCAAAGTTTATCAAGAAAAATTACAAATTTGCTAAATTTTATAACAGAAACGAAGAAAAATTATTTTTTTTACAGAATTTTCAGTCTTTTTTCTTTTATAGCGCAAAAAATAAAAAACCCAACGGTGATTAAATACCACCAAAAGAAAGCTCTATTTGTATGAAAAAAAGGACAAAAATTTCATATGGGTACAGTGTTGTATGACTGAGTAATTGTCATTCAAAATGTGAGAGCACCAAAAGCTGAAAATTGGTCTGGTTATTAAGGGTGTTTAAGTGCCCAGTGGTCAAGTGGTTAAGTGTGGTGTTGGACCTGGTGTGTTGGTTGGGGGAGAAAGGTGGATGCTGGATATCTCAAATTGTGTCGATTTTGTTTTTGAAATGACTGGCAGTTAGCAAGTTGGTGAGTGAAGGCAGTGGGAGATGAAGTAAGAATATAAGGGTAGAGAAGACAAGGTAGGAGACAGGAATAGTGTGAAACTGATAAGGTTGTGATCGGAGAGAGGAAAAGGGGTATTAGAGAGGGAGTTGCCATTGATGTGATTGGTGGTTTGTGTCCATTGCATTAGGTTAAAAGAGAAGGTTAAGTTGAGTAGTTGAGAAGTGACTGAGGTGTTAACATTGATTAGAATGTTAAAGTCACTGAGGATGATGGAGGAGAGAAAGTAGGGTAGCAATGCAGAGAAGTAATTGAGAAAGCATGACACTGGGCTGGGAGGCCAGTAAATTACTGTATATGTGCAATCCTTAGACACACTGGAGAAAAAAAAACGAATGCAGTGCACTTCAAAAGAATATAGGGAAATAGAAGGAGGTGTAGGAAGAACCTGGAAAGTGCTTTGTGGGGAGAGAAGAAGTCCAACTCTGCCTCCTTTTCATCCGCTGGGTCTTGGTGAGTGAGTCCACAGGAGGATACCATGGGAGAGGGCAGCTGGAGAGGCAGTGTCCTGGAGCCAGGTTTCTGTAATAGAAAGTAGATTAAGGGAGTTGGATAGGAAACGGTAATTGACAGAGGTAAGTTTGTTAAGACTGAGAGAGCATTCCAGAGGACACATATATGGAGGGGGCTGATTTGTGGAATCAGGGGAATTGAGATAAGAGAGTGAGGGTATGGCTACTGTCAGAGAATGTAGACTGACAATTGTGAGGGTGAGAGTTAGCTGGAGGAGGGCCAAGGTTTGGGAAATATTCCCAGAAGTTAGGAGTAGTAGGATGGTGAGGACAGTAATGTGGGAGTGGGATTTATAGGAGGGCAGGTGCTGTAGTAAATTTGAAAGTGGTGACATTGTGTGGGCTCAGAAAGAGCAGGAGGTGATAAGTGTAGTAATAGTGAGAGGGCAAAAGTGATGGAGATATGTACAGGTTGTGGGTGGAGAGGGGGGTTAAAGAAATTAGAGTTTCAGGAGAGAGGGCATTATTGCAAAGAAGAAGATTAATATGAGCATGTTGGAAGGTGGAGAAAGGGGAAAAAAGAAGGCTGGGGAAAGAGAAAAGGTGAAAGAGAACTTCCGGACAATGTACTAGTCTGGATAAGACAGAGGGTGTGGCAGACTTGGAGGTATTTATAAAACATTATGGGGGTAATAGAGGAGTATGTAGAGCATACATCCTGGAAGGAGATTAGCCTGGTCTGATAGAGTAGGTTGAGCCACAGAGTGGATGCCAGCTTGGCCCCAGGATTGTAAGGAAATGTCCTGAATGACAGGTTCCAGAGAATGTACAGACAGGCGTTTTAAAAAAAGTCAATTCTGCAGTGTTCTGCAAGGGGGTCCATGTCTAATGAGAAGATACTCATGGATAAGAGGCTGCCTTGCCTTGTGCCATTAGTTATGGAAAAAGGGGAAGAAATAAATCCAGATTTCCAGATCCTAGCACTAGCGTGGGTGACCAGGGCTTGAATAGTTGAGTATATCTGGCCTGTGAGGCCAAATGGTGTGAACACTGCCTTCAGGTAAGTCTATTGAACCCTATGAAATACTTTATTTGCATCTAGGGAGAGAAGCAAGGACAGATTATCATAATATTTCACACATTGTATAGTATGAGGTCAACGAAGCGTCTCAAGGTCTGTCATCCAGGAACAAAACCGACTTGGTCAAGGTGTACTAATAGAGATGTCAATTTGGCTAGGACAAAAGCTATAAGTTGAGCATACCATTTTGTGTATAACAGTGAAATGGGCTAAATATGGGTGGGGTTATTAGTAGATTTGCTGAGTTTCTGGATAGTGATGAATAAGGCTACAAGTGATTCTTTGGCAGGAACCCTGGTCTGCCACATTGGTAAATGAGTCAAAGGTGTGGAGCTTGAAATGATTATGATAGGACAAAGGTCCTTGAAGAACTGCTGCAAGCATGATGTCAGATCAGATATTTCATCTGACTCTGGGATACCTTTTAATTTTAATGTTGTTTCTATGGAAACAGTCTTCCTAAACAGATAACCTAGTGGTAATAGGTTGCATTTTTCTTATGATTATGGTGTGCATCCACAAGTTCATTATAAGCAGATGTAACTTCACTAAGCTGATGCACTGTTCAGTCAGTATGGTCACCTGGCTCATCAACTTGGGCTGGAATATAAGAAATGGGTTTGAGAATGTCCCTCTGCAGGTCCCTTTGTAGAGAGAGAGTCATATGTTTCAGTGTGTTCTTAGTAGTAGGGAGAGCAGCTAAAGAGCAGCTACAATGTTAGTTGGCTCCCATCATCATCATCATTATCTATGTTATTAGAGCTCAGATGCGTTTTTCTTACTGGGGTTCTGTGGCTTGGGAAGATAGAAGGAGATAGTGGTCATATTGCCCTGTCTCTAGGCAGTGACTCTAAGGTAAAGAAGTCTTCCATGTAATGTCACTTTAAGCATTCTTCAAGCACCACCAGCTTCTTGTATTGTTAATTTATCAGGAAATGCTGTCTGTTTAATTTTTATAGCAACATTTCCTGCTGAGGAACATGCCCTCAACACCCACAGTAGTTCTGTGTGTTTGTCTATGTGATGCAGCCCTACAGACCCCTCATTCCTGTGCCAATAGAAACTAAAGACCCTTAAAGCTGGGTTATGATGTCACCAGGGTTGCCACCTCATCCCTTTAAAACCAAAAGCATATTAGTTACACAGGTTCTGAGGCTAATTGGATGAAGATAAAGCACTAAGTGAGTTTAACTGCCACCTTCATCAGCCACAGAACCTGTGTATTTAATGTGTTCAGTTTTAAAGGGATGAGGTGGCCACCCTAGATGTCACCCAGACTTTAAAGAAAATGTTCTCTCGACAAAAGGTAATTAGGTGGAAAAAGGGGTCCTCTAGAGGGGTGGGGGTTTGGGTTAACAATCTGAGTTATCTGGAGATGGCATTTAAATACGTTAAAAAATGTGAGTATTTTCTTTCATTATGTTTAGGTTGCGATAACAAATAGACAATATATATTTATTTGGCACAAGGTACACAAAAACTGGTTGTTAGTTTTTTTTCAGTCCTGTAAAATAGCATGAATATGACACGTCTACTGCATGTGTTCTGTAATAAAATGACTGGGGGGTAAAAGAAAAGATAAATATTGATCAGTGTAAGTGATGTCGTATAGCTTCCAAATGCATACAGTACATGCAAATTTATTGCAATCTCCAGGCAAAACTTGAAAAATAATTAAATAGTGTAAAAGCAATTACTAAGAAAATGCAGAAATAAAATGATAAAAAAAGGAAATGCACTTCAGGCCCTGCTTAATGTAAATTAAAACATACATATAAGCAGATAACTGCATCTCAGATATGCTTTTCCTTGAGCAACTCACAACAAGATTGTGTGAATGGCAACACATATGTTGCTATGGGCATGTTAAAATTTTTCTTACTATAGCATAATTCACTTTTGACTCAGGGTCACTTTTTTCTATAGGAAATCTATGGGCTTTCTGTTTTGTAAATATATAAACATGACATCGAATAACTCTAATTTTTAATACATGTCAGGAAATCTTTGCTAAAAATCAGAAATGTGTTGGGACACATAAGTATTTACATAAAACAGAAGGCAAATGACCTGTCATTGTTTATGATTTATTTTTTTTGCTAACAACACACAACACGGCAGAAGTTTTCAGCAAAACAAGGATACTGACATTTTATTTCTTTAAAATTATCAAATGTTGATGAAATGCATTGGATTAGTGCAATACAGCTCAGTTTAACTATGCCAGGCATCTTCAGGTGTCAAAAATGTCCATTTAGAAGTCTTATCTTTCGATTTTTTTAAAGACATAAAAAACAGCAAAACAAAGGTATACTAAAAATATAAAGCAAAGTAAACAAGTAGTGGTCCAATACACAAACAAGGAAATAATTCTACTACAGAAAGAACACTTAATGAAATAAATAGAGAAAAAAAAGCTCAGTGAATGAAACTTAGTTTTTGCCTCAGTAAAAATTTGCCTATGGTAAAATTAGAAATTTCACAAAAATCACTTCTGCCTATTTACCAGGTTAGGGAGTTGGATTTAGCTGATTTACTTAAATTAAAACTATAAACAAAACTTGAACTGAGTAATGGAGGGTTATAACCCCTGTCATTTTTTTTTTGCCTTGTGTGTCCCATTGGGGAGATTTAACTTCACTTCCTGCCCCATAGCCAAAAAAGGAAGTGAGAGGAAATTGCTGCAAATTAAGGGAATTGCTTGAGGTCCCCCAGATCACAAGAACTAGTGTCCCCATTACAAGATTTCCCCTCTAATACTGTTCCCAAAATATGGTATTTTTTTTTTTTACTTTCACTTTCCATGATAACAGTAAACAGGACAAATAGGGTGAATCTCCCTAATGGGGGTACAGGCAGCAATAAAAACTGACAGGGGTTCTGATCCCATTCTTCTCTATCCAAAACGGAAAAGAAAAGTTTTGCATTTAGCTATACTTTAAGTGGGGGATGTGCACATTTTTAGAGCTTGTGCCAAACACTGTACACCATTTTTTGTTAATCTGATGGCTGGCAGGCACCTCCTTTCTCAGTCTACCCTGCAGGTATCTACACTGTTCACAAGACAGTCAATAGAGATGTTGACACACTTACTCTTCAGTAAGTCCTAGAAATTTTTTTTTTTATAGGAACTGTCACCAGATTTTTATACTATTGTGCTACTAAAGCATGCCCAGAACAATTTCTTTAATAAATACAATTTTAAAGAAAAATAATTCCACTATAGGCAGACAGACTGACCAGGTCTTCGTATAGCAGCTCGTGGATGGTGTTGAAAGCCACAAGGCGGATAGGAGAATTCAGCCGGATGCTCGCTTGGTGGAGATGAGAAGCCTGAAAAGGTCCAAGATGCTGAAACTAAGATACAGCCTGTTCATCACCAGAGCTCCTAGAGGTGGAGATGTTGTGCTGTATGTGTTATCCAGGTTGCGGCCCACCGATTCACCCGAGCAGGCCTCAACCAGCAACAGATAAGACTCTGTTGGGTAACACTGGAGTATGTAGCAGGAGTGTATGCAAACACACAGAGGCATTGAGCAGAAACAGAGTTTGGGAGTACATGTGCAGATAATGAGGAACTGACTGAGACTCTCAAAGAAACAAACTGATGCAGACAAGCAGGAACTAGGAAAAGTGCAGAGGGTGAAGAGAGATAAGAAACTAGCAGGAATGCATGGGATAATTGAGGAAAAGAGGCCTAGGATAAGCATCATGGGCTAGCACAAAGTTATTCCGTAATAATAAAAAAGACAACACAATATTAATAATTCAAAATATTTATTAGTTGGAATTATTTGACCACGGTGCTATCCATGGGGGCTAAACTTTGACATTATAAATTTAAATAAATATAAAGCCATCTTGGCTAAAATATATTTTAAACAAAATTAAGCGGTGTCCATCCAGCCAATGCTGGACGACTATCCCCTCATTAGGACAACAACATGACTTGCTGAAGATCGGGAGGGTGGGTGGGCGATGCAGGTTCAGTCCGAATGGTCTGTGGCGACACAGCTCCAGGCCCTTTTATAGACTCACTCAGCGCGGGCATCAGTAACCGCCAAAATGTACCAATCAGCTGTTCTATTATTTTAACCAATCCCATGGCTGTTGCTGCCAAGGGAAACTGCAGTGACCAATGGCAACCTGTAAAATAAATGAGAGCAAAGCAGACTGCGGATCCCCCTTTGAGCTATCCCATGGTGGTCCAGTATATTGCTATGACCTTTCATTAGAGGTAACTTGTTTGCAAACAGTGCAAGTCTGGAGTGCTGCTTTAAAATCACTTTTTTTTACCCCTTGCTATTTGTTTTTAAAGATCACAACAATATTTTTAAAAGAGTTACATGTTTGTTTTTTTAAACATTTTTTGTCCAAAATTATTTTTTAAAGGTAAAATATGTAAGTCTTCCCAATCCTGCAAAAATGCAGTTTCCATAGATACATTCTTATTTAATATAGTATTCTCATTTTATTGAGGATATTTATCTTTAACTTTGTAAAATCTTAGTCTAGGTTAAGCGTTCAAGCAAAAGAATGAATAAAAGTTATGTATCTTCATAAGAGATTTAATACATGTTAGATCTCCATAATTGGGTTATGTGAAAGTAGTTCTTAACACTTCCTGTGCCAGTACACCATCATAGAAATCTATTTTATTTAAGTTAGATGAAAATGATTTGATTTCATTTTAACGTTATATACTTTCAGTGTTCCCATAAAACTGCCTTGTAAATCTTACCATAATTTTAGCTTTTCAGGGAACTTTGTATAGCTCAGGCAATGTAGCTTCTAAAAAGTATAATTTTGAAACTTAATGTCTTTGAGAAAAACATCACCACTTACATTACAAATTCACAAGGGCTGCAGTCCTACACATTAAATAGGCACTTTAATAAACACAGCAGTTATGTCATCAATTGTCAATTTTTATAAAGTTTCAAATATCACATACTTGAGATATAAACTTTTTACATCTGTCTTTGCATTTTTGGGGACATTTTTCAGTGAAGTAAAATATATTTGTAACCATATGCTTGTAATTCTATTCAGTAAGGTTTTTCAAAGATCAATTATAATAAAAGTTCTGGTAAAAAAAAAGCAACCAATCATAAATCTTCTTATAAATTATATGAAATTATATGAAGGCAATACTGAAATTTGACTGATTAGTGGAAACTACTGAATTCTGTACATTAGCATGGCTTTTTTCAGTGACTCACTTAATAAGTCTGTAAGTCTTTAAACTAAGGACAGCCTATATCTGTGCGTATAACTCTAAAAAAAAATCAACTAGAAAAAATACATTATAGAAGTATATTTGAGTCATTTCTTTATGTTTCTTCTCGTTCTTTCCAAACACCCATCTGAAGAAGAACCTGGACTACTAAAGAATTCAATGTTTTTAAAAGGCACAGTTCCTGCTTCAATAAAAACCTCTGTATTTTTTTTTTTCAATAAACTTTTTATTGAATTTTTTTGTAGACAAAGAACAAAACAAAGGAATAAGTCATATGGTCTGCCACATAGTAGACATTAGTTAACAGTAAGGCAGGATAGATAATGCATAGCACAATGAGATTTAATATATATCTTCGGATCAGTGTTTGCAGAGTAGCAGGACAACTGGAGTTAGATAGGTAACAAGTAAAAAAAAAAAAAAAACAAGAAGGAGAAATAACATAATCTAATCTAATGTAGCAAGCAGTGCATCTATTCTAACAGGACTGAGAGAAAAAATTAATGGAGAGAAAGGTGTCATATGTGATCACACCATTGTAATCAAAGTTTCCACTGTCAAAGGAATAGAGGAAGCTTATCATTTCTGAGGGCTAACAGGCATTCGTGAGACAAGATCACAACTTTGACAGTATGTTCCACCATTTGGTACATTTCTGCTTTGATGTTTGAACGTTTTGATCCTTGTACCTTTATGTACGGTTATTATGTATTCATCATGTACAGTCTAAAAATTTTGTGGGAAAAAAGGAGTTTCTAAGTGCAATTAGTTTTAGGTACTTCAATAGTTTCTGAAGGATTGGGTGCAGATGATGTTTTCCAGTGTCTTGTGATTGTGGTCCTTACCGCTAAGAGCAGGTGAGAGACTACCACATGAAATTGCAGGGGAATGGTATCTATGCCTAGATACAGAAGAGCTAATGTCTGAAATTATTTGGAACATTTTTCTCCAAAATTCACTGCAGTGTTTACAGTACCACAACATGTGAGGCAGCGTGCCTACTGAACCACAATTTCTCCAACAAAGTGGGGGGTGTTTTGTGTTGAATTTGTTCAACCGGTAAAGTGTGTAGTACCATCTGAGGGTAAATTTGATGGAGAGTTCCCAGTGCTCAAAACATTTTGAAGATTTGTATTTCAACTGGAAGGCTTTTTTCCATTGTGTTTGTGAAAATTGAGCCTGCAAGTCAGTTTCCTAATGAAGAATGAAAGGTGTTTTAGTAAAGATCAGTTTATCTTGTAGGATATGATAAAAGCAACATGTTAACTTACTGGTTAGAGGGTCATGGGCAAGAGCTTTCCAAATACTTTTGGGTAACCATATAAGGTCTGTAGGGAGGGAATTGATAACATGAGAAATCTGTCGATATCAAAATATCTCCTTTAATGGGAGGCCAAATTCATTTTCCAGGGTATTTCAAATTTTGGTTCAATTTTGTTTAATTAAGGTTTTCAAGTATAGAAAAAAAAAAGAAACAGAGCTTAAATTTACAATAGACAAAGACGTTCCATTATAAAAAAAAAAAACAGTTGCATACATTTAAGATACAATGTTTACTTAATGATTACCAAGGGGATACATTATTGCAATACTATATATACAGTAGATAAAAGAAAATGGGAAGAAAAAAAAATATATATATTTTTTACCTCAACATTTAGTAGGATCAAGAATTCAAATAAAAAAATTGGATAGCCTTATATTCCACAATAGCATTCAGGAATACATCTGTGTGTGTATTGTTCATTAGACATGTGCATTAGTTTTCGTCCGAATGCATTTTCGTCCGAAAAACGAAAGATCCGACATAAACAAATGCTTTATTTTCGTTTTGACAACAGTTCGATATTGATTGGAGATTCAACATGACGCTGACAATAACAATCTGTGTCTATCGAAACTGTGGTCGAATGTGCCTAACCTTAACTCTATTAGTCCAAGATTATTCTACATAGAGAGAAAAGATTTGACATAGAGAGAAAAGATTTGACGTAGAGAGAAAAGATTTGACACAGAGAGAAAAGATTTGACGTAGAGAGAAAAGATTCGACGTAGAGAAAAAACATTCGACATAGAGAGAAAAGATCGCTGCTGGAATTGGGTGGGGGAAGTAAAATAAAATAATGATGATGATGAATGTTATTGGCTGATTGTAACCAAAGAGGAGGAGCAGTAAAATAGCTAGAACTAAGTACACACGTACAGCCAACTTACTTTCACTTGCAATTGCTAGCAGAGAGAGACACACACAGAATCATTTCAGAAGACAGTCAATCTTAGCTGGTCCATTTGTCAGAGAACCTGAATTATTTAGCAATTAAGCATAAGCACAGCAGCAGAACAATAGTGAAGCAAGCTACAGTTCAACCTAACTTTTTCATAATAATCTGCTGCTATTGTGTTAGTGTTGTGAACTTGATAGTGATCCTAGTGGTGTTGGGGGGGGGGGGGGGGATTTATTATTATAGATTCTATATTATAGATTGAGATTCTATATAGATTCTATATACCCTATCTTGTTACCTGTCTGATCAGTGATCACTATCACCAGTCCATTTTCTGTTTGAACTATATACATTCAACATGAACGACAAAGATTCGACAAAACAGCGAAAAACATACAAACGTCAAATCTTTGGCTTATGCTGTCTGTCGAAAGTTCTAAGAAGGTTTGACGGAGCAGATAAACTGTACGGCGTCGTACAGTTTAGCTGCTCTGTCAAATCTTCTTTGAACATTCGACAGACACCATAAGCCTTCAATGACAGATTCGACCTTAATTAATTTGGATTTTCGGACAAATGCAATTTTTAACGAAAAACGAAATATAAATAAAAATAAATTTTCGGAGTAACTAAATAAATTAATTTTTCGGACAAAAAAGAAATTCCAAAACAAAATATTTCAGTGTGCACATGTCTATTGTTCATATTGTATTTTTTTTTTTTTTTTTTTTTTTTACCGAAACCTCAATGTAAAAGAGAAAAAAATAAAATAAAGAAGAGGGGGAAGAAAGATAGAAAGAGAAAAGGGGAAAAAAAGAGGGGGTAAAAGGGGGGTATGGAAATAGGGAAATGTCACTTGGAAAAAAGGATCTGGGGAGGGAAGTGTAGGCTAACATGGACATGGGAAATAGCAGACACACTTCATCATCTGTGCAAGCAGCCATTCCAAATCTCTGATGGAGTCTAGTCCAATTGCCGATTCTGCGAGAGAAGGTACAGATGTTAATTTCCAATAACAGGGAATAACTGCTCTGGCTGCAGTAAGAAAATGTCTAAGCATTCTTTTTTTTCACTATCTTAAGGGGTCCGGGGATCATGGATAGGAGAGCCAGGTGATGCATTTAAAGGAAGTGTCTAAAAGTTTACAATAAAGATCAAAAATTTGTTTCTAGAATATCCGCACAGGGGGCAATCCCACCCGATGTGAAGCACGTATCCCAACTTTTAATTGTAGTATAGATCGGAGATCTGAGTAATGCCTTTCTGTATCCATTATGTGACTGTGAACCGAGGAATAACGAGTTTTGTCAAAGACATTCGGAAGGGCAGGGAAGAGATATGGGATTTAACCGGAGAGGAGGCTAATAGGGCTCTCCAGGCCATGACAGAAGAATAAGTTGATGGTGGAAGTGTCTTAAGGTTCCAGGGTTTCCATGTGTCGAGTAACAGACAGTGGAGTAGATTTCCTCCGAGGACTAGAGTTGACTCTAGGTCTACCCATGGAACATCTGCAATTTTGTGGAACCAAGCTCTAAGCTGGTCCAATCTAATCGCTGTAAAGTAGTCAGCTAGATCAACAGAGCCAATTCCTCCAGCTCACTGATGTTTCAGAATCAAGAATCAAAATAATTTAGGTTTCTTACCATTCCAGAGGAAACATATATAAGGTGCAGTAAGTGTATTTTAGTTATTTTGCAGAGAGGGGGACCGAGGGGATTTCTAAATATTTATAATATTTGGGGTAAGATCTTCATTTTAGAAGAAGCAAGTCTGGTCGACCAGGATAGGTTACATTTATCTATCAAATGTTTGTAATTTTAATTCAGCCATATTAGCAGGGTAAGGAGATAAAATAGTACCCAAGTATGGGATCCCTCTATCGCTCCAAGTGAATTGGAGAGTGATTTGTAGGTGAGTCCTGATGGGGTTTGGTACACCTAGGTCAAGAACAAGGGATTTGGTATAGTTGTCCTTATAGTAATACATGGAGATGAAGGTCTTTAATACCTTAAGGGCAAGTGGGAGTAAAGATTTTGAAAAATTAAGAAGCAAAATTAAGTCATCAGCAAAGAGTTGAAAAGTGTGTTTACTTCAGATGGAGGTAAATCTGGATATCTGGAGATGAGTCCTTATCATTTCAGCCAGAGGTTCAATCAGGAGGTTAAAAATGGTTGGTGACAGTAAGCAGCCCTGGAGGGTGCCGATGGAGAGTGGAAAAGACTTAGACAGCATTTCGGAGATATAAACCTGAGTTGAGGGGCAGGAATGCAAGTCCATAATGGCATCATAGATAAAACCACAGAAACCAAATTAAGCAAGAGTGTGTGTGACATATAAGTCCAGTGGATATGGGCAAATGCCTTCTTGGTATCAATGGATAAGAGTAGTGAAGGCACTTTTTGCAATTTGTATGATATTCATTATCCTTCTCATGGCATCTGAAGTCTGCCTGTTGTGAAGTCTGCCTGGTCAGGGGGTAGTTAGAAGGGGAAGAATCAATTTTGCATAATTATTGACATCTACATTTAAAAGGCATATAGGGCAAACATTTTGAGGGGTCATAGGATTGTTACTATAAAAGCTTTAAGCATCTTTGGTAGAAAAGTAGGAGCAGTTGAGGCATTGTTACAAAAATTGGCTGAGTGAAATTGAAGAAGATTTTTGGAAGGTTTTATCGTACTAAGCTAAAAAGCCATCTGGGCCTGGTGATTTTCCATTTGGTAGAGATTTAATGAGATTATGGATTTCCTTAGATGAGTTTCTGAAGTTGGGCAGGACTTAAGGAGGGTAAGTTTGGTTTACTTAAAAAATTGAGAAATGCAGAGTCTGAGGATTGGGGAGTGCAGGGGTCTTTGCGTAAGTTTTATTAGGAGCCATAGTAACTGGCAAGCGAGACCGCAATCTCTTGAGGATTATAAAGACTGTGCATAGTATCTGGGTGGTAAAGAAAGAGAATTTTAGATTTAGTTCTTGGGGTCACTATCCTCTTAGCAAGTAGTTTGCCCTCTTTGTTGCCAGAAGCATAACAGTTTAGTTTGAGAATCTTTGCATGATTGTCATGAAGCTCTAAAGCCCCATACACACGCGCGGACAATCCGTGGACCAGGTCCGTCGGACCATGTCCGTCATACTTTGTCTGATGTTGGTTTTGCGTACACACGATCGGACAAAGTTGTCGGAAAATCCGATCATTCTGAACGTGGTGACGTTTGTTGCCTACGACGGGACTACGTAGAGGCTAGTAGCCAATAGCTTTGGTCTTGTAATGTGATCTGAGCATGCGTAGCACTTTGTCCGGTCGGACAAGCGTACACACGCTCGGATTTGGTGTGATCGGACCGGGTTGACGGAAATCTTTCCAGCAGGAGATAAGACTTTGTCCGACGGACAAACCGACGAATACTGTCCGATGGTGCATACACACGGTCTGATTTTTCAACAACCTTGTCCGATCGGACCAAATTGATGAAAAAGTCCGACCGTGTGTATGGGGTTTAAGAGTATTCTGCTAAGCTTATGGCAATGTTGGGTAAGGGCTGAAGAGATTTTTTGGTTGGGAGGGGTCTTATTTAGGGTTTCTAGATCTTAAATTTTTTGTAGAAAATGATTAATTTGCTGATTCCTATTATGTTTACTCCTTGCACCTAATTTAATGAGAACTCCCCATATGTATGCCTTATGGTCGCTCCAAAGGATGATAGGATCATCAACAGACTTTTGGTTATTAGTGAAAAATTCTGTCAGGTGTGGTGAGAGGATAGGGTTATACACAGAAGATTGTAAAAGCTTAGAGTTTCATTGCTATGGATATGTAGAAGGGAAGGATCCATTCTCCTTGATCACCAAAGATATGGGGGCAAGGTTAGACCATGTTATAGTGTGTATCGAGCAGGAGAAGACCTTTTGCAATAGGTGTTTATCCACAAATAACATATCTATCCTGGAGTATGTGGAATGTCTTGAGGAAAAAAAGAGAAGTCGACGGTATGGAAGAATCGTTGCAGGAGGTGTGGGCGCGGTTTAGTTTGGGCTGTGGAGTCGAGATTAGAGTCCATAACACAGTTAAATTCTCCAGCTATGATTAAGGAGCCTTCTTGAATTTTTGAGACCATCTTGTGTACCTTTTTGAGGAAACAGACTGGATGATTGTTAGAAACATAGATGTTGATGATAGTATAGGATTGAGAGTCAAAGGAGCATGTTATTATGATGAATCTACCATTTGTATCGAGTCGGGAATTGTTTAGAGCAAATGTTAGAGAGTTTCTTATAGCAATAAGAACTCCTCTTTTTTTTGACGGAGCGTTAGGAGGGGAGAATGCTTGAAAGTGCATCTCTGGTATGCATAAAACATTGCACTGAAGGTTGTGTGCCTCTTTCCACAGAGAGGAACATTTGGCTATATGGTTTGAATCCTGTACATTTAAAGTGTTTGTAAAGTCACTATGTGACTTTATATGTATCCCATCCAGGTATCCTTCCATTAACAATAATGTATGTGTTTGTCTGAAATGAAAAGGCTAAATACCTTTAGTCATATTGCAGCTGTGCTGTCACGTAGTCCCCCTGTGCTGACTGGCCTTGATCTATGGAGAGAGGCAGGAGGGGCTGAGATTCCCCTGTGATGTCAGCTGGCCAGCAGAGGAGAATCTTGGCCTCTCCCACTTCTCTCCACAGATCGGGCCTGGCCAGCATAGGGGGATCATGTGACAGCAGAGTTGCTGGGTGACTAAAAGTATTTAGCCTTTTCATTTCAAACAAACACATAAACTTGTTAATGGAAGGATAAGCAAGAGGGGATACATTGATATGTGCTGCATTATGCAGCTGAATAGCAGCGGGAGGGGCAGGGAGGGAAGCTTCTCTCATGATGACAGGGAGGGAGGGGGAGAGGAGAGAGACTGTCAGAGGAGTGCTGCGGATGACGGAGGCAAGTAAACTGACCACAGTAATCAGCAGCCCTGATTACCATGGTCAGCAGAGGCAGGAACTTGCAGGATCAGACAGGTTTCTTTACAAGATAGGACGAGAGGAATTGCACAGCACAAGCATTGTGCTATACAACATCCCTTAAAGGAACAGGATTAAAATTTGTACTTTCTTTGGGGTTACAACCACTTTAACCACTTGCCAACCAGCCGCTATCGTTATACGGTAGCAGGTCGGCTCTCCTGTGCAAATCGCTGCAGCTATACGGCAGCTTGTGCAGGCGCAATATAGGCAGTGTTTCCAGTGATCGGGAACAGTGATCTCTCTCATGTCCCTGCCAGCCCATCCCCCTAGAGTTATAACACACTGATGTAACACACTTAACCCCTTGATCGCCCCCTACTGTTAACCCCTTCCCTGCCAGTCGTTTTTACATTGATCAGTGCATTTTTATAATAGCACTGATCAATGTAATAATATCACTGGTGCCCAAAAAGGGTAATTTTGGGTCAGATTTGTCCGCCACAATGTCACAGTCCCGCTAAAAATTGCAGATCGCCGACATTACTAGTAAAAATATTAAGAAAAATAAAAGTCCCTAAATCTGTCCCATAGTTTGTAGACGTGATAAGTTTTGCGCAAACCAATCAATATACGCCCATTGCAATTTTTTGGGGATTTTGGGGGGGGGGGGGCCTACGCCTTTTTTTATTTTAGGTTCCCCTTAATTTCCATACCAGACCTGAAGGGCCACGCAATTTCTATTTTACATTTTTGGTTCAGGGCTCCCCTTAATATTCATACTGGGGGGGACCCATGCCCTTTTTTCAGTGAGTTTTATCCATATTGCAGAGACCCGACAATTCATTACAGTTCAATTTTTTCCTTTAGAAATGTCATTTTGCTGCAACACTGTTGTAAACATGGGGAAAATGCACCACTTTACAGGCATACTATAGACACCCACCAGGCATGATATTTAAAGAAATATTTATTTTTTTTGTTTTACTTTAAGCATTAAAAATATCACTGCTCCCGAAAAAACGTCAGTTTTAAAAAAAGAAAATTTTGCATTGATACATGTCCCCTGGGGCAGGACCCAGTTCCCCAAATACTTTTTATGATAATAACTTGCATATAAGCCTTTAAAATTAGCACTTTTGATTTTTCATGTTAGTGTCCCATAGACTTTAACAGTGTTCCGGCGACTTTCAAATTTTCCACGAACACGGCATATTGTTCAATATTTTCCGCTCGGCCCCGAACCGTTCGCCCATCCCTAATTTTAAGCATTTTCTTCCTCAACTTGAGTGTAGCAGGGTAGATCAAGAAACACCTTTAGGGTCACGTAGGTTAAAGGTAGTGAGTCTGGACATCGAAAGAGAGCAAGAACTTGTTCTTTTATGTAGAAAAAAATGCACGCCCCTGGGAATGCTGTCCGGTAAATGTGAGGGTGTCACACCTATCAACCAGTATCTCTGTTGAGGGTGTGTAGGGGAAAATGGTACAGCACATCTCCAGAATAAACTCTTTGAGTTGGACAGATTCAGGGATCCTGTGGATTTTGAAGTTGTTCCAATGGGATCTGTCCTCCAAATCTGCCACTTTTGCTTTTAGCCAAGTAATATCTTCTCCTCTTTCACTGTTTGAATCCACCAGGGTACTGAAGAAGGTAGTAAATTTCTCCATTTTAGACTCTACTTGATCCATTCTGTCTCCTAGGTCCTTAATTTCATTACAAACCTGGCGAAGGGAGGTAGTGATGTCTGCATGCAGTGCCGCACGAAGGGAGTAACATGTCTTTCATTGTGGGGTATTAGTGGTAGGGAAATCAGCTATCAGATCTGGGTGAGGCCTAGATCCTCCATGTGTTTCCAGTGGCCTCTTACCTCCCCCTTGCCGTTGCTGGAGCAAGCTCTGTCATCCTGGGTTTTTGACTGGGTTTTTTATAGAGAGGGTAGTGGATCTCGAGCTGGCAGTAGATGGAGCTCTGCTATGCTGGGAAGGGTGTTGTACTGGGAGACCCCTCGATCCATAAGAAGGAACTGGAGCACCACTGCCTCCATTTCCCTGTGCACCATAAGAGCCACTGCAGCGCCATTTTGTTGAACCCCTTGGCCGGATAGTAAACTGTTACTGTGGTTGGGCACATTCTTTCCATTTGTGGGTCATCCTCTCGGTGTAAGGGGCCCGATGCGAAGAGGTAGCTATCTCGGCCTGGTTAGGTGAGCTTCCTGATGGTTAAGCAGAGCTCATCTAAGAAACCAGCATCTTAGATTGTGGTTGCCATGTCCCCCCCCAAAAAAAAATCTCTTCATTAAGAACAGCAGTTCCTATGTATAAATCAGATTTTCTTAAAGAAAATGAAAAGACAAAACATTTTTTTATTTGGATAGAATGTGGAGGGTTAAAACCACTGTCAATTTTTTTTTTGAAATGTCCAATATGTAGGTTATACCATGAACATATGGAAAAATTGGTTCATTTGTGAGCAAACATTGCTAACAATATATGATAATCTATACTGTAGATGTATCACATTGTGAAAAAAAAACGTTGTTATTAGTATGCTAAGTAAACATCATATCTTGGGGTGTGGTCAGGAAACAATGTGAGCAGAGGTGCATCACAGAGCTCATGCACAATATCCTACTGTTCAACCATTCCCCGGTGTTTTTTTCTTGATTTGCATACCCCCAACACACGTAGGTGAGTTCCCAAAACATTGTAATTTTAATGAGATCCATTATCTCCACTGTCATGACTGTCAAGTGGGAAAAACAAGCAGTTGATACTGATATCTGAGAGGTAAGATGGCACCTCTTCAGGTGAATGACCACAAGACAGTTGGCAGGCAGAAAAGAAGAAAGTAGTGGAGACTTGACTTGAAAGAATTGTCTACATTGTGGCTAAAGACTCTGCCCCTGACGCAAGCCAGGCTGCTCCAGTAGCTGATGAGGGAGAAGATCTGAGAAACTGAGGGACCTGCAGGAGGCTGTTTAGTCTCAGGAAACAGTAAACACCTTTGCCCCAGCAACCCGGCAGCAGGACTTACCAATGCAAACAGTAAATTTAGCAAGCTCCAACCCCAGTGATCCAGAGAGAGAGAGCAAACTTTGAAAGAAGTGTTATCTACCATTGCTTTATGTAATTCTTCTGTGAACCAGCTTAAAACTCTAATTGGGGCAACAAGGGAAGTGGTGGCCCTATAACAAGACCTATAGAAAATTATAAAGGACTGCAGCCATAGAAAGCAGAGTAAGTGATGTACAGGAAAAACCAAATCCCCTTGCAAGAGAATCCTCTCTTGTCTGCTAGGGCAAATGCTCTAAAGTATAAGGACCTGGAGAATCTGATTAGGCTCAACAATGTCTGGATATTTGGCTTGCTGGAATGGGTAGAGGACAATAATCCTACTGAATTTGTAGCACAGTGGCTACTATCAGCCTTTGGCAAGTCTCAGATTTTGAGTTTCTTATTATTTTAAGTTATAAAAGTTTCTGAAAAATATATGAAACACATGAATGTTATAATGCAATTAGTGTTAGTCTCTGAAGGTTACAGGACAGAGGACAGAGAAACGTAGTTTTGCTGTGTAGGTACTTCTATTCTGAGTTACTATATCAGGACAATGGGTGACTTTATGTAACTTAACTTTAGATTGAAGCCATATAAATCTTATATGCATGTATAGGTGTTACTCTTGTGAAATGCTGACATAACATGAAACAGTTTAAGAATCTAAGAAGGTTGAATGGTAGGAAAGAGAGGTGGGAAGAGAGGGAAGGAACCCTACACTTTGGAGAATGCAACATCTGATATCTCTTCCTCCTTCTGAAGCCATCACCATATCATATGTTACCAGATGTCACTATGTAAGTCTTGTCTTTGCTTATCTCTCTGAAGAATAAAACAACTATTCTTGAAGTATTGTACGAACTAAGGATTCTACAATTTCTAATATGAAACTAGTTCCTAAAATATTGATGTAAATGCGGCCTTGGATAAAGACAGACAAACTTCTCCATACACCCATTAGGAGAGATGACACAGACATATTTACACACAAAGACTTTAACAAGTTGGAATGCTACACATCCAGAAACACCCTTGAGATAGAAGAATTTTAGATACTAATCTTCATTCTTCACATACTTACCCCTCTAGCACTACTAGAGGTGTATATTTATTGTCCCAAAGCCATTTGTGATGAACTCTTCTGATTCATGGATCTCTTTCAAGCCATGATAGCTGGTTGGACAGACATGTACAACTGACAGTAAAAAGAGAGAGAGAGCATTACAGAGTCTCTTCTGCTCTATGGAGCCGGCTGCCGCATTCTACAAACACACACCGTCACTCCTGGACTGAAAAAACTGACCAAAAAAACACACTAGAGTGTTTCTCCTCTTCTGCCCCCACTCCCTCTCTCGCCCATCCTCAGTGTCACTCCATCTGTGACCCCCCATACTCGCTCATCACTAGCTCTCGTTGGCGCTCCATCCCCCCCCTCTCCATGTACAACTGACATGCAATGAGAGCACTATCCAGGAGCATTGCTGTACCTATTGAGTATTCATTATTTACTTGTCTACTGTTTTTCTTTGTTCTGTCTCTATCTACTTCATGGAGTCTTCCTTTCCAGATGCAAATGCAATGTGCTATTGTATGCTTATAGATCTTGAGGTGCGCTCTTTTTATCATGAAGATCCCTCTGAAGAAGTCACGTGACAAGTGACGCAATGCGACGGGTGGAGCTGGTGATGTCATTTCCAGTATCTCGTGCATTGGGATTGTGGTGAGGAGGCAAGGAGCTTGCAATCTGGATTACTATTTTTTGCTATTTTACAAGAAAGTGTGAGTACAACATCCACGTTTTATACAATATATTTTTTAAATGATATTGTGCAATGATCTTTTCTTATATATTTTAAGCACTATTGGAGAAATCGTTCAGTCTAAAGAGAGTGTGTGTGATATTGGAGCTGGCGTTCCTGATTACAGAGGATCTACCTATGTTTCAAACAAGGCCTGGTGGGTCTTTTTTTGAGGTGAGCTGTCAATTCACTTTAAGGTGGTGGTGGTGACCACAACTTGTATTCAGGCATGTATTGGAATTTCACTTCTCGTGAGAGGGATTTTTTGCTCACTTTCTTTGAACTATTTATTTTTTAATTTTGTCTGGATTTTTTTGAATATTCATGTATTTATATAATGCACTTTTATGGATTAATATAATGCACTTTTATAGATTCACATGTTAAATATTTAGTACTTGCATATACATTTTTGTCTTTTAATCAATTTGAAGGTTGATCACTGAATAAGCTGTTACCCGTGTACTATGTTTAAGATTTAATATCTCTCAGATATGATTTGGGTTAAATGAGAGTTCTTTGACAAAGAGTGAAAGCTTTAACACAATAACAACATTTATTGGTAAGTAGTTGAAAGTCTATATCTAATACACAATCATCTAGCTATAGTCTACACCAAGAAAGAAAATATTAGGTTAAAATAAGAGAATTACATAAAGGAATACAGAGTATATTCCTTAAAACATTAATCTTCAAACATATTTAGTTACAAGTAAAATGCAGACCTTTCCCATAACTAGCCTTTTCACCAAGGTTCCATTCTGATTGCTGCTCTCCCATCAAGTGTGTTTACCTCCCATCTAGTCTGTGTATATCCTTACAGGCTGATGCCTCATTGGTTGGCATAACATGGACTATTTTGAGCAGGAGATTAACTTGAATGTTCCCGGGAAGTTAAGTATTGATTCCGGGTTCTGGAGCCAGAAAGAATGTAAGCCAAGCAAGTCTTTAACAGGAACAAAGGAAAGTGTTTCAAGAGATGTGACCAAGGTGAAGGCAGAGATCATCTGGGTGGACAACTTAAGAAGGCAGGACTGATGAGCAGGATTTCCTCAACAGGTGAGTCACTGTGGAGAGAAAGGAGCTGGCAATTAAACGACAGCTACGCGGCCAGCTTTTAGAAGGAAGGGCTGAGCCCAACCCTGACAGTTACCCTTCCTCAATGACCCCTCCCCCTGGGAGGACCACCAGACTTGAGGGGAAAACAACTATAGAAATCACGGAGGAGGACAGGGGCATGTACGTCCGAGGATGAGACCCATAAGCGTTCCTCCGGACCGTACCCTTTCCAACACACCAGGTACTGTATGCGCCCACGGAACCTACGGGAGTCAACAATGGACTGTATCCTTACAGGCTGATGCATCATTGGTTGGCATAGCGTGGACAATTTTGAGCAGGAGATTAACTTGAATGTTCCCGGGAAGTTAAGTATTGAGTCCGGGTTCTGGAGCCAGAAGGAATGTAAGCCAAGCAAGTCTTTAACAGGTACACAGGAAAGCGTCTCTAGAGACTTCATACTCGCCATGGTTCTCAACCTGTTCAGGGTGAGGACGAGGCACCAAGGTGGTAACCAAGGTGGTAAAGCGGTTGCAGACCAAAGGTTTTACTAAGTCATGAAATACATTTGAGATATGCATATTAGAAGGAAGGTCTAATGCGTATCTGCATTTGATATTTTTTTCCCAATGTGCTGCAAACCAAAGTGGTACAATATACAGTATGTATGTGTTTTGGAATGTACAGTATGTGTTTTGGTACATGCATGGTATGTGTTTTGATTTATCCATGCAGATTGCTTGTATTGTGAAACACAGAAAACACATGAATGTGCAGGCAGCAGGCACTAAGAACAAGCTATTAAGAGATGTTTAGCAGTAAGTCAATACACAATTTATCCTACTCTCCTTTCCTTGCTTAGATAAATAGTTAATAAAAAATGTGCATCGGAAAATGAAAGAATCTATAATCAGATTTAAACTAGACCTTATTTTGGAATGTGCATTTTATGATTTCATCATAGATCAGAAATATTAGAATACTAAACAACAATTGTGATTCATTTCACTGAGACCACAGAAAGAAATGCTACACACTATAGAGACTGCAAATCCTTTCAAGGTGATCTAAGATATAATAATTAAATCATATTAAAACAAAATTAGTTTTAACTTGGAATGTTAGCTTTTGCATAGCTTCACAGATTGTCAACTTATGCACCAAAGTGATCGAGATTTGAGAGTTATCATGAACACAATAATTAATAATGATTTGCATTTATATAGTTCTTTTCATCTTATCTGAATCACAATGTGCTTTTCAATTACACCACTTCAGAAAACACAAGCAACCACCTGGGAGCACATACCCTTGAAAATAATTTTACTGTATTGCATATCTTTGACTCTGAAAGCAAAAAAAAAAAAATATTTAAAAATAATTAAATCAAAGGGACAGTTATTACAAATGCAATGTTTAACTTATTTACAGTACAGAAACATGTTATTAAACCAATTAATGCAGGAAAAACTGTTTTAAAAATTATAGGACTGTCTGGTCTTACAAATTAAAGTTTAAAATTATTTTTATTTTAATACAAAAAACATACAATTGCACACAAATTAGTAGAAGACATATACATAACACTGTATTTAAAACTATTATTAAAAACTCTTTGCTGATTATGTAGCATGCCTGATATGTCATACACTCATAATGTGACCCATGGAAAGGCATAATCTCTACAGTACATCAGTAGGACACATTTGATGAAAAAAATCCTCAAAAACAATATTCTTCTCATCAAGTTGAAAAACTACTTTCATACTGGAAATTTGTTTAGTCCAGGGGTAGGCAACCTTAGTTAGCACTCCAGCTGTGGTGAAATTAGGAATCCTATGAGACACTGCAAGACTACCACCCATAGGCATAGCTTACAGAACCACAGACTGATGAAATTTGTAGTTTTACCACAGCTGGTGTGATGAAGTTGCCCACCTGTTGTCTAGTCCAACAATTACTTTAAACTACTGAGGAAAGGCAGAAGAATACGGTATATAGTATACGGCATTCAGATGGATGTTCTAAATTTATTGACTTGTTTGTATCATTGTATTCTTAAAAATACCTGCATTATATCTGAGATGGTTGTCATAATTGATTTAACACAGTTCCTGCATAAACAAAAATTGTATGAAAGTCCGGCTAGCAGTTACCGTATTTATCGGCGAATAACACGCACTTTTTCCCCTTAAAATCGGGGGAAAGTCGTGGGTGCGTGTTATACGCCGATCCCCCCCAAAAAAGTGACAAAAAAATCGGCTTCGTCATTTGCAGCTTGCCCAGCGTCATTTGCAGCTTGCCCAGCTTCATTTGCAGCCTGCCCAGCGTCATTTGCAGCCTTGCCCAGTGTCATTTGCAGCCTTGCCCAGTGTCATTTGCAGCCTTGCCCAGTGTCATTTGCAGCTTGCCCAGTGTCATTTGTAGCTTGCCCAGTGTCAGTTTCAGCTTGCCAGCGTCATTTGCAGCCTTGCCCACATTTAAATTTCCCGCTGCCGAGATAGACCGCGTGAGCGCCGCCGGAAAAGACTGAAGCGCCGCCGGAAAAGACCGAAGCGACGCCGAAAAAGACTGAGCTGACTGTTGGGCTCCGCTCGTAGTCCCGCCTCCCTGCCCTTGCTCCCAAAACAGCAGGGAGGTGGGACTGCGAGGGGAGCCGAACAGTCGGCTCGGTCTTTTTCGTCGGTGCTTCAGTCTTTTTCGGCGGCGCTTCGGTCTCTTTTGGCGGCGCTTCTGTCTTTTTCGGTGGCGATCGCGCGGTCTATCTCGGCTGCGGGAAATTTAAACGTGGGCAAGGCTGCAAATGACGCTGGCAAGCTGCAAATGACACTGGGCAAGCTAAAAATGACACTGGGCAAGCTGCAAATGACACTGGGCAAGGCTGCAAATGACACTGGGCAAGGCTGCAAATGACACTGGGCAGGCTGCAAATGAAGCTGGGCAAGCTGCAAATGACGCTGGCCAAGCTGCAAATGACGCTGGCCAAGCTGCAAATGACGCTTAAATTTAAGTTTTTTTTTTCCCTAAACTTCCCTCCTAAAACTTTTTTTCCTTAAAATGCCCTCCTAAACTTGGGGTGCGTGTTATATGCCAGTGCGTGTTATACGCCGATAAATACGGTAATATAAATTACTTAAAGCGGAAGTAAACCCATCGATTTAACAGTCTAAAAAAAAAAAGGCATGCCGTGAATGCTAACTGCACATTGGCTGTGCTCTCAACCAAACAGTCAAACCATCCAATGGCTGGTGTCATAACGGATCACATGTGCAGCACTGTGGCAGTTGAAGATTAAACAGAGGCAAAGATGGCAGCTTCCTTGGCTGAAAACCATAGGGGGGTTTACTTCCACTTTAAATCAGCACAGTACAAATTCACATAAGCACATCTAAAATGTTGAAGTATATCCAAAATGTTGAGATCTTGAGGTTCTTTTTTATGAGGTTTTTATGTCCCTTTCACAAAAGTTACCCCATTGTGACGTGCATCTAGGGCAACTGAATTAAAGGGAATTCTTACCACTAGGCCTTAAAATTAATTTAAAGTCAAACATTTTAGGGAATGTTTAAAACCCCTGTATTTTTTTTTTCTGTGTAACTCTTGAAAGCTTTTCCTTTACTTTCTTTCCTGGGAACACAGGATGAAGTAAAAGGAGATGTCTCCAAAAATAACATATACAGTATTTCTTCTTAGACAATTATCACTACAACAGATATTCCCATTGAAAGTTTACTCCTCAACCCCTGTTCCTGTGTCAAATCAAAATAATTTAACATGATTCTTTATTACAACAAGACAATAAACACTAAAGCCCCATACACACGGTTGGAAAATCCGACCACCAAATCCATCGGATTTGGTCCGACAGATTTAGTCCGACACTGGTGTTGCATACACACGGTCGGACAAAGTTGTCGGAAAATCCGATCATTCTGAACGTGGTGACGTTTGTTGCCTATGACGGGACTACGTAGAGGCTAGTAGTCAATAGCTTTGGTCTTGTAATGTGATCTGAGCATGCGTGGCACTTTGTCCGTCGCAATTCGCTACACACGATCGGAATTGGTGTGATCGGACTTTGTTGTCGGAAAATTTATAGAGCAGGAGATACAACTTTGTCTGTCGGACAATCCAATGGAAAATGTCCGATGGTGCCTACACACGGTCGGAATTTCCGACAACATTGTCTGATAGGACAGAATCCATCGGAAAATCCGACCGTGTGTATGGGGCTTAAGACCAATAAGGATCACGAGATAGAGATAAATAAATGGCTCCTATAGGTTACTATCCAAGGGAAGGGTATTAAGTCTGTATTGGACCTCCCAGGGGTCACAATCTATGCACCCCATACCTTCTCAAATGTTCCCAAGATACACCTATGGTCATATGTATACTGTATACTGTTCCATACACAGTGTGTTATAGAGCTGAAGTTTCCATTCAACAGCTTTGGGTGAGTATGTAGATGTCCAGTTCATAAGGATTAACCTATGAGCCTGGAATATTTCTTTCAGAATTGCTTTATGTACTCTATAAAATATTTGCCGAAGGATGCCGAAGCCGAACCATATTGGAATCAATCAATGGGAACAACAAAAAAATGGGCAAAAATAACCCAAGGACTTTAGAGGCACATTGGACAGTAGTAAATATGACATATTTACTACTGGCCAATGTGCCTCTAAAGTCCGACCTTGGGTTATTTTTGCCCATGTTTCTGTTGTTAGCAAATTTTCTATACAGATGTGGCTATAGGAGTTCATTCTTTTGTATTTGAAATCAATGGGAGTTGAATCTGTCAAAATTAAAATGTCCATTTTCTGGATTAATATGCAAGGAGGTATCAAAAAAATGATATGGGGTAGATAATGTGCGGGGGAACTAGCACAAATTAAAAAAAAAAAAACATTTAAATAAAAAAATTACATGCAGCCGGAAGCAGGGATTTTGTAGCGCTGATATTTACAATGAAAACAGTTGCCAGCATATGACTTTGACAGCTGTCATTGCCAGCTTCTTTGTTAAAAAAACAGCACACAGACCACCATTCCCACCCCTCAGGGATCTTCTAAATATTTTGGGGAACATTTGGAGGGGTTTGTGCATGTGTATTGTTTTTTAACCACTTGACCACTGGGCACTTAAACACCCTTAATAACCAGACCAATTTTCAGCTTTCGGTGCTCTCACATTTTGAATGACAATTACTCAGTCATACAACACTGTACCCATATAAAATTTTTGTCCTTTTTTTCACACAAATAGAGCTTTCTTTTGGTGGTATTTAATCACCGTTGGGTTTTTTATTTTTTGCGCTATAAAAGAAAAAAGACTGAAAATTCGGTAAAAAAATGAATTTTTCTTCGTTTCTGTTATAAAATTTAGCAAATTTTGTCATTTTTCTTGATAAATTTTGGCCAAAATTTATACTGCTACATATCCTTGGTAAAAATAAGTACAAATTGGGGTATATTATTTGGTCTTTGTGAAAGTTATAGAGTCCACAAGCTATGGTGCCAATATCTGAAAATTGATCACACCTGAAGTACTGACGGCCCATCTCATTTCTTGAGACCCTAACATGCCAGAAAAGTACAAATACCCCCCAAATGACCCCTTTTTGGAAAGAAGACATTCCAAGGTATTTGGAAAGAGGCATGGTGAGTTTTTTTTAAAGTTGTAATTTTTTCCCACAATTCTTTGCAAAATCAAGATTTTTTTTTTTTTTTACAAAATTGTCATATTAGCAGGTTATTTCTCACACACAGCATATGCATACCACAAATTACACCCCAAAACACATTCTGCTATTACTCCTGAGTACGGCAATACCACATGTGTGAGACTTTTACACAGTGTGGCCACATACAGAGGCCCAACATGCAGGGAGCGCCATCAGGTGTTCTGGAGCACCCAGGACAATTCTGACATTTCTCTCCTACATGTAAAAATCATCATTTATTTGCTAGAAAATTACATAGAACCCCAAAACATTATATATGTTTTTTTAGAAAAGACCCTAGAGAATACAATGGCGGTCGTTGCAACTTTTTATCTCGCATGGTACTTGCGCAGAAATTTTTCGAACGCGTTTTTTTGGGGAAAAAAAAGTTTTGTGCTTTACAAAAAACAAAACTGTAAATATGTTTTTGCATAATGTGAAAGATGAAGTTACGCCGAGTAAATAGATACCCAACATGTCACCCTTCAAAATTGCACACGCTCGTGGAATGGCGCCAAACTTCGCTACTTAAAAATCCCCATAGGCGGCGCTTTAAAACTTTTTACTGGTTACATGTTTTGAGTTACAGAGGAGGTCTAGGGCCAAAATTATTGTTCTCACTATAACGTTCGCAGCGATACCTCACATGTGTGGTTTGAACATCGTTTTCATATGTTGGCGGGACTTACGTATGCATTCGCTTCTGCATGCGAGCGCACGGGGACAGGGGCGCTTTAAATTTTTTTTTTTTTTTATTGTTCATTTTACTTTATTTATTTTAGTTTGACACTTTTTTTCCCCCCAAAAATTTTTTTGATCACTTTTATTCCTATTACAAGGAATGTAAACATCCCTTGTAATAGGAATATGGCATGACAGGTCCTCTTTACAGTGAGATATGGGGTCAATAAGACCCCACATCTCACCTCTAGGCTGGAAAGCCTGAAATAAAAAAAAAAAAACGATCCTGGCTTTGATCGTAGCGAGCACTGCAGGGAATCGCAGGGTATCGCAGAATATCGCAGGGTATGGCTGGGTATGGCAGAGTATGGCAAGGTATGGCAGGGTATTGCATGGCAGAGTATGGCAGAGTATCGCAGGGTATGGCAGAGTATCGCAGGGTATGGCAGGGTATGGCAGAGTATCGCAGGGTATGGCAGAGTATCGCAGGGTATGGCAGGGTATGGCAGAGTATCGCAGGGTATGGCAGAGTATCGCTGGGTATGGCAGAGTATCGCTGGGTATGGCAGGGTATGGCAGAGTATCGCAGGGTATGGCAGAGTATCGCAGGGTATGGCAGAGTATCGCAGGGTATGGCAGAGTATTGCAGGGTATCGCAGGTAATGGCAGAGTATTGCAGGGTATCGCAGGTAATGGCAGAGTATGCCAGAGTATCGCAGGGTATGGCATGGCAGAGTATCGCAGGGTATGGCATGGCAGAGTATCGCAGGGTATGGCAGAGTATCGCAGGGTATGGCAGAGTATGGCAGGGTATGGCAGGGTATGGCAGAGTATCGCAGGGTATGGCAGAGTATGGCAGGGTATGGCAGAGTATCGCAGGGTATGGCAGAGTATGGCAGGGTATGGCAGAGTATCGCAGGGTATGGCAGAGTATCGCAGGGTATGGCAGGGTATGGCAGGGTATGGCAGGGTATGGCAGAGTATCGCAGGGTATGGCAGAGTATCGGAAGAGTATGGCAGGGTATGGCAGAGTATCGCAGGGTATCGCAGGTAATGGCAGAGTATCGCAGGTAATGGCAGAGTATCGCAGGTAATGGCAGAGTATCGCTGGGTATCGCAGGTAATGGCAGAGTATCGCAGGTAATGGCAGAGTATCGCAGGTAATGGCAGAGTATCGCAGAGTATCGCAGGTAATGGCAGAGTATCGCAGGTAATGGCAGAGTATCGCAGGGTATGGCAGAGTATCGCAGGTAATGGCAGAGTATCGCAGGGAATGGCAGAGTATCGCAGAGTATCGCAGGTAATGGCAGAGTATCGCAGGGTATGGCAGAGTATCGCAGGGAATGGCAGAGTATCGCAGGGTATGGCAGAGTATCGCAGGGAATGGCAGAGTATCGCAGGGAATGGCAGATTACTGCTGGGTATCCATCCATCCATGCTTAGCCATCCCTCCATACCCTGCAATACCCAGCAATACACTGCAGGCTATTGCTGTGTATTGCAGGGTAAGGAGGGATGGCTGAGCATGGATGGATGGATGGATCGGTGGTGGCAGAGCAGGCTGTGGGCACTACAGATCCCGCCCACAGCACTGCTGCCACCGATCCCTCCCCCTCTCCTCTCACACTGTACCGATCGGTACAGAGAGAGGAGGGGAGAGGAACCGGCATCATCAAATGACGCCGGTTTGCTTACATGTGATCGCTCCGTCATTTGACGGAGCGATCACGTGGTAAACGGCCGCGATGAGCGGCCGTTTACCGTGATCCGTGATCCGCCGGGTCCTCTGGACCCGGCGATCACGGATGTTCTCGAGTGCGCGCCCCAGGGGGTGCGCAAGAGGGGAATTCCGGGAGGACGTCATATGACGCCCTCCCAGAGTTAAGCAACCGCTCTGTAGCCGTCATTCGGCTATGGGCCGGTTGTAAAGTGGTTAAAGAAGCTGACAATAAATGTAATATGATAAATACTTAAAGGATCCCCACTCAGGCTGTCAAGGTCCGATGAGTTGGATGCCACTGGCTAGTGATGCTGCATACTAAGAAAAGGTGTCCATCAAGACCCAAAGCATACTGCAAAAAATATGAAGAGGCCTGAGTGGTTAGCAGATAAGAGCAGCCTCAGCTCGATTCATCCAGGCCAAGCATAAGCTGCAGTGCCAAGTCAAGGCTCCTCTGTGTACTGCGGTCCTAACACTGTCATTTTTAGAGTCTCCTAAGTAGGAGCACATATAGCAGTTGACAGGTTAAGGACAAGTAGGCCTGGAGGGATCCAATCTCTCCTTAAAGTCACAGGAAAACATGGCACGCGCAGCAAAATCACAATGGCAGCTAAGGGCATCCAGTGCATCCCCACATCCAATTCAACCAGCTGTACAAAAAAGTGGCAACCACCGACATCTATACCTATAAATATACTCTATAACTTTTTTGTGCATTCCCTCTCCTACCCTTTTTCTTTTCCCCATCTTCCCTTTGCCTTATTCTATGCGCTATTCTTTTTACTTCTGCCTAGTTTAGTTCGCTGTACCACGGAATACCTGTTATTCTCTTTTTTTCTGCATATTCTGGTCAGTTGTTTGGTAAGCATTTTATTTTCAATATGTCCCCTCTTTATCACATGGCTTTAAAAGACAGTTTGTCACATGTTTGTGTATTATTCTTATTATAGATAATTTGTATGTAATTCCTCCTGAGGAAGCCGTTGTAACATGTAAAGGACCCAGCATACAGTACTTCTAATATTCCTAATAGCATGGAGAGCCTCAGCCTTGTTTGAGGACAGCATCTTCCCAGCAACATCATCTTGGAATAGCGACAACTTTGTAAAGGTTTGTTTTAACCAATGCTTTTTAATCCTATGGATTTATGTTATTGTTGATTTATGTGATTGTTAGTTGTGAATAAATACATTTGTATATTTTTTAATAACAATAGGATTGTAATGCTTGGGTACTGAGATAATCCATGCAGTTCCTATTGGTGGGCACATGAGGGATACTCCCAAAATTCCTTCCCCAAACAAAGACTTCACAGCACACTTACCAGCTAGCTTGGAAGACAACCAATTTGAACCTGTTTAACAACTCGCGTTAAAAACAGAGGGCTTTGTTTGCACACATTTGCAAATATATATGTAAGCTGCAGTGCCTACATCAAGGCTTCTCTGTGTACTGTGCGAATTGTTAAACATGATCAATTTGATTGTGTTGCAGGCTAGCTGGTAAGCTTTGGAATTGCCATGAAGTGCCAAAGCTTTGCTTGTCCAAAGAGTCTGAGATTTTGGGAAACTGCTGTAGGTAGGTGCATGCACTCCTAGGTGGTTTTATACCTGCAATATTTCCTCTCCTTCCTCAAAGATAGAGTGTCAATAAAGCAAAAATATTTTTTTTTTTGGCAGAATCTCTTTCCCTGACTACTAAGATTTTTTTCTTCAAATTGTATACTGCTGTGCACGCTCAGCTCAGTGTATTTTCCCAGGATCTGCAACAGCTAGGGTTGCCACCTTTTCTTCAAGCCAAACCCGGACACTTTAGGGGCCTGGGACACAATTGGGTGCCCCAAAGGAGAGTAGTAATGCGGTGCGCATAGAGTGCCGCAGCCAACAGTGGGTGTGACCAAATTGCTCTTGCTGAAATCATCACCCTGCTCCGCAGTGATGCCAAACCTGCCCCCCAGACAGCAGCCTACAGCTCCTGGATGGCAACAGATTTGTGTCTCACTATCTTGGTTACTTAGGGAGCCACAGCCCGGTCTGAATAATGAGAGTAGTCTGGGTTTTGACACATGATTCCAAACCCGGACTGTCGGGGTGAATACCGGACAGGTGGCCACCCTACTAACAGCACAGGAGTTACATCATTCATGGTCAGCCAGTTGAGAAGACAGAAGACTCTAAACTCAAAAGAAGACATACAGGAGATGGGAGCAGGGGCAACAGAGCGACAAGGGGGAGCGTAGATGGAGTAGTGCACAATAAGCATTAAGTCTACCATAATGTGCAAACTTGCACATTATACAAAGAGTTTTGGGGACAAAAACAAAATAACATTTTGTTTTGAGTGCCTTGTGCTAAATAAAGCTCTGTACAATGATTTTGTCTACATTTGACATTCCTGTTAGTATTTTTTTTTTGTGCAACTATACATTTAATACACTGATGTATTAAAACGTTCCCATATACATTTGGAAAATATTTTTAGGTTATATACAGTATATATATATATATATATATATATATATATATATATATATATATAATATATTTCATAATGAATTAATTATATTAGTCTACAAATTATTTTTCAGTATCTTAATAGATTTTTTATTATAATTAGTTGCAACTAATTGTCTATAGCCCATATGATCTCATTACATTAGAGTAGAAGAAATGGTCTGTATACAAAAATACCAACAAAAACTATACCCATATTCATTTTATTTTAATATCATTGTTTGAATTATATTATATGAAAGATTTAATAAAATAAGCTTGTCACCATATTTAATCTGTAAGATGATGATCAGCCATACAGGCTTTTAATTCTATAATTTAGAAAAACTGCCCAATATGCAAATTGAAGGTTGCTTGTTAGTTTTCTTTAATTGCTCTAACAATAGAATGATATCATCATTATAAATTTAAAACATCTTAGGAAACTCAAATAGCATGTAGAAAACTAAATTTAGAGAATTAAAAGCAATTTGTGTAATTGGTTATTATCTTTAAGGCAATATTTTTGTGGCCTCTGTTAGTGAAATGGAGGTGATGACATATCCTTGTTTAAGTGGCAGGATTGGCCCCACTATAAATCTCTTTCTGATATGCATATTAGGGTACGGAAATATATAATTCCAAGGACACTGACTGAAAAGGCATCCCAATGGAGGTCCAGTACAGGATATAAATAAACTTCTAATAATGCAGTCACTGACAGGTCATCTGCAAACCTGGCTAACGTTTGCAGATTTTTATGAATCTTAACCCTTCCCTAACAGTCCTAATCTCATGATCCCTATTGATGGATAGAGAAACTATTTATGTTTCTGCAGAAAATTTACAGTGAGAGCATATTGGTGGCCTTTATTGACTCATTTAGGTACTTACCAGTCATTTATATCTTCTGACTTCTACAGAAGAGAAATATTTTCTTGAAAGAATATGAAAACTCAATCATTAAAATCTCATACACATTTTTCTATTGTAATGCCATTTTATTTTAACCGTTTCTTTATTGGTTTTAAAAAAATAATAAAACAAGCAATGAACAGCTACATATAAGAGATACCAAAAAGCTAATTTCAACATATAACATATATATAAGAATTTTCCTAGGAATGAGAAATGTCTACCTTCACATAAAGATTATCAGAACATTATCAAATATGTCTCATAGTACCGGGGTGGGGAGTAAAGAGGGTTAATGGGGAGAGAGAAAATTAGCCAGAGAGTGAACATTTAAAAGGGGAAAGAATTTTTGGCCTGGGTATCACCACAGTAAAGTGTAACGACTCAAAAAAGGGGGACTCTCAGAGTAGAATACTTCAGGTATTAGCGGACTTCTGGGAACTTGTGTGATTACTCGTGAGGGCACGCAAGGTGGGCCATTGCTTATGGAAATTTGAAAAACATCAATGTTTATAGGCCATGATCTGTTCCAGAGCATAAGTTTCAGATAGGTGGTTGATTACCTCACCTACATTTGGTGCAGCGTTAGATTACCATTTTCGCATGATAATCAGGCTTGCTGCAAAGAATACATTCATTATCATAGGGCAAAGATCTAGTGGGAACTGTTCGAAAGACACTTAGTATCGCCTGCTAAACATTGGTTTTAATTATCAGCCTGTCAGTTTTGCTATTAGACGGAAGGTAGAGTTCCAAATGCTACGAAGTTGTGGGCAGAACCAAAGCATGCAAACTAGGGTCCCTACCTGACCATATCCTCTCCAGCAGAGGTTAGCGTCATGAAGCTTACCCTTAAACAAAGTGTAGGGAGTGTAGTACCATCAGAGATGGATCGTTTGTGCCATCTCCCAATATGTTGCGCTTTTAGAAGTAGAAAGGTTGGCCTTAATAGCCTTATGCCATTGCTGAACTGAAATGTGCTGTTTTAGATCTTCAGCCCATTTTAGTAGGGTTTTACAGATTGAGAATGATATCTTGTCATGCAGGCAGTTGTAAAAAGGGAGATGCCCTTTTGTGGGGGAGGGGTTCAGTGAGAACCAGAACTGCCAAATCTTAGGAGCCAGCCCATGTTCTAAAATGGGAGACTGCTACAGAGAAGATATTAATCGGGCGCATGTCAGGAACTCCCCATCAGTAAGGGTGTACTGGGAAGCTAAAATGGTGAAGGATATGGGTTTGTTCTTATAGAATATGTCTGAGACAGTGCAGATCCCTTTTTTTCCCATGTTTGAGAGCATTGTCTGGGAGGAGGAATTTGAGAACCTCCAAGGGTATGGGTAAATTAATCGGTTGATCGGATGTATTACCAAATTTTAGAAAATATTTCCATGCTACAATAGTTGCAGAGATAGTGGGATGGTTTTGACCTATTTTGAGGTTGTGGGAGGAAGCATTCGCTAACAGCAGGGAGCTTAGTTTTTCCCAGCGGAATTAATTCTTGTTCTACGGAGCACCATGGCTTAGGAGTAAACTGGTGAAACCAGAATCTGGCATGGTCGTGTAAAGTTGCCATATAATATTTTTGTATATCAGGGACGCCCAAACCTCCTGCTTTGCTATGTTTGCTGAGGGCGTTGTAGAAAGGTAGACAGTAATTTCTGCATGGTCTTAATCACTTGCCGACCGGCTCTTGTACATATACGTTGGCAGTTTAAAGATGGATATCTCGGTAATGGCAGCAGGTGCTGCCACAACCAAGGTATTCATCTTTAGAGTCGGCGGTCCTGTTTATGATAATGGTGGTCTCTGCGGCAGATTCACCGCAAGATCACCATTATCGGTGGCGCTAGAGAGGTCACCCCCCCCCGGTGCTCTTGCATGCCCTCCGCCGCTTACCGGAGCCGTCGGCAGCGGCGGAGGTGATCGGGCCCTGTCCATGGCTGGGTATAGAGATGAGTGAGAGGAATATGGCCCCCACATGTCTCTATACTATAGCAGGGTGAAAGCGATGTCAAACGTCACTTTCGTCCATACAGTACGTCTTAAAGGGCCTTTTTTTTTTTACTGCATTTAAGTCCAAATATGAGATCTGAGGTCTTTTTGACCCCAGATCTCATATTTAAGAGGATGTTTACATTCCTTGTAATAGGAATAAAAGTGACCCAATTTTTATTTATTTTTTTAAAAACAGTGAAAAAATTTATAAAATCAAGTAAAATAAATAAGATTTCTTTTTTTTTTAAAGTGCCTCTTCACGACGAGCTAGCGCGCAGAAGCGAACGCATACGTGAGTAGCTCCCCCATATGAAAACGGTGGTGAAACCACACATGTGAGGTATTGCCACAATTGTTAGAGCAAGAGCAATAATTCTAGCCCTAAACATCCTCTATAACTTAAAACATGCAACCTGTAAAAAATTTTAAACATTGCCTATGGAGATTTGTAAGGGTGAAAGTTTGACGCCATTCCACAAGCTGGCTCAATTTTGAAGCGTGACATGTTGGCTATCAATTTACTCTGCGTAACATTATCTTTCAAAATATGAAAAAAAATTGGGCTAACTTTACTGTTGTCTTATTTTTTTATTCAAAAAAGAGAATTTTTTCCCAAAAAGTGCGCTTGAAAGACCGCTGCGCAAATACAGTGTGACAAAAAGTATTGCAATGACTGCCATTTTATTCTCTAGGGTGTTAGAAAAAAATGTATAATGTTTGGGGGTTCTAAGTAATTTTCTAGCAAAAAAAATTGTTTTTAACTTGTAAACACTGAGTTTGAAAAAGAGGCCTGGTCTTTAAGTGGTTAAAGAAAGACAGCGGCACAATCAGGGAGTACTACAAAGATATATAAAATCTTGGGGAGTATAGACATTTTAAAGGCTGCCAGCCTGCCGGGCCAAGATAAGTAGTATTTGCTTAGCTTATTAGAATCTCTTTGGAGTGTTAGCGATTAACGGACTGTAGTTACTGTATGCTTGTAAAGGTGGGAAATCGGAGCTGTCAAAGATATTCCCAGGTAAGGTAAAGATTCCGTAATCCACAGGTAAGAAAATTGCATCTGTAATGTGCGCCTATGTGCATCATCTATATTTATGCCTAGGATGTTGGACTTTCTCATGCACCTTATAGTAAGAATTACTATTGGGAGGGATTGCATTGGATCAGACATGGAAATAATGATATCATCTGCAAAGAGGGTGATGACATGTGGTTCTCCCTTGATAGATATACCCTTAATTTGAGCATGGGACCTTATTTTCTCCGCTAGTGGCTCTATTGCGAGAGCAAAAATGATCGGGGAGCAGGGACAACCTTGCCTCGTTCCGTTTGTGATAGTAACGTTTTTTGAGAATAGGTCATCAAAGTATATATAAGCCAAAGGTATGGTGTACAGGGCTGAGCTTGCATCAAAAATTTCAGCATGGATACCAATTTTTTTCAGGACTTGTGACAGGTAGTCCCAATGGAACCTATCTAAGGCCTTCTCTGTGTCAAAGGGTAAGCAGCAGAGAAGGTCTGTGGGTGTTCTCTACATGGAGAATAAGCCTTGTGGCATCAGGAGCTTGACGTCCTGGCACAAACCCCACCTGATCGGATTTGACTAGCATGGGGAGAAGAGAGAGTAGTCTGTTGGAAATGAGCTTGGCATACAACTTTAGATCCACATTCAATAAGGATATGGGTCTAAACTTCTGTACATGTGTTGGGTCTTTCCCCGATTTAGACAGGGTGATCATATTGACAGTTAACACTTCGGGAGTGAAGGTAGCTTCGGACACAGCAGCGAGGAACAAAGCTTCCAAATATGGAGACAATATTAGATGAAAAAGTTGGTAGTATTCATAGGCGAATCAACTTGGCCCTAGAGATTTGTTATGCGGGGGGGGCCTGGATTACTTTCATAATTTCTTGACTTGTAAAGGGATGCTTGAGAGTTGACCAGTCGCCAGAAGACAACTTAGGTAGGGAGATGGAGTTCAGGAATCCATTAATCAATTTAGGAGTAGGCTGTGGGGTGCCTGGGTCTCGGTGCAAATTGTATAGTGAACTGTAATATATGCTGAAAGCATCTTCCATCTCCTGAGGGTTCAGTAGTTTCTCTCCCATTTTGGGATGGTACAGTTGTGACATTTTCTGTTTTGTAGTTTTATCTTTCAATTGTTGGGCAAGTACTTTCCCAGCTTTGTTGCCATGGTGGTATTGGTTGGCTTTTATGAATTTGAGTTGGTTATGGTGTTGGGTTATTAGAAGCGATCTCAGCTCGAGTCTAGCCTGATGTAGTTGCTCTAATATGTGGGCTGTGGGCTTCTGTTTGTTCTAACTGTTTAATATTAGACAAGAGATTGTTCAGCCACTGTGTCTTTCGCCTCCTCTCCACCGCAATTAATTTCATCATAACCCCTGTAATAAAGGCCTTATGTGAGTTCCATAGTGTGAAGGGGAGGCTGCCGATGGAGAATTAATATAAACAAAAATTATTTCAGAGAATTTTGTAAGTGGTTTTTATGGTTTGCTTGAGACATCATCAAGACGTCATTATGCCAGCAATTTTCTCTTGTCCCCAGCCAACTCCTCCCCACCGCAATGGACACCGGGGCATGAACTGACCGTGTGATATTGCCAATGACTGATTTATGCACATTTTGAAGCAGAAATTTATCAACTAGAAATAAGTCTATATGCGAGTAAGTATTCTGTGCGTGGGAGTAGAACGTGTAGTCCTTTTCTGTTGCGTGGTGGCAGCGCCACACGTCAAACAGGAAATAGGTTTTCATAAACTTTGTCAGCTCTATGGGAGCGGTGTGGTGAAGGGCTGGTGGTGTCCATTTGTCTGTTAGGAACAGCATTGTAGTCACCACATAGAATAATGTGAGCTTGGCATAAATGTTAGATCTTCTTCCAAATTTTCCGTAGTGAAGAACACAGCTTGACGTTGGGAAGTAGACATTGATCAGTGTATATAAAAATCAATGATTTTTTTTTTTTAATTTTTTTTAAAAATCTGATTTTTTTATTTTTTATTTTTAAATCTGATTTTTTTTTATTTAAATCTGATTTTTTAGATTTTTATTAAATGTATTTTCATAAAATGCTTTTGGAGTAAAATCTATCTAAAGATAGTTTATTTTTAAGATACATTAATAATTTTGTTTATTCAGCATAAAATGGAGATTAATTATGTAGCATGAGGCTGTATATTGCACAATATTTAAATGTTTGGTAAACTCATTCAATGAATTCAAGCTCTGCAAGTAGAGATAACATGCACTGCATTGATGCATTCCCACAATTTCACAGGAGCCATGAGATAAAACAAAGTTTAGGAATATTCCTTTATTGCATTGTTTTGCAAATCTATGTACTGTGTGATTGAATTGGTTATGATATTGCTGTTTTATTAACCTGGCTTATTATTCTAAATAGGAAAAATTTATTTTGTTTTCAAATATTAAAGACTACCAGCAAAAATAAGTCCTTACATTTAAAGAGCACCAGTTATTTCAGATCCATTATGGCAGTGCCTGTTAGCGGGCATCCACTCTCTTGCTGCTGCCATGTCCCTCACCTTGTTGTCTCACTGCTATCGCCAGCCATCAATTAAAGTGAATGGGAATGTTGATTAGTCAACAGTGGGTCAGAGTAGGAGCCGCTGCAGGACAGGGATGACAGTTAATTATGATTTAAATCAAGTGGATTTAAATCAAGCCTTTATACTGGTGATTTAAATCATGATTTAAATTGTGATTTAAATATACAACTACTGCAGCTGCTGACTTTTAATAATCGGATGCTTACCTGTCCAGGGAGCCCGTGATGCGGGGGAATTGTAACTGTGTAACTGTGGGTGCCGGCTATGGCTTCATAGCCGGGCACCCACTGCGCATGCGCTACCTGCGCTGCATGCCGTGACTGGCAGGGCAATCATTTGGGACCTGTGACGTGTCCCAGATGATTGCCGAGAGGGAGTGAAAAATGACATGCCAAATGTGGCATGTCAGGGGGTCACCTCCCATAAAGTGGAAGTTCCATTTTTGGGTGGAACTCCGCTTTAAAACGACTTGATTTAAATCAAATCCAACCTGACATTGATGATGGAATATATAATTATTATTTTTTTTAACATAAAGTTTATTTATTTTTAACAGACCAACAGCCTATTAATCATGTTACAGAAAAATTCTGACCTAGGCATAAAACAGTTGTACAAGAAGTTAAGTGGTTAGATTGATATTACATTCAACAAACAACAAACATTCAAGTTCCATTCAATAGCAACAAAGACAGTAAATGGTATTGCGAAACCCAAGGGGGGGGGGGGCAGGCTATGCCCATCCGCTTAATACCATCATTTGTCCGCTACCTTCCGGAGAGAGGGTACAGGTGTATGTGGCGTCAAATAGGTGTGGGTTAGAGGGGATGAGCCAGTTCCTAGCCCAGAGTCAAATCATGTGCCGTTACCCAAGGAGCCCATATTTTATCAAATTTTATTCTGACAGTTTCTTCCTAGGTAGGTCAGCTTATAGAGAGGATGGGACCTTAATTCTCCCTATGGAGTTGATGTCTTCCAGAATTCGGAAAAGTTTTCCCAGTCGGTCGCAAGACCTGCCTTCCACATTTCTGCATTCTGGCAGGTTTGACTGTATTTTGTCTTTCCCATTGTAAATCTAGGGAATTTAATTGCCAATTGCAAGTTGAACAATCCAAATGTATTAGCAGATGACGACCCTGATTGTCACCTGCGGGTTACTCCAATTGCAGTCAGGACATGCAAATAGGGTATCCCAAATTCGTCACCTAAGGATCATGTTGATAACAATTCCAGTGTTATCTCCCCTCTAATTTATTTCACGGATATACCCGTATAAGGTGTCCATTTCATGAGGACTATGCAATATTTTAATGCTCCCGTATCCTATTTGTAGAGTTCATGTATTATCTAGCGCGAATTGAATATAGCTCCAAACTATCTATACCTATACTTGGCTCCAATGATGGGAGCTCACGATCACAGGTTATTTAGAGTTACATGATTTTTGTTTCCTCCGCTAATATGGAGAAGTCTTATCTGTTTTTGGATCCAAGCACTGCCAAAACTCTTCGACTATGGTTACCTCCGATGGGACCTATACCTATGCAGTTCATCCTTACATAAACTCCGAAAAATATCCTGGGCAAAATTGCCCATACTTACTTGCACCATTGAACGCCATTATTTGGCTAATATGTAGCTCATAGTGATCATTCAGTATATTTTCTTTCATCGGGCTTGCCATAACCTCATTTTAACCTTAACATTATTCCTCACTTTATTATTCTCGCAGACACCAAACGATTCCAATGTATGACCGGTTTGACGAGTATTCATATTACTTCTTTCTTTCATCCAAATCCTTGCCCACAAGCTGTAGCTCCAACCTTATCTCATTAAGCACTACACTTACAAGATACGGGGACAGGTGAGCTGGTTCTCACTGTTGTCGGATTCTCCCTGACCTTTCAAGTACTATATCTAACCACTTTAGCTACTTTACTCACGTCCTCAAGTCTTACCTTCCACAGACCCGTCCACCGTTGGTTCCTCCAACCACAAAGTTACAGCTTATTCTCACCACAGCTCCCACAATTTAATTACTTTTATACAAACTAATTACCAGTCACCCAACACTTCGATGGCCTCAAATCCACCTCTTCGCACCTTGCCAACTTAAAATTGTTCCATAAATGTTAGGGTTGACACATTCGGAAAAAGAGAATCTCCAATTATCCTATGCAATAAATGTAAAAGCCGTCTTATATTTCTTCCAAGAGCTCATTTGACGACTCAATCCAAAACTATACAATCACTATTACCCTACAGTCTTTCACTTTCATCTTTTTGAAAGGTCATATAAGGGGAAACCGCTTACCTTAGCTAATCTTATGCACGACAAGCTCAGTAGTTCTTCCGAAACATTATACAATGCTGACGGATTTTTTATGAAAGGCCCTTATTACTTTGGTGGAGACGTTCAATGTCCCGCTAAACCCTTCATGGATGCATTACTGGCACCTCTTTCTTTTCCCTACATGCCTTAAGGCAATAAATTCCCAACCTCAAACCCTCCTTCTACACGACTCCTGGCGCACCTATACCCAGCGAAAGATTACACATTTTATCGCCACAAATAAATATTCTAGAATCGATTACCTCTTATAATACAAATGACCTTCCTCCCTTCAACAAGCATCGACCGATGATCTTTCCGACCACCACCCAATTCACTGACAATTACATCCCTCTCACTCAACTCCCTCGAATTTCGGGAATGGAAATTTGACCATCCCTCCTCCACGATCCAGCGATAGCCCTGGAAATTGAGTATCCACATTATTTTCCAGAAAAACAAAGCGGTGATTACAATCTCCTCTTACTAATGGGAAAGCACACCAATGTGAGGAATATTTATCTCAGCTGTGCTAATCGAAAAAAGAATGCAGTAAACACTTTAATGACTTTAAACAGCAATTAGACAAATTGGAAACAACACATAAACGGACCCTTAAAGCACTTCTACATAACCTCTAATCAGCAGGAAAGAATGTTTGGATACTAGGTAAACAAATTTACACGGAAATACATACTCACCCAAAAAAACTTTATGAATTCGGTAACAAAGAGGCAAAACTAATATCGAGAGGTTAAAACTACGATACCGCCCTCTAACGATCCAGTGGCCGTAAAATTACATCCACGCCGATATTGCCGAAACAATTTGTGCTATTACTCCCAAAAATATACAATCTATCTATGTCTGGACGTTCAGCAGCATTCCGTGCGCACATACGGGTGCGCGGCGGTTGATTGCTCGCGCGCGCGTGCACGTTAGCGTGCAGTGGGCGTTATCGCGCGCGGCGGCGCGCGCGTGAGCTATGCGCGGGGACGCAATTGGCGCCAAAAAGGCTTTAGAAGATCACCGCCGTGACACTCAGCCAGTGCTGTGTTGTCTTTACGCTTCCTGCTTGTCAGCCACCCGAAAACCTATCCGAAACATGAACCTATGATCTCCCGTTACGACCGGCTCTGTAGGACTATCTACCTTTCCTACCCGAAGGCCTGCTGCCCTTGCTACACTGTCTTTTGTTACCGACTCAGCCTGCCTACGACTTGATTGCTGCTCCTATCAATCTGAGATCTGTGTTGCCACGGTCGGTTGACCTTGCTCTGCTGATTTCATTGTTGATCAACCTGTTTGCCTGGTTCTTTTGTATCTGTTCTACACTACAGCGTGCAGTCTTACATCTGCCATCCGCAGACGGACCTCCTGGTTGGTTCCACACCTTCCTTACAAACCAGGCACTCTACCCCCATGTGCTCAGTCACCACTGTCCATCTCCTGTGGACTGTCTGGATGAGAGGTCTTCCTCCTACCAAGTAGCTCTACGGCCAGGTAGTTGATCTACAGACTCTTCATTTCACACTCTTGCTACACCTGACTACATAGGAAGCGTACACTGCCTCAAACTTATGATAACAGGCAAAAGCCCCTGGACGTGGTCTGACTGTTGGTACTATAAGAGTACGCAACTTATTAACCCTCTCTTTTTCTTCTTTGAACATTGTGCCAATCCCTACTGTTCCCCCTCGTGAGACTTATTAACAGCCCACATCACGGTAATTCCCAAACAGGAAAGGATCTCAGTCGTGACTACTATAGACCTACTATTTTCCGTTTTTGGAAAACAGTTGTACATGAAGTTAAGTGGTTAGATTGATATTACATTCAACAAACATTCGAGTTCCATTTAATAGCAACAAAGACAGTAAATGGTATTGCGAAACCCAAGGGGGGGGGGCAGGCTAGGCCCATCCGCTTAATACCATCATTTGTCCGCTACCTTCCGGAGAGAGGGTACAGGTGTATGTGGCGTCAAATAGGTGTGGGTTAGAGGGGATGAGCCAGTTCCTAGCCCAGAGTCAAATCACGTGCCGTTACCCAAGGAGCCCATATTTTATCGAATTTTATTCTGACAGTTTCTTCCTAGGTAGGTCAGCTTATAGAGAGGATGGGACATTAATTCTCCCTATGGAGTTGATGTCTTCCAGAATTTCCCTCCAAAATTCTTCTAATTGGAGACAGGACCAGACAACATGAAAAAAGTCTGCGTTATCCTGGCAGTGATTATACTATCTACTTTTTAAAAAAATGAAAGGGGTATGACCACCGGGGTCTGCCTGAAAAGGTAGGTAAACTTTGGTAGTACTGTCATCTTGATAAGATTGACTCGTTCTACTGGTGTGAGTGGGAGGGACTTCCAGGCTGCACACCTTTGGGACAGATGGGATACTACTGGGGTTAAATTCAGATTAATAAATTGGCCTAGATCCCAATGTATCTCCACCCCCAAGTACCTGAATTGGGAAACCCTCTGCAGTTGTGCATCCGAGGGTCGGAAGTCATTATCTGAGTGTAGTGGAAACAATATGGACTTTCCCCAGTTAATGCATTCCCCCGAGTAGCTCCCAAAGCTATTGATGACAGACAGCACCCTCTGTAAGGAGATACCGTCATCCTTAAGATATAAAAGTGTATCATCGGCATATAATGATACCTTTTCATTGATTGGGCCTATCGTGACGCCTTGTATTTCCTGGTTGGACCGTATAAGGATTGCCATTGGTTCTATAGCCAGTGCAAAGAGCCCTGGTGATAAAGGGCACCCCTGTCTCGTTCCTCTACCCAGGTGGAAAGGCGGGGAGAGGACAGTGCCTGTACGAACCCTGGCTGTTGGAGTTTTGTTCACGGCTTCAACCCAGGAAATGAAGACCAGACCAAATCCGAACCTGCGGAGGACCTCCCAGAGATAACGCCACTCGACCGAGTCAAAAGCTTTCTCTGCATCCAGGGAGGCCACTACCGCAGGCTGGGTGTCTCCATTCCCAGAGGCCAAGACCGCATACAACCTCTGCAGATTGATATTGGTTCCCTTACCGGGCATGAAACCTGATTGATCGTCATGAATTAAAGTGAGTATCACTTCGTTTAGTCGCTTGGCAAGAATCTTGGTCAAAATTTTGGCATCCAAATTCAGGAGGAAAATAGGCCGGTAGGACAAGCACAGTTGGGGGTCCTTCCCTGGTTTAGGAATTACTACTATAATAGTTTGGGCCATTGATGGAGGAAGAGCCTCTTCACTCAGTGTTTTCGTAATCATGTTATGTAGCCTGGGCACTAATTCCTCAGCATACTGTTTATAAAATTCCAGTGGAAACCCATCCAGGCCTGGGGTCTTACCCACCTGCAGTGAGCCTAGTGCTACTTGGACCTCTTCCGAAGTGATCGGGCGTCTAAGAGTTCCCTTGCGGAGGACGCAAGAGTCGGAAATGTCACGGCATCTAAAAACGCAGCTAGCTCTCCATCCGTGCAATGCACTCGAGAGGAGTAGAGTAGTAGTCTACAAAACAGGTGTTAACTGCCCCCAGATCTGACACCATAGCTCCATCTTCCCGTTGTATTCGGGGAATAGCGGAGACTGTGGACTGCTCCATAGAGAACCATGCCAGCATCCTACCCGTCTTGTCGCCCTGTTCGAATATACGTTGTGTTTGAACCAGTTGTCTTTTGTTTACCTTTGCCACTCGGAGGAGCATCACCTCTCTATATGCCACCCTCATATCTTGAGCTGTAATAGGATTGGCCGTTTGAGCGAAGCGTGCCTCAAGTGCCTGGGCCTTTTTCTCCGCCTCCTCCAATACAAGCTGATCCTTTCTACGTTCCATAGTTATGGAGGACATGTAACAACCCCTGATGTACGCCTTAAAGAGCTCCCAATCATTACCTGGAGAGGTGGTACCTGCATTTAACGACCAGTGTTGCGTGATATGTTTGGCTATTTCTAGCGTAGGGTGTGTTATCCAAAACTTGGATAGTCGCCAGATCCTGTCCGACTGGGGCGTCTTAGTTTGTATGGAACCAAGCAGGGGGGAGTGGTCGGAGATATCTCAGGGAAGCACCTTGATATCTTGGATTTTAGGGAGCATGCTGGCACTACCGTAAATAAGATCAATACGGGATAGTGTATTATGGGATAGGGAATGACAGGTATACATGCGTTCCGAAGGGTTCTTCCACCGCCATATGTCCACCAATCCGTAGACTTGTGCCCCTCTCGATAGAATCGAGTCCGTAGTGGGGTCTGGGGAGAATCTGTCCAGGGAGGGATTCGGGTGATGTTAAAGTCTCCAATCAGGAGTAAATTGTCTGTAGGAAACTGTGTTAGCAATGCAGCAATGGATCGTAGGAAGGTGAGGGTAGCTGGAGGTGGCACGTATATCCCTACTATCACCATTTCTATTGCATCAATGATGGCATGTAATAGCACATATCGCCCCTCCGGGTCTAGTTTAACTGTTAGTAATTCTAATTCTAGAGACTTATGGATTAGAATGCTAACACCTCGGGCGTAACTGGAGAAGGTGGCATGGTAATGGTGATTCACCCAGGGTCGTTTGAGGCCCATGGTTCTCCCACCCATCAGGTGCGTCTCTTGGAGTATGCAAATTTGGGGATTATATTTCTTCAGGTAGGTAAAGACTAGGGAACATTTAATTTTGTTATTCAAACCCATCACATTCCACGATAGGATCTTCGGTGGAGCCATAGTACACCTGGAATTGGATAAGTGTCGGGGGATTTCCTGTTTCTACGATCCAAGGGGGTTCGCACCCTCATTAACCTTGGGTCAGTCATGAACAACTGTCGGTACAAAGAGTAATTAGGTATAGTACAGTATATCATCGTCTGTATATTGTATGTACTGTTAAAGGGCAGTCTAAAACCATAGAGACAGCAGAACTTAAAAAACAAACAACTAAAAAAACAAAACTCAGCGAACAGAACACCAAACCCGTCCCCATAGCTACGTTCCCCCATCATCAAGCAGAGTGGGCATGGTTGTGTAGGGGACAGGGAGTGCAAGGAGTAACAGGAGCAGGGAGGCGGCATTAAGCAGTCACTATCCCCAAAGTGTCCAGCAAATCCCAGTCCAGCATACAGTGGTGCAGCCCGACCTCGTGCAGTGTGCCCCTGCTGCAATCTCTGCAAGGGTGGCAGAAGTGCTGGGTGTTGGAGAGGTGAAGAAGGGGAAATCAGTTGTAGGGCAGTCAGTGGTCCCTGGGGAGGATTTCCAACCAACGCAAAGCCTCTTCAGGGGACGTAAAGAATCTCGAGGTCTCTCCGTCTACGACCTTTAGACGGGCAGGGAATAGCATGTTGTATTTTAACCCTTTAGTGCGGAGCAGGGCTTTGATGTGGTGGAAGGTTCAACCGAGCCTCTGGGTTTCGACGGAATAGTCCGGAAATAGCATGAGTTTAGCATTTCCGTGGCGTATTTCCCCCAGCTTTCTTGCTTCTCTAAGGATCAGGTCCCGGTCTCGGAAATTGAGCAATCGAAAAATAAATGTTCTCAGCGGGGTCCCCGGCGGGCCTCTGACTGAGGGCATCCGATGGGCCCTCTTCACTGCAAAATGAGGGGAAAATGGCGGCTGTGGAAATAGCGTGTGGAGGAGCTGCTCCGTGTATGCCACCAGGTCACGGCCCTCAACTCCTTCGGGGAGGCCCACCACATGGAGGTTGTTCCTCCAGTTCCTGTTTTCTTGGTCCTCCGCACGAGATTCAACAGCCTTCATTTTAAGTTGCAGAGTGCGGAGGGAAGAATCATGCTCCCGGATGGTGTCTTCAGTGTCCCCGACTCTCCTCTCCACCTCCGAGAGCCTGTCGCGGAACTTGTCCATGTCCCTCCTGACTAGGCCCATCTCCATCTGTATTTGTTCAATCTCCACCGTCAGTGAGGTCTGGCAGCCCGTAATAGCCGGCATTAGGGCGTTAAATTGCTCAGTCCCGAGAGTGGATGGGTCCACCTGGTCTGTTTGGGACTCCATGTCGGATGCGCTCAGCACACGTGGGCCCCGGGATATCGAAGGGGTTTTCGGAGCCTGAGCACGCTTACGGTGGGATCCGGTGTTGCCCTTTCTCATACCCGATCACAGCCAGCGCTATTCGGTAAGGTTAGCAGTGGATAAGTGTCTCCAAAATCAGATAAATATAGCCTCCAGGAGCGGAGCTCCTTTCTCGCATGTCCTCTTAGGTTGCCATCTTGACCACGCCCCCATATATAATGTTTTTAATCTGACATATTAACACTACGTACATTTCCTGAGTGTCAACTTCAGAAGCCACAAGTTTGAAAGCTATCGTATCTTTGACCACAATAAGCACCCCTCTTTTTTTTGACAGGGCATTCAAGACAAATATATGTGGGAACTGTCTGTGATCAAATGTGGGCATCCTGTTGGCATCAAAATGCATTTCTTGAAGACAAAACACATCACAGTCTAGTCTAAGGGCCTCTTTTCATGCCATCTTTTGGCCGGGCTTCTCAAGATTTTCACATTCAAAGAAGAAATTTTGAACGCCATCGCTTATCTGGATGCGCTGTCCACCGATGAGTTCCTTATCTGGAGCGAAAGAGGTAGATCCATCCAGTTACCCAATTCCTGAGTAATTTTCGTTATCACCGATGGGAGCCTATTTTGTGTAGTGGGGCCTGTTGAATGAGGTATCGAGAGAGGGGTTCTAGTGCAATGTTGAAGAGAAGAGGGGAAAGGGGGCAGCCCTGTCTGGTACCTTTATAGAGACGGAATTCTTCCGAGAGGAGGCCAGCCACCACCAACCTGGCCGCGGGAGATGCATACATGGCTTGTACGAGGTGTTGAAAGGGCCTGTGAAGCCCATTTTTGATAGGGCCAACGATAGCCAATCAAAGCTGACATTGTCAAAAGCTTTTTTCCGCGTCCAGGGTGATGGTGGCATGGTCCCCCCCGGGTTGTTTTTAGCATGTTCCAGGGCTGTCATAACTTTCCGGATGATGGTGGCTAATCTGGAGGCTATTGAGGCATGATCGGAGATGGCGATGTCATGGATGTCAGACCCTGAGACCATTGGGATAAGGTTGTCAGTACAAAAGAGGTAGTCAATTCTAGTAAAGATATTGTGAGGGTTGGAGTAAAAGGTGTATTCTCTGTCCGCTGGGTGGTGGAGTCGCCAAACATCTTGGAGGGAAAGGGAGTCGATAGTGTGTGCGAAGTGTGTATGGTCATAAGACGCAGGTGGTGATCGCAATCGTTTTGGGTGAGATCTATCCTCTGTTGGGTGCAGTGTAGTGTTAAAATCTCCCCCAACTATATGTGGTATGATCGGGGCACGTAGCAGCCAGGTGGACATCTCACAGAGAAATTGCTTACCGGGGTTGTTTGGGGCATAAATGTTGGATATCATCAGTTCTCTGTTTCCCAGCTTTATGTGTATAGAGATAAAGCGACCCTGGCTGTCGGTGTCTACGGATAACACTTCGCAGGGAAGATTTTTGTGGATCAGAATGATAACCCCTGCTTTGTGATCTAACGCACCTGAGCCCAGGACAGTGCCCACCCAGAGTTTTCTCATGCGTTGGAAGTCAGGGGGAGTTAGGTGGGTCTCCTGGAGCAGGGCTATATCAGTTTTTAGTCTCTTCAGGTGACAAAGTATTTTAAGTCTCTTGAAGGGAGACCGAAGCCCTTTCACATTCCAGGAGGTGACTCTCATGTGGGTGAGGTCGAGTGTGTGTTATGGGAGGGTTTATTATACACAGCATGTGGAGACTTGAGGAGAATGGTGGAAACGACCGTGTGCACCAGGGTGGACTGGTCATGAGAAAGTGGTGTTACCTGAGTGTCTGATGATCGAAGGGTGTTGTGGAGAAGAGGGGTTAGAAGAGGGGGGGAAGAGGGGAAGGCAGGAGCAATTAACCAAGCCATAACAAAACAATGAAAGAACTTCTTTTTTCCGCATAGAGTCCCTGTGTAAACCAGCTCTCCCTAGCGATCCATGTGCTGTGATGCATGCATGCCCTTGATAACTCAGTGACTATCTGAAGCCGCGGTGACGGACCGCACGTATGCAAGGGATCAGGAGGAGCGCATACACAGTGAGGCTATAGGAGGTATAGCAGGAATAATAAGAGACAGAGGAGAAGCGAGAGAATATCAATACCATAAACAGTAATAAAAAGAAAACAGTCACTTGTTAATGAGCCAAATACCTGAGTCGACCGTTGAAGTAAGCAATAGGCGCTATGTAGCAAGCAATAGCTTGGGATCATAAGGGAAGCAAGACGGGCGAGTAGACGTCATGTTAGCGTGGAGAGTTGCGGTGTACAGGTCCAGATGACCTGAAGCGTTTCGGGGAGTCTTTCCTCGGGCTTCGCTGATCCAGAAGGCGATTATTTTGAGAGGCTTTGTGCGGGGGGTCAGAGTATGCGTCAGATCGCAGTGAGCGCAGGAAAGCTTCCGCTTCTGATGAGTCCTGGAAGGACAGTTGATCCCCATTGGGGGCTTTGAGACTAATAGTCGCGGGGAATGCCAATGAGAATTTTATCTGTCGCTGGTACAATTCCGTACAGACGTGTTGGAATGCCTTCCTCTTTTTTGAGACCTCCAAAGAATAGTCTGCAAATATCAAGATCTTGATACCGTCAATTTGGAGAGATCTAGTGTGCCTGAATTTTTGCAGGATAGTGGTCTTGTCATTGTAATTGAGGTACTTTGCAATGATCGGGCGGGGAGATTTGCGGTCAGGGGTAAAGGTTCCCATGCGGTGAGCCCTTTCGACCTTGCACGGGCCAGGAAGGCCCATCGCCTCTGGGACTAGATAAACTTCTTCCTCCAGACTTGAAAGGCGGTGTGTTGGTCCACCGCCTTTTCTACTTAGAGCTCAGCCGAAAAAGTCAGGACGGTACTTTGCTTTTTACTTTTTTTTTTTTTTTAGTGCCTGGCGAAGGTGAAGGCCAAGACCAGGGCCTCGAATGGAAGGAGCTGTTGATTTAGGTGCAGGAGTCTGTGGTAGTTGGTGATATTGAGGCACTAGATGGTGTTGGGACTTAGAGCTCAGCCGAAAAAGATGTGAAGAAATTGAAGTCTGGCTATAAGATTAAGAGGAAGAAGCAACTTAGGTGTAGTCCAAGCGGAACAGATAACAAAGGAGAATAGTTCCAGTAGGAAAAATAATAGAGAAAAAAAAATCCAACCAGGAATCTGAGCAGATCTAAGCCGCAAATCTTGAGGAGCAACTGCTTCTGAGATGATGATGCTGAAAGTGGTCGCCGGAGCTATGTCGGCATATGGTAAGATGTTTGTACAGAGGGTCAGTCATTGGGGGGATCGAGCTGAACAGCTTCTTTCATATCGGATGTGTGATGCTTGTTTGTATCTGAAGCTGTGTGATCAAAAATGCCCCACTCACGCAACAGGTGAATTCCATCAGCTACAGATGTAACCGTATAAGTACACTTGTCTTTGGTGATAAGGAGCTTTGCTGGGTAGCACCATTGGTAGGGGATACGTTAGTTATGGAGAGGCTTAGTTATAGTGGCCAGCTGTCTCTGTTGTTGCATGGTATGGGCGAATAAATTCACAAAAATGGAAAATGCTTGGAGGTGTTCTGATAGATGATCCACTTTCCTAAAAGCCGCTAGGAAGTTTTCCTTGGTATGGAAGAAGTGGATACGGGCGATAGTGTCCCTGAGAATGTGTGCAGGGATATGCTTTGGTTTTGGCAGTCTGTGGACACGGTCTATAGTTAGGCCCTCTAGAGGCACTTCTGGTCAGGGCTGCTTTCATCATATCAGTAAAATAAGCTTTCAGATCAGACTGTTTGACCGATTCAGGTATGCCCCTTATTTTAGGATTATTGCACCTGGAGAGATCCTCCAGGTCAGCAATTTTTGATTTCATCCAGGAGATGTCATTCTCATGCTCATTGTGGGTATCTATGAGTTTGTTAAAAGTGGTGGAGAACTCCCCCATCTTTTCCTCCACATGTGTCACTCTATCCCCCATCTCTGTGATATCTGCCCTGACTTTCTGTGCCAGTGACAGTATATCAGGGTGCTTCTTAAAGACACCAGCATATCTTTGAGGGTAGTATCCAGTACTGTCTGATTATTGGTAGGGAACGCCATAATGGAGTCTTGAAGCTCCCTAGTGTCCTCCAAACATATAGAAGTGTCACTCACCTCAGGAGCTGGGTCTGGATGTGGATGAAGCTTTTGCTTAGCTTTGACAGGGCTGGAGGTGCTGGATGAGGCTTGGGAGGCAGAGCGCTTTTGGTGCTGTGAGCAGCCAAGGTTGGGAGAGAAGTGCTGCAACCGACTTTCTCCTGCGCTGGAGCGGCTGTGTGATGCACGCTGTGATCCGCTAGGCCATCTTGGCCATGAGAGCGGCATGGCTGGAGGAAGAAATCCGTCATTCTCCCCGACTGTAAATGTTCCTTGCTTTTGTGGGACATGTAGCCTGGTAGTGCCAGACTCTACTGGCAGTGAAGCTGTCATTCCCTGAGGCTCTGTTTGTCTGTAAGAGGCTCTGGTGAGCAGACAGCATGCAGAGGTGGGAGAGTAAGCTGCCATCTTCTCCACCGGCTGGCCACGCCCCCCTGTAATGCCATTTTAAATGTGATTTTTAGTGTTTTTAATACTGCAATTTTCACTGATGTAATATCTGGTAATCATTCCAAAAAATTCTTTGTTGCTTTAGCAAACTGGATATCAGTCATTTAGGCTTTACATTTACTTGAAAAAAAATATCCCGTTAAGTTTTTTTTTTCATTTTACATCCATTTATAATTAATTCTTTACCCCTGCTGAATAATAAAACATTTGAAAGTCTTCTATTATTTATATCAGTAGACAGGTAATGGAAAATCCTCTCTCCTCATGATCTGGATTTCAATTAAACATTTAACAGCTCAATGGTTAGATTGTAGGGTGTATCAGTAGGCTTCCCAAAATAGGAGGTCATATTTTAAGGTGTGAGGTACCCACCCCCAGGGTGACCTCCTATCGTATGAAGACATTAACACCTCCCATCTTGTCCTTGGACAATATCTACCTTAACATATTCCATGGTGATTGAAGCAGGATGACTAAAGCCAGCCATACATGGAAGACAAAACACATCACAGTCTAGTCTAAAGCGGAATTTTGATCCATGTATGGACAGGTTGGTTGCACCAAAGTAAATCTACCAATTGACTATCAATCTACAGATTTACCGATCTACTGTTCAACTTTGGTACAAACAGCCTGTCAGATTTTTCCTGCTCGATCAGCACCATTGGTTAGAGTCGGCAGAGCTGATTTGTGTATTCTGATGGTGGGTACTGGGTACATCTTCCTGCTGTCAGAATACAATACCTCAGCAGGGAGGAGTCCCCCATTCACATTAAGTGTGTAGATTGGTGGATTGAGTATTTTTTTCTCATTCAATACAGGGGTTGAATAAAAAAAATCACTTATCTATTGGTTGCTTAAATTACCTGCGTTACTATAAATACTGGATTACGTTCACTAAAACTCATGACTTGAAGTAGCTACTTGAGCAGCAGAACATCTGAAACAATACTAACAAGTCCAGTAAAAAGAAGAATAATTGCAACAAAGTATTTGATGCATTTACCTCCAGCCTTAAATAGGAAGGCCCGATGGTCTTTTTCTAAGCGGATGTTCGTAGGTAGAGCGTTCCATAGCCGTGGTCCTTGGACTGCAAATCTTCGTTCTCTCCCCTTGATTTGTACCGGGACTTGGGGACGAGAAGGAGATTTTGGTCGTTAGATCGGAGGTTGCGATTGGGAGTGTAGTGTTGTATTTTTTCGCATAAGTATAGAGGAGCATCTCCTTGTGTGCATTTGTGGGTCAGGCAGAGGGTCTTGAATGTTATACGATCTTTTACAGTTAGCCAATGGAGGGTCCTCAGGGAGGGGAGATCGATTCCCATGTTTTTTTTCCTGTGACTAGTCTTGCTGCCGTGTTTTGAACGACTTGTAGTTGTGCAATCTGGAATTTAGTTAGTCCTATGTAGAGGGAGTTTGCATAGTCGAGTCGAGAGTTGATGATTGTTCCTACCACTATTGTCCTTTTCTGGAATGAAGGGGATGAGTCTACGTAGCAGGCGTAGAAGATGGTAGGATCCGCTGACTACTGATCCTATTTGTGCAATATTTGTTATATATGAATATTTGTGAATTAATTCAGCAAGAGAACTGTACGGTGGAGATGGGGAACGATTGAGACTGTATTAAAGTGACACTGTCAGTCATAAAAAAGGTTCCGCCAAAGTTCCCTGCAAAATAAAAAGGATTATACTCACCTCTATGGCAGTCTGAATCTCCTACCTTCCTCTGTTTCAGTGCTTCAGCCTTTAATACTTCTGCCTTTAGCAAAGCTTAGCTTTAATGTGAAACTATCACATATACCCTTTAAGAGGAATTAAATGTACAGTTTATGCCCCCTTATGTTTCCTGTGTATGAGATGTAATGGCATAGCAAATGACAATGAAATACATTTGATCATAAAACTAGAATATGGTCAGCAATTTTTACTGTGGATTTAGAGACACATGAAGCAGCAAAGGTCTGTGCACAGGCTTGTGAATAATCATGGATATTTGTGTCTGACTAGATGTCAAATTGTGAGTATGGTCTTTGATAATAACAGTGAATTAGTTAAAGAGTACCATCATCCATTAAAGTTGGAGGAACACGGGGTCGTTTGGGTCTACAAAACGCAGGTGCTGAGTCTGCGTCCAATGAACCGATAACCCACAGGAAATTTGGGAAAAAGGTTGGACTATCTCGGTACTGGTAATGGATAAACGAAGACTAAGGTGAGGATAATATTATTAGAAAAAACAAGATTTTTAATAGAAAAGACAATTACATACATAAAAGAATGTACGATGTACAATTCAATTCAATAAAAACAGATTAACTCCTCCTGTACAAATATCAAACACGGCAGATGAGTGCAGGACCTAGCCCGCAAGCTTGACGTTTGTTTGAACGTGAGGGGGAGATGTCTCGACTGGTTTCGCAGCCTAAGCCGCTTCTTCAGGAGAAAGATCTAGAATAGACATTGTTTTTCAATATATAATCTATAAACAGCAATTATATTCATAAAGTAACAACATAATACAGTGGTGTGAAAAAGTGTTTGCCCCCTTCCTCATTTCCTGTTCCTTTGCATGTTTGTCACACTTAAGTGTTTTCGGAACATCAAACCAATTTAAACAATAGTCAAGGACAACACAAGTAAACACAAAATGCAATTTGTAAATTAAGGTGTTTATTATTAAAGGTGAAAAAAAATCCAAACCATCATGGCCCTGTGTGAAAAAGTGATTGCCCCCTAAACCTAATAACTGGTTGGGCCACCCTTAGCAGCAACAACTGCAACCAAGCGTTTGCGATAACGTGCAATGAGGCTTTTACAGCGTCCTGGAGGAATTTTGGCCCACTCATATTTGCAGAATTGTTCTAATTCAGTTACATTAGAGGGTTTTCGAGCATGAACGGCCTTTTTAAGGTCATACCACAACATCTCAATAGGATTCAGGTCAGGACTTTGGCTAGGCCACTCCAAAGTCTTCATTTTGTTTTTCTTCAGCCATTCGGTGGTGGACTTGCTGGTGTGTTTAGGATCATTGTCCTGCTGCAGAACCCAAGTTCGTTTCAGCTTGAGTACACGAACAGATGGTCGGACATTCTCCTTCAGGATCTCTTGGTAGACAGCAGAATTCATAGTTCCTTTTATCACGGCAAGTCTTCCAGGTCCTGAAGCAGCAAAACAGCCCCAGACCATCACACTACCACCACCATATTTTACTGTTGGTATAATGTTCTTTTTCTGAAATGCAGTGTTCCTTCTACGCCAGATATACTTGGACACACACCTTCCAAAGAGTTCCACTTTTGTCTTATCGGTCCACAGAATGTTGTCCCAAAAGTCTTGGGGATCATCAAGATGTGTTGTGGAGAAATTGAGACGAGCTTTGATGTTCTTTTTGCTCAGCAGTGGTTTTCTCCTTGGAACTCTGCCATGCAGGCCATTTTTGCCCAGTCTTTTCCTGATGGTGGAGGCATGAACGCTGACCTTAACTAAGGCAAGTGAGGCCTGCAGTTCCTTGGACGTTGTTGTGGGGTCTTTTGTGACCTCTTGGATGAGTCGTCGCTGCGCTCTTGGGGTAATTTTGGGCGGCCGGCCACTCCTGGGAAGGTTCACCACTGTTCCATGTCTTCGCCATTTGTGGATAATGGCTCTCACTGTGGTTCGCTGGATTCCCAAAGCTTTGGAAATGGCTTTATAACCCTTTCCAGACTGATAGATCTCAATTACTTTCTTTCTCAATTGTTCCTGAATTTCTTTGGGTCTTGGCATGATGTGTAGCTTTTAAGGATCTTCTGGTGGACCTTACTGTGTCAAGCAGCTCCTATTTAAGTGATGCCTTGATTGTGAACAGGTGTGGCAATAATCAGGCCTGGGTGTGGCTAGAGAAATTGAACTCAGGTGTGGACAACCACAGGTATAGTGTGTTTTAACAAGGGGGGCAATCACTTTTTCACACAGGGCCATGATGGTTTGGATTTTTTTTCACCTTTAATAATAAACACCTTCATTTACAAATTGCATTTTGTGTTTACTTGTGTTGTCCTTGACTATTGTTTAAATTGGTTTGATGTTCCGAAACACTTAAGTGTGACAAACATGCAAAGGAACAGGAAATGAGGAAGGGGGCAAACACTTTTTCACACCACTGTACATCATGATGCAAAAGGGTGGATCAGCTCACCAATGCACGTGGAGACAATTTCCCATCGAGTCCAAAAATGCCTTTCCCGGCGGATATGGGGGTATTGAAATATGGACTAGGCTATGACAATAAGGGAAAATACATTACTAATGTTCAAATGATTGGTAAATCACCACCACCCAGTGTGGTAAGTTATGGTATGGATGTGAACAGGAGTACCCTAAAGGGTTGGAGAGGAAAGGGGGGGGGGGGGGAGGGGGGGAAGAAAGGAAGGGGGTGGGTAGGGGACTAGGGAAAGGAAGGGGGGGGAAGAGGGGAGGGGAGGGGGGGAAGGTATGTGTGGGGGGGGGGGGAAAGAGAGGTATGTGTAGGAGAGGAAGGAGAGGGAGGGAAACCTATTTGGTTCGATACCATGGATACTAAAGATTGTGGTTTGTGAAAACTTACATAGGGTTTGTCAAGCCAGACCAAGATGCAGGAACATGGGGAATCAGCTATCTAATATGGTATTCGGTTTGTTGGGGTAATATAACTGTAGTTATCTAGGACCGACATCGGTCTAAAAAGACATGATGTTGTATGCCCAGTGTTGTGGGGGAAGTCTGGGAGAAAAGAGGTAATGATAAAATTAATAGTTGGTCTTAAAGGATTGGAAGGGGGTAACAAACCGCAATGAAGGTTGAAACACATACCATATAGCTGAGGATTCCGATCTTAGTTCAGCATCTGCGTCATTCCATATGCCTACTGACGGTGTGTAAACACCGTCATTTAAGCACCCCAATCGATGACGTCGGTATCAGCCACAGGTGTGGCCCACACCGGCGCCATCGATCAGCCCATCTACGTGGTGGAAGAGAGGGGGCCGGGTAGACCCGCGGCGTGCACCACGACCGGCCATCAATGATGGATCATGTGGCTCACATGGATGACGTGGTGAACGTGGCCCGAACCCGCGCATGCGCAAAGGAGGCTTGAAGTGCGCATGCGTCGAGGACCGTATGTGTAGATGGTAGCTAGGCAACCATCAGACATCTCTGTGAGCACTGTCCAGCAGTGTCTGACTAGATGATAGAAACCCCTTTAGAATATTTGGCAGGGACGTGATAACTTCGTCAAATGGTAAACAGTATTACATTAACATGCTATTACAGTCAGTATAATGTTTAGGTATCTGTTGTGTTTGTAGGGTACGTTTTAGTTTGCTACTCTATGTAGGTAATCCGTCCTGTGTGTGCATGTGAATAAATAGTAAAGAGTCTCTGAGCCATTCCCAGTCTAACCCCAGTAAAACTTTATTTTGTTTAGCATGGAAAAGTTTTAGATCTTTTGTCAGCCTTATTGTGAAACTTTCCCTCCCTTCTTGCCAGGACAGGAAATCTTACTATCAGGGGTCACAGATAAAGACACATGTTACTATTCTAGGTAAGGGCTAAAATTTCTGTTTTTACTACTGACACATGTTAGTAGTGTAGGTAAGGGCTAAAACTTCTGTTTCCCATCATGGCAGCATACATTTTGGGTTGTGACTCCGCCTCCACAACCTGATAGGACCACATAACTATAAGATGACAATACGGCCCCCGCCCCCGTATTTTCTTATTTTTTCTCACCTGTTGGGACCACACGGATCATCACCCTCTTACCGCTTTGCCCCAGCCAGGTTCTAGCCTCTCCTGGGTGGAAGTCCTTGCCGGTACAGCCTCTAAATGAAGCTAAATGGAAGGAACCCCACTCTGGTGATCTCAGGGGTATTGCTGTTGTCTCTCCTGCCTGCTACTATAAGCCTTAAACAGGTTTAAAAGCACTGCCACTACTGCCTTTGGAGTAAGCCTTAAACTACTGCGCATGCGCGAGCGGTACGGCGCTCCCGGCGCCAAATTTAAAAAGGGAGAATACCCTTTTTGATCCTCCTTTGTGTCATGCTTCGCTGAACTGCCTCTCCTTACTCCAGACTCACCCTAGCACACATCCCCAATAGGTAAGTGACCTTTTAGTGCCTTTACCTTTTTTTTTTCTCCCTCCCTCTCTCCTTCTCTTTTCCCTCTGTCTTTCTTCCCCTTACTATGCCTGTTCCCTTGTTGCTAGGCTGCCTACTCTATCCCTATGGAGACCACTGCCCCAGCAGATCACCATCAAGCTAATAGGTAAGAGGTGAGGACTCATCTGGTAAGTAGAGAAGATCGAAAAAGAGAGCAAGATCCACTAACGCTGCCTAAATGGTTAGCCCCGTCAGGTCCTCAAGATCATCCAAATCAGGACGCAGAGAGACCTCCCGCGGAAGAAGCCGTTCTGGTCACAGGCGGAGCCACTCAAGCCTGAGCAGAAGAAGAAGTCGCTCAGGTCATAGAGGAAGCCACAGGAGGAGTCGCTCCAGGTCCTATTCCCATAGCCACTCCCACCGCAGAAGATCACCGGCGCACAGACGCCATTCACCAGCACCCCATTCCCGGCCTGCCGATAACGCCTGCTGGATATGCGGGGCTATTGCTCTTCCAGACAGACTAGCCTGTCGCAGGTTCTTTGATGAGGCCACCAGGGAGAAAGATCAAGAGCCAAGGGAGCTTGCGGGGGCCTCAACCCCGCAGATTGCTCCAGACACAGAAATGTCTGTTAGAAGTGCCTCTCCCGCTCCCCCGAGCACCCCATTCCCGGCCTGCCACTAACGCCTGCTGGATATGCGGGGCTGTTGCTCTTCCAGACAGACTAGCCTGTCGCAGGTTCTTTGATGAGGCCACCAGGGAGAAAGATCAAGAGCCAAGGGAGCTTGCGGGGGCCTCAACCCCGCAGATTGCTCCAGACACAGAAATGTCTGTTAGAAGTGCATCAGCTGGCTTTGATTTCTCTCTAATAGAGCCCTTCGTAAAATCCGTCAAAGAGGCAATTAACTGGGAGGAGCCCCAGGAGGCTCAACAGAAACGGAAAAAATATTTTCCAAATATTAAGAGGGATCCAGAGGCCTTCCCTTTCATCGAGGAACTAGACAACCTGATTAAGGAGGAGTGGCAAAAACCGGATAGAAAATTAAGTCTAAATAATAGACTTACCAAGCTGTACCCTCTCAAGGAGCCCAAAGCAAAACCTCTGGTTACCCCCCCGGTAGTGGACACATCCCTCATGCATCTGGCCAGGCACGTGATGCATCCTATCGAACCTTTAGAGATGTCCTGGATAGGAAGATCGATACGGATCTTAAAAGGGCCTACCTAGCGGCGGGAGGCGCATGCAGGCCGGCCGTGGCGCTAGCCGCCGTGGCAAGGCCATCTCCAGCTGGTCGGCGACCACTGAAAAGCTTGTGTCAGAGGGCGCAGACCAGGAGAAGATAGTTAAGGCCCTGCGGGAGCTAAGTCTCGCAGGGGATTTTGTGGCAGAGGCCTCGGTAGATGCCATAAGATCCACACCCAGGGCCATGCTGGCCTCAGTAATGGCCAGATGAGCTCTCTGGCTAAAGCCCTGGGCAGCAGACCCTACCTCCAAGTATAACTGGTGCTGCATTCCCTTCGATGGCGAGAACCTGTTTAAGGCAAAACTGGACTCGGCCATATCAAAAGGTGACCGGTGGAAAATCAGGGCTCATTCCCTCAGATAGAAGGCCGAAGCAGCAGAGGCCTCCTCCCTTTAGGTGCAACCTGCCTGACAAGTACAGGGACGCAAAGTCCTACAGGCCAGGCAGGGAATACAGGAGAAATTGGAGGAACCCCCAGGCGTCCTTCATGAAATTTCAAAAGCCCAAGACTTCTGTGTCCACTGACCAGAAGTCCTTTTGAAGGTGCGCCTGTCCAGCCAGCAGTAGTGGGGGCCAGGCTCTCAAAGTTCAGGCTGGCCTGAGCGGATATGATGGGAGACCCCTGGACGGTAGCCACCGTCCGGTTCGGGCACAGGTGGTCACTCAGGGGACGTCCCCCGGGGGATCACTCTTGCCCAACCAACCTCCCGCCATCTCGGGAAAGAAGGACGTTGCTAATGGATTACGTCCAGGAGCTGCTCCAAAAGGAGGCGATAGTGGAGGTGCCCCTATCTCTAAGAGGCCGTGGGTTTCCCCGCTATTCCTAGTCAGGAAAAAATCAGGAGATCTGCGCCCTGTGTTAGACTTAAAAAAACTCAATCTCTCCATCCAAGTGGAGTCATTCAAAATGGAAAGCCTGCAGTCTATCCTTCAGGCCATAAACCGAGAGGATTGGATGCTGTCCATAGACCTCCAGGACGCATACCTTCATGTTCCGATCCATATCACATTCCAAAAATTCCTCTGGTTCTCAGTAAACCAGCGGCACTTCCAGTTCCGATGCCTTCCGTTCGGGATCTCTACCGCTACCAGAACGTTTACAAAAGTCCTTCTTCCGGTAATTGCTTCCTTGAGAGAGAAAAGTCTGAGGGTCCACCATTACCTGGACGACATTCTCCTCCTCTCAAACAGCCAGGAATCCCTTATCCAGCACCGAAAGATCCTAATCTCCACACTACAGGAGCTAGGGTGGCTCATAAATTGGGGGAAGAGCAACGCTCAGCCCACTCAGAGGATGGTCTTCCTGGGAGCTGTACTAGACACCCGGACAAACACAATAGAGCTACCTCCAGAAAAGGTCCCCCTATTGGATCAGAAAGTAAGGAGAGCGATTTTAGCCGCATCCCTACCAGCCAGAGTGTGCCTCAGCCTCCTAGGCTCCTTGTCAGCAACCATCCCGATGGTCCAATGGGCGCAATGGAACTCGAGACCCCTACAAATATCGTTCCTACGCCAATGGAACAGCTCGTCCATGTCTCAGCCCACCCACATCTCACAGGAGGTCAAGCAGTCTTTGGGATGGTGGACTCAGCCGAGCAACTTGAGAAGGTGCAGGCACATAGTCACCCCCGCACAGGAAGTAGTTACCTCAGATGCCAGTTTGGAGGGGTGGGGGGCTCACTACCTACATCATGCGGCACAGGGCCGCTGGCCATTCGAATCACGGGACACCGTCTCCAATGTGCTGGAAATGAGGGCGGCCTTCCAAGCCCTCCTGGCCTTCAGTTCTCTCCTGAGGGGCAAACAAGTCCTCCTGAAGATGGACAACAAAGTAGCTGTCGCCTATATCAACAGGCAGGGGGGCACCAAGAGCTCCTCTATGATGCGGGAAGTTCTCCCCGTAATGGAATGGGCACAGCTGAATCTCCTGGACCTAAGAGCAGCTTACATCCTGGGTGTCGAGAATCTCCTGGCCGACTCCCTCAGCAGGAGATTCATCTCGAACAACGAGTGGTCTCTGAGCCCTCAAGCCTTCGCCCTCATCTCTCAGACTTGGGGTCCTCCGGACATAGACCTGGCGGCGACACCAGAAAACTCAAAATGCCGGAGATTCCTGTCGAGAATCCCCTTCTTCTCAGCAGAAGGAACAGACTGTCTCCAACACCCCTGGAATTTTCGTCTCGGGTACATCTTCCCCCCGACCCCCTTGATAGCAAGATTTCTTTTGAGACTCAAGAGGTCATCAGCACTGGTAGTGGCCATGATCCCTATTTGGCCCAGGAGGCCGTGGTTCACCACCCTCCCCACCTACAGCTGAACACAGCAGACCCACTTCCTCTCCCGCTATCAGCCGATTTGCTCTCCCAAGACCAACTACTCCATCCGAACACGGAGAAGCTGCACCTGATGGCCTGGAGGCTGAGAGGGCTAGGTACTTAGAGCAGGGCTGCTCCGAGAGGGTAGTAGATACATTACTCCAAGCCAGGAAGTCTACCACGAACAGCACCTACCGGAGGGTCTGGGAGAAGTTTGCTTCCTTTGCTCATCAGCAGGGATGGAACCTATCCTCCCTATCAACATCACAAGTCTTAGAATTCTTGCAGTCAGGCCTAGACAAAGGTCTCGGGTCCAGTACCTTGAAAGTACAAGTATCAGCTCTGTCTGCCCTGACCGGGACTAGGTGGGCACACGACCCTCTTATCATACAATTCCAGAGGGCCTGTCTCAAACTAAGACCTCCTAGAAAGCCTTCATTTCTGGCATGGGACCTATCAGTTGTCTTGGAGGCCCTACCTAAGGAGCCCTTCTTCCCACTGGAAAACATCTCCCTCTGGGACCTGACGCTAAAGGTTACATTCCTGAGTGCAATAACATCAGCAAAGAGGGTCTCAGAGATGCAAGCCTTATTGGCCAAGGATCCATACCTGGTCATCTATCCGGACAGGGTAGTCCTAAGACCTTCGGACCGCCTTATCCCTAAAGTTTCATCCTCATTCCATTTCAACCAGGAAATCAATCTGCCAGCACTCGTTACAGACCAGGGAGATCCTCACCCTCTGGATGTCAGGGGCAACATCCTCAAATACCTTTCGGCTTCCGAACCCATTAGGAAGTCAGAGAACCTCGTAATAATTCCACATGGTTTCAGGAAAGGCCAGGCAGCTTCGGCCCGCACTATCGCCTCATAGCTGGTGAAGACCATTAAGAAGGCCTACTCGCTAAGCACCATGCAGATTCCTGACGGTTTGAAAGCACATTCCACCAGGGCAGTGGCAACCTCATGGGCAGCCTATTGTAGGGTATCGGCGGAAACCATCTGCAGGGCGGCCACCTGGTCCTCCAGGAACACCTTTATATCCCATTATAAAGTAGATTCTGCCCGCCTGTCAACTGTAAATTTTGGAAAGTCTGTTATCTGGGCCAATTCTTCCATTCCCTGTGAATAAATTAGCTTGTTGTTGCATTACCCACCCAGTCTGCGAGTTACTCCCCAAAGTGTATGCTGCCATGATGCGACAGGAAAACGGAAAATTGTATACTTACCTTTCCGTAATTTTCCTTTCCTGTCGTATCCTTATGGCAGCATACAATGACCCACCCGTTTCAAAGGTGATTCATATATACAGAGAATACGGGGGCGGGGGCCGTATCGTCATCTTATAGTTATGTGGTCCTATCAGGTTGTGGAGGCGGAGTCACAACCCAAAGTGTATGCTGCCATGAAGATGCGACAGGAAAGGAAAATTACGGAAAGGTAAGTATACAATTTTCCGTTTTTTATTACTGTTAGTTTTTTTTTATAGCAAAAAATCAGCGCTTAAGTGTGTATAAAGCTGCTGCCTCCATGAAAAAAGACTCCACTAGTGAAGATCAAGGAATTAATTCCACTAACTGACCAGAAACCACTACCCCTACAGGGGTAAAGAGCATGTAATCAAATATGCCGCTGGTACTGGTATCCAAATGACTGATATGATCTCCTCCTCTTTGGTATTGTTTATGGGCATCCACATAAAATCAATAGTAAAAAGGGGCACTCATAGTGTAAATCCGGTATGGATACATTTTATTTCTAAAAAGGAATTTCTTAAAAAAGGAGCTCCAAATGCCCTGATTCACATAAACAATTTTATTTAAAGAGCGGGGATCTCTATTATAAGCACTAGAATAACCTCCAATATAAGGGATACTTAAAAAAAGGACTTAAAAAATGACTCCTACTCTCTTCTCTCTGCAGCAAGCAACTAAGTCTCAGCATCAGCATGCAGACGTCCTTCCGTTCACAGATAGTGTCAGAGGCGCAGCGGCAGTGAAGGACTGTGTCTGTGTCCCGACTCCTGAACATTCATTGATGGGCGCTGGTAGGCTGCATTTGATGGGCAGGGAAAAGGGGGTGGGGTCAGGGGGGTGGTGAGGCTGCATTGATGGGGCTGGTAGGCTGCATTTGATGGGCGGGGGGCGGCAAAATTAGGTTTCGCCTAGGGTGTCAAAAATCCTTGCAACAGCCCTGATATTACGTTACCACAACGTGTCCCCCTACTGGCCTATGTCAATAGTGCATGCGGCAGTACACCTTGACAAATCAGATATTACCAGGTAAAACTTTAGATGCAAATATTTTTTTTTAAAATAGAATATAATCAATCAATTACATTACATAATATATATATATATCTCAAATAAAATATATAATTTTACCTAAAAGCATTCTATTTTTCCTTGCCAGAGTTGCCTACCCTGTAGAGTCAGTAAGTAGCAACCAAGGAAAAAATAATCTTTTAGGCCAAGGACTAACAATGAAGAACATAAAATCAGGAAACTCATTACATGCAACACCAGACCACTCCACCTAAAGATTAGAGAGCATATAAATAACATAAGGAAAGGTTTCCCAAGCACAACCTTTCAAAGCACTTTAAGGAAGTACATCAGAGGGACCCCACGGGATAATTTTTTATGGAATAGATCTAATAAAGGATCATTAAAGGGGTGATAATAAAAAGATTTGGGTGTTGGGGTGCGCATGCGCAGGGCTCTGAGGATGGCTGCCTGAGCCGAGAGTTCCGCATCAGCTGTGTGCAGCGGCGCACATATCTCCCAGCACGGGTAACAGATTTACTAAAAAATTGACACACAGGCATAGGACAGGTCAGGGAACATCCCTATCAATTTAATTCCCAGTTTCTGAGGTATAGTCAGTGGCATTTTAAGTCAGTTTTCACAGACTAAAAACCCAAAATGGCCACCACAGCGCAACATACATCTGCCAGTGCGCTCTGTCTCACAGAAAACAGGCAGGTTAATACCTTAATGGCACAGAATTCTACCTCAGAAACCCAGGCAGGTCACCCACAAGCTCTTTTCTTCTCACAATTACCCACAGAACCATTTACAAATCAGCCCTCTCCTGTCACTACCTCTTCTTCTTTGGGAAATATCTCTTCAGCCCAAAACAGCTTTTCCCTGTTAGAAAATTGCCTCAGAGATCAGGCTTCTTAAATGGAGGAATTATTCCAGAAATTATCAGCACTTTTGGATAAAGGTCTGACTCAAACAGTAGCAAAAAAAACCGGGGACATGAAAACTGGATTCCAAAACCTAGGAGCCAGAATCGACTTAATTGAACACAAACTTGAGGAAACAGTATCTGTATCTAACCAGCATTTCACTCATTTATCCACAATCCAGGATCAACTTTATTATGGATTTCCAGAATCGATGAACTGGAAAACAGGTCCAGAAGGTACACTATTAGAATCAGAGGATTGCCTAAATCTGTGTTAGATATTCCCTCTGCAGTCCAAGAATTAATCAAATCATTGCTGCCTAATATTCCCCAGCACTGTATTGAACTAGACAGGGCCCACAGAGCTCTTGGTCCACCCAGGAAGAATGGAAAACCCAGAGACATTATTGCCAAACCTCATTACTATTCAGGTAAAGAAGAGGTCATGAAGCAAGCCAGATCTGCATCCCAAATTTTGTGCCAGGGATATCCTATATAAATTTTTGCGGATCTTTCTCCCTCTACAATCCAACGTGGAAGAGCACTTAAACCTTTACTTCTAATCTTGACTAAACAAGAAATTAAATATAGATGGACTTTCCTGGTTGCGGTCAATCTCTTAATGGACGATCATACTCCTTTGCTAACTTACAGGAGGGAGAACGCATATTCCTCCAACTCAAGCTTATCTCCCAAGAGGCTGATATGGAAACCTCCACAATTGGTTCCAGCACCTCCAAAAGACCAACTCCAACAAGTCCTCAATCTCTATAGTGGAACAAAGGAAAGATGAAGAAATTAAAAGACAATGGTCCTACCTGATTGACATTTTTTCTCCTTCTACAAATTCACTTTTTCATCCCAGACCTAGGGTCTAATCACAGACCTGCCTGTGACCTTTTTCAGGGAATTTCCCTTTTTTTTAATGATAATTTAATTTTTTTTCTCAATTTTTCAGAGTTAAATTTGTTCTTCAGGTCTGCTTTAAAATGTATCAAACTTTAATGAACTCACTTTACGAATATCTTTTGAAAGGGGAAGAAAAAATAAATAGAAAAAATATGTTTTTAGCAATATTTCTATATATATATGTTTTGGGTGCCCTGTACGGAGGTGGTCCACTTGTGCCTCCACCTTCCCCTTGGAAACCCACAGGCTTCTGAGGGTTAGCTTGTCTGATCTTTCTGGATCAGACTTTTTCTTGTCCTTATTGAAAGGATTCTGGTGGTGTCTCCCCTCCTGAATCCTAGTTCAACATGTTAGGAGACCTTTCCTTTACTTTTTCCCTCTTTCCTCTCTCTTTTCTCAGTTATTTTGTTTTAATCTTCCCTAATTGTCTAACAGTTTTGTATTTTGCAGAACTTAATATTTCTAGAATGCAGAGGGTTTTCTTGATCTCTTACTACTCATTGGGGAATATTGTAAACACCGATTGTAAAACTACTAAGGGTGAGTGAGGTGGTTGAAAAAGAGCGTACCTATTCGAGTTCCCATGGCTAATTCTCAAACCCTCCTTAAAATAGCATCTCACAATGTCCAAGGCTTTAATTCCCCAATAAAACGGAGGAAAATTTTGGACTACTACAAAACTCTCAAATTAGATATACTTTTACTCCAGGAGACACACTTCCCTATACAGTACAATCCCAATTACATACACCCACACTTCCCTCAATTTCACCTTGCAAATGCAGAAAATAAAACAAAGGTGGTTGCCATCATTTTTTAAAAACATTGTAAATTTCTGAAATCTTTTGAATACATTTATCGCGAGGGGAGAATTTTATTATTACAAGGTGCAATAAACGAGAATCTGTATTCCTTTATCTCATATTATGCCCCTAACAGAGGTCAAGCTGCCTTTTTTGAAACCATGATGAGCACCCTTGGTCCTATGCTAGCAGGCACAGTGATTTTTGGGGGAGATTCAAACGTAGCATTCGATTAAGCTCTTGATAAATCCAAACCCCCCAAGGATTAGTTAACCCGCCCAACCAGAGAATGCCATAAAATAGCTAAATTACTTTCGAAAAATAATCTTATAGACACTTGGAGAGAACTAAACCCCTCTAAAAGGGATTTCACACATTTCTCACATCCTCACAATACTTACACTAGGGCTTTGAGGCCTCTATTAGACAGACTGAGGGAAAAGGACTTACGCTACACTTGGAGATTCCCATTTGCTCTCCTAGTCAGCCACAATGGGAAACAATACTCTCTGCGATCCCCCGATGATCTCCCAGACTTCTGCCACGCATTACAGCTTGGCCCAGTGGAAGTGCCAGATTGGTACCAGGAATTCATTGTGCCACCACTGGACAGACCCCAGCCTGCCTCCCCATTTATCTCACTGGATAATCGCCACTCCTACGAGAGCTCACGATTTGTCTTTTTACAAGAGACCCACTTCAAAACCAACCAAATTCCCAGACTCATAGACACCTTTTTCACACAGGCTCATCATGCGACCAACGATCTAGCCAAATCTAAGGGAGTGTCCATACTTATTAGTAGGGACGCCTCCTTCGAACTTACAAATAAACTGATTGACCCTGAGGGCAGATACTATTTTTTAACTGGAAAGTGCGGGGGGGTCCCCATCACTTTGGCCAATGTTTACTTCCCCAACACTTCTCACTTGACCTTCTGCAGCCGGGTGATTGAAGCACTGAGGGGTTTCTGTTCAGGGAGCTTAATTTTAGGGGGTTACTTCAACCTACCTCTGAATCCCCTTACAGACACTTCCACTGGAAAGACCTACATCACGTACAAGATCCTTAAAAAACTTAAACTACTGATTGGCTCATTACAACTCATAGACACCTGGAGATTCCTCCACCCTGACGATAAGGATTATACCTTTTATTCCATCCCACATGGACGCTATTCTCGGATAGATTACATTTTCATTACCCAGAGAGATCTAGACTTGATTTCGGAAGCCCACATTGGGATTTAATCATTTTCAGACCATGCCCCGACATCCTTGACCATAGAACTGACAGCCCCACCACCTAGGTCTGAGACCTGGAGACTTAACTCTTCATTACTTACTGACCCGGCACTTTTACCTCAAATAGCAGCAGCACTTAAAGAATACTTTGCACTTAACACGACATCAGGAATGAATCCTATGACCTTATGGGAAGCCCACAAGTGCTCGATGAGGGGGGTCCTTATCAGTTTAGGAGCATGCCGCAAAAATTAAAAAGAAAAGGAACTCAGACACCTAGCCGAAAAAATTCAGCAGTTGTAATCTAAACACAAACAATCACTGACTGAACAATCGGCTGGGGAGCTCTTGGATACCAGAAGGGCTCTTCAGCAGATAATTGACGCCAAGACTAAACACTTTTTATTTTTTTTAAAGAAAATATACTATGAATATGGAGACAAAACAGGTAGGTTCCTCGCAAGAGCCCTAAGAGCTACTAAATCCAGCCAAACTATATTGGGTATCCGCTCAAGGTCGGGGAAACTAGAGGTAACCACTAGGCATATAGCTCGCCACTTCCACGAATACTATTCTGCACTCTATAATCTCCCCGAACAAAAGAAACCAGACTCTGCCCTGGGAGACAGAAGACAAGCCATCCTCAATTACCTAAAATAATCAAATTTGCCTACTCTGACGATTTCTGACATAGAAGCCCTAGAAGCCCCTATTGAGCCCATAGAACTCCAACAGGCCATCAAAGGCCTGAAGGAGGGAAAAAGTACAGGCCCGGACGGCTTCACCACCATCTACTACAAGACTTTTCTCCCCACACTGCATGGGCCACTACTGAATGCCCTAAACTCAGTGTCAAAATCCACTGTATGACTCTGTATAGTTCAGCTGCAATTCCACCCAATTCCAGCAGCTTTCTACGTTGTCGAATCTTTCCTTTCTACGTCGAATCTTTTCTCTCTATGTAGAATAATCTTGGACTAATAGAGTTAAGTTTAGGCACATTCGACCACATGTTCAATGGACACAGATTGTTATTGTCAGCGTCGAATCTACTATCTATATCGAACTGTTGTTACAACGAAAATAAAGCATTTGTTTATGTCGGATCTTTAGTTTTTCGGATTCTGCACTTTCGTTATCGTTTGTTAAAACGATAACGAAAATACCTGAAATTCGGACGAAAATGCATTCGGACGAAAACGAATGCACATGTCTACTATATAATGGTCCTCCCTAAGCCAAATAAGGATCCAGCAGATTGTGCCAGCTACAGGCCAATCTCACTTCTTAATCTGGACGTGAAACTTATGTCAAAAATCATCGCCAACAGGCTGAAGCCTTTGCTCCATAGCCTGATAGGCCCTGAGCAAGCTGGATTTATGCTGGGCAGAGAGACAAGGGACAACGTTATTAACAAGACAAGGGTGTCCCCTCTCGCCCATTCTATTCATCATAACACTTGAACCCTTCATCGGAAAAGTTGTAGCAGACTGCAGAGTACAGGTGTATACATTGGCCAAAAAGGAGCACAAGGTAGCGGCTTATGCCGGTGATTTATTGTTTTTAATTTCAAACCCAATCTCATCATTGCCCCCCTTACTAAAAGATTTTTCCATGTTCGGCTGGATCTCTATTTTAAAAAATTACTTCACCAAATCGGAGGTGATGAACATCTCAATCCCCGTGAATACCATAGAATCCGTAAAATTACTAAGTCCCTTCAAATGGGTAGATTCAGCGCTTAGATACTTGGGAGTCTGGTTGACCCTGAGGCTGTCTCAATTGTATGAACGCAGTTATGTGCCCCTACTAAAAGCAATTAGTACTGATCTTCAAAACTGGCACCCAAGACACTTCTCATGGTTCGGGAGGGTGGCAAATTGCAAGATGGTCATTTTACCTAAAGTCCTATACATACCGATAAAAATCCCGCAGACCTTCTTTAAAGCCCTTCAGTCCACCCAAATGACTTTCATATGGGCACATAAACATCCCAGAGTAAGATTAACCTTACTTTCGCTTTCTAAAGAAAACGGAGGGATGGATATCCCTAATTACCAACGCTACTACTATGCAGCCCATATCACCAGAATCATAGACTGGCACTGCCACTACAAATTTAAAGACTGGGTGGAAGTGGAAAAAGCAGTAAGTCCCACGCCACTCAGTTTCTCACCCTGGATCTCCTGGGCTTCTCAGCCCTCGGCCTTCAGGTCTCACCCCCTCATAGGCCCTACACTTGTAATCTTCCACAAATTAACGAGACTCAACAATTTCTCCTCACACTTAAGCCCTTTAACACCGATATACAACAACCCGGACTTCCCTTCGGGCTTAAAAAACAAATTCCTCCATTCACCGACTTCAGATAAACCACTACTGGCAACACAATGTTTTAACAGAGACGGGTACCTCAACAGTCATTCAGTCAGGTCAAATTTCAATAGGCAACTGACAGAACTGGAGACAGTGTGCTTCGCAGATGAACCAATTGCAAAAGCGAGCATACCACGGGATTCAGGAGGGTGGCGCCTGGGAGGATGGTGAGCTTAGGGAGCGATGATCCAGAGAATTAGATGTCACACTTAGGAGCAAACAATGGCAGAAAGCATGTATATTTGCGCATAGATGCTCAATCAGTACCAAGACCCAAGAAACGGCCTATAAGTTGTTAACCCACTGGTATGCCAAACCCGTTAAGTTGCACTCATGGTTTCCAACAACTCTGGACACATGTTGGCGTTGTCAAGAGGACAGAGGCACTTTGATACATATCTGGTGGCACTGTCCAGTTTTGCAACCATTTTGGTCTGAGGTTAAGAAACTGGTATTTCGGATTACGGAGACCAAGCTAAAACTTGATGCTATGAATTGTCTCCTCCACATCTCGGATTTCCCCATTAAAAAATACAAATTTTCACTCTCCAAGCACCTTCTGAATGCAGCGAAATTGTTGATCCCGCTCCACTGGAAGTCTTCCCGGACACCGTCTGTCCGGGATTGGCTACACAAAGTATCAGAGATTCGGGAGATGGAGGAGACGGTAGCTCAATCCACAGAGGATGTTGATCGCTTTCATAAGACTTGGTCTCCGTGGTTTGTGTTCAAACACTCTCAGGTATACACAGACCTCTTAAGCCCCATACACACGGTCGGACAATCCGCGGACCAGGTCCGTCGGACCATGTCCGTCATACTTTGTCCGATGTTGGTTTTGCGTACACACGGTCGGACAAAGTTGTCGGAAAATCCGATCATTCTGAACGTGGTGACGTTTGTTGCCTATGACGGGACTACGTAGAGGCTAGTAGCCAATAGCTTTGGTCTTGTAATGTGATCTGAGCATGCGTGGCACTTTGTCCGGTCGGACAACCGTACACACGATCGGATTTGGTGTGATCGGACCGTGTTGACGGCAAAGATTTCCAGCAGGAGATAAGACTTTGTCCGTCGGTCAAACCGACGAACACTGTCCGATGGTGCATACACACGGTCTGATTTTTCAACAACCTTGTCCGATCGGACAGAATCCATGAAAAAGTCCGACCGTGTGTATGGGGCTTTAGAGGCCCGGCAACCAGCCTTGACATAACTACGTGTACAATTAGCTACACCCATTTAACGGTATCACAGCTCAACCTTTCAAGGTTCGCAAATACGAATGCAGACAATGACCACTCTGAATGTACAAACTCTCCAGGCTCTATCCTTACTTTTCTGATACTTTCTAGACTTTTCCTTTTTTCTTCACACTCAGCTATCTTTACTAATTACTGCACTACCGGTTAGACTCCAGTTTATGTCCTATTTAGCCCAATATGCCCTACACTCGGGTTAAGGGAGGCCTCATGGCCTCTCCGAGTTCTTTCCTGTTATTCAGGTTCGTTCAATCATATAATTTGCCAGATTACCATATATATCTCACTTAACTTTGACTGTTGTTCAACAGTTGTTAACTATTTTTGAATGTGTTACTAATTGGAGCTGCGACTCCAACTTTACTGACCTTGACTCTTTCCAAATAAACTTTGATCAGAAAAAAATATATATTCCAAATTGGAAAAGCCAGATTGGCTCAACATTGAACAACAGGCAGTAGCACAACTTTCTCTTAACTATCTCTTATGTTGTCCTCCTAAAAAAAGACCTTCTATACTTGCCCCTTCCCTATCTCAATCACTTTCGCTCTGAGATACCTTTAGAAATCATCCAGCTCTTATATCTGTTGGACGACCTTTTTCAAATTTGTTCGGAAATCCGGAATTTCCACCTGGGTTAGATTCAGAAGCATTCAAGTGGTGGATGGACAAGGGACTGTACCGTATAGGACAGTTCTTCCACTCAGGTGGTCCTATATCCCTAAATTACTGTATAAAAACACTAGACCTCCCTGACTCTGAAAGATCTTGTTTTGAACAAATTTCTCGATTCCTGCAGCTAATTTGGAAGGAAAAAATGCTTCCACCTCAACACACACAATATGAGATGGTGTGAACAATCCGGGGGACAAAGAGGAGGTATTTCTGTTGTATATTCAAGCCTCACTCATCCTTTGGATAAATCTTCCTATATGGAAGCTTGGGATAATGAGATCCACTCTGGTTGGGGCCTTGATACTTGACACAAAGCCTGTCTTGTATGTATCATTGATGGAAGCCAACATTAAAGTTAGAACTCAATGGTATTTAACACCCTCTAGAATTATCCTACAGCAGATCCGACATGTTTTAGGGGTTGGGGACTCCTGGGGTCAATGACCCACATTTGGTGGGAATGTCCTAGAATTCGCCCCTTTTGGAGTAAAATTTTCTCCATGATATTTAAGGTTACTGGGTGTTGGGTGTCCAGGTCCCTACCGACAACTCTCCTCAATGCTCATTTACCTCACTTATCAAAAACTACACAAAAACTCATACATTTTATTCTCTCAGGAGCAAAGCTCACAATCACCAAAGCACGGGAAAAAAATAAACCTTCTTTTTCGGAAGCCAAAAGAAAGATATCTTGGATAATGATTCAAGAAAAGTTAACTAGCATTCTGAATGATACAGTAATAAAGTTTGAAAACCTATGGGATCCGTGGGCTAAATATATTGGCATATCCCTTAAATAGAGGGAGCTTCGAGATAGTTAACAACTCTTGGTTAAGACATCCTCTCTACCATCTTCCCTTCCCTTCGTCCCCTTTTCTCTCTTTCCTCTCCCCCTTTACTTTTATTTTTTCCCCTTCTGTAGGGGATACTGGTAATGCCATGAGGAAGATCCTCATTCCTCCTATTTAAATCTAATATTTTCGATAACTGTTAGATTTCATAATCCCTTTTTTCTCTTTTTTATTTCTTTTGGAAATTAAAGCAGGTCCCTTCTTAGAAGTAACTTAGGGACTCTTTAAATTTAACTGAGAGAATTCAGTTAGACGTTTTGTTCTCTTTTTCTTCACTCACTATGTTCTTATAAGGGAACTTCTATTTGCTTTTTTTTCTACATCATTTTATATATTTATTTATGTAACTCCCTTAAAAACTATATTTACTGCTTTAATGCTTTAGTTTTATTTTTATTTACTTCTTTATATTCAAATGTAAGTGATTATTCTAAGCTGGCATTTACCAGGCATTGTCACTCGTAACTAATTTCACAATGTATTAAAATGTATCATTTTATTCTTGAAATATAAAATACTTTGAAAGAAAAAGATTTGGGTGTCACAGAATGAGACTAAATAGATTTACCAATTGGGGTCTTTAGTGCCTGGGGGGCTTAATGTGGACATTGATCGTAATTAATTAATTGTTTTTTATCCAATTTATGAGGGTTCTATTATTTTTATTTTTATTTTACTCCTATTTCCATTTTTCAATTCCAAGTTCCTTTCTTGGTTTGGATGATTTCTGATACCATTAAATGTTCACTCACATGTCAAAACGGTCCAGGAAGTCTGCCGATAATTTATTTGAGTAGATGAGGTCAGGACCTACCTTGATGTTTTACAAACACACTAGTCTATTTTTACTTTTATTTGTATGTAATATTTTTAAATATATAAGTATTATGTGTCACTATGATACCCCTTTAATATTCCTGTCCATATAGGGTTTTAGTTATAATGGACATGTATGACTTTTCCATACATGTGTTATTATATTTTTTTATTTTTTTCTAGATATTTTATTTGAGGTATGTATATATATATATATATATATATATATATATATATATATATATATATATATATATATATATATATATATATATATATATATATATATATATATATATATATATATATATATATATACTATATATATATATATATATATATATATATACATATATTTATATATTACATATATATATATATATATATATATATATATATATATATATATATATATATATATATATATATATATATATATATATATATATATAAATATATGTGTAATTGATTGATTATATTCTATTGAAACATTATTTTAGAAATGTAGTTATATTATATTCCCTTAATGTAACTTTCAAAATAATTATTTGCATCGTAAGTATTACCTGGTAATATCTGGTTTGTCAAATGGTGGGAGGAGGTGTGCTGCCGCATGCACTATTGACATAGGCCAGTAGGGGGACACGTTGTGGTAACGTAATATACACACAATCTCTATTATAAACCTGATTTTTTTTTTTTTAAGTCATTTATATTTTACTTTTATTGTTAACATCTATCCCTTAATTTGGTGGTTATTCTAGTGATTATAATAGAGATCCCCTGCTCTTTAATTAAAATTTGGTTTTCTGTAGTGGGTTTTAGCCTAATTGGAAATGGCTGCAGGAACACCTCCATCCGCTATAAAAGACGTGGTGTGTACCAAGATGGCCACATCTCAGATGATGTCCAATGGCGAAATGCGCAAGGCGGGAATTGGTATTCATTCATGTAATTTCCAGAACTTCTGTTTTTTGTGCTGTGGGACGCATGTCGTCCAGACCTGGGAAATTGCTTATGCGAATTGGGGCATTTGGAGCTCCTTTTTTTAAGAATTTCCTTTTTAGAAATAAAATGTATCCATACCGAATTTACACTATGAGTGTCCCTTTTTACTATTTTACTATTGATTTCATGTGGATGCCCATAAACACCAAAGAGGAGGAGATCATATTGATCGTTTGGATACCAGGACCAGAGGCATATTTGATTACACGCTCTTTACCCCTGCAGGGGTAGGGTTTTCTGGTGAGTGCAGAGACAAGAGGGGGAGCACAGAAAAGTCACCTTATTGCTGTGCACGGAAATTGCATAAAGTGTCACCATTGGATTTTGCACAAATCAAGTTGGGAGAAATTAAGGATATTCCTTATTCCTACAGACTTATATATTGATTTTCGGTTTATTTTTAACGATATACACATATCTTTTTATATTTTCTTAAGGACTTTTTTCACCTGATTCACTCAAAGATTTTTATTACACATTGGATATAATAGATATATGCTTACTAATTTCACCGTTTTGTTTATATATATATATATATATATATATATATATATATATATATATATATATATATATATATATATATATTTGTATGGTTCACATATATTTTATTAGAATTAATTGTATAGCACAGTGAACAGTACACATGATTGGTTATGATTTAATAGAAGCAGGGTCATTATCCCTTCCCTATAGAAATGCATTACTGTTAGTGTCCACCTGTCCCAGAAATTTTAAAATTTTAAGTCCTCAACTTAAAAGCAAAAAGTAGAATTAGTCTTTAAACCATCATCCTTCTATGAAACAACATGCAATCGTCTAGAGAAATTGCAGATTACTACCAATCCTCAACATAAATAGCAAGATAATTATTTATAAATGGGAGCCAGAGTTTAGATTCATGCTTCACCTCTTATAATTAATTATCACTATAGACTCCCTGTAAAATAATGATATTTCAAGCCTCGTCACAACATGAACTCATTGGTGGCTTATCTCTTAGCAGCATTATTCAACAAAATGATATTTCTACTAAATGCTCTCATCATGCAGAATTATGACATCCCTTGACATATTTAGTGGATACTATTGCTTCAGACATAGAGAAAACCATAGCACAAGCATGCATTCATAGTTCTCATGTGTGTGAACTGTTATGCCTGAAAGCAACGTTAGGCCTGAAAGCAGCGCAATCAGTTGTACTACAGTATAGAAGTCAGAAATTAATAATTTACTGGTTGCACTAGGTGTTGGCACTGTGCACGTCATCATGACTGTATGCATTGTTTTATTTAAAAAAAAGTATTGTTATAAAAAGAATTGACCTCAGACTTATTGTGCCTTATAAAGTGTCAACCTATTTTATGAGATTGTGTTGAAAGGATAAAAAAATATAAAGAGAAACAGTCCCCCACGTTGGGGTTTTTTGGCAGCGTACAATGAAGGGAAGTCAGAGTTTGTAGATAAAAAAGTTTGAAGTTTATTTGTAAAAAGTGATTAAAATCATTAAATTAGAACATGAGCTCCAATGGGAAAACAAAAAAATACTATACATTAATGTACAGAGGGAACATGGATATACAATATGCAGACTAATATTCACATAACAGTACACAATCTGTCGTAAACATGAGAAACTATCCCTGACGCGTTTCAACCCAAAAGGGTCTTCCTCAGAGGGAAAGGAGGTCTGCTAGACAAAGAGGAATAAAATGTCAATGTTAGTGGTAAGTACAGTTTACAGAGTGAAACAAGCTCATAAAATATACAGAGCTGAATGTAACAGAACACTTTGGAGTTTATATTTACCACAATGGTGTATATCCTGAAGGTAAAGAGTATGTGGTATTCCCACTGGGGGTTTTTTTAGCGAGGAGGATGCCATCCGCTCATATGGGGCACGCCGGACAGGTTCCACCGAACACCACCCAGGTCTTGGGGCGCCACACGTCTTGCGGGAGGTCACACGCTTGGGGCTCCACTCCTACTGGTCCTGCTACCCAAGCAGGGGTACCAGAGGAGGGGAACAACCTGGGAAAGACCTAGAGGCGCGCAGGCACCACCACTGACAGAGTCTATAAGGGAATAAGGGTTGTGTTAGAACTTGGTGTCTTGACGGGTAGGACAGTATATAGCAGCTAAGAGGGAGGGGTTAGGTAATTAATTGAACATCTATATGTAGTTATTCTTGCCAGGTGGGGTGACCAGGGCATATAGTGAGTGAGGTGTGTGATGGGGAACAGAGTGAAATCAAGCTGACTAAAAACAAAAAGCAGCGCAAAAAATCCCAATTGTACTACAGTGAATAGAAGTCAGAAATTAATAATTTACTGGATTTGCAAAACTAGGTTGTGAACTGGCACTGTGCACAGGTCATGGGGTTATGTTGTAATCATGACTGTCATGCATTGTTTTATTTCACCCAATCTGGAAAAAAAAGTATTGACAACAAAGCTGTCCTGTAGGAACCACAGAGGGGTCTGCGGGAAAGGGTAATAGGACATTGACCTCAGACTTATTGTGCCTTATAAAGTGGGTCACCGAAACGGTCAGCAGCGGGGGTCAACCTATTTATGAGATTGTGTTGAAAGGAGTGGGTCACCGGAAACGGTCAGCAAAAAAATATAAACTAACTACATCGACGAAACGGTCTGCCCAGGTGCGTCGATCGTAGGACATATACCCTTCGGGAGTGTGGTATGGTGCAGTATCGTAGGACATATTTGAGTGTTGAGTAGAAACAACAACTGGATTTTACCTCTCATGGAGACTTAAGCAGTTATATTTCCCACTGTGGTTCTTAGCCCTGCTCCTACTGTGACGGAACCATCCCACACTCCGCTTGTGTGCTTCTGTCAGTATACTGATTCCTCCAGTCTGAACATGGATATCAGATATTATAGCCGCCTATTGCAACCAAGAACTAGATGTTCTGTATACAGAAATATAATTAACACTATAAACATTAAGTTAATTAAACTAGCCACCTGGACACTCAGAGATCTCATTCCAGGTCAGACTTGTCGGCATTGAGCTCATAAAGTACAATACACATTATTACAAGAATAAACACATTCCCACAGTAGTTTGCTAGCAGACAATAGGTCTGGGGAGACACAAACCTGAATCAGAAGCAAGATCACTCCAAGGTTCCCCAGGCATACACCTTCCAAAGAGTAGTGTTCCCTTAAATGCCAGGGCCCATAATAAGTGGGTAAGAGGCTTGCTCCCAGTCCTCTCCAAAAGCCCATGTCCCGACTAGGTCTGTCACACCCACCCAGAAATATTAAAGCCTAACTCAGATTTTTAACAGCCTTCTCTCTGGTTACATGTCACACAGGGTCCTCTTTCTCCTCCTCGTTCCTCCAGTGCTAATATAATCATGTATAAGTGCTGTTAAGTACAGCAGTACTGTAAGCCCAAGTTACCATGATGATTTACCTTTATGGGGCATTTTTTCACCTCCCCAAGTTCATAGGCAGTGGGATGAATGATGCTGGGTGTCATTTAACACAGAGAACCAGCAGATGAGAAAATGTAACTGCAACAGGGAGCTTACCACTGAAATTCTTAACACATACTGCACAGTGCTGCCTGGATAGAAACTCTAGTCTGTGAGTTGGATTTCCAAAGTCATAACCTGCCTGTTTCAAAGTTCCTAGCCCATGCTACCTGACCTAATTAATTTTTCTTTGTTGTTGGTTCAATTTCTCAGTTGCATCTTATCTTAAATATGTAAAGTACTTGTGTGCTGCTATGTGTATATTAATGTAAATTTGTGTGAATACTTTGAATTAGGAAAATAAGAAAAAACTAACAGCTGCAACCATTGAATAGTGATCTCACACCCACAATTGTAATATACAATTATAAATAATTAATGCTGCGCTAATTCAGCCTGTGAAAAAATAACAAATGTGGAAAAATGAATACCGCACTACTATATAGCATCAATCACTATAGTACCTAATGTTGATGATGATGAATTCCTCTATACAATTGTGTAATATAGTGTAAATCACACATTAATAAAAAAATTATATAAAATGATAAAAGGAGTTCAAGTGAAAAAGTCCCAAACAGATATAGATAGATGAGGCAAGAATCCACCCCATTGAGAAAACTTGATCCAATATGTGCCATGCAGCAAATATTCAGTGATATGTTCACCACCACCGCCACCTCTAGGTGAATTGCCTGCTCACCTCAGGAGGAGACCCATTTTGCATATGTTTAAGATTAGCAATTGTTTGTTAAATGAAATGAAGTCCACTGCCCCCATACAATACAAAGGAAGTAGAGGACTCCATTTGGAGCAGGGAAGAAATACAATTTGAAGAAAAATAGTATTAGATTGAGATGGGAAGTAAACAATAGGGGCCATAGTTACAAATATATTCTATTAATGGTGACTCATGGATGACAGAGGTGGGATGGTCGGGCTTCTGAATGAGACATCAAATGTTCAGAAGCTCACTCACCCTGTTGTCAATCTACCATCATTTTCTGAATATTTTAATTGAAACCAGGCGGACCATGTTTTGTGGAACTTGTTTGAAGTTTCATTGGCTATAGCAAGTGTTTCTTCCATTTCGGAAATATGGTTTACTGTACAGGCCCATTGTCTAATTGAGGGTACTTTCGACAATTTCCAGTATTTGGGTATGAAAGATTTTGAATTAGGGATGGTCTGGATGTTCGACTCGAACATATGGGGTGTTTGCTGCAAATTCGAGCACCGCGGTGTGCCCCATAATGCACTGTGAGATTGCAGTGCATTGACGGCTGCTGACTGGCCAAAGCATGCACCTGACCTGCATGCTTTGGCCAATCACAGCACGATTGGTCAAAGGTAGGGTGCCTTTGGCCAATCATGGCTCAGGGGGCTAAGTCCACGCCCCACACTATATAAGGCTGCTTACACGGTGGTGTATGTAGTGTGATAACGTGGAGATTGAGAGAACTAGTGTAGACTATATATACAGTGCAGGGAGTCTAGTATAAATATATATATATATATATATATATATATATATATATAAATACAGTGCATTTAGTGTAGACTATATATACAGTGCAGGCCGTCTAGTATATATATATATATATATATATATATATATATATATATATATATATATATATATATATATAGGAACCCTATGACAGAATTAGGGTTAAGGGGAACCCTATGACAGATTTAAGGTATATATTTTAAGGGGAACTCCATGCCAAAATTTAAAAGAAAAACAGCGTGGGGGCCCCTCAAAATACACACCAGGCCTTTCAGGCTTGCATAAATTTTAAGGGGAACTCCACACCAAATTTTTTTTAAATTTGGCTTGGGTTCCCCCCCAAAATCCATACCAGACCCTTATCCAAGCAAGCAGGAAAGGGGGGGACGAGCGAGCGTTGTTGATGGGGACAAGAGCCTCTTCCTGACAACCCTGGCCATTGGTTGTTGGTGTCTGGAATCTGGAAGCTCCCTTTAACAAGGGGGCCCCCAGACCTCGCCCCCATATGAATGGGTAGGGGTACATTGTACCCCTACCCATTCACCAAAAAAAGTGTCAAAAAGTAAAAACCACAACAGACAGTTTTTGACAATTCCTTTATTAAAAAAAAAAAAAAAGTAACCTGCGATGTCCATCCATCTTCAAACATGCTGCCCAACGGACCCGAAAAATAGAAAAAAACAATGGATGGGAAGCCTCCTGGCAACTGCTGTCTCTAGGGCTCTGACAGCTGTTACATAGGCAAGGGCTGGGCCACCAGGTGACGTAAGGGGGTGGCCCTGCCCTTGACTATTTAAGAGCTCTCAAAGGGAAAAAGACAGCAGTCAGCGGGATCCCTCTGGAGTCCCCTTGTTAAAGGGAGCTTCTAGATTATGATAAGCCCCCTGCCTGCAGACCCCAACAATCAACATCCAGGGTTGTCAGGAAAAGGCTCCAGACCCCAAAGCACCCTCCCCCTGTTGAGGGCATGTGGCCCGGTATGGTTCATGAGGGTGGTGCTCACTCATCCCTTCCATCTTGACCTTGAGGCTGCATGCTCGGATAAGGGTCTGGTATGGATTTTGGGGGGGACCCCATGCCAATTTTCTTTTACATTTTGGCATGGAGTTGCCCCTAAAATCCATACCAGACCCCAATGTCATTTTGCTGCGGCACTGTTCTACATATCGCACAGATGTGCCACTTTACAGGCAGACTAAGGCCCCCCCCCCAGGCAGGATATTTAAAGGAATCTTTCATTTTTATTGTTTCACTTTAAGCATTATTAAAATCACTGCTTCTGAAATAACTGTTGTTTTAAAAACTTTTTTTTGCATTGATACATGTCCCCTAGGGCAGTACCCGGGTCCCATATACTTTTTATGGCAATGACCTGCGTATAAGCCTTTAAAATTAGCACTTTTGATTTTTCATGTTCGTGTCCCATAGACTTTAATAGGGTTCGTTAGAACCTTTTGTCTGTTCACATGTTCTGGTGTGAACCGAACCCTGGGGTGTTCGGCCCATCCCCAGCTAGGATAAATGCATTCTCCCACTGTAGGTTTGAGAAGTGCATTTGAGTATTAATTTTCCACATATCTTAATTTTTCACAGGTTTAATTATTTAATTTTAATTTTATATTACATTTTGTCTTAAATATTTCTCTTGGATCCTCCTGGCCTGCCTGACAGTTTCTGTATCATGACTTGTCTTTGACCACCCTAATTCCTGCTGTTTTGAAGCCACCACTCTGCCTGCATGTGTTTTCTGCTTGCCTCTTCAAACACCACTGCAGAGTACAAGGGTTCTACATCCTGAAAGCAACACACAAACTAGGGAATTGTGTTACGACACTCTAGAATTCTGGCATACCTTTATATGACAAATATAAGTGTAGGCAACATATTTATGTACCTGTTGGCATTGGGTACAAGAATTTAGGACAAGCATATATGCAGAGGGGCAATGAGGCTGAAGTGTCCATGAGAATACTCGGTTCTCAGTGCAGTCAAGCTCCCTTTGCGCCATTGCAGCTGTAACCAGGGCCAGATTTCCCACAAGGCCACTGAGGCCAGGCCTCGGGGCGGCAGTGGTGCAGGGGCGGCGCCGCCCTAGTAGGGGGCTTCTCGGCTTTTGCGGCCGCCCCCCGCACTAACATCATTCGGAGCTCTGTATGAACAGGGCGGGGATGAGGATAAACAAGCGCTGGTGCTGACTAGAAAGGAGAGCAGGGGGCGGAGTCTGTGTGGGCAGCTGCAGGAGGAGCATCTTCTCGCCCAGGCAGAAAGACTTGTACAGTGTTTAGGGGAGATCAAGAATAGCTATTCCCCTCTAACTCCGGTGTTCCACAGCCTCTGGCATCCTGTCACAGTGATACAGTGAGAGCGTGGAAAGCCAGCTAGCTTGTGCAGGAGTTGGGCTGTGTTCTGTCTCCACTGTCCTCCTAACCCCTCCCTCACTGCACTGCTTGTCCAATCCAATACTCCTCCTCCCATTTGTGCCCGCCCACACTCCAGCCACATGCATGCAATGTACTGTACTGTGCTGTGAGGGGAGTTCTGTTTTTTAAACAATAGCTGCCACAGTCCTGGGGGAGACCAGCCTGAATGGGAGAGCATAATTGGTGAGTGAGACCCTCAGAATAACCCCCCTCTCTGTTCCCACCCCTTTGTGCTATGTACCTTCTCCCCCCCTCTCTTCCTCATGATCATCACCTTCTCTTTCTCTCCCCCCTAGGCTAGAGCCTAGCCTGTCTGTATACCAACCTAGCCTGCTTGTATACCATCCTAGCCTGCTTGTATACCATCCTAGCCTGCCTGTATACCGCCCTAGCCTGCCTGTATACCACCCTAGCCTGCCTGTATACCGTCCTAGCCTGCCTGTATACCACCCTAGCCTGCCTGTATACCGCCCTAGCCTGCCTGTATACCGCCCTAGCCTGCCTGTATACCATCCTAGCCTGCCTGTATACCGCCCTAGCCTGCCTGTATACCGCCCTAGCCTGCCTGTATACCATCCTAGCCTGCCTGTATACCGTCCTAGCCTGCCTGTATACCGTCCTAGCCTGCATGTATACCGCCCTAGCCTGCCTGTATACCTGTATATAGAGGGGCTGTATATAGAGGTGATAGAGGGATGTATATAGAGATTATAGAGGGATGTATATAGAGACGATAGAGGGATGTATATAGAGATGATAGATGGGTGTAGATAGAGATGATAGAGGGCTGTATATAGAGATGATAGAGGGATGTATATAGAGATGATAGAGGGGTGTATATAGAGATGATAGAGGGGGTGTATATAGAGATGATAGAGGGGGTGTATATAGAGATTATAGAGGGGTGTAGATAGAGGGGGTGTATATAGAGATGATAGAGGGGGAGTATATGGAGATGATAGAGGGGTGTATATAGAGAGACGATAGAGGGGGTGTAGATAGAGGGGTGTATATAGAGAATATAGAGGGGGGAGTATATAGAGATGATAGAGGGTGCATATAGAGATGATAGAGGGGGGTGTATATAGAGATGATAGAGGGGTGTATATAGAGATGATAAAGGGGGGGAGTATATAGTGGAGATATGTTTTTAATTGATCTATTGTAGCAGTCATCGATAAAGGACGAGAATGGTGGTGTGTGTGTGTGGGGGGAGGGGGCGGCATTGAAGGACCCGGCCTCGGGGCGGCAAAGGGAGTAAATCCGTGCCTGGCTGTAACACAATACAGGGATTTTTGAAGCTGTGTGGAAACCAATGGAGATTGAGAGACACTGCTATCCTATCAGGTCTGCTTCCCTTGTAATTGACAACAGGCAGCGGGTGCATCCATAGCTTATAATTAACCGGCTTATGGCTACAGAATCTGCTCACTGCCTTAAGTCAATTACAAGGAAAAAGCAGACATGATAGAGAACTAGTCTCTTTGCTTCCCTATCAGGCTTTGCCCACTGTTAACTTACTGGATGACAGTGGGCTCTGTGTTCTGGGAAAGATAATTTCTTCTACAGTGGGACTGCTCAATCACATCGCTAGTGACAAAAATTAGATTTTTGCTCAGACAGGCCTTATCACGAATGATTTAGGAATTATGATACAATCTCCTGATATAAACCCAAGCTAAACAATTGCGTTTGGGTAATTGTAACACTATAAAACCATCAAATTCACATTTTTCTTCCATATATTTTTTTTTTTTTAAATGCCCATCATGCACACCTTGCCCTTATATTTATTATGTGAGGTTATTAATGTAATAGCTTACTACATATTTATCATAGGTTACTGTTTTCTATAAGCATTTGCCTTTGTCCTTGTCTCCTTAATAACAATGGAAAATAGTATATACAGGTTTTAAGCAAAATAATCTACCATTGGCTTAACTTCTCTTGATGACCTGAAGCCATCTGGTAACATTCTCAAACCATCCCTGAGCTACAATTTATAATGTATGCAGTTAGATTTGTCTAGCTGTGATGCCCCAGGAATTAATTATCATAGTAATCAAATCTATTTCCAACCATGCAGATCATAAATTTGTTGTCAGATACTTTATTGAGATTGTAAGCTTGCTTGCAAAGCAAGAAAAAGCCATTTTTTTTGCATTCTCTGCACAAACTCATCAGTTGGCTTACTGAATGATCCAGTTATAATCAAAAAATGTTGGATAATACTCAGTGCAGATCCACAGGCTTTGTAGTATATCTTTATAACTTTTTGTTACAAAAAAATGTAAACACTTAGTGGCATATTTACAGTATAAAGCAGCGAATTTGACTTTCACAAAACATTCACTGGTGGTGAATCCATCACTGTCATTTGAAACACGGGCACCAGGAAGATTCACCTACAGTGAAGGATAGGGTTACAGTTGATCGAACTAGGTAAGGAAAGGGGTATAACAGGGAGGAGGACAGTTATACCCAAAGACGTGAAGATATACAATCTGATAGGCCTTGTTCAAATAGGTGGCAGCCCTTGCTGCCCATCTAAAAAACAATCCGAGTTGGATCTATTTTCAGATAGTGGTTGACAGGTGGCTGGGAGGAAATATGCAACCACCTCACTGCCCATTTTAATGGGCAGTGTGGTGGTGCAGTCCTATTCACAGCCTTTTTCGCTTGAATTGGTAACAATCATAATGTTAAGCTAGGGGTGCTTAGAGCACATCAGGCAGTAGTTTCTGAGAGTCCATTCAACAGCTGCCTTTTTGTAGCACCACAAAAAAAGTGGCATCCTTTACAAAAAAGTAAAAACACTGCACCCAAATTAGCACACACATGCACCCAGGCGCAGTGCAACAACCTGCCTTATTTCCATATACTCATTAAGTGTTTAGACTTTTCTTAATTAAGATGGAAACTCCAATTGTGTGGAAATACCAAATAAAAGCATATTCTGTTGCTACACAACCCATGTTTTAATTTAATGTTGCTCAAAAGTGCCTTACCTTTTTAATCTGAAGCCATTGTAATTCTCTGTAAAATTCCATGTAATATAGCGACCCAGAGGTGGTTTGTACCCCACTGGTGTGCAAAATTCCCCCAGAAATTTAATTTTCTGCATGTGTGATTGGCTTACTGATATTCCCAGCTTCGAGAAGGATATAGGTTGGAAGGGGACCGTTAAGGCACCACTTCCCAATAAGACAGGATTTTCCCAGATGTCTGCACTAAGAAACAAGTCAAGTTTAGGCACCCCCTGTAATGAGAATTTTAGTTTTGGTCAGATACCTAAACTTTTGAATACTTTCAACAGGATGCAAACCCTGTAGCTTTTCTTATTAGAACACTGAGAGCCTAGAAATTCCTTAAAACCTAGGGATTCTAATTTCCCCAGCACAGTACTCAGTTTACATTGCTATCCCTGCCTGTGTTTGCCTAACTAAAATAGGGAGGGCCTTACAAAAAAAAAAAAAAACAATAACAATTTTAAATGCAAAGTTTAAAAAGATGTTTTAAATAATGAAATTAGTAACACATTCTATATACCTGCCACAAACATAACCACTTCAATGCCGACACTTTTACCCCCTTCCTGCCCAGGCCAATTTTCAGCTTTCAGCACTGCCGCATTTTGAATGACAATTGCGCGGTCATGCAACACTGTGCCCATATGACATTTTTATAATTTTTTTCACATAAATAGAGCTTTCTTTTGGTGGTATATAACCCTTTCACGCCTAAGCCTATTTCTGACATTTGGTGTTAAAATCCATATTTTTTGATCGGAAATTACTTAGAACCCAAAACATTATATATATTTTTTAGCAGAGAATCTAGAGAATAAAATGGCAATTGTTGCAATATTTTATGTCACACGGTATTTGTGTAGCAGTGTTTTAAATTAAACTTTTTGGGAAAAGGGACATTTTCATGAATTTAAAAAAAATGAAGCAGTAAAGTTAGCCCAATTTTTTTGTATAATGTGAAAGATGATCTTACGTCGAGTAAATATATACCAAACATGTCACACTTTATAATTGCACGCACTCGTGGAATGGCGACAAACTATGGTACCTAAAAATCTCCATAGGCGACGCTTTTTTTTTTTTTTTTTACGGTTACCAAGTTAGAGTTACAGAGGAGATCAAGTGCTAGAATTATTGATCTCACTTTGACGATCGCAGTGATACATCACATGTGTGATTTGAACACAAGTTACATATTCGGGAGCGACTTCCGTGTGCGTTTTCTGTGCTGCGTGAGCTCGCGGGGCCGGGCGATTTAAAAAAAAATTCTTATTTATTTTATTTATTTTTATACTATTAAATTGTGTTTAAAAAAAAAAATTATCACTTTTATTGCTGTCACAAGGAATGTAAACATCCCTTGTGACAGTAATAGGTGGTGACAGGTACTCTTTATGGAGGGATCGGGGGTCTAAAAGACCTCCAATCCCTCCTTTGCACTTCAAAGTATTCAGATCGCCGAAAACGGCGATTCTAAATACTGTATATTTTTTTAAATCTGGCTACATTGGCAGCCGAGTAAACAGGAAGAGACGTTGTGACGTCGCTTCAGTGTTTACATTCAAGAGACTGGAGCGAAGCTGTTTCCAGCTTTGCGCCAGTCTGTCTCTAGCCACCGGAAGTGGCGGATCGATGATTGGGTCTCCCGGTGGGACGGGAGGCCCGGTCAGATCGTCGGTAGGTGGCGGGAGGGGGGGATGTACCCTCCCGCTCCCCAGGGATAACAATTGAGCGGCTTTTGGCCGCATTGGTTGTTATCCCTGGATAGCCGATCGCCCGCTCTAAAAAACAGTTCTGGGATGATGCCTGCAGCTGCGGGCATCATCCCGGTATAACCCCCGAAAGCCGAGGCCGCATATCTGCGTACGCTTGGTGGGAAGGGGTTAATTACAACTGGGTTTTTATTTTTTGCTATATAAATTAAAAAAGATCAAAAATTATAAAAAATAACTTCTTTATTTCTGTATTAAAATTTTGCAAATAAATAATGTTTCTTAATAAATTTAGGCCAAAATGTATTCTGGTAAATTCCTTTGGTGAAAATAACTAAAATTGATGATGTATTGAGTCCACAAATTATGCTATATATCTGAAAATTGATCAGTTCTGATGTACTAACAGCCTATCTCCATCCTTGAGGCCTGAAAACAGCAAGACAGTACAAATACCCCCCTCAAATGACCCCTTTTTAGAAAATAGAAAGTCCAAGGTATTTAACCACTTCAATACCAGGTACTTATACACCTTCCTGCCCAAGTAAACTTTCAGCTTTCAGCGCTGTTGCAATTTGAATGACAATTGTACCCAAACAATCTTTTTATAATTTTGTTCCCACAAATAGAGTTTTCTTTTGGTGGTATTTGATCAATGAGGTGGCACTGATGATAGGCACTTATAGGCGGCACTGATAGGCGGCACTTATGGGCACTCATAGGCGGCTTTGATGGGCACTCATAGGTGGCACTGATGGGTACTTATGAGTGGCACTGATGGGTACTTATGGGTGACACTGATGGTCACTGATAGGTGGGCACTGATGGGTACTGAGAGGTGGCACTGATGGACACTGATGGGTGGCACTGATGACACTGATGGGTGGCATTACTGGGAATCCCTTGTCTGATCTACTGCATAGTGTTGCCAGTCAGTGACCATTTGTGGGCGCTGATTGGCATATATTTGGCATATTTTTGCATATGTGGATGGCCATTGGGTACGTACCGGCTTCCCTGGTGGTCCTGGTGGCATTCCCTGGTGGTCAAGTTTTGGGAAAATTAAGAAATTAAAAAATATTTTTTTTACAATTATTTTTTTTTGCTTACTGTCACCAGTGAAGTACATTGTTATCTTATAACTGGTGTGGTTGTGATCACACTGACTGTTGACATAAGATGCAGAAGGTCACCTTATAGATGGACACCGGCATCAGCACTCCGCCGCTCCTGGACCACCCAGCGTGGACCAACATTTACCACCATGAGTGGTCCAGGAGGGGTGGAGCGCTGATACAGGTGTCCTTCTATACGCTGACCTTATTCAATCACTTTACCAGTAAAGGAACCAAACGGATGTTCTAGCCAACCTTGCTCAATCCCAGTCATCATACAGCATTTATGTTATACTACCCTGCCTTTATCGTGGGTTTGCTACTTTGTGCAATACTTATGCAATACTAATTGGGGTATGGTGTGCTAACGCCTTGCCTTGATTGTATTATCCTAATACTCAGTGATACATCCTTGCTGTCTCCACTGTATCCTGGGCATCTGATTGACATGGTGTGGCAGGTGACGTGGCAAGTGACGTGGCAGGTGGACAATCCACAACTTGTGGCAGGTGATGTGGCAAGTGATGTGGCAAGTGGACAATCCACAACTTGTGGCAGGTGATGTGGCAAGTGACATGGCAGGTGACGTGGCAAGTGATGTGGGAAGTGGACAATCCACAACGCGTGGCAGGTGACGTGGCATATGACATGGCAAGTGACATGGCAAATGGACAATCCACAACTTGTGGCAGGTCACATGGCAAGTGACGTGGCAAGTGGACAATCCACAACTTGTGGCAGGTGACGTGGCAGGTGACGTGGCAAGTGATGTGGCAGGTGGACAATCCACAACTTGTGGCAGGTGATGTGGCAAGTGACATGGCAGGTGACATGGCAAGTGATGTGGGAAGTGGACAATCCACAACGTGTGGCAGGTGACGTGGCATATGACATGGCAAGTGACATGGCAAATGGACAATCCACAACTTGTGGCAGGTCACAAGGCAAGTGACGTGGCAAGTGGACAATCCACAACTTGTGGCAGGTGACGTGGCAAGTGACGTGGCAAGTGGACAATCCAAAACTTGTGGCAGGTGATGTGGCAAGTGACGTGGCAAGTGACGTGGCAAGTGATGTGGCAAGTGGACAATCCACAACTTGTGGCAAGTGATGTGGAAAGTGGACAATCCACAACTTGTGGCAGGTGACGTGGCAAGTGACATGCTAAATACAAGTACACTGCTGCTCTCACAGCTGCTGCTACTCACTCTGGTCTCACAAAATGGCTGAAATAATACTGTTTTTTGAGCTTGGGGAGGGTCTTATGAGGTTATCTTAGAAACGCTTCTAGATGCAAATGTGGTAAAACGCAGCTAAACGTGGCTAAACGTGGTATGCAAATGCAGCAAAACGGGCGTTTCTAAATGGCGGTTTCAGCTTTTAAAAACATGCGTTCAGCAGAGTTTGCACCGGCGTCTCGTGTGCATGGGGTTACAGTATAGTTTTTTTTTTTTTACACATGCTTTCAACTGGAGCTGCACTGTCCAGTTTCTTCCTGCACAGTAGTACAATATCTGTGGCTATTGTCTCTCAAATAATACATTCTAATTTCTATTTCAAGAGAAACCCTAACTTATTAATTCCAAGCTGCTTACATAGTCTTCAGCCACTGAACAGAGAAGGGGGCATGGCATGGTCCTAAAATGTTGCATTTCCTTCAACTTTCATAATATGTAAACTAGGATCAGCATTGTTCTTGTCAATATTGTAGAATAATGAATGTACAGCACCACTAAAAGTGTTGCTTCAACACTCTACAGGCCCCCCAATAAACTGTGATCTTGGAATTCTTACTTAAACTATCAAGTCACGCTCCACAGATATATTTTTGGAATATAGTATAGACCAGTAACTGGAAAATTAGTCTGTTAAAAGACACACTTTCATGGTGGCCATGTGGAGGAAAACAGAGACGCAAACCCTCACTACTGAAGCCTATAAGATACACTGTGGGGTTTATTTACTAAAGGCAAATCCACTTTGCACTACAAGTGCACTTGGAAGTGCAGTCACTGTAGCTCTGAGGGGAAGATATGAAATGAGGGGAAGTTCTGCTGATTTTATCATCCAATCATGTGCAAGCTAAAATGCTGTTTTTTATTTTCCTTGCATGTCCCCCTCAGATCTACATCGACTTCACTTACAAGAGCACTAAGAAGAGTAGTCCAAAGTGGATTTGCCTTTAGTAAATCAACCCCTATATTGCCAAAAGTATTGTGACACCTGCCTTTACATGCACATGAACTTTAATGGCATCCCAGTCTTAGGGTTCAATATTGAGTTGGTCCACCCTGTGCAGCTATAACAGCTTCAACTCTTCTGGGAAGGCTGTCCACAAAAGTTTAGGAATGTGTCTATGGGAATGTTTGACCATTTTTCCAGAAGCACATTTATGAGGTCAGGCACTGATGTTGGACTAGAAGGCCTGGCTCGCAGCCTCTACTCTAATTTATCCCAAAGGTGTTCTATCGGGTTGAGGTCAGTCAAGTTCCTCCACCCCAAACTCGCTCATCCATGTCTTTATTGACCCTTCTTTGTGTACTGGTGCACAGTCATGTTGGAACAAGCAGGGGCCATCCCCAAACTGTTTCCACAAAGTTGGGAGTATAAATTTGTCCAAAATGTTCACTTCACTGGAACTCCAAGCCCAACCCCTGAAAAACAACCCGACACCATAATCCCCCCTCCACAAAATGATTTAATTATTATTCTGTTCAACAAAGCAAATACACAGTTCCAGAAGCTGCAAATTCTAGGACACTCCCACAAAATATGGTACATAGACCCTGACATATTACACCCTTGGAAACACAATGGGGAAATACATTTTTTCCAGCCTCTTCGGTACCAAGTACCAGAAACTAATAACCTTTAAATTAGCTTCCGTTAGAATCAGAACATCAAAAAAAGATTGCAAAAACATTTATGCCACACATCAAGGTCTCTTTCCTCCAATAGATCCTTCTCCCAATCTAACATATAAGAAAATTTGGGAGGTGTACCCAGAAGCAACCCATAGATAGGAGAAATGCCCCCCTTCGCTGACTTGAGTCCTGTGTACAACTGGGATTAAAAGTGGCATTTTAGTCTTTGCAGATGATACCAAGCTATGCAGTGAGTAAAGTCCTTACAAGATGTCTCCAACTTACAAGCCAACCTTGTTTTATTGGGAAACTATGTGGCAAATGAGGTTATTGTTATTGTTGATAAATGTAAAGTTATACACTTGGGGGCTAAGAATATGCATGCATCATACATACTAGGGGAGTACAACTTGGAGAATCCATAGTGGAAAAGGATCTGGGGGTTTTGGTAGATCATAAGCTTAATTATAGCATGCAATTTCAAGCTGCAGTTTCCAAAGTGAGCAAAGTCATTTCTTGTATTAAGAGAGGTATGGACTCCAGAGAGAGAGAGAGAGAGAGATATCATTTTTACCCTGTACAAATCATTAGTAAGACCTCATCTGGAATATGCAGCTCAGTTTTGGGCACCAGTTCTCAGAAAGGATATTGGGGAACTGGATAAAGTGCAAAGACAGGCAACCAAACTGATAAGAGGCATGGAGGAGCTCAGCTATAGGGAAGGATTAGAGCAACTGAATGTATTCTCTCTTGAGAAGAGGAGATTAAGGGGTGATATGATCAACATGTACAAATACATAAAGAGGTCCATATAGTGAACTTGGTGTAGAGTCAACACAGAGGGCAAGGGGCAACTCTTTGGGGTTGGTTTACTAAAATTGGAGAGTGTAAAATCTGGTGCAGCTCTGCACAGTAACCAATTATCTTCCAGGTTTTATTGCCAAAGCTTTACTGAACAAGCTGGAGTTAGAAGCTGATGGCTACCATACACAGCTGCACCAGATTTTGAGTGATCCAGTTTTAGTAAATCCCCCCTCTTTATGTCTAGAGGAAAAGAGATTTCATCTCCAAATACGGAAAAGTTTCTTCACAGTAAGAGCTGTGAAAATGTGCAATAGGCTTCCTCCAGAGGTGGTTCTGACTAGCTCAGTAGATTGCTTTAACTGGATTCTTTCCTAGGTGTACATAATATAACTGGGTACCAGTGTTGGTCATCTTACTTTAAAAAAGTAATTAGTTACAAATTACTTCTTCCAAAAAGTAATTGCCTTAGTAACTCAGTTACTACATTGGAAAAGTAATTAGTTATGCAGCAAAGTAACTGACTTTTTTTAAAATATTCTATACGTGTAACTAAGGGGCGGGTCTAGTATTACTGTAAGCAAGGGGCGCATTTATTTTTATTGTTATATATCGTTTAACCAAGGGGCTTCTCTATTATTACTCTAACCAAGGGGCAGATCTGTTATAGCGTGTAAGCAAGGGGGAGGTCTATTATTATTATATAGTGTAAGGGGCGGATGGCTACAGAAGAGGGCGAATGTTAAACTAATGGGCAGAGCTTGATATATAACAATAATAATAAATGCGCCCCTTGGTTACAGTAATACTAGACCCACCCCTTAGTTACATGATAGATGCCCCTTGCAGAGTAGCATGAGCATCGGGAGCGTGCGGCATCACCTCGTACAATTACATGTTAACTGCGCCTGCGCGGTGTAGAGTTTACTCAGAGCTATTTAGGTTTTTGGCAATTTACGTAAGCTCCGTAGTCCTTCCTGCTGCGCCTGCGCAGTAAAGGGGGTCCTTATCCGGTGGGGAAAAGTAATCTGTTAGATTACTCGTTACCCTCTAAAGTAACTGCGTTAAGTAACTCCGTTTATTTTAACTCAGTTACTTACATCACTGCTGGGTACTAACATTTATAGGTAAAGTTATTCCAGGGAATATCCGATTGCCTCTCGGGGGATCAGGAAGGAATTTTTTCTCCTGCTGTAGAAAATTGGATCATGCTTTGGTGGGGTTTTTTGCCTTCCTCTGGATCAACTGTGGGTATAGGACAGTGTATATGGGATTGTATGTTTTTTTTTTTATTAAATGTAACTATGTAATATTTTTGATCTGGGGTAACCTTGTATTGTTCCTGTCCTGGCGGGACAATTTTATTGTACTTTGATACACCTGGGGGCATTGATGTTTTGTTCAGTTGCTGGGGGTTGACATTGGAAGCACTTGAGCACTGGTGGATATTTGAAATTACAGACAGAGGCCTTGCTGCTGGGGAAGGCTTGGTTACTGTGATACACAGTATATATCCATAGAGCTCTAAAGACAGTGCATGGGCTGGGAGATTGCCAAATAGCAGATGTGTAGTACTGTAACATGCAAGCATATAGCAGAACAAGTTCAGGTGGACATATATCTATTTTTAGAGAGATAGTAAAGTTATTGCTATAATTTCTAGCTTTCAGCTGGTCTGTCTGAAGCATTTCAGCTCTGAAATAAAATTACATTCATTAAATTTATCATCATTGATCGCGTGGGAACATTGAAAAGAAGTCCAGTAATATTTGATGGACCTCTGCTGTAATTGATTAGAAATTCTGGGCAAAAATGAAATGAAACAAGTATAGAGAATGAATAACATTTCCATTTATAACTGCATCTTTTTAACATTTAAATTACATGTTGTTTTCAGAGTGGAAATCTTTGCTTTATGTTGCATGAGAAAAATGAGACATTGTCAATCATTTTCATTGTAACAATAAAAATGAACAACAGAGACATATGAATTGTGTACTAACCTTTCCAGGGAATGTAGAAGATGGTTGTTTTATTCATTCCATAAAGAAATGTTCTATAAAACCCTTTACACTTCCAACATGACATCTTCATTTCTTTTCTACAATGATGGTTTTAAAGGAATACCAGCATACTTTTTAAATGCATATTGCTACACTATATACAGTTACATTTCACTGTTCTGCCCTTTTTAGGAAAAGCGATGTTGGAGAATATAAAAGGAACTGTAACTTTATACAAAAGGTCAGGGAGCTCAATCTATTTATAATCATGAGAAGATGCAGCTGGGAGGGTTACATTTTCTACAAGTGCAAAAAAAAAAAAGAAAAGGAAAATACAATGGTTTTGAAGGTTTCCATAAAAACGAGTGTACTTATAACATATTAGCTTCTGTAATACAATGTTATACAGTAAGTATAACCTTTTTTTTTCTTTTTTCATCTGCCCAGTTCTCTGAATCCTCAACCATTCTGATAGTTCAACTTTTTTAAGGATCTGAGGATCCTTAGCATCCCTAAAGATTAATGCTCACAGCCCCCATTTTCCTGCAGGGATGAACAAGAAACATGCACAAAACTAGATGGATTCCAAAAAAGTTCTTCTTTACCCAATGTAACTACAATCTGTCTGACTCTTCTTTCTCTCCACTTCATAGTTCCTTCATCTTATCCAGTCAATCAAAATGAGAATTTTAGTGCTGCAAGCTTTTTTGGATTTCACTTACTAAATTCTGTGGACCAACAAAAATGTTATTAGGTGTAGCACTGCCCCCTTACCCCCTTGCTGAAGTTAGGGTTCCCCACTGCTACACAGTGCTACATAGGCTTGTTTTTGTCATTTTATTAGGGGATGATAACTTGGATGGGGTAAGGGATTATGGGATGTCTAGTGTGACAACAATTCAACTTCAGGGACACTCCCTCCCTATTTACAGACTCCTCTTCTTCCTTCCACCTGCGCAAACTTTGTTCCTCTTTGCACAGCTTTTTCTGGTTCCTCCTGAGGGAACTGACAGGCTTTTTGTCAGTTCAGCAACAACCCAATACAGGCAAGGACTCTCAGTCCCTTGAAAAGTAGCACATATGGAGTGAAACAGCATATCACATCACCTTCTGTTTCCCTGTGGCCACTGATCCCAGTTCCACTGCTTGCAGAAATACTAGCCCGCCTGGCTGTCACCAGCCGCACCCGGCTGCTTCTCTCTCCCCAGTCCTTCTGACTGACACACACATGGAGATTCCCCAGGGCAAGGTTAGATGAAGACTTGGCACAACACTATCTTCAGGAGAGCACTACTGCAGCTGGCAGTCTCTCCCCTTGTCTGTCCCTGCACTGTGCTGATCTACTCACTGTCTCTCCTTGCTCTCTCCGCTGCCTCTCTAGCTTGAACCCCTCCAACTACCTCCTGTAGTGGGATCCTTCCACGTCAGTCTCCCAAGCTCCAGCCTGAGGTAACCCCCCTGGTAAGGGGCCCCTCAAGGGCCTCCGACAGCCTCCCTCAGCACTGCTTCTCCATCTTCCACCCAAACTTCCTTGCTAGCATGGCCCATGTCTATTTATGGGCTTCCCAGTCCCCTGCCAGGCTCATTTCTGGGGATTGGCTGAGGGTCCATAAATATTCAAGGCAGCCTATCCTAGCCTCCACCCACTGTTCTAGAATATTCTCCAACATTCTAGAAACTGGGGAGGGGCACCAGAGAGTTGCCTGGATGGGTCACACAGCCATGGCCTCTAATATCCCTGACCCAGTATCAGACTATGTGGTTGATTTATGCAAGTGCAATTGCTCCAGAGCTAGTAAATGAGGTAAGGCTTCACTTTGCAAAGAATACCCAATCACATGCAAGGAAAATACAGCATTTTTGCTTGCACATGTTTGACTGATGGAAGTCAACAGAGCTTCTGCTAATTTATGAAGGTCTGGAGCAACTGCACTTGCAGAGTGCAACTGCACTTTGCAATGTGCAGAGTTTCTTTGCCTTTCGTAAATCAACCCCTATGTTTTGCCTGCACTACACATCTAGCAGCACACACTAGAGGGTGCTACATAAGTTTGCCTGTTCTATTAATAGAATCTGTCAGGGAAAATATAAATTACTGTAGACAACTACAGGTGCCTGCACATAACCGCAAGAGACCACAGAAGCGTGCAGTTATAAACGAATAGTGGGCCATTCTCACAGACAAAGCTCCAACACTTCTGAGTATTGTTGAAGCTGGCCAGTGTCTCCTGCCCGAGACACTCTAATTCAGTGAATATTTCACTTACAACCTAATGTGTTTATTGGGATGTGGGGGATTGGTTGTCTTTCCTGTTTTTTATCCAATTCTGATTTCTTTCTCTTTCTTTTCTAGTTCTTGTTCCTTTCTTTCCAATTTACCTTTACCTCTATATAATCTAGGGGAAAACATTAGCCTCATTAACTGCCTTTAGCTGGAGGTTGTGTCTGTTATTTAGTTCCCACCCGGCCTATAGCAAAATTACATCTGAGCAGGACTTTCTTCAATCCGGATTGTTATCTAATAATGTGCTCTTCAGATCACGTATTGCCATGGGACCCCATGATAGTGCTTTTTCTCTGCCCATACAGGACCTGGATCCACAGCTTTTAGTGCTTTTTTTTGAACATGCATGCCCAGTACCAGGGGTGTATCATGAATTCAGTAGGTCTGTGTGCAAGATCGAAAGTGGCATGATAAGTCACAAAAGGTGGGAAAATGGGTGTGGTTTAAATTGCGGTAAGTATTGGGCTTGGCTTAAAGGGGGTTTGGTAAATAGAGTCTGAGATGACTTATATAGTGCAGAATGTGGTAATGTTAAATAGGGAATGTACAGTGTGGAGTGTACGGTGGTGGGTGGTATGTGCAGGGAGAGGAGTGCGGAGTGTATGGCGGTGAATTTTATGTGCAGGACAGCAGTGCGGAGTGTATGGCCGGCTATTGGCTATTCCTGCATACCTACACATCTGATTTCATACATCAAGCATCAATTCACGGTCTAAAATATGTATTACGGCTGTGTTTTTATTTTTGATACTATTAATACAATTATATTTTCTTACTGAACTGTTGTCTTTGGTGCTCACCTTAATAACAGACTTATTGTTTCAAATTAAAAATCCCACACCTTTTGTAAGAGATTTGTCTCTTTCTTCTTTCTCCTTTTTAACTAACGAACTAACTAACTAACTAACTAACTAATAACTATTAAATTGTAGTTATTGGAATTTCCTTTCAAATTTGTCTGTTAGTCAATGTAATAGTTAAGTTATTATTAGTTAGCTTTTATTTCAGATTTTCAAGTTTTCGGGTTTTCGAATTACGGATTTTCGAATTTCCTATTTTCTGAGTTTTCAAATTTCTGAATTTCCAATATTTTTGAATTTATGAATTTTCAAATTTCTGGATTTTCGAATTTCCTATTTTCCGAATTTTCAATTTTTCTATTTCCTATTTTACAAATTTTCGAATTTCCGAATTTAAAAATTTTAGATTTTATGAATTTATCAATTTTCGTATTCACAAATTTTCAAATTTACAAATTTATGAATTTATGAATTTTCGAATTTCAGGATTTTCGAATTTAGAATTTACGATTTTCCAAATTTTCTAATTTACAAATTTACAAATTTTAAAATATTCAAATTCACTAATATTTGGAAAAATTGTTAAACAGGTTTTTGTTAATTCGGATATTTCTGAATTAACTAATTTGTCGAAATTTGTTAAAAAACTAATTAGGAATGAAACAAATTGCACATGTCTAGTATTATTTGCAAAGTGAAGCTTTATCTCATTTACTAGGTTCTGGAGCAACTGCAAAGTGCACAGTCCTTTTGCCTTTAGTAAATAAACCCCTTTATTTCTATATCGTATATGCATTTAAAAGGTTAACTAAGGCTAGACACACTCAAAAACATTTAAGAAAATCACATTCATTTTGGACAAGCCACAGCTTAGCCAGAACACATTTAAATCTTGAAACATGCATTCAACAGCAAACCACAGTAGTTAGTGAATTCAGCATATACATGCATTTGTTTGCACACATCAGCTCCTCATAAATGAAGAAAAAGATGAATTGTATTGTTTTCCCCCTGCTAGATGAGAAAAGTGTACACAATAAAGTATGGGTAACAAACAAAAAAAGGGGAAAAAATAGCTAGATCAGGATTTGATCTAGGTCAGGGCTAAGGTTAGGGTCAAGGTTATGGTCAGTGTATTTTAGGTAGGATTAAAAAAGCACTTTTTTTCAAATGAGTATTGGTGTCCGTTAGCATTGGTGTCAGTGTATTTTAGGTAGGATAAAAAAAGCAAAGAATGCACTATTTTTTCTGGGCACTATTATGGGTACAAACAAACAAATAATATACACGTATGTAGTATCACTGTCATTGTCAGGAGCAGGAGAATTTGTTTTGGGTTGTTCAGATAACTATTAAAGCATATACAGTAATTTTTCACTATGTTGTGACAGTTTTCTTTGAAAAAAACTGGAGCTATCCATTACCATTTACCACCAAACAAAATCCCCATTTGTCCGAGAAAAAAAAAAGAAGGTATAATGCACCTGGATACACTAAGTAGTGATCACATGTACAAATTTACTAATACATGTCAATGTTGCAAACTGAGTTAAGGCATTAGGATTTGTTTTATCCTTTGTCATAAAGAGAGGCCTGGAGCGAGGGAATGAAAAGGACTAGCAGAGGGCCGGCATGACAAGGTGATAAGGGTACACCATGGGTTAACAAAATAGAGAAAAGGTGGTATGGGCCCACGTTGTATTCAGTTAACACAGGTTAACTGGATGATGGTAATGGTGGCACTGCGGGAATGGGTTTGTCTCTGGGCTGATGTGACATAGCTGGAGGCCTAATGCGAAAAAGCCTGCAGTGTGGAAGTGGAATGGAGTTATGTTGGGAAGTGCCATCAAAGATCACCGGGGGGAGCAACTTAGATTATGGAAGTTTCTGTTATGGTTAAAATGTTTATATATTTTTGAATATTTGTGAATAAAAAGGCTGCTATGGCCAGTTATACTCCAGTTAAAGTGTGGTCTCGTTAATAAATAGGTAATGATAAATGGGACAAGTTTTTGGAGTATGATAATGGTGGCAGTCTTATGAAGGTGGACATCTTATCTGCACGGGTCGAGGGGTTAATAAAGCCACTAAGAAGTGCCTTCATATAGCAGCTGTTATCTGCTATTCAGGGTATCCTGTAAACCCCCAAATTTAGGTGTAAATAACCTTTTTACTGGTTCAGTTAGGGTCCTTTCACACGGGACGGATCTCAGCGGGGAACGCTCCGTTGATCCCCGTTGAGCCGGCGGATGACAGGGCGGTCCCTGCTGACTGTGCATAGGGATGCATGTTTTTCCTGTATTTCATCCAAAAACGGATGGATGAAATACGGACATACTGTCCGCACGTGTGAAAGGGACCTTAGGAGGGTGTAATTTGTTAATTAAATATTTGTGAAATATACTGTAGCTGCGTATCACTTTGTACAGAGCCAATCCTATATTTTAGATCTACATTTAGAATTAAAAAAGCACAGTGATAAACTCTTAGCCTAAATAAATTGACTGCTATAAGTACTACTAATAATAATATAATAAGACAAGTGATATAAAAAAAATAATAAGACAAGTGAGCAACATGCTACAAAGACAAGTGAGCAACATGCTACAAAGACAAGTGAGCAACATGCTACAAAGTGATCTAGGCTGGTAATTATGATGCCATACATTTTTTTTTAAACATAAAGCTGGAGTTCAGCTTTAAATAGGAGCAAGGCACAAATCTACTTTCTTAAATAACAACACACCAAAAATGGAACTTCCGCTTTAAGAGAAGGTGACCCCCTGACATGCCACATTTGGCATGTCATTTTTTTTGAGGTGGGGCAGAAACCCTCTTTTTAGAGGGTTCCAGCTCCCACTTCCTCCCAGAGCGCCATGGCGCCGGAAGTTCACGTCTTCCCTCTCCCTCTCGGCAATCATCTGGGACACGTCACAGGATGAATGGCACAACAATGGGCCTCAGGATCTCATCACAGTATCTGTGCATTCAAAATGCCATAAATAAAATGCACCTGTGTTCAGTGTCCTTAGCATACGCCTGCCCATACCATAACCCCACCGCTACCATGGGCCACTCGATCCACAATGTTGACATCAGCAAACCATTCACCCACACAATGGCATACACGCTGTCTGCCATGTTCCCTGTACAATGAAAACCGAGATTCCTCTCCAAAGTGCCAGACACCATCGAATGTGAGCATTTGCCACTCAAGTCGCTTACGACAATGAATTGCAGTCAGGCCGAGGACGACGAGAATGCAGATGAGCTTCCCTGAGATGGTTTCTGACAGTTTGTGCAGAAATTCTTTGGTTATGCAAACCAATTTTTGCAGTAGCTGTCTGGTTGGCTGGTCTCAGACAATCTTGGAGGTGAAGTTGCTGGATGTGGAGGTCCTGGGCTGGTGTGGTTACACGTGGTCTGAGGTTGTGAGGCCGGTTGATTGTACTGACAAATTCTCTGCAACACCTTTGGAGACGGCTTATGGTAGAGAAATGAACATTCAATTCAAGGGCAACAGCTCTGGCGGACATTTCTGCAGTTAGCATGCCAATTGCACGCTCCCTCAAAACTTGCAACATCTGTGGCATTGTGCTGTGTGATAAAACTGCACATTTTACAGTGGCATTTTATTGTGGCCAACCTAAGGCACACCTGTGCAATAATCAAGCTGTCTAATCAGCATCTGGATAATATGCCACACCTGTGAGGTGGATGGATTATCTTGGCAAAGGAGAAATGCTCACTAACACAGATTTGTGAACAATATTTGAGAAGAAACAGGCCTTTTGTGTACATAGAAAAAGTCATAGACCTTTCTGTTCAGCTCATGATAAATAGGGGCAAACACAAAAGAGTTGCGTTTATAATTTTGCTCAGTGTATGTATTGATGTAATTTTAGTGATGTAGAAATGTGGAACTACCTTCAGAATACAAGCAATTGTATCACCCAAACTTCTCTCATAACATAGGGAGCTATGTCAATCTGGGCTAACATTAAACAACTGTGGGATTTTCATAAGACTTGTTGTTTTTCTTTTCAAACTATTTAGGTCAAGTGAAATCTCACACATATATCAGCTTCTACTATATTGAGTAATTCAACATTGACATATACACAAACAATATTTAAGTATGTGTAAAGCCATATATTTTCATTTGGATCGAGTAGGGAATGGTTAAAACCCCTGCCATTTTTTTTTGTTTGTTTTTTGTTTTTTTATGACATCTGTGTCTCATTAGGGAGATTCGACTTTTCTACCTCTCCTGTAGACTTAATGAAATAAAATTATACCAGCACAAAAAAATTTGTTAAATATAAACAGATGCTGAACACTCAAAGCAAATTTACAAAAAAATCCCAGGCAATAATAGTACAAAGAATAGTGCAGCGCTAATATCACAATTAATACATCTCCTCCTACAATAAATCAATACATGAAAGATATAGTTATTGGAAAGAAAAAAAAAGTTCATATAGAAATCAGGATTCCAAAAAGTGACAATATGCATCAATGAAGACTGAAAATCGGTGCCAGAAGTGTGATCTCCACCATAAGACACTCTTTGCTGCTCACCTCAATGATAGTACCCCTGAGTCAACAAAGAGTCAAAAAAGCTTTCCCTTACGGGCAAAATCCAGAGTGCAAAGCGCATGGATCACCATATCAGGTCATATACAGGGAATCGCAGCATAAGATCATCAGTGTCCCAATATCCCGATATATGCAAATAAAACTGTAAATATCTAGTGCTCTCTGCTGGCATGCTGGCATGTATTTAATATGATAAAAAGGAAAAAATCACACTTACATACAAGGCACTTCCATTAAGTGCCAGCAAAAAAGCATTCTGTCACATAAAACCACACTGAGTCAGCATGAGGAGACGGCCGTGGGTGACGTCAATCCCTCTTGCACGCGTATGGTCCCAAAGAGCAGGACTTCATCAATGTAGTTACTCTCCAGGATTTTGACCATAAGGGAAATCATTTTTGACCGTTTGCTGACTGAGGGGTCCTATTATTGAGGTGAGCAGCAAAGAGAGTCTTATGGTGGAGGTCACACTTCTGGCACCGATTTTCAGTCTTCATTGATACACATTGTCAAGTGCCAGCAAAAAAGCATTCTGTCACATAAAACCACACTGAGTCAGCATGAGGAGACGGCCGTGGGTGACGTCAATCCCTCTTGCACGCGTATTGTCCCAAAGAGCAGGACTTCATCAATGTAGTTACTCTCCAGGATTTTGACCATAAGGGAAATCATTTTTGACCCTTTGCTGACTGAGGGGTCCTATTATTGAAGTGAGCAGCAAAGAGAGACTTATGGTGGAGGTCACACTTCTGGCACCGATTTTCAGTCTTCATTGATACACATTGTCACTTTTTGGAATCCTGATTTCTATATGAACTTTCATTAACTTTTTATGATTTTTCCTTTACAATAACTATGTCTTTCATGTATTGATTTATTGGATGAGGAGATATCAATTGTGATATTTAGCTCTGTATTATTCTTTGCACTCTCCTGTAGACTTAACAGGACGTGGAAGGATATCCTCACAATATGAATGAAATCCCCTCTTAGATAGTTGTTACAAGAACAAGTGTCTCCAGTGGAAGGTTTCACCTCAATTCCTGTTCTGATGGCGAATCCAAATTTTGGATTTACTCTCACTTTCATTGGTGGTTAGGACAATTAAAGAGAGAATATCCCTGAATTTGGGAACGCAGACAGCAATACAAACCTCATTACAGTTATACTTTTATTTATATTACACACGTGCCTATGTCCATAGTAGCTGTTCTCACCCAGAGTTCCATCAAGAACACAATGTATACAATGCTGGCACAATAAAATATACTCAAGTTCCAAAAAATTACAATTAAACAACTTATCATAAAAATGCAGATCCTTAGCTGCCTCAAACATCATCACAAAGTTTTTCTCACATACCCCTTCACATGTTACAACATCAATGCTGGGGTCAGCATATTACTATGCTACATGTAAATAGCTTACTACCCTGATTTTTTGATTATCATGCAATTCATTCCAAGAGTGTTGTGTTATTTACACAAACTAGCTTTTGAAAAGAAAGGCTCCATAATCAGATCTGAATCAACTTCATCATCCAGTGGTTGCTCAGCAGTGAGGATAGTAGAGGCTAACAGCTAGACAAAGAAAAGACAGCATGATGACATGATGACATGATGACTTGTTGTATGGTTTCATTTTTACCAGGGATCCATAATACCCTCTCCCTATGTGATGATTGTGAGCAAACTGAAAAGACACCTGACATGGCAACAAATCATTCATCATTACCTAACAAGGGCACAGAATATTTTATTCTTTGAAAAGTCAACACAACTGACAAGAGCAAGTGACGATGAAGTGTGCAAAAGTGTCAGAAAAATCAATGAAGGCTAGCAATCTAGTGGGAGAGATAGTGGATAAAGCTAAAAACACACACGATTGCCCAGACAAGTCATATTTGCAGCATGCACAGCAATTGTCAACATAATGCTAGTCAACATAATGCTAGTCTCACAAACAGCAAAAATACATTGCAACGGTCCTGCTGCTGGACTATACGATTGTAAGGTGAATCAAGGACATGTCTACAGATATTTAAAAAAAGAAAGGACAAGACAACAGCGCCCTCTAAGTGCAGCATGCAAATACGTTTAATGTAAATAAAGGAATCTTAAAATACACTCACAAAGGTGTAGTAGGAACAGGCATGTAACATGATATAATCCGCTCCGTCTCCCGGTGAAGGGAAAAGTCCAATGCTGTTGTAGACGTGTGTCCGCGATCCGGTCATTCCTCCAGCAACACTGTTGGTGCACAGTGCTTCCGGATTTAGGGGACTGCGATCAGCGGCGTGCAGGAATGGACGTCACAGATATTAAAGACATGGGTTTGGAAAAAACAAAAATTATTTTGAAAAACAATGCCTAACAATATGACTGGAGAGAATATGTATTACCTGACAACTGAGCATCTTGAACACAATAACTCTACAAATAAAAAGCAATCATGTGAAAGATGATTAAAGTTTGCAAACATTCTGCTCATTTACTACAAAGACAATATACACATGATAAATGTGTTAAGGGGTTTTATTTACACCAAATAAAGTTAATAAAAAATTAACAACAAATAAAAACAAAAACAAAAATAATGTGGGGAGGGGTTGGTGGCAGAAAAGAGTGGACCATAGGAGGATTCAATAGCAGTGACTGGGATAGAGGACAAATATGTTGGGTCAATTTAATGGGTGTCAAAGGAGAGGAAAAAGGATGAACCAATGCTGAAAGGGGAGTAAGGAGGGTTGAAAATTATAGTAGTGGACAGTAGAAGACTGGGTGGATAGTGGAAGGAGTGGGTGGACAATGGGAAGTGAGGGAATGGGGGGGAGACATGGAGTGAGGGCCAAGGAGAAACATGGAGGGTGGTGATTTTATTTTGAGTGGGATTAAAGCAGAAGGCGGAAGGTGGAAGTTTTTGACAGGGGGCAGAGGAGGGGTTGTAGGCAAAAGAGAGGGAGGGAAGCTAGTAATGGGTTGTGTCAGGTGGTAAATGATGGGAAGGGTTAAAAGGAGTTTGGGAGTGGTGTAAACATTTGGGATAGAATAGTAGGAATGCAAGTAGGGATATTTGACCTGGTATGGGTTTGGGAAAGATGGTTGAGAGGAGATTCAGGCAGGGAATGTTGCTGGGAGAGGAAAGGGTTTTTGGAAGTTTGGGGCAGAAAGTATGGGTCAAGGGGTAGAGTGTGAGGACTGGGTGGTGCAGGGTTGGGGTATTGTGTAGGTGCTTTTGATGACCAGGGTCCCAGTGCTCTTGTGCTGTAGTAATATGGATCTGTACATCTAATGCCGCGTTCCCACGATCGGAATTCTCATCAGAAAAAGCTCTGATGGTCTTTCTGACGGAATTCCGATGGAATTCTGCTCATACTGTCGATAACACACAGTCACACCAAATTCCGACCGTCAAGAACGCGTTGACGTACAACACTACGACAAGCTGAGTTTAATGCTTCCGAGCATGCATTGAATTGTTTCCGAGCATGCGTAGGAATTGCTACAGACGATTGTAATTTCCTATAGAAACCTTTTCCGTCTGAAAAATTGAGAACATGCTCTCAAAATTTTGCTTGCGGGAATTCAGCCAGCAAAATTCGTAAACCTACACACGGTCGCATTTTCCAATAAAAACCTCTCATCTGTCTTTTGCTGGCCAAAATTCTGATCGTGTGTACGTGGCATAAGGCTTGAAAAACATTCTGATAAAATATATTATTTTGTTGCAACACATCATGGAGCAAGAGTCAGATATTGGAGATTTGCTACATGCATCCTTGCATTGTTTCAGAAAATATTGCTGATATTTTTTGTTGGACCATTGTCATGAGTTGCTGCATGTCAGCATTATGTTGTTGGTGTTCTTCACTGAAAAGCACCAACATGCCTGGTATTAACAGCCATTACAAGCATAGACCAACATGCTGTAATGTTGTCCTGCATACACACGGTCATACAAATGTTGTCGGAAATCCTGAACGTCAAGAACACGGTGGTGTACAACGTGTACGACAAGCCGAGAAAAATTAAGTTTAATAGCCAGTGTGGCTCTTCTGTTTGATTCCGAGCATGCGTGGACTTTTGTGCGTCAGACTTATGTACACACGATCAGAATTTCCGACAACAAGTCTTGTTGTCGGAAAATTTGAGAACCTGCTCTCAAACATTTATTGGCGGAAATTCCGACAACAAATATTCTATGGAGCATACACATGGTCGGACTTTCTGACAACAAGCTCATATCCAACATTTGTTATCGGAAAATCCTATTGTGTGTACAAAGAGTGTGAGGAAGGAGATCATGCACAGGGTGGGAGTGTTTTCTTTTTACATTGTATTTATGATGTAGTTACAGGGTATGGCTAGAAGGGCTGTAATTTCACACCCTGCTAAGCACTGGTGACTGCATATGCATTTTGCTTAATTTTGGGATACAGATCCTGACTAAAAGTGACTGTCAAAGGCAATTTTTTTTTATATTTGGAGTAGGATTCTAACTCGAATGTGCTTCTCAATGCTATCATGGGTTTAGTAAGATTTCCCATCACTTCTTGGTCTGCTGACAATGATTTCAACAGACAGGACATAGATCAAACAGACAGAACTAAAAATCTGGCAGAGGTTCTGGCCTTCCCCTACCTAAAAAAAGTGTGTTTATGATGGAAACTCTGTAACAAAGCTCTAGTAAACAAAAAAAACAAAACAAAAACAGACAGGGGTTTTAAGCTTTCAGAAATGTATCCCTAAATACATAAATAAATAAATAAATAAATATTGGACTTATACTTTAAGTATGTTTTGCTTTGAATCTTTTTAATGCTAAGATCAGGGATGGTGGCATTTGCACATAAATTGAAAACTGCACTTTGCGTTAGTTTTAGAGATACAAGTGAGAGTAGAAGACAAAGTATTCTGTAGCAGAATAGCTGACAGAAAAACAGAAGATAAAGGTAGAAAGCATTTCGGTCTTACAGAACTATCAGGCAAGTCTACTTCACGTGTTGATGGTTAAAATTCGGGACTGCGTGAAGGCCCCAGGAAAAAAACATACGATGACTCCAAAGAGTCATGTATGTCATGAACAAGCAATTAAGTGAATTTATGTACTCCAGTATTGGATGCAGAATCAGGCATGACTCCAGCAACAGAATCCAGTGGTAGTCAATCTTATGCACACTGATAAAGACATACATTACTCAATATGACTATATTGCAGACATTTAGAAAATCAAACACATCATCATTAACATACTTATATTCTCCTCCAGGCCTCTCTGCAACAGGCTGACTCTCTCCTCCAGTGAATCTGTGAATCAAGCAAATGTAATTGTAAGAATCTATTGTTCAGTAATATCAACTTGACTCACAAAATATGAAAAAAATAAAATGATGCCCTTACCAGGGAGGCAACTAGTGTTCTCAGGAGCAGGCATTGGTTCCATGTCTGCACGAAGTCCTCTGGGAGACTGTGACAACTCAGGGCAGACTAAAAATAAAAATAAAAAATACTTTTAAATATAACAATTTAAAAAATTAAAAAATATATATAATTTATATTTAAATTAGATAATGAAAAATGAGAGAGCAGAAAAGAAGCAAGAATAAAATTTCTCTTGATTGTGGATCTTACTAGGTTGCCAACCATTGGTGTCATTGACTGCACACTGTGGCTTTATGGGCATCCAAGGAGAGGTACATTTACATCAAAAGCTACAAGCAGTACCATTTATTCAATGTCCAATGGTTGGTGATGCCAAATAGAGCTGAACACTTCTACAGTACCAGTACCAGTAGTACAATTTATTCAATGTCCAATGGTTGGTGATGCCAAATAAAGCTGAACACTTCTATAACTAGGCCTTGCAGGAAACCTTGGCCATAATCACTCTCCTCAAATTCCATTTCACTGGAGGTGAGCTGAGCTGTTGTACTCTCGTTGGAAGGCTGCCAGGATCAATATTGCTTGTTGTGCCATATACAGCCTATGCTTTAAATAACAATATTTCTGGGCGGTGACCGAGAAAAAGAGAGCTGCAAACCTCCTCGATACTCTATCTCAATCTTATACCATTCTCATAAGCAGGGAGGTTTGGGGTTACCGCAGATCGGGTGTTTTGACCAGGTTTCTCTGCTGGACAATTGGCTCAGTGAAACATTCCTGACTCCAGGGTCCCTTGGCCTTAACTTGAATGTAGCTCCATTTCACCTTACTTTCTCCTGGAATCTATGTGATCCAGTGAGGTCTATGTGAAGGATCTCTCTAACCATAACCTCATAGTAGCCCAACCACTCATGCTTTGGCTTTATTACAGAGAAAAATGCCAGCTGAGCTCAAAGGTGCCCCCTCGGTCCTCCTTTTCAGGCAACCTGAGATTTCCACCTCATTTTCTAGACCCCAGGCTTTTTTTTGGTAGAAATCTCATAGTTTTACCAATCTTTAGCTTTTCGGGAAGGTTCCCCTTTTATCTGTTTCACCCTTCTTCAAAATACACAATCTATTCCATAATCAGCACTTTTGTGTCACCCACTATGCATTATCCCCTCCAGATATCCACACTACTTTTGAAGGAATTTGCCATTACGGCCTTGCAGAAGGGGATTGATTTTGACTCGTTATGCCTCTCTTTCTGAAGAATCCCGTGCCTCAAAGCTTTCTTATATGACTGCTTTGGAGAAGGAGCTTAATGAACAATTTACATACCAGGGGTAGGACTCTATGTGGACTAATCTCAAAAAATGTACCAGAACCTTGGCTAACTGGTTGAGATTGCAAGCAAATAAATTAACATCCTTTATTATGTAAAACTCACTCCCCTTAAACTTTCCACTGTTTATCCACAAGTCCCTCCACACTGCTTCTGGAGTTGTCATCAACCAGTTGTCATACGATCTGGGAATGCAAAAAAAGAGCTCTGCTCTGGCAGGAAATCTTCAATCTCTGCTCTCAATTGGCATGAAAAGAAGTCACTCTGACTCATTCTCAATACTTACTATTCCCCTCCACCTCAGATCTTCCCCACCCTGTAGAGAGATTGCTTTATACCCTGTGTGTAGCTATGCACTGGACTATTGCATTTCATTGGAAATATATGACAGTGCCTTTTTTTCTCAGATAATCTCTAGAATCAATGCCATTGTTCTTATGGAACAAATATTTCACACAATTTATGATTTTAAAACTCAATTTGATGCCAAATGGGATCCTTGGTTTTTATATTGCCTACCTCAGCCTTCCTAAAATCAATGGCCCACATGGATCCAATAACCTTAGCTATTTATAAGAGTTTAATGATTGCAGATTTTCTTTGGTCTGAATGTACTTTGAGATGCTGAAACTGTACAATAATAATTTGTACTTTTTTTGCTACCGTAAAAGTGCTTTGTCTCTTTTTCTTTGTTTTGTTTCTTTTCTTGATTATCTGATGGATACCTTTATATCCTATACTTTTATACTGTAATTTTCAATGGATTGTTATGGATACATTTTGGATCTTTATTTTGTTATGGATGTTATCTATTATACTTATGATGACTTGTGTATTTCACTTTTGCCTTAATACAAGTTTTTAAACAAAAAATAAAAGAGAGTTGCACCAGTTATCTGGTTCTGGAAGCCAGATCAAAGAGACTGGACACCTGGTGATGGAAGAGTTGATTGCAGAGGTCTTTACACATATGTATTGATTGTAAACATGTGTGTTAGCATTTGACTTAACCAACAATGTAGAAGTCATTAGATGGATATGTCTTTTGTGACCATGTCTCTATGTCTCTTTCACTCTCTATTTATTTTCACTCTCCATTTCTCTCTGTCTGTCTCTCTGCATTTCTCTCTCACCCCCTCTCTCTCCCTCTCCACCTCCCCCCTCTCTCTCTCTCTCCCCCTCTCTCCTCTCTCTCTCTCTTAGCTATTTTTCCTTGTTTTTTTCTCTTCTTTTTCTCCCTGTCTGTCTTCCCTCCCCTCTCTGTCCCTTTTACTGTTTCTCTGGTTATAGTGGGGGTCATAATGTTATGGCTAATCAGTGTATGTACCCCATAAAGAAAGTGGTTTATAGATACATATATATTTAGAACTATTATGAACCGCACATATTAAGCCAACAATTGGCTCAAAAAGAGACCATAAGGTATAATCAAATAAATATATTCTTAAATTATGCATATAACAGGCTTATAATGAAGCTGCCAAATCTACTTAGCCATATGTCCATGTTAGGTTCCTTATTTTCCCTCAAAAAAATCTACTATTGATATTTTCCATAACAGTGAGCCTTGAAAAGATTTCTTCCATATGGTATCACCTCCTGCTTGAATGTGGGGCAACGAGGAATAAGGGTCTGTGCCTAAAACCTAAGGGTCACATTTTTTTGCTGCGAATCACACAGACACTATGAGGAAAGCACCAATGAGCAGAGATCAATATGTCAAAAAGACCTTTCCTAGAAAAATACATTAGAAAGCATAAACTTATCACAATACCAATTGTCTGAAGCTGAAAAACAAGTTTTTGTCCAAAGAGAGATGATGATGAGTTTGAAGTAATAATGGATGTCAATTTATTTGCTTGCAATCTCAACCACAGAGATTCATGATAAAAAGAAAAAAACAAAACAAAACAAGGGAAAGACTGGGTAACTGACTTTGAAGGGTCATGTACTCTATATGGGAATTCAAAGTGCTTCAGGAACTTAATAACCTATTGGAATACAGTCTTCCTGCTTCCTCCTCAGTATGAGGATGAGATTCATATATGGGATTTGATATAGCTTTTAGGAACTGACAACATAGAGGAGGAATCATTGTCACCTTCACCTACAAAATAAATTCAAAAACAAATCTAAAACCTTCCCTTTGTGTAAAATATTCTATACATTTATCAAACAAGTGAAAATACAAAAAATCATAAATGCATATAAATGTAAGTCTACAGTAGTGCAAAATCTTCAGTAAAAAACCACATTGATAATCCAAAAAAACAATGGTTGAAACAAAGTCAAATAAAGTCCTCTCAAGGAAATTCCATGCAAGTGTATCAACACCCATGATATCCTATTGAAAGTAAGCCATAGGACAGCTACTCATCGGATCATATTGCCCCCCATTCTCATGAGTGGGTGAATGTGCTTAGTGATCAATATCGATGTTCTCCTTAGTAAGCCGCTCCAATTCTCCACCCCTCTTGCAGTATTCCTCATCAGTGGCTATGTAAATGAGAGAAAGGATTTTGTCATCACTAAATAATTTATTAAGAAATGGTTCACAGTTCACTCACATATTCAGCATCTTGCATCAGGCATTGTACAATATTTTTGTAAATTGACGTAGTATAGCGCCCCCTACTTGTGTCACCAACTCCGAGCTGGCTACCGACCATTACAGGGAGACGCTCTCACACTTCCGGTTGCCATATAGTTATAACTCCACGCGTTTCGTCACTTCTGACCCAGTCACAGGGGTGACTGCATGGCACGGCAACCATGCTTTTCAATATTCCGCCTCCAATATAAGTGGTTGTAAAGTCAGGATGATAAAACATTGCCATCCCCTCTGTTTTATCGAGATGCACAGCACTATGTGTCCATTTTTTGCTATAGTAAACAAGCATCTCCCCATTCTGCCTAGCAACAGTGACACTGATCTCTGCTCCCTGTGATTGGAGCAGAGATCAGTGATGTCTACAACACAACCACACCCCCCACAGTTAGCAACACGCCCCTAGCACACACTTAACTCCTACACTGCCAGTGTCATTTACACAGGAATTCGTGCATTTGTATGGCACTGATTGCTGTATAAATGACAATGGTTCCAAAAATGTGTCAAAAATGTCCGATGTGTCTGCCATAATGTCGCAGTCACAATAAAAATCGCTGATCGCCACCATTACTAAAATAATTAATTAATAAAATATTAATAAAAATGGCATAAAGCTATCCCCTATTTTGTAAACGCTATAACTTTTGCGCAAACCAATTAATAATAGCTTATTGCAATTTTTTACCAAAAATATGTAGAAGAATACGTATCGGCCTAAACTGAGAAAAAAAAATGTTTTTGTATACATTTTTGGGGGACATTTATTAAGGCAAAAAGTAAAAAATAATGCGTTTTTTCCAAATTGTTGCCAATTATGTTTGGGAGCCACGTCGCACGCAACTGTCAGTTAAAGCAATGCAGTGCCGAATTGTAAAAAGTGGTCTGGTCTTAAGCCAGCACAATGTTCCGGTATGAAAGTGGTTAAAGGAACAGGATATAATTTTATATATATATATATACTTTTTTTATTGGGTTACAAACACTAACCTTTTCCAAGGTCACTAATGTCTTCACAAGGCTGCGCTGTTACCAAGGCTGCCTACTAATTAAGTAGCTCCACTCAACCAACTGTGCATTTAATCTCTCATAGGTGGCAAAGGTATAATGTGGATAATGCAGTAGCACATCGTCTGTGCATTTAACTCCTCATATCCCTGATAGCAAACTCTCACCAATGCTTTTAAATACAGGGAGAGATTTATTGAAAACACTAAATCCCCATACATGTATTAGAATAATGCAATATGGCCTTGGAAAGGGATGCTAAAAGAGATGGTAACAAATATTAGTAATCAACTCAATTGTATATAACATTTTAAACACATTCCCTCCAATGCACCAGAAGCTAGAGTCTGACCTTAAAAACTAGGCTACACTCCATAAAAATGATGCTCCTCAGCAGACTGCTTTACATATTCAGATCCCTCCCAATCCCCATACGGAAAGATCATTTGAAATCTTTCCAAAGCAAAGTCACTAAATTCATCTGGGGGGGTTCAGGCCACAGGATACCCCAAAAAACCCTATGCCAACCTAGGACACGGGGTGGGTTGGGTCTACCATGCCTGTTATGGTATTTTCAAGCTGCAAGAATAGCTCAAATATCCACTTTGTACTCCAGACTTGAAAAACCTGACTGGGTTCAAATAGAGAGACAGGCAGTCCCACCTGCACCTTAGATTATATCCTATGGGTCCCCTCCAAGGATCGCCCCCCCCCCCCCCCAATATTATCGCTCATCCTATCACAAACCCTGACTCTCTGGGACAAAATGAGATCTAATGCGGCGTACACACGGTCGGAATTTCCGATGGAAACAGTCCGATGGGAGCTTTTCATCGGATTTTCCGACCGTGTGTATGCCCAACGGTCTTTTTCTGTCGGAATTTCCGACGGATTTTGAATTGAGAACCTGTTCTCAATTTTTCCGACGGAAAACCTTTCTATCGGATTTTCCGATCGTGTGTATGCAATTCCGACACGCAAAATTCCGACGCATGCTCGGAAACAATTTGACGCATGCTCGGAAGCATTAAACTTCCCTTTTATAGTGCTGTCGAACGTGTTTTATGCCGCTGTGTTATTGACCATCGGAATTTGGTGTGATCGTGTGTAGGCAACACAGCTTGAGCGGAATTCCATCGGAAAAACCGTCAGAGTTTTTTCCGACGAGAATTCCGATCGTGTGTACGCGGCATAAGACCTCACTGACCTCTGCATGTCAGCCCCCTGCACATATCTTTCACAATCCAGACTTTATCCACGGTGAAGACATTAAATCCTTTAAATGGTGGTTGTACAAGGGGTTGTATCGCACTGGCCATTTATTCACTCCCTCTGGACCAATTTTCCAGAGCTACTGTGCTCAGAAGCTTGAAATTCCAACCTCCGAGCGATACAGATTTCAACAAATACAACACTTTTTCCATAAGATCTGGAAGGGGTGACCTGCCCCTCCCAGATTCACACCTTACGAACTGTGGTCTGGACAGGCTCAGAGGGGTGGAATCTCCATCATCTACCAGTTGCTTGCTTACCCGTCTTGCAAATCATCTTATATGTTGGCTTGGGAAAACCACCTTCAACTTCAATGGGATTTATAGATGTGGCAGACCTCTTTTTCCAGATCCTTCAAGGGGATTAGGAACATCTCTTTAATTGAATCTAGCCTTAAAGTGATGACCAGATGGAACCTCACCTCCTCAAAGCTGGCTACCATTTTTCCCACAGAAAGCCCTCAGTGTTATTGTGGCTGCCAACTCATAGGTTCCATGGCCCAAGTTTGGTGGGAGTGTCCCAGAATTAGGTCGTTCTGAAACAGGATGTTTGCCTTGATCCAAAAAGTGACAAGTTACCAGCTCCCAAGAACTCCAGCCATCGCTCTCCTGAATTCGAACCTTCCAAAGATTTCCAAAGCCAACCGCAAATTGATCCATTTTATGCTGTCAGGGGCCAAACTGACCATAACCAAAGCATGGAAACAACCCAAGGTCTCCTTCTTAGCAGCCAAACGTAAGATCTTGTGGATTATGTCTCAGGAGAAATTGGCTAGCATCTTAATGGATACAGTTTCATCATCTGAAACTGTCTGGGAACTTTGGGCATGTGGGCATCTCTTTCATACCATTTCGCTAATACCTAATATCGTTTAGCTAATACCTCCCTTCCTGTTGATTGTCTCTTCCTCTTTCTCCTTTCTCTTCTCATGACCAACTTTTCTCCTATTTTCTCTCCCTTTTCTCCTGCACTATAGTCCATCCTAACATACAAAGTGAACTCACGGGTTTGTTACCTTAATGAAAGCATTTTTCACTAGGCGCAAGCGTTTGGTTCTAGTGCTTATCTACCCTCTACAAGGCTCATTGCTTATTCATGAATTGTTGGGGGTAGGCCTCTGGGCACAGTAAGTTCCCATATGGGGTGCGGGAATGCTTCCCCAAAAGATCCCGCTACACTAACCAAAATGCGAGAGGGCTCGTCAGGGATTATGATGCCAAACCATGGTTGATTGTCTTACTCTTCCTTGACATCTGGTTTTACATGTAATTACAATAGTTTTTCATTGCTTCACAGGAAATAGTGTATTTCATGTTTTTGTATTAAACAAATAAAAATCTTTGAAAGTAAAAAAAAAAAAAAATACATTAGTAACAATAAAATATTGTTAAAAAATCTACATATTTGTATATACATATACATATACTATATACATTAGACCACATAGGCAAGTAAGTGCATAGACTACATGTGTAGTATCACATGTAATATTATTTAACTGAAAGTGGAGCTATGTACCAATGGATGAACTCCATCATTTGTGCCATGGATATATTTTTATTAATTGCTCTACAGGGAGCATGGCTGACTGGAGGTGTACTCATCTATCCTTCTTTCTTCCTTTCCTATTGGGCTGCTGCCTGGACAATGGGAGGTATGATCTAGCCTTGAATACCATCCTATTTCACTGATTTAAATGGTTTGTGCAGAGATATTGCTGTTTACATGAGGTATGCATTTGGATACTCCTGTATGGATATCTGAAATGACACAATAGACCTGTAATGATGTACATATAGTAACTCTATTATTTATGTTTCAGATACATATTCCTATTTCTACATCTTTCTCCAAAAGGAAGCAGGTATGGTGACCCAAGAAACACGTTGAGAGTTCCTACTATCAGCCAAACATTGCAAAGCAAAAGTTGGCACTTTCATTTTAAATGTATAAACTATCAGGGTGGAATGTATCCATGTATATACTGTATATAGTTATATACACAGTTGATGGAACAGCATTGTGCACCATTATAAATGTTTTTTTTAAAGTTATTTTAATAAAAAAAAGATATAACTTTTCATTATAAGCATTAAGTGAGGCATTACTTGTATAAACACCTTATAATACTTAAGGTAGTTTAAAAGGAAAGTAGTTAAAACATTGTTGGCCTGCATGGTGGCAAACAAATGTTTAACCACTTCAGCACCGGGCGATTTTACCCCCTTCCTTACCAGAGCACTTTTTGCGATTTGGCACTGCGTCGCTTTAACTAACAATTGCACGGTCGTGCGACGTTACACCCAGACAAATTGATGTCCTTTTTTTTCCCACAAATAGAGCTTTCTTTTGGTGGTATTTGATCACCTCTGCGGTTTTTATTTTTTGCGCTATAAACAAAAGAAGAGCGACAATTTTGAAAAAAAAAACACAATATTTTTTACTTTTTGCTATAAAAAATATCCTATTTTTTTTAAAAGAAACTATTTTTTTACTCAGTTTAGGCCGATACGTATTCTTCTACATACTTTTGGTAAAAAAATCGCAATAAGCGTATATAGATCGGTTTGCGCAAAAGTTATACCGTCTACAAAATAGGGGATAGATTTATTGAATTTTTTTTTTTTTTTTACTGACTGCGACATTGCGGCGGACACTTGGACACTTTTGACACACTTTTAGGACCATTCACATTTACACAGCGATCGTTGCTATAAAATTGCAGTGATTACTGTGTAAATGTGACTGGCAGGGAAGGGCAGGGAAGGGGTTAACACTAGGGGGTGCTGCAGGGGTTAATGTGTTCCCTAAGGTAGTGATTCTAACTGTGGGGGGAGGGGACTCACAAGGGGAGGAGACCGATCAGTGTTCCTCCGTTCCTCCGTACTGGGAACACATGATCGGTCTCCTCTGCACTGACAGGACGAGGAGCTGTGTGTTTACACACACAGCTCCACGGTCCCGCATGGTCCTGCTGTTTTCACGGGCAATCGCGGGTGCCCGGCGGACATCGTGGCCGCCAGGCACGCGCACCGGGTCCCAAGCGACGCCGCGGGCGCGCGCGCACCCCCTAGGTGGCCGGGAATGGTAGGACGTCATATGACGCCCACCCAGGATGGGAGATCCACCTTGTGGGCGTCATATGACTATGGGCGGGTAGGGAAGTGGTTAAAGTGGTTGTAAAGTCAGAAGATTTTTTTATCTTAATGCATTTGATGCATTAAGATAAAAAGGCTTCTGTGTACAGCAGCCCCCCTCAGCCACCCTCATACTTACCTGAGCCCCATCTCTGTTCAGCGATGTCCACGAGTGTCTCAGCCACCCGGGACTCTCCCTCCTGATTGGCTGAAACACAACAGTGGCGCCATTGGTTCCAGCTGCTGTCAATCAAAGTCAGTTAGCCAATCAGGAGAGATAGAGGGCAGGCTGAACCACAGCTCTGTGTCTGAATGGACACATGAAGCTGCAACTCTGCTTGGGTACCCCGATAGCAAGCTGCTTGCTGTGGGGGCATTCAACAGGAGGGAGGGACCAGGAACACAGAAGAGGCATCCGAGAAGAGGAGGATCTGGGCTGCTCTGTGCAAGTATAACATGTTTATTTTTATAGGAAAAAAGGAGACTTTACAATCACTTTAACCAATGCAACAGGGAAATGGTCTTTTAAGGTGACTTCAGGGACAGCATTTGGAGAAAAAAAAACACAAATTCTTTGGATAACATGCTTGGAAGATATCCTAAAGCTGTACATGACATTACAGAACAGTACAATAAAGTCCTTTCAAAGTGATATGTCTCTATTTTCTATTTCCCAAAAAGGATGTGAGAGTTTAAAGGGGCTTATCAAAATCTGGATGCCTGTTTTATAATAAGGGGGTTTACAGATATTTGCCCCACTGGGAATTATTGTGGGGTACATCAGTACCCCTTATTACTCTTTTTTCAAATGAATGAAATTGAAATAAACACTGACCCCTTGGCAAATACATTTAATTTATAAAAAATAACACATCAAAAAATATATATTTTTATTAATGTCTCTTTTTAAAAGCCAGCGTTAATCACATTGTTCAGCAATGTAATCCACTTCAGTCATGGTGAACATGCATGTGTCAAAACCAGTCCCTTGCTCCAGACATAGGTGAAGCTTTTACTAACATTCTGAGTGCCAGTTTAGAGAAATTTGAGATAGTCCACAACACACCAACTGTATGGTAAGACATTTTCAAAAAAAATGGTGCAAACTACCATTGTACAAATTAAAATTTAAAAACATAGGATTCCACATTGAAACTTGCGGTTTCTTGCGGCACCGGCAATTTTTTTTACAAACGTGGTGGTTATACACCACTCTTATGATAAATCAGGGACATTGTGTGTGGATTTAGACACTAAAATAAAAGCTTTAAGGAAGAGTCTGCCATCACGTTTGATTATGCTGCATAAAGCATTAATCAAAGTAGAAGATTAATTTTACCAATAGTACCTCTGCCCTACAAATAAAAAAAAAGAGTGATAAACCACAGGCTAGGGTTTTGTAATCTGTGCTGTATTAGAACAGTTAATCACAAGAAGCCATTCTGAAAATCCACAGCACTGTGCTGAAAGTGTTAGACTCTGTTTGAATGTTAAATAGGATCCAAGAGCCATAGTGATATCCGCTAAAGTGAGCAGTGAATATCAATTGTATTTATAATTACAAACAGCTCAAACATATTGCAACAGTGCAGGCCTTCTCAGTGGAAATGTACTGTATATATTTTGAGTTTTGCTACTGCAACTTGGATTTAGGCAGTGAATAAAGCAATCTTTCTGACATTGAAAGCATTATTAGAAATAATTCTGTATTTTTTTTCCCTTTCTAAGTTCATTGTTTTGAGACATTGCTTAAGGGGACACAATTTAATTTCTAGTCTAAACTGTATTTTTTTTCAGGGCAGAATGTTGTGAATACCTTGTAAATTTTCCAAAAAGTTCAAGGGCTGCCTTTTGATCTCCAGGTACCCCTGTCATGAGAGAAGCATAGGGGTTGTCACTGCTGGTCTACTTAGGAAAATAGGAGTTGCCTGGCTGTGTCTGGTTTCAAGACTTTTGGGCCACATACCTGACTGTCAGAATTTTTTTTTAACATTCCTTATCTTTATATTTTTTTCAAGGTTAGAGACTCAGAAAGCGTTGAAGTCAAATTATCATCATATCAGGATATCATCAAGGAAAAGGAAGACATTGGCAGAGACATATTTTTCTCATGCAGGTTGTATTTTAACCATAAATATCTGATGACCAGATCCAGGTTTCCTCTGTATACTTACAACACGAGAACCATCTTGACAAGTTGTAATGCCATTGTAATGCCAAAGGCAAATACTAATACTGTGGTTCCTAAAATGGACCTTTTAGCTAAAATCACACAATACCTCATTTACCACCCCCAGCATCCCACACACATTTAACAGCATAAGAAAATGTAATGTCCTTACTCCAAATATTGTTCTGAGCATGCACAGGATCTGACACCACATCATCAGGGCACTGGCTTGATGAATGAGGAAGAGCCAGAACACTCCCGATGACATGAAGAAAGAAAGATAACAGCAACAGCAGAGCAGATGATTAGAAGATAACACAAGATTTGTTAGGCTTGTAAGTACTTAATTTTTTCAGCTTTAAGCAACAAAAATTATAAAAGGATATTTGAGAACAATTTTACCTAAGGAGATAAAAAGTCTGCTTTAAAAAGCGATGCTTATCGCAGTGTAGGGTGGTGACTGAAGCTGCTAAGTGGTTATCTCTCCAGAAATGAGCTGATTAGGAAATAGCAGACATCCATAGCAGACATCCATGAGCTACACCAGATTTTACACTTTTCTATTTTAGTAAATCAACCCTGGAGGATCCTAAATATAAATCTGTTTTACATAAAATATGTGTTTACCATTTTTTTTTTTACTTTGTTGCATTTCAGTGTAGTTTTATGTCTATGAACTCTAGCAATTGCTGCATGGCATTCTCCAGGACAAGTTTCCCAATGGTGACATTAGTGTATCATGCCTTCGTAATGTGCATTGAAACAGCAACAGAAACCCATGCAAGGAGCACCCATGGAGGACTTGGACAATGCAATTTCAACCCTTAACAAAATAAAGAAATACTTATAAAATGACAAGAGGATGAGCCCAAAGAAAATGATCCTGTTTATCAAACACCAGCTGGCTAACACCAGGCTCTTCTGCACTTCATGGACCCAGAAGAGATTTCTGAATAGGGAAGCGCTTATATACAATTACATGTGCCGCTCAAGCTTTGCATTGGACTGGATACATCTGGAACAGTAGGGTTGATTTACTAAAACTAGAGAGAGCAAAATCTGGTGCAGCTGTGCATGGTAGCCAATCAGCTTCTAACTTTAGCTTGTTCAAATAAGCTTTGACAAAAAAAAAATCTAGAAGCTGATTGGTTTCTGTGCAGAGCTGCACCAGATTTTTCACTCCTCTGTTCTAGTAAATCAACCCCAGTGTTCTAAAGAGACACAGCTAATGATCAAGGTTAGTAATAGAGTGATTAAATAGTACACTGAAAGTGATGGTTTTTGCTTGCAGAGATTTAAAACGTTTTAGACGTATTGAAATTAATTTACTGCATAGGGAAACATCTCATGCAGCTCTGCTTTTTTGTTAAAGCTTAACCGGTTCCCAACCAGGTGCCACAGTGATACTGTGGCAGACTGGCTCCCCTGGGCGAGCCGTTGTAGCTGTACATCGGCTCTGTAAGACGCTAAAAGAGGCACGCGCGCTCCTGAAGCGTGTCCACCGGAGCTGATGCGAGTGCCAGGTAGTGATAAAATACCGCCAAAAGAAATCTCTATTTGTGGAAAAAAAAGGACGCAAATTTTGTTTGGGTACAGCTTCTCACGACTGCGCAATTGTCAGTTGCAATGCCGTATCGCAAAAAATAGCCTGGTCAGGAAGTGGGTAAATTCTTCCATGGCTAAAGTGGTTAATTGAACAAGTTGAAGTTAGAAGCTGATTGCTTACCATGCACAGCTTCACCAGATTTTACATTCTCCAGTTTTAGTAAATCAACCCCCTTGTCTATTAACATAACTTTCTATAATAATGAACTCAACATTCTAGTCCTTTCCTGATAAAACATATTATTAATTATTATTATTATTCACAAAATATATGGTTCTAGAAGTTTTCAAAGCACTTTACAAAGTAAAGGGAGACCAGATCCAGTAACAGTAACAGATACAGTAACAATACAATTAAATACAAGAGGGTTTAGAGGGCCCTGCTCGAAAGAGCTTACAATGGACAAAATAAAAGCATAAGATGAAGATTTATGGAAATCCCAAAGGTGAGCATGGAAGTAGGTGGTGGGGATGATAGAGAGAGCATGAGGTCTGAGGGGAGGAGTGAAGATGACAGTTTGGGTGATATTTTGAGATTAGATTAAAGAGATTGGGTTGTAGATGGCTTTGTATGTTGTTTTTATTATTAGTTGGGCAAATTAAAGCCTGTACACAGATAGGCAGTAGACATGGGTGATTCGTTTTGTTAGAAATCGAAATTCGGACAAACTTTTCATTATTTGGAGATTTGGATGTATCCGAAATTCCAAATTCCAATGGTAACAAATTTCAACTATTACATTTTTTTCTATTCTATTTCAATCTATTCTATATGTTGTATTCTATTATAGTTTAGTCTATATTTTATATTCTATTCCATATTTTATATTAGATTCTGTATTTTATATTCAATTTTTTCTATTCTATTCTATATTTTATATTCTATTCACTCTTTTATATCTTATTCAGCCAACTTTCATGGCACCAGCCCTTCCCTTTTTTTTGCAAGGGGGGTGAGTCTGGCAGCAGCACTCATGATAGACTAAAGAGCCTGTGTAAAGTTAGGCCAATGAGGAGGGAATTCCAATAGTGGAGGCAATGAATACCAAAGGAGTCAATTAATAGCTTTATGGTAACATTGGTTAAGAAGCAACCTATTTTAAAGATGTTGCAGAGGGGTGTGGTTTGCCGCATGGAGCTGTGAGACATGATCTCTTTCAGCTCCCAGGACCTGCAGCTCTACAGGGCTTCTCCAGGTCAGGAATCTCCTCCATTTGCACCTCCTTGGGGAAGGACAAGTATAAGGAGCAGAAGGGCTCCAGCAGCAGCCATCCAGGAGGCGATCTGGGACACTTCTTCACTCGAACTTCAGCCCTGGCCCAGCGTAGGCCTTAAACCAAGATGGCGCCGGCGCCTCTGTCCCCAGCCCGCTCTGACTCAGCCCTAGATGTGCAGGTGAGCTCCAATGCCAGACACCTAGCCCCTGAGGACCCAGACCGATCATCCAGGTGTTCCAGGGGTCAGTCTCATGCCTCCCTAGGCTCCAGACATGGATGGGACATGGAATCCCAAATTAAATATCTGCACAGCTAAATTAGGTCTCTACCAACTGAAGCAGACTTTGAGCATTGTGCAAAGAGGATAGAGAAGACGTACAGGCAGGAGATCACTGAGCTTAAGAAGGATATTGGGGTCCGCATTGATGATTTAGAGCATTCTACTGATGGCCTATGCAATGCTGTCCAGTCTCATGAGGAAATCCTTAACACTCACACTGTTATGCTGCAGCAACTCTCCTATCAACATGATGATATTGATAACATGAATCGTCACAGTAACATTCAAATCCGTGGGCTGCCAGAGTCTGTGGAACATAAGGATTTAAAATGGCAGTGACTGCCATCTTTAATCAGCTACTGCGAAACCGTAAGGACGATCCTATTGAAATAGACCGGGTCCATAGGACCTCCGGCCCTCAAAATGCGGATACTTCCTTTGTACGTGATTCCCTATGCTGGGTTCACTTCTACAATATCACTTCTACAATATTCTACACTATTCTTTTTATGATGCTTCTCCTGGATCTTTCCTGCCAAACCCTGACTATGAGGAAAGCTTTGAAACCCCTAACTGCAAACCCGCAAGATCAAGTACCAATGGTGATTTCCCTTTCATCTTAGGGTTCACCACGAAGGTAAAACAGCTATCTTTGCACTATGAGTGATTTACCAACATTTCTCAGCACCCTGAAACTCCCTCAAGTTTCCCTACCCAATTGGCCATTTGCACCAGCTACTCCTGGTCTTCCCTTTGCAAATCAGTGACAAAAGCAAAGCTGCAGGCGCAGATCCAGATCTTCATCCCACAAAGATCCCAATGATTGAAATGCTCCTGGATGGTTTTCCAGGTGTTTTGCATATACAGGAACAACGTACTTTTTCAGGAATCCGCTTGTTCCTGCCTTTGAAGACAGTCCTCACTGAGTGTTGAACTATTATTCTGTTGACACTATTTTCAGTTTTTCATTTTCACTAACTGCACATGCGTTCAGGAAATCTTTCACGTTTATTTTTGCTGTTTTCATCTGTGTTCCCCATATTTCACTGTCCTAGGCCTGATTCCCACCTATGCATTTTTAGTGCTTTTTGCATTTTGCAGATTTGCACTACAGATCGTGTTCCATGGGAAACCATGTTAAATGGACTGTAGTGCAAATCTGCAAAATGCAATAAGTACTAAAAATGCATAGGTGTGAATCAAGCCTTAGGGCCTGACTACATCCCTGTGGAATGACATAATAAATTTTGCTTTCTCGTTATCCTCCAATATATTGCTCCATTACGCCTCACCATTTTTTAGTTTCCTCCTTAGTCCCTAGTCTTTTTACACGGTTATATATAGGAGGAGTTTTCTTAGTTTAACATTGATCTCATGTATGTTATATTTTTCTTTCTAGAATGTAGCCCTGTTGAGCGGGGAACCCGGGGGCTACTCCATATATCTTCCTCGTACGCGCTGATCTCTGTTTAGCTATGTTTCATATTGTATGGTCTATACTTTTTGTCTTTTGGAGCCACCTCATGGCCTTTTTATTTAATTTTGTCTCCCTAGTCCATTTGTCTCTGTTCCCACTCTTTCTATGTGTACTTATCCTCCCTGTTTCAACAATTATGAACCTGGGGACAGAGACACTGGCAAACTTTCTCTACTGCTCTCTGATTCTCTTTACTATACCCTTTATCCCCCTTCTTCTTTCACTCCTTGTGAGAAACCTATATTCCGAAATCTCCCCTCTACCCCCTAGCCTGATTTTTTTGTGATAAAGTTATATGAACAAGCTATGGGGGGGGGGGGGTACCTCATCCTAAAGAATATGTAAAGAGACAGAACAAGAGGGGGTTTAGCCAACCTGACGGATTATCTCGGTACCTGAACACAATTTTGCCTAAATACTAAAAAAGTTTTTCTAAATATCTTTTAATATCACAAAATATATATAGTACATATAACATTAAAAAGATCATTGGATTCCAGATATGCATACAGACGCAATAAGTCAAATTGTTGAATCAAACATGCTGATCGATACTGGTTGACGAGTTTCGCTTGTGGCTTCTTCAGAACCAGAAAGCAGCAGTTATGATATCTGTAGTGTATCATAGAAAAACATGGGAGTTACATATAAGTGAGCCATCAGATTTCCTCAATTTCATACAGTGAAATAGTTCAGAAAAAATACTTTCAAATAACATTTTATTAACATGTGCCTACCTTCAAATTTACATTTCTTTAAAAAATCCACCTATATAGTGGCTAAATAGTTTGTAGACCAAGTGTTGTCACCTGAATAGGATAAAGTCTTCAGAGATAAGCACCCAAAGATTACTTTTGGGGATCTGAATCCGACAAAGGTAGCACACGCTGGAAGGGAGAAAAAAAAAAAAGGGGGAAGGAGGAATTTCATTCAAAAAGCTAGTCCAATATATAAAATATTGAATCATGTAGGTATGTATGTAAGATATACTTACATCTGACAAATAGATGCAGCTGAAAGGTGTAGTCACCAATAATATCCTATATGGGAATGGTGTGGATAGGTAAAGCTGGAAGAGCACTTAATGCCTAAAATCAATAATAGCGACATTACCAACAAATCCAAATAAGCTCAAATTTGTGCAAACTATTAAAGAACCAATAAGTACCTGACAAGGCATATAGAAAATTCCCCTGCCTGGGATGAATAGACTAAGGTCCGTGGTAATACCACCAACAAAGGGGACATCAGACAGGCATTCTATGGAAATGGAGGAAAAGATATATATAATAATACCAATGTCCCAATTCAATATGTTCCAAGAAAATCTCGCTTACAGTACCAACAAATACACTAAGGATAGCGGACTATAAATCGCAAATAGGTTTAGAGATTACCTTAGAATTGAAAATGTGCTAAAACCAGCTCTCCAGCACTCCATCTGCAGTGTGTGTCTGTTGGAGTGCTGATTGGAGCCAAGCTTAGCAGGGAAGCCGCCCTGTATGGCCAATTAAGGAATCCTCTCTTCAGCTGGAAGAGAGGCTGGCTCGAACATTCAAACGCGCATGCGCGACCCTCCGGGTGCCATTGCGCATGCGCCACCCACAACGGCGTCTAAAGCACCTCACAACAAAAGCCCGCAAATTGTGGCCGCCAATCCAAAAGTGAACCACCTCCGGGATCGGAGAGACAATCCACATACAATAGAGCGGCACAAGAAATCCACTGGAAGCCTATACTATCAACTATCAACACCAAGCAGAGTTTAAAATGAAATCTCTGCCCCTGGATACATCAGGACATATATCCATGACCCTGCAACAATGCATCTAGATGGCGTTACTGCCATTACCATACAGCTGAAAAATACATATAAAGTGTCACCTCTACAGATTGACTTAATAAAATGTCATTTAAAGAAAAAAATGTAAATAATAATAAAAATAAATATAAATATATAAAATATATATAAAAAAAAAAAAAAAGGGGGGGGAGGGGGGGAAAAAGGGGAAGGGGATCCAGACAATGCTTAAGGTCTTGGAGGGAAAGAAGCCCCTCCGACGCCTCCACCGCAACGCCTCCACCGAGGGAGGGATGGCTTATGGCAAAAACCAGTCCATCCCAACCGTTCTTAACCAAGCCAGACGAGGTCACATATAGTTATCATTTCCCCAAAAAAATTTTGTCGGATTTAAAATCCCACAGCTCAATATAAATATTGGGTTATCCCTAAGAAAGAATACGTATGACATACGGAAAATCTTACTGATGATTCACTTAGAGCAGGGGTCTTCAAACTACGGCCCTCCAGTTGTTCAAGAACTACAATTCCCATCATGCCTAGTCATGTCTGTGAATGTCAGAGTTTTACAATGCCTCATGGGATGTGTAGTTCCGCAACATCTGGAGGGCCGTAGTTTGAGGATCCCTGACTTAGAGCGATCTCCTCACGTGTCCTATACATAAAACACATACACATTAAATAAAATACATAAAATTATATACAAAAATACAAAATACAAAATACACTATGCTCCATATTGTTACATACATTTACAATATCTACAGACAAGATAAAGACATCTTTGAGGCCCTTAAAAACACACATCCAACACATCCACCACATCATTTTACTCACTCCCGAAGACCCATAAAAATATCGAGAAGCCCCCGGGACGCCCTATTATATCGGGCATAGGGGCTAAGAGTGAAAAAGGTAGCAGATTGGTGGACGCTTTTTTACGTCCTTATGTAACACAACTTCCTTCCTATTTGCAGGATACTCTAGCACTACTGAGAGTTTTACATAATGGAAAAGTCTCCCCTGCCAGTCTCCTAGTCGCTATAGAAATAGAAGCTTTATATTGTAGCATTCCCCACACTTTGGGGTTAGCGGTGGTGGAAAGTTTTTTCAGTGAGAGTGATCCTGTACGTAGGCCATATAATATATTTATATTGGAGTTACTTAAAGCGGTTCTGCACTCTGAAAAAATTTTTTTTTTTTAAGGATGTAATATAAAGTGTGCTTACCTTTATTAGGGGACTCACCTGTTCCATCTTCCATCTCGATCGCCGCCGGTTTTCGTCCGATGAAGTTCCTCGTCTTCTTCTTTAGTGCTGGGGGCCATCTTGCCTGTGGGCATGTGAAACACCCACAGGGACTTTAGATGGCCCACCATGCACTGCCGTTACTCGCGCGTGCGCAGTAACGGCTCATCTGCCGAGATCTCACGAGATTTCGGCAGATGCGGCCGAAATCTCGGGAGATTTCGGAAGATGTGGCCGAAATCTCGCGAGATTTCGGAAGATGCCCGCACTGACTCCTGGGATCTATGACACCAGATCCCAGGAGACAGTGCGGCGTGACGACGATCGACGCAAGACCCCGCCCGCCGCCGCAGAGGGAGAAGACCGGAAGTCTTCAATTACAAGGTAAGTAAAAAAAAAAAAAAAAAAAAAAACATTTCATTTAGTACTCTTTGCCTGATTTGGAAGGCAAAGAGATTTACTAAATGAAATGGGTGTAGAACCGCTTTAAGCATATCCTGACTAAGAATGTTTTTTCATTTGATGGCTCCCACTACCTCCAGGTAAAGGGCGTGGCGATGGGGACGTGTTGTGCCCCATCGTACGCGAACCTGTACCTGGGGGGGTGGGAGCGCTCCCTCTTCTCTAGTCCTAATTTATCGACATATCTGGCCAACATATCATGTTGGTACAGATATATCGACGACATTTTTCTTTTATGGGACGCAAGCGTGGAGGATTTGACAAAATTAATGAAGGTACTTCCCATCAACGACTTTAACCTCAGGTTCACTATGGAATATAGCCTGGGGTCATTGCCGTTCTTGGATCTTACCATAAACAAACAGGAAGATGGAACAATCACCACATCCCTTTATAAGAAAAAAAAACGCTGGGAATACCATTCTCAATGCGAGTAGTTCGCATCCTCAGGCCCTAATCAGAAGTATCCCCTATTCCCAATATCTACGCCTTAGAAGGAATTGTTCAACAGAAGATGCTTTCAGAATGGAAGCTAGCCTGTTAAGAACACGACTATGTATACGGGGTTACAGCAAAACCATTTTTAAGAAGGCATTTAAGAAGGCAATTGACAGGGATAGAACTGACCTACTTTTTGGAGATAGACAGAATAAAAAGCAAGAGAATGTTACACGAGTAATAACTACATACTCTAATAATCATGATGATATACGTAACATCATTGGTAGGCACTGGCACCTTTTAACAGGAGACAGGATTGTGAGCAAATATGTTGGTACTGCTCCCCAGATCACATACAAGAAATGTCAGTCCCTAAAAGATCGGTTAGTACATACCCACTTTCAGGGGCACATCGAGCAAGAAATTGACCCCCCAGGAATGTCGAGGTGTCATGATTGTGATTACTGCAGCTGGGTATTGGAGGGTTCCTCCTTTGTACTTCCCAACGGTGAGACGTATAACATGAAATTCTCAGCTAACTGTCAAACAAAAGGGATAGTATATATAGCCTTCTGCAAATGCAGAGCTTTTTATATAGGCAAAACTTTCAGGAATTTTTGGAGACGAATATACGATCACATATACTATATAAGAAATAATTTACTTTACACCCCCATAGGGAGACATGTAGCCATGTACCATAGAAATGATCCATCTATAGTTTGCTTTACAGCCTTAGAGAGAGTAAAGGAGGACCCTAGAGGGGGGAATATAGACCGAAAATTATTGCAGCGTGAAGCCAGATGGATCTTCAAATTGAATGCCATAAGGGCTCCTGGCTTAAACGACTCTGTAGGTTTTCGACCCTTTTTGTGATTTCTGAATGGGCCAGTTCTTTTCCCTCTCCCTTTTGCTGTTTAGGTAATCCCTCCTCCATTTTGGTAAAATATATTAGATCTAATTATGGGTGGATTGAGGTTTTCTTGTCTGTAGATATTGTAAATGTATGTAACAATATGGAGCATAGTGTATTTTTTATTTTGTATTTTTGTATATATGTTTATGTATTGTCATAGTGAGTCATCAGTAAGATTTTCCGTATGTCATACGTATTCTTTCTTAGGGATAACCCAATATTTATATCGCGCTGTGGGATTCTGAATCCGACAAAATTTTTTGGGGGAAATTATAACTATATGTGACCCCGTCTGGCTTGGGATGGAACGGTTGGGATGTACTGGTTTTTGCCATAAGCCATCCCTCCCTCGGTGGAGGCGTTGCTGTGGAGGCGTCGGAGGGGCTTCTTTCCCTCCAAGACCTTAAGCATTGTCTGGATCCCCTTCCCCTTTTTCCCCTCCCCCTTTTTTATGTTATTTCTTTTTGTATTTATATATATTTTATATATATTTATATTTATTTTTATTATTATTTTAAATTTTTTCTTTAAATGACATTTTATTAAGTCAATCTGTAGAGGTGACACTTTATATGTATTTTTCAGCTGTATGGTAATGGCAGTAACGCCATCTAGATGCATTGTTGCAGGGTCATGGATATATGTCCTGATGTATCCAGGGGCAGAGATTTCATTTTAAACTCTGCTTGGTGTTGATAGTATAGGCTTCCTGTGGATTTCTTGTGCCGCTCTATTGTATGTGGATTGTCTCTCCGATCCCGGAGGTGGCTTGCCCCTGCTGCGCATGTGCGTATTCACTTTTGGATCGGCGGCCGCGATTTGCGGGTTTTTGTTGTGAGGCGCTTTAGACGCCGTTGTGAGGGGCGCATGTGCAATGGCACCCTTAGGGTCGCGCATGCGCGTTTGAATGTTCGAGCCAGCCTCTCTTCCAGCTGAAGAAAGAATTCCTTAATTGGCCATACAGGGCGGCTTCCCTGTTAAGCTTGGCGCCAATCATTACTATAAAACCAGCACTCCAACAGACACACACTGCAGATGGAGTGCTGGAGAGCTGGCTTTAGCACATTTTTAATTCTAAGGTAATCTCTAAACCTATTTGCGATTTATAGTCCGCTATCCTTAGTGTATTTGTTGGTACTGTAAGCGAGATTTTCTTGGAACATATTAAATTGGGACATTGGTATTATTATATATATCTTTTCCTCCATTTCCATAGAATGCTTGTCTGATGTCCCCTTTGTTGGTGGTATTACCACGGACTTTAGGCTATTTATCCCAGGCAGGGGAATTTTCTATATGCCTTGTCAGGTACTTATTGGTTCTTTAATAGTTTGCACAAATTTGAGCTTATTTGGATTTGTTGGTAATGTCGCTATTATTGATTTTAGACATAAAGTGCTCTTCCAGCTTTACCTATACACACAATTCCGATATAGGATATTATTGGTGACTACACCTTTCAGCTGCATCTATTTGTCAGATGTAAGTATATCTTACATACATACCTGCAGGATTCAATATTTTATATATAGGTCTAGCTTTTTGAATGAAATTCCTCCTTCCCCTCTTTTTTTTTCTCCCTTCCAGCGTGTGCTACCTTTGTCGGATTCAGATCTCCAAAAGTAATCTTTGGTTGCTTATCTCTGAAGACTTTATCCTATTCAGGTGACAACACTTGGTCTACAAACTATTCAGCCACTATATAGGTGGATCTTTTAAAGAAATTTTAATTTTAAATTTTAAAGAAAAGTAAATTTAAAGGTAGGCACATGTTAATGAAATGTTATTTGAGAGTATTTTTTCTAAACTATTTCAGTGTATGAAATTGAGGAAATCTGATGGCTCACTTATATGTAACTCCCATGTTTTTCTATGATACACTACAGATATCATAACTGCTGCTTTCTGGTTCTGAAGAAGCCACAAGCGAAACGTGTCAACCAGTATCGATCATCATCATGGAACTTCCGACGGAAAAATTTGAGATCCTGCTCTCAAATTTTCCGACAACAAAATCCGATCTGACTTTTTCTGATCGTGTGTAGAGAATTCCGACAGACAAAGTGCCACGCATGCTCAGATCAAATTAGGAGACCAAACCTATTGGCTAATAGCCTCTACGTAGTTCCGTCGTACGCAATGACTGTCACCACGTTCAGAATGATCGGATTTTCCGACAACTTTGTCCGACCGTGTGTATGCAATACCAGCGTCGGACAAAATCCGTCGGAAAAAATCCAACGGATTTTGTGGTCGGAATTTCCGACCGTGTGTACGGGGCATTACTATTTAAATTGCAGGTGATAGGGCCCATAACTACCACTACGCTTTGGACAACAAATGTGGCCAACACACCAGCACAGACTCTTCATCCCAAACCTCCCCATTCCATTTATCACTAAACTTAACCAGGACAAAACCTTTAACACTAAGGGCATCTCCTCCTCTTTTAGACACTACTATCCTCAGCTCTATAATCTAACCTATGCGCACTTCTCTGGGGATATAATGGTGCTTTGTTCCACTTAATCTATTCCTCACTGCTGACACTTGCAGCTCTTAGGCTATGGTATAGAACAGGACTATGTTGGGTCTTATCCTCAGATCCTTCGCCCTTTGACTCCCCTATTCAACAACCCCACCTTTCCCCAAGATATAGAAACTCCTACATTGGACTCATTCATACGCTCTGAGTGGCCACAGGCATACTCCTTTATCCAACCTCGAGTGGGAATCCCAGCTGCCCCAGTGGGTACGTGTGATTGGCTTACTACCCTTCACCTATCTACGTTCACAAAACAATTGTTCCTCTCTTCCCAAATACATTGCCCTCACACTGAATTTGAAAGGCTGTGTTCCCTACAGAATACACCCAGACATATACTTTCATCCCTGTACTATTTAATTTAAGCCCTTACACATGATGACCTGCCGCCTTACACCAGGATGTGGTCCGCAGATTTGGGAAAGGAATTTTTGAGGACAGAATGGCAGACCTCATTTAATTTTACCCATAAATCTACTATCTCCTGCTACTCACAAGTACGGATGGGCTATGTGTTCGAGTTGAATATGAGTTTGACTCTAACATTGGCTGTTCGCCCGTTCATCAAACAGCGAACAATGTGGGGTGTTCACGGCAAATTCAAAAAGCCGTGGAACACCCATTTAAAAGTGTATAGGAGAAATCTAACAAACAAGGGGATTTTTGTATGGCGCGCACAGGATATAGCTCATAGAATGCATATGGTAAGTGACAGTGGGAGGGGAGTTGGAGGGGAGGGGGATAACATGAGTATTAGTACAAGAATTTTAGATATTAGCCCATGTACAAATGCTAAAATTAGAGCATAATTGCTGATCATAAAAGGCTGCCAGTCCATAAAAGCAAGAAGGAGCTCTGAAATGCAAACAGAAAGAGAGACGACGCCCTCTAAGTGCAGCAAATTAAAATCAATTTATTATAAAGCAGGATTAAGAACACTCACAAGATGGATGTGTCATGAAGGCATATCAGGAATTAAAAAGTCATCCGTTTTGGGTCTCGGGTGAAGTGGTGGATATCATCAGATGTCATCAGGTCTGCTATCTCAACCTTGCTGTGTAGTCCAGTGGAGGTCCGGTTGCGCTGTGGGTTCTCAGCATTTCGGACAGCTGGGGTACAGGCTGTGGAGATAGTGGGCTGCTTCATACAGGGCAGCAGCGTTGTTGATGAGAATTCACTTCCGGGTACGGGTCACGTGGGTGGCGCTTCGGGGCATGCGTGCCCCTTCATCAGGCTGTACTAGTGGCCATATTGGGAGAGGGAAATAAGTACCCTAAGTGGGGAGTGGCTAAGGGCTGGATTGGTGAGTGAACGAAGGGGGCGGGGCCGGACAGAGGATAGGGGACGGATTGGTAACCAAGGAAACCGGGTCAGCAGTTTAATACTAGAATGTGTGTATTAAGCTGGGAGTGACACTATGGTGAAGCGGACTATCACGGGGAGAAGTTTGTGGTTATAGAAAGTGACACAATAATCGGGCAGACTGTCAGGGGGAGAAGGATATGTGATTATGGGGAACATGGGGAGAGCTTTTAATTTTTTTTTAAAACGGGAGACAGATTAATAAGTAATATTGACTGTAAGTTACATGGAAGGGAGAGCAGTGGGATTAGCTGATAAATAATGTCAGGGTTATTGGCAGAGTACTGCAAGCGTGCAATAAGGGTATATGACTGAATAAATATATAAATAAATAAATAAATATCTAGCAGACATATGACTTATACTAATACTATAGACTATATACTTACGGCCATTAAAATCATTATATAGGGGCGACCTTGGGAAATCTATATATATAAAAACATGAAATGAAAGAAGAAGACGTTATAAATTATTGTATTATTTTATGAATGAATGAATGAATGAATTACTTGTATAGCGCTACCTATGCGAACTGAATCACCTCAGGGCGCTTTTTGCCACTGGTGTCCATCTGTGGTATAGTGCGGTCCTTGCCCTGTGGGGTCCTGACACGCTTACAAACACATACACATACAACATACACATATTTGGCCAATTTTTTTTTTTATCGACAGGATCTAATTAACCTACCAGCATGTCTTTGGAGTGTGGGAGGAAACCGGAGTACCCGGAGGAAACCCACGCAGGCACAGGGAGAAAATGCAAACTCCAGGCAGAAGGTGTCGTGGTTGGATTGAACCAGCAACTCTATTACTGCTAGGTGAAAGTGCTAACCACTACACCACTGTGCTGCCCCACTGTACTTAAATACTATCAGATTAAGTCAGATGTTGTGGGGGAGGGGAGGGAGAGAAGGGGGGGGGGATGGAAAGGAAAGGAGAGGGGGGAGGGGGGGAAGAGATGGGGGGGAAGAAAGTGGGGGGAAGGGGGGGAGAAGTGAAAAGGCAGATAGAGGACTAGCTGAAGATGATGTCAATATTCTCTATATGTAGGAGGGTGGAGGGCTGGGTCAGAGGGATTGAGGGGGGTGACCTGTGGATCTGGGGTTATGTGTGGAGGGGCAACTGTGTTCGAGGTTGGCTAATGGTGCATTCACTGTAGTAGGGGCCACTATGATAAATATCATGATAAAATAGGTAATAAATACATCTGGGTAAAAAATACACAGTATGTCGACAAACAGGAATATCAGAAATATATGTATATATATAAAAAACAGACCATGTATAAAAATATATATATATATATATATATATATATATATATAAATATATATATAAAAAATATACATAAAAAAAAAAAAATATATATATATATATATATATATATATATATATATATATATATATATATATATATATATACACACATATAATATATAAATATAAAATACATATACATATAGGCACATAAAAAGAAACTATTGTCATAATCATGTAAGGGGTTGTTCCAGGAGATGTCATAAACGTATAAGGGATTGTTCAGAAAGTGGGGGATCAGAGGAGAATATTGATTTCAATCCCCTCGTTGAGGCCCCCAGGCGATAATGTGTCTAGTTTATAAATCCAATAATTTTCCCTTTCGCATAGGTGCTTATATCACTCTGCGGTTGGGAGAGAATTGGTAATAGATTCTAATACCCAGACGCGTAGACCCACTGAATTTTGTTCATGGTGTTCTTCAAAGTGTCTGGGTAAGCTATGTTTATCTTTTCCCTTTTCTACCAGGTTGCGATGCTCGCCGAATCTTTTACGGAGGGTTCTTATGGTGCGACCGACATATAGTAGGCCGCAAGGGCAGGTGAGACAATAAATAACGTAATTGGAGCTGTAGTTAAAAAAGTTGGGAATGGTGTATAGTTTTCCTTTGTGGTGAAATTCCTTTTGTCTATGGGTCACGTGGGCACAGGTAAGGCAGAGAGGTTTCTTACACTGGTACATACCTTTAATATTAAAAAATGTCAATGATGCGCTGGCCGGTGGACGTGTAGATTGAATTTTACTAGGCGCTATTTGGGATTTTATGTTTCTTGCTCGTCTATATGTCACTAACGGTCTGTCTGTTAAAGTGTGTTGTAGATGTGGGTCTTCACGCAGGATAGACCAATGTTTAGCAAGAATATTTTCCATTTTCTTGAAACGATTATGAAATTTGGTAATGAATCTCACGGGTTGGGTAGTATTGGTGGTGTTGATTGCTTCATTATGGGTGGTCGTTGTAGTGTTGTCTTGGAGGTAATGGCAGAAGGCGTCGTCTATGATCTGATCAGGGTAACCCTTTTCTTTAAACTTGATTTTTAGTGTTTGGCCGTGTGTTTCATAATCTTGTAATCGTGTACAATTATGCTTTAGGCGGCAGAATTGACTCTTAGGGATGTTTTTGACCCATCGTGGATGATGGCAACTGTTGAAATGTAGATATGAGTTTCCTGAAGTGGGTTTAGTGAAAATTTGGGCGCATATTGTGGTGTCTTGATGGAAAAGTTCTAGATCTAAAAAGGCCAATTTTTTATCATCTGTAACCGAGGTGAAGGAAAGGCCCATGGTGTTATTGTTACAGTGTTGTACGAACGGAGGAATGTGTGTGTCTGGACCATCCCAGATGATCACAATATCAGCTATATATCGACCATAAAATATGATGTTAGCTGCATATGGGTTGTTATTTTGTATGTGTTTAAGCTCCCATAGACCCATGGTGAGGTTGGCATAGCTGGGGGCAAAGTTGTCCCCCATAGCTGTGCCTTATGTTTGAATGTAAAAATCATCATTAGATTCGAAGTAGTTATGTGTTAGGCAAAATTTCAGGATTTCCAATAAAAATGAGCACTGGCGTTGATTGAGAAGCGGTTCGTTGTTGAGATAATGTTGTACGGCTTGGGTCGATATATAGATGATATTGTGATCATCTGGGATGGTCCAGACACACACATTCCTCCGTTCATACAACATTGTAACAATAACACCATGGGCCTTTCCTTCACCTCGGTTACAGATGATAAAAAATTGGCCTTTTTAGATCTAGAACTCTTCCATCAAGACACCACAATATGCGCCCAAAATTTCACTAAACCCACTTCAGGCAACTCATATGTACATTTCAACAGTTGCCATCATCCACGATGGGTCAAAAACATCCCTAAGAGTCAATTCTGCCACCTAAAGCATAATTGTACACGATTACAAGATTATGAAACACACGGCCAAACACTAAAAATCAAGTTTAAAGAAAAGGGTTACCCTGATCAGATCATAGACGACGCCTTCTGCCATTACCTCCAAGACAACACTACAACGACCACCCATACTGAAGCAATCAACACCACCAATACTACTCAACCCGTGAGATTCATTACCAAATTTCATAATCGTTTCAAGAAAATGGAAAATATTCTTGCTAAACATTGGTCTATCCTGCGTGAAGACCCACATCTACAACACACTTTAACAGACAGACCGTTAGAGACATATAGACGAGCAAGAAACATAAAATCCCAAATAGCGCCTAGTAAAATTCAATCTACACGTCCACCGGCCAGCGCATCATTGACATTTTTTAATATTAAAGGTATGTACCAGTGTAAGAAACCTCTCTGCCTTACCTGTGCCCACGTGACCCATAGACAGAAGGAATTTCACCACAAAGGAAAACTATACACCATTCCCAACTTTTTTAACTGCAGTTCCAATTACGTTATTTATTGTCTCACCTACCCTTGCAGCCTACTATATGTCGGTCGCACCACAAGAACCCTCCGTAAAATATTCGGCAAGCATCGCAACCTGGTAGAAAAGGGAAAAGATAAACATAGCGTACCCAGACACTTTAAAGAACACCATGAACAAAATTCAGTGGGTCTACGCGTCTGGGTACTAGAATCTATTACCAATTCTCTCCCAACCGCAGAGTGATATAAGCACCTATGCGAAAGGGAAAATTATTGGATTTACAAACTAGACACATTATCGCCTGGGGGCCTCAACGAGGGGATTGAAATCAATATTCTCCTCTGATCCCCCACTTTCTGAACAATCCCTTATACGTTTATGACATCTCCTGGAACAACCCCTTACATGATTATGACAATAGTTTCTTTTTATGTGCCTGTATGTATATGTATTTTATATTTTTATATATTATATGTGTATATATATATATATATATATATATATATATATATATATATATATATATATTTTTTTTTTTTTATGTATATTTTTTATACATATATTTTTTATATATATTTTTTTTATACATGGTCTGTTTTTTATATATATACATATATTTCTGATATTCCTGTTTGTCGACATACTGTGTATTTTTTACCCAGATGTATTTATTACCTATTTTATCATGATATTTATCATTGTGGCCCCTACTACAGTGAATGCACCATTAGCCATCCTCGAACACACTTGCCCCTCCACACATAACCCCGGATCCACAGGTCACCCCCCTCAATCCCTCTGACCCAGCCCTCCCCCTCCTACATAAAGAGAATATTGACATCATCTTCAGCTAGTCCTCTATCTGCCTTTTCACCTCTCCCCCCCCCCCCCACTTTCTTTTTCTTCCCCCCCCCCCCATCCCCCCCTCTCCTTTCCTTTCCCCTCCCCCCCCCTTCTCTCCCTCCCCTCCCCCACAACATCTGACTCAATCTGATAGTATTTTAGTATAAAATAATACAATAATTTATAACGTCTTCTTCTTTCATTTCATGTTTTTATATATATAGATTTCCCAAGCTCGCCCCTATATAATGATTTTAATGGCCGTAAGTATATAGTCTAAAGTCTATAGAGTATAGTATTAGTATAAGTCATATGTCTGCTAGATATTTATTTATTTATTTATTTATTTATATATTTATTCAGTCATATACCCTTATTGCACGCTTGCAGTACTCTGCCAATAACCCTGACATTATTTATCAGCTAATCCCACTGCTCTCCCTTCCATGTAACTTATGCCGCGTACACACGAAGGGACTATCCCGCGGGATTATCCGCTGGACCGAAGTCCAGCGGATAATCCCCTCATGTGTGGGCGCCGGCGGACTTTTTTTGGCCAAAGTACGGCGGACTAAAGTTTCAGGTTTTGTTCTCAAATTATCCGCTGGACTTGGCAGTCCAGCGGATAATCCGGTCGTGTGTAGTATGGTCCGGCGTACCAAAAAGGACGCATGCTCAGTAGCTATTATGTCACGGACTCGCTCGGTCTGGTAAAACTAGCCTTCGTTTTGAAGCTCGCACAATCGTCACGCTGCTGAATTTTTTTTTTTTTTTTTTTTTCTGACAGCGGGATTTGTATGTTATCGTACTTGAAGAATGATTTTGCCTTGCTGCTTGTATATTCACGCAGAGTACTCCCGAACGTTTTTTCTTCACCATTCTTTAGTGAATTTATATATTTGTATATATATATATATATATATCTATATCTCTATCTCTATCTCTATATATATATATATATATATATATATATATATATATATAGATATAGATATAGATATCCAAATCACCAAATGAAAAATATATCTATATTTCTCAATAAGCCCAAAAAAATATATATCGATATCTATATATATATATATATATATTAATATATATAGATATATAGATCTATACGTGTATAAAAAAAAATATATATATATATATATATATATATATATATATATATATATATATATATATATATATATATATATATATATATATATATATATATATATATATATATATATATATATATATATATATATATATATATATATATATATATATATATATATATATATATATTATATATGTACATATATCTCTATAGAGATATTTTTTATTATTTGTTGGTTATCAAAAGGATTAGTTATTACACATGATACAATTGTGGAGTCAGCAGAGCTTGCCCTTAATTCAGATCTTAACCCTCACCTTTCCAGCGACTGCACTTGCAGTTCCATTGAAGTTGCACTTTACACTTGTATTGTCAAATGAATGTTTAGACATGTACCTGCCTACTCCTAAAGAAACTATGTTTTTGAATAACAAGCACGTATATCATTATTTGATGAAAATTAAATGACCATTTATTCTGGTTAAAACAAACAAGGCAAAACAAAATAGGAAGGCAACACTGGAGCCACTTGTAGATTTTGTGAAGACTTTTTGCCCCAACGGCAGACACCAAGTTTGTGAAGCCAAAAATTAAGCTTGGGCACATTTCATACAATATAGGGAGCACAAGAAGATTGACCAGGAATCAGACAGACCAGGAACAGCAGCAGATGACATCTATGTCCCCAAGCTGTGGCACTACAACAGCCTGTGTCTTCTGTGAGACCAGACTGAAGCCAGGCAATCACTTCCGACTCTTCCCACCACGCTGCCCTGCACTCTTCCCTGCAGTCTTCCCTGCACGCTTCCTTGGAGGCTGACTTGTGGTAGGAGGAGGAGTAGGAGGAGGAGGAGGAGGAGAAGAAGGAAGACGAGGAGGAGGAGGAGGAGAAGTTGGTGTCGGGCCTTCATGGGTCAGGCGGGTGGATTCTCGTAATTCACCCCTCAAACCCCCCCTAATTGCCTCAGAAATGAGGCCCTCACACAGGTGCCGTTGGCCCCTCTCCATTTCCAGCAACCTGCTGGACAAGTAGCTGGCATAGGCCTCTTCTGGAAGGGGGGGTTTGTCGAGAATCGCACTCGCCTTCCGAATCAGTTGGAGTGATTCCTCCTCAACAATGGTCATCCTCCTGGGCCTTCTTGGGGGTAAGGGCAGGGGTGGAGGTAGACTTCTTAATTGGGTCTGGCTGTCACTCTGGCTCGTGCTGGGCCCAGCCACCTCCTGGCTCTCGCTGGTCATGTCCTCCTCCTCCATACCACTTGTCCCGGCATCATCCTGGGTCAGCTCATCCTGTGTGCAAATAAAAACAAAAATCAAACACCTGTTTTGTGGTTTCTGGCCTCCTCAATCATCCAATTGTAAACTTAGGAACGAGCATCTAAATTTTCCAAAAGATCCAAAAGGCTATCATTTGGACCCCTGCATTTTCCAAGCAGATCACCAATGTTGTCTTAACGCTTTTTTTGCCACTACTGGATGTATGTATACACTATATATGTATCGATATGTTGCACCCACACTTTTTACAAGTGTGCTGAATTTTTGTCAGTTTTTTGCACAATTCTGAGTTCAGGGTGTTAATTGTTTCACATTTTAACGTTTACAGCATTAATATTCACACAATCACAATTTAGGCTACTAAATATATACCTGGCTCCAGCTGGGCGCATCAGCCTGCTCCAAGGTGGAGGGGTCTTCTCCTTCCGTGGAAGCCTCAGCTGGGGTGGAGGGAAGAGTGGAGGGAAGAGTGGAGGGAAGGGTGGAGGGAAGAGTGGACAGTGATTGCCTGGGTTCCATCTGGTCACCTATAAAAGTCAGTTGGTTGTAGTACCACAGCTTGGGTACATAAACATTCTCTGCTGCTGCTCCTGATCTGACTGATTCCTCAATCTTCTTGCGCTCCCGCTTGTACATGTGCCTTAAACTTGCAATTCTGGCTTCCACAAACTTGGTGTTTGCGTTGGGGACTTTAGTCTTCACAAAAGCCACAAGTGGCCCCAGTGTTGCCTTCCGGACATCCCTATTGCCATATAAAGGGTTCTTGAGCTGCCACAGGTTGGTATTTTTTCTGTACAGGGCAATGAATTCGGACATGAACTGCTGGTCCTTGAATGGATTCAACTGGGGTGCTGACATGTTTGTTTCTGTTTTGTTAGTAATGGCAATACAAAAGACCAAAAACACAAATGTTACTTAAAACGCACAACCAGTTTTTCTTACCAAACATTACACAACACACCCACACACAGGCAGCAACCCCTACACACAGGCAGCAACCCCTACACACAGGCAGCAACCCCTACACACAGGCAGCAACCCCTACACACAGGCAGCAACCCCTACACACAGGCAGCAACACACACATATCCTTAAAAAATGCTGGCCCAAAACCCAAAAAAAAAAACAGTAATGCATCCTAGAAAACACTTACCTTCGTACAGAGCGCTCGCTACTTCCGTTCGGGAACACGTGGGCCCCTCAAACAGCCTTATATACACTGCGCAGGCGTCGAAGTCCGCCTGCGTCCTCCGCGTCGCCCGCCCATGACGTTCCTCCTGACGAGTATTCCCCGCCCCGCTTCCCCTCGTTGCATTGTTGGTGAATACATTCATGAATATGGCGGACACATTCGAAGCCAGTAGCGCGGAGGAAAGCCAAGAAGCCAACACATCTGCATCCAGCAGCAGATATAAGGCCACCAATATGGCCTTTGAAGAGATGGTGGAGATGGTGGACATCCTCCAAAGGGAAGATTACGACGGGGAAAATGGCCCGTACCCTCGACCCAACTTGCGCAAGGACAAGATTCTCACTACAATCGTCAGCACCCTGGAGCAGAAATTCGGCGTACGAAGGGGCAAGGATCAACTGCGCAAGCGATGGTCCGACATCAAATCCAGGGAGCACGATCAGTACAGGAGAATTCGAAAAGCCATCAAAAAAAGTAAGTCAAGCACGTGCGCTACTATGGTTATACTTGATATGTCTAATCTTGCGCAGATGTTATTACCATTCGTACGTGAAACTTGCGCAGATGTAATTACCATTCGTCCGTGAAACTTGCGCAGATGTTATTACCATTCGTCCGTGAAACTTGCGCAGATGTTATTACCATTCGTCCGTGAAACTTGCGCAGATGTAATTACCATTCGTACGTGAAACTTGCGCAGATGTTATTACCATTCGTCCGTGAAACTTGCGCAGATGTAATTACCATTCGTCCGTGAAACTTGCGCAGATGTAATTACCATTCGTACGTGAAACTTGCGCAGATGTTATTACCATTCGTCCGTGAAACTTGCGCAGATGTAATTACCATTCGTACCTGAAACTTGCGCAGATGTAATTACCATTCGTACGTGAAACTTGCGCAGATGTAATTACCATTCGTACGTGAAACTTGCGCAGATGTAATTACCATTCGTCCGTGAAACTTGCGCAGATGTAATTACCATTCGTACGTGAAACTTGCGCAGATGTATTACCATTCGTACGTGAAACTTGCGCAGATGTTATTACCATTCGTCCGTGAAACTTGCGCAGATGTAATTACCATTCGTACCTGAAACTTGCGCAGATGTTATTACCATTCGTCCGTGAAACTTGCGCAGATGTAATTACCATTCGTACCTGAAACTTGCGCAGATGTAATTACCATTCGTACGTGAAACTTGCGCAGATGTAATTACCATTCGTACGTGAAACTTGCGCAGATGTTATTACCATTCGTCCGTGAAACTTGCGCATATTTGATGAAAGTTCCGTTTGTCTTCATAACGTTTATTGAGTTTACCTGGCTTTGGGTTGTTGGAGTTGTAAGGTTGTTTATTATTGTCACTATCTATACAATTACTGCTGTAGTAAGGGTTTTAGGGGTAACTTACACAGGGACTCCAGAGGCTGTTTTGTGGGGGGGGATAAATATGTTAAGCAGGGTCTCATGCTCACAATTCACAAAAAATGCTCATCATCTCTAAATACTGTAGGTGGTGACTTTTCAAAGAAGTACACTCACCTGTCCCTTGGATGGTGCAGCTACAATCTCTGATCTTGCAATCATGAAATTAATGTTTGCGGCTTCACTTCCCGGGTCACTATTGGGCATGCGCCAGTTGCGCAATGCAATAGGACTGGTCCGCGCGAGCTCGGGGACCCCTGTGTGTCCCAGCAGACAGCACGGTGGGACGGGATGTGGCGTATACTTCTGTGGGAGTCTAGGGCCGGATGTGTGTGCAAATACCTGCCTTACACAGGTATCTGCAACCCATCCCCCCTAAAAGGTTCAAAATAAGACACCACAGGGGTGCAGGGATCCAATGAGCGGAAGTTCAAATTTAGGGTTGAAGGGCGGTTTAAGTATTGGAGTTTCATTAGATAGACATTTCAATTCTGTCTTCAAGTAGGATCTTCGAACAAACTGCTAATAATTGGCAAGACTTTTAAACAATGTTTACTAATCCTATTTTGGCACTCAAATATCAGTGTGATTCAAAGTGTACCTTTTTGTGTTCCATTACCATAGGGGGCAAAAGACTCAGACGTCAGTCCGAACCTACGAGGACCTCCCGGCATCACCAGACTAATTGGGCAGTTAGCCCAAGCCCGCGCATGGATGTGTCGGAACAGGTCGTTGAAGTGGAGCAAATCTGCACCCCACCAAGTGAGTGTCTCAGAACACAGATTGAGCTAATAAATTAAGGTCTGCATGTTTTTGACACTTTTTTTCTTGTGTTTTATCTACCCAACTTTTAGGTGATGCTGATCTGTTTGTGGAAGGACAAGCTGCGAAGCCATTTTCCACTGACAGTGCCCACAGGCTTTTTGGCCAGATCATGGCCTGGAATCTGCAGCTGGAAAATATGCAGAAGGAGATGGCCACCATGCAGCAGGGAATGAAGGACATGATTGATGTTTTGGGGAGAATCTAAAGACCCCTTTTACATTTCTTAACATCAATCATGTCCTTCATTCCCCTTTTGATGCGCTGTTTTAATAATTTTAGAGGGCAAATTTTTAATATGCACACGGTATGTCAACATGTGCTATGTGCCATCAGGGGATCTCAATGGACACATTTGGTGTTTGCAACCCCTAATGCTAGTAGGTGAGAGGGAAGGGGTTTCACACACAAAACACGTCCATTGATTCCCCATGATGGAACATAGCACATGTTGACATTACCCATTTTCCAGTTAAATTAGTGTGCATATTAAAAATTTGGCTTCTACTGTTCATGGGTTACCTGTTGAACTTTGTAAGTTCTGGACTTTTACATTGTGTAAATAATTTCAAATGCTAATCCTAAATTTTTGAACATTTTTAAACATGTTTTTATGTTTGTTTTAAAAAATCAATCCCAAAAAAAAAAAAAATATGTGGTGAGAAAAACACCAAAAAAATGTCAAAAAGATAACATAAAAAAAAAAAAAAAAAAAATCTTGTTACAAAAAAAAAATAAATAAAAATAAACCAAAAATACCAAAAACAAAAAAAAAAATAAAAAAAAAAAAAACAAAAAAAAAAGTTTTGGATGTGCACTATAATAAAAAAAATAATGTTTGCACAAATTCAAAAATGTGTGGCTTCTTCTTTTTAAATACTACCAGTTTGACAAAAACATGTTGTGGTTCATTGACAAAGGGGCTTATTTACTAAACGCTAAACAAGTTTGCCACTATTAAGATGTGCACTAGGACAACATATAAAACAGGCCAAATTAAAAGCAAAACAATACGAAACTACCAATATTTCAAACATAAATAACTGTATTTATTCTTTGTCAATCAAAAAGATGGTTTAAGGGTCTGCTGCCATTTCAATGGCCCCCCTACCATTAAAATACTGTAAATAAAGGTCCCGCACTTGCTGGGATGATTGTGGTGCCGAACCAAGAGGGCGATTATCCAGCCCTGTCATGTTGCCTTCCACTCCGGCCTCAGGGCCAATTGGTAAGGAGTATGTTCCTGAATGTTTCCGTAAATAATTGTGCATGACACAGCATGCAAGAATAATAGTATTGAGTTTGTACTCTGCCAGATGTAGGGATGTAAGGAGCAATCTGAAACGGTTGGCCATAATACCAAAGGCATTTTCCACCACCCTTCTTGCTCTGGCCAACCGATAATTAAAAATCCTCCTCTCAGGGGTGAGGGATCGTTGGGGAAATGGCCTCATCAGATGGTCACCCAGACCGAACGCCTCGTCGGCAATGAAGACGAAGGGGAGTCCCTCCACATTATCTTCATCTGGTGGCAGCTCCAGCCCACCAGTCTGGAGACGATGACCGAACTCCGTGTGGCTGAAGACTCCTCCGTCCGACATCCGGCCGTTTTTCCCCACATCCACATACAGAAAGTCATATTGTGCCGACACCACCGCCATCAACACGATACTATGGAACCCCTTATAATTCCAATAGTATGACCCCGAATGGGGTGGGGGCACAATTCGCACATGTTTGCCGTCAATCGCCCCTCCGCAGTTGGGAAAGTCCCAACGGGCAGCAAACTGGGAAGCCACAGTCTGCCATTCCTGTGGCGTGGAGGGACACTGTGAAGTGAAACAGAAAGATACAATTTAAATTATAAACCAGGCAAAACACCAAACTAAATTCAACAAATTACCAAACAATTTGGAAGAACATATGTATTTATTTTGTAAATCCTTGAAATAAAGCCAAAAGATTAAGGATAAAAGGGACAAATCTCTGATTGATGACCCCTCTGATGGACCAGAGAAGATAATAATGGGGATGTGGGTGGGGAGTAAATAATTGTAAGGTCACACAATACACATGCAATTAATTAAAGGTGTGTGTGGGGGGGGGGGGATAATTAAAAGCTGACCAAAACCACATGCTATTAATTATCAGGGGGGTGTGGGGGGGGGGATAATTACAAGCTGACCAAAACCACATGCTATTAATTATCAGGGGGTGTGGGGGGGGGATAATTACAAGCTGACCAAAACCACATGCTATTAATTATCAGGGGGTGTGGGGGGGGGATAATTACAAGCTGACCAAAACCACATGCTATTAATTATCAGGGGGTGTGGGGGGGGGATAATTACAAGCTGACCAAAACCACATGCTATTAATTATCAGGGGGTGTGGGGGGGGATAATTACAAGCTGACCAAAACCACATGCTATTAATTATCAGGGGGTGTGGGGGGGGGGATAAATACAAGCTGACCAAAACCACAAGCTATTAATTATCAGGGGGTGTGGGGGGGGGATAATTACAAGCTGACCAAAACCACATGCTATTAATTATCAGGGGGGGGTGGGGGGGGGTTTAATTACAAGCTGACCAAAACCACATGCTATTAATTATCAGGGGGGTGTGGGGGGGGGATAATTACAAGCTGACCAAAACCACATGCTATTAATTATCAGGGGGTGTGGGGGGGGGATAATTACAAGCTGACCAAAACCACATGCTATTAATTATCAGGGGGTGTGGGGGGGGGGGATAATTACAAGCTGACCAAAACCACATGCTATTAATTATCAGGGGGTGTGGGGGGGGATAATTACAAGCTGACCAAAACCACATGCTATTAATTATCAGGGGGTGTGGGGGGGGGATAATTACAAGCTGACCAAAACCACATGCTATTAATTATCAGGGGGTGTGGGGGGGGGATAATTACAAGATGACCAAAACCACATGATATTAATTATCAGGGGGTGTGGGGGGGGGGATAATTACAAGCTGACCAAAACCACATGCTATTAATTATCAGGGGGTGTGTGGGGGGGGGGGATAATTACAAGCTGACCAAAACCACATGCTATTAATTATCAGGGGGTGTGGGGGGAGGGATAATTACAAGCTGACCAAAACCACATGCTATTAATTATCAGGGGGTGTGGGGGGGGGGGGGGGGGATAATTACAAGCTGACCAAAACCACATGCTATTAATTATCAGGGGGTGTGGGGGTGTGGGGGGGGGATAATTACAAGCTGACCAAAACCACATGCAATCAATTTAAAATTGAGGGTCAAGGGGGGTGAAAGGGGGGGTGAGTAAAGCTGTACAATGGAGCTGGTAAGATACATTTTTAAACAAAGAAAGTGACTAGGCTAGGGGTGTTTAGGGGGCCAAGCTTCCATGCTGGGGAGGTTGGTGCAAGCAAATATGCATGTGACCCACTAAATAATACATTCTTAAAGCTATTTCGATAAGTCAAACATAAAATACTAGACAAAAAACCAAAATAAAAAAAAAAAAAGGAATAGGGGACATTCATAGAATAGTCCTATCATGGTAATTAGCTAATGATGACATTGATGCACTACATTAGCAAACATACAAGACATAGGTAATTTTAAAAGAGAAGACTTACCTTAATGTATTCCTCCTGCAGGACGTGGATAATGGCAGAACAGGTCTCTGGAATAATGAGCCCCAGAGCCTGGGGGGAGATGCCTGTCGTGAACTTGAGGTCCTGCAAGCTTCTCCCCGTCGCCAAGTAACGCAACGTGGCGACTAGCCTCTGCTCCGCACTGATGGCTTGCCGCATGCAGGTATTCTGCCTGCTAATATAAGGGGACAGCGAAGCCAACAGACGGTGAAAAATGGGGTCCGTCATCCGGAGATAATTCCTGAAATCATCAGGATTATTCTCACGGATCTCACGGAGCAAAGGCATATGCGAGAATTGGTCACGCTGGCGCAACCAATTCTTGGTCCATGAACTCCTCCTCACCCTGTTCATGGACCGGGCTCGTGCCAAGGTGTTAACCGCAACACCGAGCCCCTGCACAGCACGAACTCGTTCCCGAGTACGTCCACACTCCATGGCTTCAAAACGGTCGGCTGATCAAACAAACAACTTAACAGAACGCACTGAAGAACAGCAAGGCCTATGAAGAACGACCTGAAAAACAGGAACGAGCGGACCAGAACGGCCTGAGAACAGGTAGGAACTGATCCACACGCACTGAAAGCCAGATACAAACCTCACAAGCACAAACTGAACGGCAGAAGCGAACGAATTAAGCAGAAGTCTGAGAAGCGCGAATCGTCTCTAACCAAACGTCAACTAACACGCGATACACACGAGATTAGCTGACGGGGCCCAAAGGGTGTCGTTTGGGATCTCGAGCTTCCTTTTTCTAGTCCCGTCGTACGTGCTGTACGTCATCGCGTGAACCGCCGGACTTTTTGCGTGATCGTGTGTGGTCAAGTCCGTTCGCTTTTTAGTCCAGCGTACCTAGCGGGAAAGTCCAGCGGATTGTCCGCTGGACTTAGGTCCGCCGGGAAAAGTCCGTACGTGTGTACGAGGCATTACAGTCAATATTACGTATTAATCTGTCTCCCGTTTTAAAAAAAATTAAAAGCTCTCCCAATGTTCCCCATAATCACATATCCTTCTCCCCTGACAGTCTGCCCAATTATTGTGTCACTTTTTATAACCAAAAACTTCTCCCCCTGACAGTCCGCTTCACCATAGTGTCACTCCCAGCTTAATACACACATTCTAGTATTAAACTGCTGACATGGTTTCCTTGGTTACCAATCCGTCCCCTGTCCTCCATCCGGCCCCGCCCCCTTTGTTCACTCACCAATCCAGCCCTTAGCCACTCCCCACTTATTTCCCTCTCCCAATATGGCCACTAGTACAGCCTGATGAAGGGGCACGCATGCCCCGAAGCACCGCCCACGTGACCCGTACCCGGAAGTGAATTCTCATTAACACCGCTGCAGCCCTGTATGAAGCAGCCCACTGTCTCCACAGCCTGTTCCCCAGCTGTCCGAAACGCTGAGAACCCACAGCGCAACCAGACCTCCACTGGACTACACAGCAAGGTTGAGATAGCAGACCTGATGACATCTGATGATATCCACCACTTCACCCGGGACCCAAAACGGATGACTTTTTAATTCCTATGCCTTCATGAAACATCCATCTTGTGAGTGTTCTTAATCCTGCTTTATAATAAATTGATTTTAATTTGCTGCACTTAGAGGGCGCTGTCTCTCTCTCTTTCTATAGGAGAAATCTAAAGTACTAATTTATAAAGGTTAATATGCAAGTTATTGTCATAAAAAGTGTTTGGGGACCCGTGTCCTGCCCCAGGGGACATGTATCAATGCAAAAAACAGTTTTGAAAATGTCAGTTTTTTCAGGAGCAGTGATTTTAATAATGCTTAAAGTGATACAATAAAAGTGAAATATTCCTTTAAATTTCATACCTGGGGGTTGTCTATAGAATGCCTGTAAAGTAGCGCATGTTTCTCATGTTTAGAATAGTCCGAGTGAAAAATGACATTTCTAAAGGAAAAAAAGTAATTTAAAAGTACTAGCGCTAGTGCCAGCTATTAATGAATTGTCGGTCCCGACAATTGACATAAAAGTCATTGAAAAATAAAATGCGTGGGGGTCCCCCAAAATTCCTTTACCAGGCCCTTTAGGTCTGGTATTGATATTAAGGGGAACTCCGTGCCAAAATGTAAAAATAAATGGCGTGTGGTCCCCCCAAAAACCATACCAGACCCTTCAGGTCTGTTATCCAAAAAATTGGATAACAAATGCAGATGTAAACTATAGGTTAACAGTGATCGGTGGCTGATGTAGGTCTATGCATGTATGGGTCCTCCCTCCCCCTTCCCATCTAGGAGATCTACAGCCGATATAAATATGTGTGTGGTTATTCAAACCACCACAATATAGGAAAAGGTATAGAAGCTTGTGTCGATATCGGACTGTGTATGGACACCTGCATTGCAGCAACATGAATGGGGCAAGATTGGTGGCCAATGTGAGTATATATAAAAAAAGGGTAAACATAATGATAGGACATAAATAACCAGCCCAATGTTAAACTATGCATATCGGGAGAAACCAACATGCCTTTTGGAAGGATGTTCTAGCCTATTGTTAAAGTGTATGAAATATATGAATAACATTGGGCTAGCGTCACCAGTACAGCATGCTCAATAAAGCATGAACAAAAACAAAAACAAAAAGGTGGGCAGAGCATAGATGAATGAAAAACCCGTCTACCCGTCTACCCCCCCCCCCCATTTAGCCTGTCTTATCACAAGAATTTTAAAGGGGACCAAAGGACTCCAGGAAATTCTGGTTCGGCAAGGACAGATACTTATAAAGGTAATGATAGATCATATATAAATGGTCAGGAACTAGTTAATCATAGTAATGGGAAATGTCCCATTCAAAATTTAAGCCTGACGGAATTCTAGTGTCCAGAAAAAATATCCAGTAAACTTCACGTTTACATAGCATTCAAAACTTGTCGCCCCCTCATTTTGGGGCGACAATCTTCTCAATGCCCTGTATGAGGAGACTTGAGACATTTTTGAGATGTACAGTGTTCCAGTGTTTGGCTACGTTGGTCGACCTATTTTTCTCTATATCATATAAGCGATCATACAACCGGTCTTTTAGTCAAAATGTAGTACGTCCTACATATTGAATTTGGCAGGTGGCGATATTAAGAATGGAGTATTACAATTGATGAAAGAAGAAACATCAAAGGTTTTGTTTTGTTGTTAACATAAGACTGTACAAGCTGGCCCTTCTTTATATGGATGCAATAAGCGCAACCTCGTTTACTGCATTTAAAATTCCCCTTGAAATGGAGCCAATTGGATTGTGACTGTTCTGTGCAGCATTAGGCACTTACATGTCTGGTGAGAATGTGAGAGGATACGCCCCTTCTGGACACAGGTATTTCAAGTATATAATGCAATGTATGAAGAATCTCCAACACCAACTCCTGCGGTTTCCCTCATCTCTATGCTCCCCGGATCTATTACACAAAGGTGCCTTTTATGTTTCGTCCTATTCGCAGCACGGCAACTCATTCCTTTATTTTGGAAGACTACCACTACTGTGAATGACATCATAAGAATGGAGAAGATGCTGGCATTATATAATAACACCTTCGACAAATATAGGTATTGTGGTTTGTTTGGCTCCGCTTCTCCTCCTCCCTCGCAACTATGCTCTCAGCTCCAACAGGGCCATCCTCACACCTGCCTTGATTCAGGGCCCCGAGAAATGATATTCTTCTGTTTTCTTGCTATCTTTTTACTCGACCGATTCCCCAGCAGATTTCTCTTCTCCAACTTACTCTTCTCTTGTTTCCTACTGTCCTTTTATTCTTCTTATCTCTATCCTTCTCATACGAACAATGGAACCAAATTTCCTTTTTATAATGTTTTCTGATGACTTTTACCAATGGGCTTTTAGGTTTATATGATATTGTTGATTGACACGAATCTAGCTGTGGGCGATAGCCATTGAGCGGACCCGCTGCCTCACTTAACTATTTGATATCATTATTTTGTACTTAGAATTTTGTTCCAAATATTTTCAATCCCTAAAGATGTTGCAGAATTAGAAAGGTATGAGTTGGAGTAGTGGTTATTGTGTTTAGCAGTTAATTTTTTTTTTTAAATTGCAATCAGGTATGAGATCTCTGCCTGTCACTTCATTTACCACTGAGATCCTAACTTACCCATTTCAATTCCTAGCAATACAGTACATTTTAAAATATATTTTTGCAGGTAACCCGTCACCAAAACAAACATCCTTAATAACACATGTTCATAAGAGCAGATGCCATAAAACTAAAATTTTAAATTTTCTTAAAAAATCCTGTGTTCCCAGCAAGTCATCATAATGAAATGTACAAAACATGCTGTCCTCTCAACATCCAGCAACTCATTGCAGACAACTCTCTGTTGGCTGCTGATACGCCTACATCAGGACCAGGTTCTGGACCCACAGCCTCTGCTGCTTCCAGCAGAAGCTCTCCTTGCTGAGCCACCTGCCATGCTGGACAGCATGCTGTCTGATTCCCTGGATAATCTTAACTTATTTCTTGTGAACCTTGAACTTCTTGCTCCTCCCATGAACTTCCTATTTAAGGCATGCCTTTTCCCTTCTGTTTGCCAGATTATTGTGCTCTCTCCAGCCAGTATCTTGCTCCTTTGCATACCTGCAATTGGCCTTATCTCTAATACAACTTGTTACCAACCTTTGGATTGGTTACAACCTGCAACCATTTGCTATTAAACATTTACTTGTTCCTCAACTATGCTTCCGCTTTATCTCAACTTGCAACCACTTGTTAACCAACCTTTGGATTGTTCCTCAACTATGCTTTTGCTTGATCCCTACCTGCTGTATCTACTACTGGACCCCAGCTTGCTCACTTCCTGGTAGGGCGATCCTGAGGACAGTGACCTGGTACTAAAACAGCAAAACCCATCTTCACCATCAGGAGCTTTGGTGAATACTAGTTGGTGCTTAGACCCCACACCTTGGCTGAGCCTGTGTTATCTGTCAGGGTGACCTGTTTGTGTACTTATCCAGCTGGTCAGTGGGAGCCACTTTACTGCTATAGCTACTGGTCTCTGAGCCTGACCCTTGACTGTGGCAGCCTGTTTTGCACTGTGGGATACTATGATGTGTTCCAGATTCCAATTTGTGGCTTAGATAATGTATTGCCTAATTTATACATGTCAGATTTTGACAAATACAGCCTTACATTTTGAATATAAACAGTTCGAGTTATGCTGTGCACACACGACCGGACTTTCCGGCAGACTAGGTCTGACGGTCTTCCCAACGGACTTTCGTCAGAGTTCTGACAAACTTTCCAATGAACGCACTTGGCCACACACGAACGGGCTAAGTCCGTTCGTTTTGAACGTGATGACGTAAACGGGACTAAAAAAGGAAGTTCAATAGCCAGTAGCCAATAGCTTCCCTTGCATCGTATTTAGTCCGTCGTACCAGCAAACAGACGAACGGTTTTCCCGATAGGAATTGAGTCCGTTGGATAGATTTGAAACATGTTCTATTTCTAGGTCCGTCTGAGTTTTTTTATCTAATTCCGTCAGATCTAGTCTGCCGGAAAGTTCGGTCGTGTGTATGCGGCATTAGAAACAAAATGTTATTTCAATAATAGTAACCCATTGACAATGCCTTAGCATACAAGTACAGTGTATTGCATTAATCAAAAAATGTGTCCAGTACCAGTTACCTAGATTTGCAGATATAAATCCATTGTTAGATCATAGTGTAGTTGTCCCCATTGGTTTGCCCTCCTTTTCTTGAGTTGTCCTGGATCAAGCTTCTTTTCGTTTTGTTTCTTTGCAACTGTTAGCACTTCAGATCAAACAGTGTCAGAAATTTCCCTAATGGATCACAGCTTTAATAAGACTTGCCTGGATCTTTATTATTTCAATATCTTTCATTTTAACACATTAGAAAATCCATTTTTTATCTGTTTGTCTTTGAGCACTGCATTTTGGCATTTGTGGATCTAATACACATTTACGCTCTGATGGGATTTATTTAATGTTTCACTGAGATAGGGTCATTGGAAATTTCATCTCGTTTTGGAGTGCATACTCAGAATACTTATTAAGCCACTGGTCTTGATTATAAAAGAAATACAAAGGCATTTGCTTTATATTAAGATGGCAGCCTGTACTGAGCTAGAAAACAAAGCCCTTTCAATTAAAATATATTTAATGCATTTGGGCTCAAAGCTGTTTTTGTTTCATAAATTCATTGATGCTCCTATGATGATTGAGAGATGTCCAATTTAAAAACAGATTATGGTAATTATTTCTACCCAGGAGTCCTTTTATGCTAAGAGACTAAAGTTGCACTTTCTATAATTTCTTTGATAACATATATTTAATCATGCTGTGTTTCATCTAATCTTCAGATTAAAATATTAAAACAATAAAGAAGAGCAGTGAACAATTACATCTCTTGCGTGGCTTCAGTTAAATTTGTTAGAATTTTTGCTGTTCACCTTTCTGGAGATTACTGCACCTTGTAAGAGCAAAGCAATCCATTTACAGACCTCCAACCTAAAAATATATTTGTTGAAATGTTATTTAAAATATAAATAATCAAAATGTATTTATTCACTCTTTAGGGGTGCCCCCTGTTGGGGTCAATGTAGTGTTTAATTGCATGAGTGTAGAGTTAATACATATAACCGTATGAAGATAGCACTCATGTAGGGACAGGGACACTCTTGATGGGCTTCGACTCTCAGGGAGCAAGCGGTCTCTCCACCTAGTGATTTTTAGCTCTTTTCACAGTTGGGGTTTGCATACCCAACCCTTTTTTCCCACACCCTGTATTTTTTTTCTTACTTATATTAGCGTGAAGTAGATTCCTTTAGTGCTGCCCCTGTGTGGGCCACTCCTGACAATGGGCTGTATGGGGAATTCCCGTGGCCCGGGTGCTCAATTTCTGAAGTGCCTCACCTCTTCCCCCACTAGGCCTTTCTTCCCCTTTTTGGCAGTTGTCCTGCTCTTGGAGAAATATTACCCCTATTTCATCCACACTTTTCCTTCCTCCCTTTATCTCCTCTATATTTATTTTTTCAAATCAGTCATGATCACATTTATAAATCGAGTAAAGGAAGCAGCCGGCAACTCCATAACATCAAGCATATTTATTTTCAAGCCTTCATAGTGAGTACAGTCAGCAGCAGACAAGTTTCGGCGATAAGCCTTGTTCACAGCACAGTGCCGGCTTGATGTTATGGAGTTGCCGGCTGCTTCCTTTACTCAATGACCGTTTGTCTATTGAGGACACATCAGCTTGGACACCCTGACTGCAAACTTCCAAAGTAAGACTTTGTTTCCCACTGCTCTGAGCCATACAATCTTTGATCAAAACACATGTATACATCCTTTAGGGCGATTTCAATCGTGATGCTTTCTTTCTTTCCCTAACCACTGAACAGGTTCTGTGCAATGGTGACGATGCTATATGGCCGCACCCCCTATTGTCCTATGTGGATGGATTGTGGCTTTTGACAATGTCCTGTCCACATACTTTGATGTCTGACATCAGTGTTTCTTCTAACGTGCAGGTGTCACCACCTCACAGTAATACTATATCTATCACGCCCATATCTTGTACGTTTGATGTCGGCATCACCTTCAATGCGCAGGCCCTGCCGCCCTGCTATGTCACTGGTCCTAACACGCAGATGTTATTGCGTCTTATGTCTGACAGTGGTGCCATTCCCAGTGCGCAGGCGCCGGCGTGTTTTGCTACAAAAACGAGTTGTATGATCTCGTTGCCACTGCCAGCAAGGACCCCTTGATATGAACCGGATCCTAACAACAGGTAGACATAGCCCCAATACATGCAATGGATTTGGGTGACTGATATGTTAATAATTTTGGGAAATACTTGTAAGCATTCAGCTGCTTACCAATACACAACAAATGAGCATCAGTAACTCAGTCTGCTACTAGCCATATCAATCAATAAAACTTTTTTATTACACTGTTCTGATTTGTTTTTATTATATTTTTTTCTTTTTTTATCATATAAATTAACTAATTATGATATATAACTATACTACACATCCAATGTTTTATCCAATACCTTAAGATATTCTAAGAAATTAAAACTAGAGCATTACATTACTCTTAAATACACTTTTTTGACAATGTAACAACAATCAAAGTAAATATATATATATATATATATATATATATATAACTCCCCTCTCTTTAAAGATGCATATATATATATATATATATATGGCCAGCTTGCACAGATTTTTAGACCTGATATGGAGGCATTCTTTGTAGGTGTGTATGTCTATATATGTTCACATAGTACACATACTAATAGTATAAATAATTTGTATTGTCCTCAATGATAGGCACCTATCCAAACAATTCCTTTTAATATAATATGTGTGATAAATTAAATATTTTGACATATGTGCATATATTGTATCATGTCAGAACTTTTGGGTATTGCAACATACCATGTCGGTCCTGATTCCAGTGACACTGGGCCACCAATATGCTGATCGTCATTTTTGACTTATTCAAACTTTGACACACTCTTATGTACCGCGTACACATGGTTGAAATTCTCGTCGGAAAAAGCTCTGATGGTCTTCCCATCGGAATTCCGACGGAATTTCGCTCAAACTGTCTTGCCTATACACGATTACACCAAATTTAGACGGTCAATAACACCACGGCATAAAACACATTCAACTGCACTATAACAGGGAAGTTTATTGCTTCTGAGCATGCGTCGAATTGTTTCCGAGCATGCGTCAGAATTTTGCATGTCGGAATTGCATACACACGATCGGAAAATCCGATAAAAAGTTTTTTCGTTGGAAAAATTAAGAACAGGTTCTCAATCCAAAGTCCGTCGGAAATTCCGACAGAAAAAGACCGATAGGAATACACACGGTCGGAAAATCCAATGAAAAGCTCCCATCGGACTGTTTCCATCGGAAATTCCGATCGTGTGTACGCGGCATTACGAGATTCTCACAGATCTCATACCCATAAAGTTCTTTGATCTGGCTGTTCGAGGTATCAAAGTGGGGGTCTTTTCAGTACCGACCAACCTGTACAAGCTTCACATATCGGTGTACATTACATCTATATATGTACATATATATTAACATATTGGCAGTGTGTAAGTGCAGTAGCCAGTTGATTGGTGAGTAATCACCTTTTCCGTCTCCAACGATGCTCATTCCCTGTCCATGGTTTTACATACTCAGACCTTTATTATGTTTCATTATAGATTGTCATTTGTTTAATTTCACCTGAAAGAAACCCCTGATGAAAGGAGTAATACTGAAATCCTGAAACGCGTCAGTAGAACCACAAATGAGACCAACAATTCTCAACCACATCAACTGTATTGTTTTTACTTTCAATGTTATGTCCTATTTGGTGATGTATGCACCTATTAGTTTTTAAGACTACCTTAATAAATTGTGTCATTTTTTTCTATATATATTCTGATCTCTTATTCAAGTTACCTTAAAAGTCCCATGTTCCTGGGGGGTACTTTATCTTTATATAATCAACTTTTTGGGATGTTGGCAATAACACAGTTTTTCTAGGTGAAACCCCCTCTTACAGCACACACACACTTCCGAGCTGATAGAATTCCGAAACTGTACAGTAAACATTTACCTACAGCTTATCATAGTGTGTCTCCCTCATCTAAATCAAAAGGGATGAGTATTCTTCTACCCAAAACTGTACCTTGGCAACTTCTAGACCTCCATACTGACCAAGAGGGTAGATACCTCTTTGTAAAAGGTAAACTGCAGTCACAGACATTCACCCTGGGGAACTTGTATCTACCAAATGTGGATCAGCTTCTAGTGCTCAAAACATACCTATCCTCCTTGGCTTCTTTTGCCGAGGGTACCCTTGTGCTAGGGGGAGACCTTAACCTTACCATTGATCCCCACAAAGATTCATTGACAGGCTCCTCCGCCCTATCCCAGAGAGCCCGGACTCGAATTCGGGAACCGTTTCAGTCTCATCAACTGGTTGACATTTGGCAAATCCTTCATCCAGGAAAGAGACTATATCTTTTTCTCACTGGTTAATGGCTGGCACTCTAGAATAGACCTTTTCCTGGTCTCCCACGCTACGATCCTGATTGTCTCTAGTGCCCATATTGGCTATATCGCAACCGTGCTCCGATGGATCCGCCACTTGGCGATTAAATGAATCCCTCTTACAGGACCCTTAGATTAAAGCAGATATTTTGTGAGAGCTAGACCTCTTTTTAGAGACTAACAAGGATTCTGTCTCCAACCCTCTTTCCATATGGTCTGCACATAAGTGCTACATTAGAGTAGTGCTTATTAAACACGGTCACAGAATCAAGCTAGATAAAGAAAAAACACTGTCTGGGTTGTTATCCAAACTACATGATTTTGAAAAGCATCATACAACTCACTCAGACCAAACCCTTGAGGCAGGTGTAACTCGTCTACGAGAGCAAATTAGGGAACACTCATTATTTCAAGCCAAAAATCAAGCTTTTGAAGGCTCCCAGAGTTTTCTATGAATATGGAGACAAATGCAGCAGATCTTTGCCGAACGCCATACAAATCCAACGTAATCTGTCATACATCCCAGCATTGTCCACTCCCACTGGCACTAACATCCATAAGTCTCTAGAGATAGCAGAGTCCTTCCGTGATTTTTATGCTGAACTTTATAATCTATACTCCCTCTCTCCCATGGTCCAGCCCTCAGAAAGTTTGGAGACAATAGATGCCTATCTTGGCATAATAATGAGGACAAACTGGAGTTGCTATTGCAACCTATTTGTACAGAAGAACTCACAAATGCCCTGGCTGGGTCCCCGGCGGGGAAAACATCTGGCCCTGATGGTTTTACAATTGGATATTACAAAACCTTTCATGAACATCTAGCATCCCATTTTGTTACTGCCTTTAATGCAATTTTAGACAACCACGTTGTGCCAACAGACCTCTCACAAGCAAGTATCACCATAATCCCCAATCCAGGAAAAGACCGCTCCTCTGTGCCAGTTATAGGCCCATCTCTTTGCTTAATTGTAACCTTAAGTTGTTCACAAAAATTCTAGCTGAGAGACTGGGCTCAGTTCTCCAGTGTATAATCCCACTGGATCGGATCGGGTTTATTCGCAACAGAGAAGTCCGGGACAATACGATAAGGACTATTGATGTCATAGTTTGGGCCAAGCATCTTATCACTCCATTCATCCTGTTATCCACAGAGGCTGAAAAAGCATTCAACAGGGTAAATTGGACTTTTCTTTTGGCCACCTTGTGAAATATTGGGATGATATCTTGGATTATTGCTATTTACTCAACTCCTACTGCAACAGTCAAGGTGATAGGAGTCGCTTCCAAATCCTTTGCTATAAGTAAAAAACTAGAAAAGGGTGCCCCGCTTTCCCCACTCCTCCTCATACTTTCTTTAGAACCTCTGCTGTAACACATTAGGCTCAACACTGACATTAGGGGGCTAGAAGCCAGCACATGCCACCATAAAATTGCTGCTTATTCGGGCGATTTACTGTTCTACATATCGGAGACGCTCGTCTCTCTTCCGGTCCTTTTATCTGAAGTATGGTGACCTGTCAGACTTTAAGGTCAATCTCCAAAAGTCAGGACTGCTCAATGTCTCTCTTACTCCTAGCTCTCTTGCTCGCCTTAGTGGCAACTTTCCCTTCCGTTGGGCTCCTCAAGCTATCCAATATTTGGGCACCAAGATTCCTTCCAAACTCCACCACCTAATTTTTCAGCACAACTTCCAGCCTCTTCTGAACATTTTTTCTATGGACCTAGACAAATGGAAGACTCTTCTTAGTTCGGTAGGTGCAATGTTTTAAAGATAAACATCATGCCGCGTCTGTTGTATCTTTTACAAGCACTGCCAGTTAGGATACCGCAGAGTTTTTTTTTCGTAACCTCCGAATGCTTTTTATTAATTATGTTTGGCAAGGTAAGCCATCAGGGCTAAAGAGATCACTTTTGCAGTGACCAAAGCTCAGAGGAGGAGTTGGCCTCCTTGACCCAGCTCTATATTGCACGGCGGTCCACATTAACAGAGTGGTGGACTGGTGCGATGCAGACATTCAACCTATAAATTATGGGTCTCCTTGGAGCAGGAATCAGTGCCGACCCCCTTAGCTGGCCTACCCTGGTGTGGGACTTAATACTCCCGATTTTCCTCTTCACACCTTAGATCGAATCTAGATTGCACTAACTTTGCAGATACTACAGGATAGCGGAGAGTCCACATTTCCCTCTCCGTTGACGCCTATTTTTGACCTTTCTTGGCCCCTCGAAATTAATCAATCAGTTAATCTTTTATCCCACCCTCAAGTCCTCTATTTTAGGCAAGTAGAAGATTCTTTAATTGTCCCACTTTCTTCGGTCCCTCCCAGACCATGGTTGTTTCCATAGACAACCCACTTCGTTTGAGGATCTATGCCTGGGAGATGAGCCTTTACGGAAATCTCAATCCTGTTCTTACAGTATTTTACTTGCAGTCAAATCTCAACACGATCCCCCGTATTTGAGGAAATGGGAAAGAGACATTAATGTTACATTTACAGAGGATCAAAAGAACCGTATCCTGTGCAGAAAATATCAGGAGATCACATTTAAAATCTTGACGCGCTGGTATAGGATTCCATCGGTACTAGCGTCCATATTCCCAGGACATAGCCCGTTATGCTGGAGATGTAGTACCCAGACTGGTACATTACTCCACATCTTTTGGGATTGTCTGAAGCTGGTCTCTTTTTGGCAGCAGGTCCTACAAATCATCCACAAGCTTACTGACATTTCTCTGTATGACAACTCAGCAGCAGTGCTCCTAAATTTGACACCTATGACCAGTTAGCAATATCGTAAATCCTTATGCCTTGTACACACGGTCGGACATTCCGACCACAACATCCGTCTGATTTTTTCTGACGGATTTTGTCCGAAACTTGTGTGGCACACACATGGTCAGACGAAGTTGTCGAAAATCAGATAGTTCCGAATGAGGTGACGTAGAAAATGTATGATGGGACTATGTAGAGGCCAGTAGCCAATAGCTTTCGTATCCAAATTTCTTCTGAGCATGCGTGGCACTTTGTGCGTCCGAATTCTCTACACACGATGTCCTCAAATTTCGAAGGAAGGATGACTTTCTCCATCGGAATATCCGACCGTGTGTATGGAGCATAACTGAAACACCTTATGAATGCAGCCAGGGCATGCATCCCCAGAATGTGGAAACAACAATCTCCACCTATGGTGTCACAGTGGCCTGCCAGGGTGAGCGATATTCAGCAGATGAAACACCTGACAGCTGCCCTTAGGGACGGGACGGAGGAACACAACACAGACTGGCTATATTCGCATATGTTCTGGTTCTCGGATGAATACTTGACATATGCTTAAGCAGCTTCCTTAACTGGAGTTTAAAGCTGCATGGTGTTAACTCCACCGAAGCTTTTTACCCTCCATTTCTCTTAGTCCCTTCCTACTGTCTCCTTCCTTTTTTTCTGGTAAGCGTTGATCAATGGGTGCCTCTTCCGCGAAGATGGGACTGAGAGACATATTCTGTACATTATCCACATTTTGCTCCTTACCACGCGATGGTTCAGTACATGCTAGTAGTTTTTCCCATTTTATTCTTTTTTCCTACCAGTATGTGCATGACAAATCTATCTTTTAGGTTCCCACCACACTACAGGTTAAAAATTAGGATATATTTGTTGTAGAGGCTATTGCCCACAGTTTACAGATACCTCATATTGCTGTATTGGATCCATGCCTGCTATTTCATTGATATCCATTGACTTTTTGACTTGGTGGTATTACTGTCTCTTAATGGATTTCATTGACTATGATATGTTATGCCATACCATTTTGTTCAATCGCATATCTTAAATAAAGAATTTTAAATATATATATTTATTAATTGACATGATTGATGTTAAATTTACATCATAAAATACTATACATTTTTTTAAATGACTTGTCAAAAACTCTGTGTGTTTGTGGATAAGAGGCTCTTGCCCTCATTAACACCGTTTGTCATGGAATTTAGAGGACCCCAAACCATTTTCTTTTTTTTTGTAGTGTTCACTCCAGACCTGAATCTATACCAGACCTGAAGGATAAAACCATCTGTGCTAGCTGCCACAGACAGCTGTGGCCCCCAGTGACCTGTTATTGAAGTGTGCAGGACTCGAGTCTGCAGCTAGTCACTTGCAGGTGGCAAAAACAACAAGAGGAATCAGCAGATTCCTGCCACTGTCATTCACACTGGAGCTGGGTCACTCATGCAATGTTTAACTCATGCACTCACTCATGCAATGTTTAACTTCCTACTGCAGAGGAAGGTTCCCATGGCCAAACACCTATTAGTTCAGCTCTTTGTAGAACCCCCCTGAACAACAGATGGGCCTGCAGCTCATCAGTAGGGATGAGCCGAACACCCCCGGGTTCGGTTCGCACCAGAACCTGCGAACGGACCGAAAGTTTGCACGAACATTAGAACCCTATTAGTTACAATGGACGCGAATGTTCGAAATCTAAAGTGCTAATTATAATGGCCAATATGCATGTTATTGTTCTAAAAAAGGTATCAATGCAAAAAGACGTTTTAAAAACTGACGTTTTTTTTTGGAGCAGTGATTTTAATGATGCATAAAGTGAAAAAAAAAGTGAACTATTCCTTTAAATATGGTACCTGGGGGGTGTCTAAAGTATGCCTGTGAAGTGACATGTGTTTCCCATCTTTAGAACTGTCCCTGCACAAAATGACATGGGTTCGAATCGAACACCGGGCCCATCCCTACTCATCAGTAGAGAGAATAAGAATTTCCATACACTTTGTACAAGTGCAGAGGCCTCATATTATTTCCTCTTCTGGTCAAATGTTCTTTAACTCTTCTGGTTGAGTTTTACATTCCCCTGCAGAAAGCAAAAAATAGAAACCGACATTTCACACATATTACAAACATTATCGGTATTATTTGTGACTTTTGAACGAATGCTGAGAAGTGTGCACAGCTATTTTTTTTATACATCAACCCCTTTGTGTTGACAGATTCAACTCAGTTGCAACCAACCAGGTTACATACATTGTCATTTGAAGGATGAAATATCAACTCTTTAATGCTACAGCCAGAAATGCATTCATGAAGTGTTGGGCATGATGGGAAAAGTGCTGGGAAGAAAAGAGAACAAGTTGAACAAGTACAGCAGAAATGTTATCATTGAATAAATACCTTACAGATTTACTGACTTGATAAGAGGAATCAGTGCAAGAGGCACCTGGACTGGTTATTCTAAGGATAGCTGCAAGCCATCTGCTTTATTAAAACATCCACTTTCTTTATTTCACCAAATAAAACATGCTTCTTGGCTTTCAATATCCCCTTCCCCAGTTCAGGGTGTTAAAAATCTATGTAGAGCTTGTGGCAGTGATGTCATCTGGGTGGATTACATGTCACTTGAAACAAAACTCATTTTATTTGGTGAAATAAAGAAATTGGATGTTTTCACAAAGTAGATAATTTGCATCTATCCCTATAATAACCACTTTGGGCGCCGATCAGACCACCTGAGATTCCCACAATGTAACCAGAGTGGGCACCACCGATATATAGAGAGTGACCACGCTGACCCTGAATGGAAACAAGTTATCTTCACCCTTGCACTTGGAAGGCCCCTATGTTCCACACTCTCTTGTGTGACCACCACCTCAAAAGTCTACTTTGATCTTATTTCCTCTTACTGTGGAACATACTCTCCATGGGTTATCTACTACTATATAAGGGCTCTCCTGCCTCCCTCTCATTTCTTTTTCAGTGGACATGTTGAGCTATACCAGAGACCCTTAGCCAGCTCTTCAGGATCCTTTGGTCCATGATCAACCACCACACCCTAGACCCTACGTTTACTAACTCATTGGTGGTACACATAGGTACAGTGTATGCATGTAAAGCATCCTCCAAAAGTAACTGCTATAGAGTGCTGCAGTAGTGGTCATAGGACCTTAACAGAGGCTCAACCCTTACACTCTATTATCTCTGTTATCCTTTATCTCCATTTAAAAAGGTGTATCTCCAGAGAAAACCTTTTTATTCAAAAAGAGTGGGGAAGGACTACAACTTTTGACAGGTTTTTAGGTTTGGCATTGTGCAGTGTCACTGCTGAGCTAGGCACCCACACCTTAAAAAAGGGGATATATAAGGTTTGATGTATTATATGTTTTTTGGACTCAGAGATCTACCTTGCATCCTTGCTTTTCTATATCACAAGCATTGCACAGTGGTGATGCAGCATTCCCCTGCAAAGAGCTCAGATAACCCACTACCTGGAATACCCTCCCATGTGGATAATTCTGATGTTGAGATTGTAGAAACTTAAGATATTTGATTTCCTTCCAACCCCACCTCTGCAGTTGGAAGTGATACAGTAGAAGATTTACTTCAGAAATATAAAAGATTAAGAAATTATTGTATTGACCTAGAACTTTATGGCTGCATTCTATCAAAGTATTATAGAGTCAAGAGAATACCTAGAGGATTTAGAAGTCACGTCCAAATAAATATGGGCAGTAGGGATGAGCCGAACATCCCCTGGTTCGGTTTGCAGCAGAACATGCGAACAGGCGAAAAAATTGGTACGAACACGCAAACAGCGTTAAAGTCTATGGAACACAGACATGAAAAATCAAAAGTGCTAATTTTAAAGGCTTATATGCAAGTTATTGCCATGAAAAGTGTTTAGGGACCCGGGTCCTTCCCCAGGGGATATGTATCAATGCAAAAAAACGTTTTAAAAACGTCCGTTTTTACGGGAGCAGTGATTTCAATAATGCTTAAAGTGAAACAATAAAAAAAAAAAAAATTCCTTTAAAAATAGTGCCTGGGGGTGTCCTTAGTATGCCTGTAAAGTAGCGCATCTTTCACATGTTTATAACAGTGCCACAGCAAAATTACATTTCTAAAGGAAAAAATGTCATTTAAAACTGCTTGCGGCTATAATTTATTGTCGGATCCCAGGAATATAGATAAAAATACACCCACAAAAATGGCATGGACCCTTCAGGTCTGGTATGGATATTAAAAATGGCGTGGGGTCCCCCAGGCCCCCAGGCACTATATACTCTGAACAGAGTACTATATGGCCTGCACTATATACTCTGCAGAAAATTAAGCCTTAGGTGTTGGTGGTACCAGAACACTGTATGCCCTCACAGTTACTCTTGTTGGGCGCAGGAATGGGCCCTGCTGTGAAATATTATATCTAGAATTATAATTACATGCCCCTGTTAAACAGGGACAGAAAAATTGGGCCTTTGGTTTTGGTGGCCCCAGACCACTGTAAGTCCTCAGAGTTACTCTTGTTGGGTGCAGGAACGGGCCCTGCTGTTAAATATTCTATAAAAAATTGTAATTACATGCTCCTGTTAAACAGGGACAGAAAAATTGGGCCTTTGGTTTTGGTGGCGCCAGAACACTGTAAGCCCTCACAGTTACTCTTGTTGGGCACAGGAATGGGCCCTGCGTTGAAATATTAGATCAAAAATTGTAATTTCTGTACATGCCCCTGTTAAACAGGGGCAGAAAAATTGGGCCTATGGTGGTGGTGGTGCCACAATACTGTTACCCCTCACAGATACTCTTGTTGGGCCCAGGAATGGGCCCTGCTGTGAAATATTAGATCAAAAATTAATTTTAATTACATGCCCCTGTTAAACAGTGCGCCTTTTGTGGTGGTGGTGGTGGTGTCCTAAACCAAAAATATTGTTGGAAGCTAGCATCAACAAGATTGAGGAGGAATAGCATAGTCAGCATAGGCAGTCTACAAGGCATCCCACATCCATAGCAAATTCAATCAGTTACATCAGCATCAGGTGCTTGATAGCTGCTGATCCAAGACTGATTCATTTTTATGAATGTGAGCCTAGCAATGGAGTCTGTGGACAAGCACACTCTTTGATCCGTTACAAACCCTCCAGCAGCACTGAATGTGCCTTCAGAAAGCACGCTGAATGCAGGGCAGGCCAGTAGCTCATTTGCAAAAAGAGCAAGTTCTGGTCAGTGGTCCATCCTCAAGACCCAGTAACCCAGAGGATGCTCTGTTGGAAAGGTCTCCAAGTCTGCTCTAGCCCCTAGATATTCCTGCACAATGTAAGGCAGATGCTGGTGATGGTTACTTGAATTGATCAGACCTTGGCACTGAGGACTAAAACATTTTTAAACCACTTTGTGAAGATTTGGATGCTCAATGACCAGAGCACTTTTTACAATTTGTCACTGCGCTGCTTTAACTGGTAATTGTGCGGTCATGAAATGCTGTACCCAAACAAACTTGCATCCTTTTCACCCCACTAATAGAGCTTTCTTTTGAAGGTATTTGATTGTCTCTGTGATTTTTATTTTTTGATTAAAATGGAAAAAGAACAACAATTTTGAAAAAAAATATATATTTTCTACTTTTTGTTATAAAAAAATCCAATAAACTCAATTTTAGTCATACTTTTAGGCCAAAATGTATTCAGTCACATGTCTTTGGTAAAAAAAAAATCAATAAGCGTATATTTATGGGTTTGCACAAAAGTTATAGCGTCTACAAACTAGGGTGCATTTTCTGGAATTTACGCAACTTTGAGTTTATGACTGCTTATCTCATTTCTCGAGGTGCTAAAATGGCAGGGCAATACAACCCCCCCCCCCCAAATAACCCTATTTTGGAAAGTAGACACCCCAAGGAAATTGCTAAGAGTCATGTTGAGCCCATTGAATATTTTATTTATTTGTCACAAGGGCAGCCAAGCACCCATGGGGGCTAGCATCGCGGCGATCGGTGGTGTGGTTTGTCAGTCTGATACACCGATCTCGGTAAAGAGCCTCTAACGGGGGCTCTTTACCACATGATCAGCCGTGTCCAATCATGGCTGATCACAATGTAAACAGGAAGAGCTGTTTATCAGCTTTTCCTCACGCCTGTCTGACAGATGCGTGTAGAGGAGAGCCGATCGGTGGCTCTCCCTACAGGGGGGGGGGGTCTGCGCTGAATGTTTTTTAGCGCAGCCCCCCCGCTGATGCCCACACTGGACCACCAGGGACACCACCAGGACCACCAGGGATGCCCATAACAGATGGATGACCAGGGATGACACCCTAGACTGCCAGGGATGCCAGTAAGTGTCCAAATAATTCCAATCAGTACCCACACATCTTGCCAGTGTCAGTCAGTCAATGCCTGCCAGATGTCTCCTCATCAGTGCCATCTATCAGTGTCCATCAGTGCCATCCATCAGTGTCCATCATTGCCACCTATCAGTGGCCATCAGTGCCCACCTGTCCATGCCAATCAGTGCCCATATGTGTCCCCTATCAGTGCCACCCATAAGTACCCATCAGTCCCGTCTATCAGTGCCCATCATCAGTACCCATCATCAGTGCCCATCAGTGCCACCTCATCAGTGCCAACTTATTGGTGCCATCTCATCAGTGCCCATCACTGCCACCTTATCAGTGCCCATTAGTGCAGCTGTCAGTGAAGGAGAAAACTTATTTATTTACACAATTTTATAACAGAAACAAAGAAAAACTTTATTTTTTTTTAAATCGTCTTTTTTTATTTGTTGCGCAAAAAATAAAAATGCCAGAAGTGATCAAATACCACCACAAGAAAGCTCTATTTGTGGGAACAAAATGATCAAAAAATCTGTTTGGGTACAGTGTAGCATGATTGCACAATTGCTATTCAAATTCGACAGCGCTGAAAGCTAAAAAGTGGCTTGGGCAGGAAGGGACAAAAGTGCTTGGTATTGAAGTGGTTAAGGTCATCCCACTTTCACGGGCACACAACTGCGGCGATCAGTGATGCAATCTGTCCCTGGGACACGGAGCATCACTGATCTTGATAAAGAGCCAATGACGAGGCTCTTTATATATGTGATCAGCTGTGTACAATCACAGCTGATCACATGTAACCAAGGAAGTGCCGGTTATCGACTTTCCTCTCCTCACACTGACAGCGTGGGGAGGAGAGGAAAGCTGATCAGTGGCATTTCCTCACAGGGGAGACCTGCACAGATATTCAGGGCACTGATCATCAGTGCAGCCCCAACAGTGCCCATCAGTGATGCCAGTCAGTCCTGCCTTTCAGTGCTCATCAGTGCTGCCCATCAGTGCCACCAATCAGTGCTCATCAGTGCTGCCAATCAGTGCCCACACATGCCGCCTATTAGTGCCCATAAGTGCCGCCTATCAGTAATCATCAGTGCCACCTCTCAGTGCCCATCAGTGCTGCATATTAGTGCCTCCTTATCAGTGCCCTTTGGTGCCATGTCATCAGTGCCCATCAGTGCAGCATATCAGTGACCATCAGTGAAGCCTCATCAACACACATCAATGAAGGAGAAAAAAATGAACTATTTACAAATTTTTATAACAGAAACTAAGATAAACTTTCTTTTTTTTTTCAAAATTTTCTGTCTTTTTTGTGTTTTTGTAGCAAAAAATTAAAAATACTAGTGGTGATCAAATACCACCAAAAGAAAGCTCTATCTGTCTAAAAGAAAATGATACAAATCTTGTTTGGGTACAGTGTTGCATGTCTGCGCAATTGTCATTCAAAGTGTGACAGCGCTGAAAGCTGAAAATTGGCCTAGGCAGGAAGGTGGTAAAAGTGACCAGTAGGCAAGTAGTTAAATGCATCACTTTTTTTATATATATTTGGTAACAGCAAAATGGTTTGCAAACCTGAAGTTTATATCAACACCTGCTTAAGTAAGATGTCTTAGCAGTAATTAGGGTTGGATGAACTGGTTATTTAAGAATTAATTAGAGGAACGTGAATGCCATGCATGTTGGTTGCTCTCAGGAATAGACAGCATATCATTTTAATTTAATGCATCAGTGATGCTTAATTTGCTGATTTTGCTCTGTGTGTATAGTAATATATATATACAGGAACGGTCCCTCGCTGAGCAGAGCGGAGCCCGTACACGGACACGTCTGTGTGAAAGGGCCCTTATGTGGGAAAACAATCCGGAAAGTGCGTATAATGATGTAGTGAAGTAATGAGAAATAATGTAGTAAGGGCCCCATTATGGAAAGTGTTGAGATTACAAGCGGCCCTTTGCCCCATATGTAGGTATATGTGGCCTATAGTCATAGGCTAAAAGGAGGTGAGAGGACCTAATGGAAGGGTGTCTAACTATATAGGAGACATGGGTGCCCTGGAAGGTGGGCCACCGTAAATGCACAGATAGAACACCATTGCAGAACTTGCCAACAAAAAGACCCATCCATTAAATTTAAACTGCATAAACAATACAAAGTTAAACTACAACAGTGTCAGAAACCATGAAATCAGACCGAGACAGAAGTACAGTTAAATCACACTTGTTTAATAATAAAAGTAAAAAGGACAAACGTAGTCAAAACATAGCCAAAGTTCAGTAACCAAAACAGATAGTCAGCCAAGCCAGAAGTCAGGGATCAAAGTAGTGGAACAGCAAGCAGGATATGGAGCCAGAAGGGATGTCAGCAAAGCCAGTCTTTAAATAGGAACACAGGAGATGTTTCTTGTAATGTTGACCAAGACGAAGGCAGAGCTTCTCTGGACTGGACGGCTTAAGTAGGCAGGAATTATGAGCAGGATATCAACAACAGCTGAGTAACTGTGGAAAGAGATAGGAGATGGCAATCAGCCGACAGCTGAGCAGCCAGCTCAATGAAGGAAGGGCTGAGTCCAGCCCTGACAGTACCCCCTCCTCAATGACCTCAATGACCCCTCCCCCTTGGAGGACCCCCAGGCTTGAGGGGAAAACGTCTATGGAAATCATGGAGGAGGACAGGGGGATGTACATCTGAGGATGAGACCCAAAAGCGTTCCTCCGGATCGTACCCTTTCCAATGCACCATGTACTGTATGTGCCCACGGAACCTACAGGAGTCAACAATGGACTGCACTTTATATACCTCATGGTTCTCAACCTGTATAGGGTAAGGACGTGGCACCTAAGGAGACATGAAATACATTTGAAATATGCATATTAGAAGGAAGGTCAAATGTGTAAGCCACTGGGTTAATCCTTCGAAGAATACGGAAAGGCCCAATAAAGCAAGGTGTGGACTCCAGTGAGGAAACACGAAGTCTGAGATTGCGAGATGACAGCCAGACCCTGTCCCCAACCTAGTAGGAAGGCGCAGGCAGGTGTCTGCGGTCAGCATGGAGTCTGTACCTATCATTAGCATGACGAAAAACATTGTGGAAGTGGAACGAAGACCACAAAGCTCCTAATGCAGGAATGCACTGTGGAGTCAGGCAACATAGAAGGTTGGAAACCATAATTCGCCATAAACAGGGACAATCGGGAAGCAGAATTCAAGGCACTGTTGTGAGCACGGTAAAAGGTCTGACCATTTGTTATGATGGTCAGAAATATAGAAACGCAGGAATTGCTCCAAGGACTGATTGGCTCGTTCTGCTGCCCCATTAGATTGCGGGTGATACGCATAGGAAAAAGCAAGCTGAATTCCCAACTGTGCACAAAAGGCTCGCCAGAACCGGGACACAAACTGACTACCCCTGCCCAAGACAATCACCTTGGGTAGCCCATGTAAGCAAAAGATCTCCCAAGCAAAATTGGAAGCCAGTTCCTTAGAAGTGGGCAACTTCTTAAGTGGAATACAATGACACCGAACCGGTCAACCCCCATAAGGATAACTGTGTTGCCCTGGGTGTTGGGTAACTCCACAAAGAAATCCATAGACAGGTAAGTCCAGGGCCTCTCTCCATTGGGTATGGGTTGTAGGAGGCCCACTGGAAGGTGTTGTGGAGTCTTACTCTGAGCACGTACGGAACAGGCAGCTACGAAGGCAGTTACATCAGCACGTAGACTAGGCCACCAGAATTGTTGGGAAATGGCCCAAATTAGTTGATTCTTCCCAGGGTGGCCAGCTGCCTTGGGAGAATGGTAAGTCTGAAGCATGGCAGTACAAAGACTCTCTGGGACAAAGCAGCGGTCACAAGGTTTCTCAGGAGGAGCATGGACCTGACCAACAAGAATTTTGTCACCCAAAGTAGAAGTGAGACTGGTGCGAACCGTTGCCAGAATACGATCAGGAGGAATCACAGGAACTGGAACCGACTCCAACTTGGAAGTGGAGAAAAATTGTTGTGACAAGGCGTCAGCCCTTACCTTCTTAGTACCGGGTGAGAATGAGACAATGTAATTGAAACTTGACAAAAAAGAGCCCATCGCGCCCTTCTGGGAGAGAGGCATTTAGCATCAGACAAGAATGTGAGATTCTTATGGTCAGTAAGAATGTGAGATTGTTATGGTCAGTAAGAATGAGAACGTCGAGGAGATGTCTCCATTCTTTCAGGACTAAAATGATCGCCAACTGTTCTCTGTCACCAATCTCGTAATTGCACGGCGCAGATGACAATTTCTTGGAAAAGTAGCCACAAGGATGCCTAGCGCTCTCAGAGGTAGGACGTTGAGACAGAAAGGCGCCAACACCAGTCTCAGAAGCATCAACCTCAAGGATAAACGGTAACGTAGGATCAGGATGTGCCAACACAGGAACAGAAACAAAGGCAGCCTAGAGACTCTCAAAGGCCTTAATGGAGACCAACAGTGAGTTACTGTCCTTTCTGGTCATATCAGTCAGGGGCTTGACCAGAGATGAGAAGTTACGAATAAACTTCTGATAATAGTTTTCAAAGCCCAGGAAATGCAGCAGAGGACGTAAACCCATGGGTCAGGGCCACTGTAGCACTGTTTCTCTGGGTCCATCGAAAAACCAGCAGTGGAAATGACATAGCCCAGGAATTTAACCTGTTCACGATGGAACTCGCGCTTCTCCAGTTTACAATAGAGATTGTTCTCTCTTAGTTTATGAAGCACACGACAGACATCTGTGTAGTGGCTCTCCAGGGACTTGGAAAATATAAGGATATCATCGAGATAAACCACCACACATACCTGCAACAAATCTCGGAGGGCACTTTGTTAATAAATTCCTGGAAAACTGCTGGGGCGTTACAAAGGCCAAAAGGCATTACGAGGTACTCATAATGGCCTGTTCTGGTATTAAATGCAGTTTTCCACTTGTTGCCCTCCTTAATCCTCACAAGATTGTATGCCCCTCTCAAATCCAGCTTCATGAAAACCGTTGCTCCCTTGAGGCGGTCAGATAACTCCGTAATCAACGGAATCGGATAGGCATTCTTAATCGTGAAACAATTGAGACTCCTATAATCAATACAAGGTCTCAGTTCACCACTCTTCTTCTTCACAAAGAAGAAACCAGCAGGAGACGAGCATTTGCAGATGAAACCACGAGAAAGTGCATCTGCAACATACTCCTCAATGGCCTTATCCTCCAAGACTGACAAAGGGTAAACCCGGCCAAGAGGGGGTATGGCACCAGGTTGAAGGTCAATTGTACAATCATACGGCCGATGTGGAGGCAAACTACCGGCTTGACCTTTGTCAAAGACATTGCTAAAATAGCGGTACTCCTCCGGCAGGGAGGAGAGTGAAGAGGTGCACAGGACCTTGGCTACCTTCTGAAAGCATGTCTCACTGCATTGTGGTGACTAGGAGATAACCTCAGCACAGAGCCAATCAAAAGAGGGGCTGTGCCTCTGTAACCAAGGATAACCAATAACCAGCGGAAACTCAGGTGACTTGGATTTGGATTATCTCATGGTGAAGAGCCCCTACGGCCATGGACAACAGAACGGTCTCATGAGTCACATAGGCAGGCTGTAGAGGTCTCCCGTCAAGAGAGTCAATGGCAAGTGGAGTGTCACGCAGCTGCAGTGGAATCAAGTGCTTTGATACAAATGCAGCATCAATGAACAGGCCTGCAGCCCCAGAGTCAACTAAAGCCTGTATCTCGACGGACGACTCAGCCCAAGAAAAGGTGACTGAAACCAGGGGCTTATCCTTCTGGATAACTGGGGATGAAACAACGCCACCTAAGGTCTGTCCATGACAGGACCCCAAGGTTCGGGCGTTCCCTGTACGGGTAGGACAAGACTTCAAAAAGTGACCTGCCTGGCCACAATAAAGGCACAATCTCTCCCTTCTCCTAAAGGTTCTCTCATCCACAGAGAGACGCGTGAAACCCAAGTGCATGGGTTCACCTTCACTGCCCAACTCGGTACCAGGAAGCATCTTCTCCAGCTCAGTGGGTATATATTGGGCTGCCATCTAATCCTTGATGGTATCCAAGAGACCATGAGAAAAAGCAGCCATGAGGGCCTCATTGTTCCACGCAACCTCTGCTGCCAGAGTATGGAATTCAATGACTGACCCACGCAATGATCCAGTTCATCCAATCTGGAAAAAATATTACCAATAAGTGGATTGACTGCATCTTCTATATTCATGGCCTTTGCCTACTGTCAGAAACCCTGAAATTAGACCGAGACAGAAGTACAGTTAAATCACACTTGTTTAATAATAAAAGTAAAAAGAACAAATGTAGTCAAAACATAGCCAAAGTTTAGTAACCGGAACAGATAGTCAGCCAAGCCAGCAGTCAGGGATCAAAGTAGTGGAACAGCAAGCAGGATATGGAGCCAGAAGGGATGTCAGCAAAGCCAGTCTTTAAACAGGAACACAGGCGATGTTTCTTGTGATGTTGACCAAGGCGAAAGCAGAGCTCCTCTGGACTGGGTGGCTTAAGTAGGCAGGACTGACAAGCAGGATATCAACAACAGCTGAGTAACTGTGAAGAGAGATGGGAGCTGGCAATTAGCCAACAGCTGAGCTGCCAGCTCAGAGAAGGAAGGGCTGAGCAGCCCTGACAAACAGTTATCATGGTAGGACCAGTTAAATCAGAGACTACAGGGGGGGCTGGGGGGAAGGGATTCGATGGGAAGAGGTGAGTGGAGGGAGAGTGGGAAGGGAGAGAGAAGGTAGAGTGAGGGAAGGGAGAGGGTGGTAGGATAGGAGAATACTTTGCATCATTCCGAATGTGTAAAGCTTTCCCTGAATGGGCACCTGTGTTGAGCAACCAACTTCCTGGATTCACAATGCATCAGGCTGCCCACTTATCACGGGACCCAAAAGCAAGTGGAGTAACAATAGGGATCAGCTATGCATTGTAGATACATAGTTACCTTGGTCCAAGCTGGACCAAGGTAACTATGTAAAAATATGCCATACTTGGATTTCTTCTTCAAGTAAAGATAAGTTCTGGACCATAGTGATAAACCTGATTTCATATTCACAGAATCAGGAAACATGAAATCAATCGCATATGCTCTCTTCAGTTTACATATGGGACAGCATTTGTGGTATGGATTGGGGCCGCAATTTTATGTAAAAATAAATCCTCTGTGCAGCACTTGGAATTTAGTTTCCCTCCAGGTCTTATTTATGGTACTATTCCAGAAAGCTCTGCAAACTAAAGCACAGATGTCATCTGCTTGGAAGTCATGTTGCCATTGTGAACATTTAGTTATTCCAGTGTTATTAGAAAAGTTGTGTTGTGGTGCAGGTATAGTGAAGCAATGGAGGAGGTGCAGCCTCATAATATAGAGAATTTGAGTCTTGTAGAGAGAGAAGGGAAAGCGCTTTGCACTTTTCCAATAGTGCGTTAGTTGGGAATAGTATAAAAAAAGGGACCTGGGGTATGTTATATTATGTACATTAAGCTGGAAAAAAGTACAGAGTCTAGAGTGTCTCAGTCAAATAGATAACCTATTCTGATAATCTCAGCGTGTTACTAACTGTGTAGGAACTGAGGATTTACCATTATTTAAAAAAAGAGGGATGAGAATAACATTTCTGCCTGGCTTCTTTCCAAACCACATTTGTGTCTCTGAATAGGGAATTGGTTTTGAGATGGGGGGGGGGGGGCATTTGGATAGCATAGTATGAAGAAGAGCTGTCATTAACCATGGTTTTTCCACGTTCTTCTCAAAGGTAGTGTTGGAGTAGTGTGGTGCCATTTTTGACCAGTTAAAAGCAAGGCACATGAAGCAGACTCAATCGTATGCCCTGATATTGGGGATGTTGGGGCCCCCTTCAATTTGTGGTCCATTTACAAAGTGAGAGGCAGGGCTTTTTTGGATTTGTGGTGTATCTAGCAAGTATCTGGATAAAGGCTCAGTTGCAAGATTAAAGTGTTTGACTTTATGTAGAGACAGGAAACCCAAGCCCCATACATGGTGGCATCAGCATTGCTAGCCTGTTTGCTATGTGTTTGGATAGTATTTCCACATTGATGTTGATAAGAGAAATCAGCCAATATGAACCTGACTATGTGGGATCTCTTTGTTTCTTTGGTAGTACCTCTATGTAAACCTCATTACCCATTGGTAGATAACTCTAACCTCTCCATAAATTGCTATAAACAGCCTGTGATGTGGGCATTATATGGTCTTTCAGGGCTTTATAAAATGTAACTTTGTAGCCCTCAGGCCTTGAAGCCCTTTCTCTGCTAGATCAGCTATAGCTCCAACTTCTTTGGCTGCTGTAATTTCTGAATTAACAGATTCTAACTAAGAATTCTGCAATTCTGGAAGCTATAGACCCTCAAGCAACCAAAAGCTTCTCTCATTTACTGTCCCCGGTGGTGAGACTATGTATTTGGATGGGGGTCTTCCTTCCTCTAGTTAGTCTGGCCAGTAGTCTGCCCAACTTGTCTCCAAAATAAGATTCCACAAGGATTTTATTTACCTTTTTGTAGCAGCCTAGTCTAACCCCATCTTCCTCTTTAGCGCAAACCCAAACAGTTTGGCCTCTGTAAATAGATGTAGTTTCAATCCTTAGATCATACCCCTACCCATTCACCAAAAAAGCAGTGAAATGTAAAAAAAACAAGAGCCGGTTTTTGACAAGTCCTTTAGTAAAAAAAATAGCTCTGTCTTCTCCCCGAGCCGTCTTCTACCGCTGCCATCTTTTTCCAGAGCTCTCTTTTACCGCGCCGCTGTCTTCTTTCTCGCCGCCGATGTCTTCTTCCTTGCCGCCGGTTACCCGCTAAAAACAAAAAAGTCTCCTATTGTTCTGATGCTGTCTTCCTCCGTTGTGACGTCCCCCGCTGTCTGACATCTCTTATGTATCCATGGGGCATGGCCATTATGTCTCCTGTAGAGCCCGCTCCTTGTGACATCCCACCCCCCATGTTGAGGGAATGTGGTCTAGCAGGGGGGCGCTCGCTCATCCCCTCCCTTTCCTGACCTGCAGGGCTGCATGCTTGGATAAGGGTCTGGTATGGATTTTGGGGGGGACCCCATGGCATTTTTTACACAAATTTTTGTGTGGGGGTGTCCCCCTCCAAATCCATACCAGACCGAAGGGCCCTGTTATGGACTGGGGGGGACCCCATGTTGTTTTTTTTGTGATTTTTTTTAGCTGCCAGCAAGGAAGCCCAACTTATCCATTGCTAAGGACATGGCAGCCGGTTTTGCCAAATCGCAAAACGCAAATCGTGGCAAAATCTGGGTAAAACCGCTGTAAAAACACGGTTTCAAAAACATAGAAAGCATAGCAAAAAGCACTGTAGAAACACTGAAAAGCAACGTGCATAGATGTGAATCGAGCCTTAGATTTAGAAGCTTTTTTTTTAGTGTGGACATATTAATAATAATGTTCCTTTTGAAAAAAGCATTTGCAATTTCCCAGAGCAGAGGGTATGGAGGACAATTAGTTGTAGGTGATATATTCCCATCAACCTGCTTTAAAAAAATCTTTAAAAGCTCTTTGGAGGCGTGTGGGGAATCTTCAAAAGATGGTATACATTTTTCGTGGTTCTGTTGTTTCTTTCAATTAAATAAACATGAAAGCCAATTTTTTTTTCACACAGGCTAGTGAACGATGAAAAAAAAATGTTGGCCGGCAAAGTTGGGGCCCTTGAATAAAGCACAACAAGTCCCAGCAGACAACAACGGGTCCCAGAGACAGCAGGGACCATTCGGATTGTGCAATGTCAGTTTTGCATGTGTGCGCTGTAATATGTTTGTTCTGTTGTATGGTCTTATGGCAGCACCATCTTTATGCATTTTTTTAGGGTGTGCCCCCCAAATATCTCTTTTGTCTATTGTATGGATTTTGACCAAATCCTTTTGGGTGGAGCACCCCACTCAGTAAGTACCTCAATTAGTGACCACCTGTATCATGGGTGGAGACCTCATGTTCTCCCATATAGAGGAGTATAGCTCCCTTGGTTCAGAGAAGCAGGATCTCCCGATCTATGGATAGTGTAGGACCCACTAATCATGGGGTACTTTGTCGCAGTAAGTGGGCTTAAGCACCATATAGCAATATGGTGTGACCAAATCCCCATATTTTTTGATAATGTTTTTTGAAAATGTCTGTCTAGGTGCTTTTAAATAGCCTTGCTGGAGGTAAATGTCAGTTTTGCATGTGTGCGCTGTAATATGTTTGTTCTGTTGTATGGTCTTATGGCAGCACCATCTTTATGCATTTTTTTAGGGTGTGCCCCCCAAATATCTCTTTTGTCATTCGGATTGTGCATCGCGACTCGCTCATGCGCAGTAGGGAACCGGGAATCATTTCCTAATTTCCTTAACGAAGATGGCGGCAGCAGCATCCGAGGACCAATGGACTGTTCGGCCTCTAATGTCGACACTGCTGGACCCTGGGACAGGTAAGTGTCCTTATTTTGAAAGTCAGCAGCTGCAGTATTTGTAAATTTGTTATCTTTTAAAAAAAAAAATTCACGGACTTACGCTTGAATGCCCCGTACACACTGCTGGACTTTCCAGCGGAGCTCCGCCGGACTTTCCGAGCTGTGGACTTGCCCACACACTGTCGCCACTTTCTGCACCGTCTTCTTCTTCTTCTGATGTTGACTCGTCGCTCTCTCTGGCGGAATGGCAGAGACGCGCTGTGTTGTGACTTATATAGGGACAAGGAGGCGGGGTCACATGCTCATGTCACATGGTGACCCCACCCCCTATGATGTCACAGTCCCGGAGGATGCTGGGACTGTGACATCATATGGGGGGCGGGATCACCATGTGACATGAACATGTGACCCCGCGTCCTTGTCCCTATATAAGTCACAACACAGCGCGTCTCTGCCATTCCGGCCAGAGAGAGCGACGAGTCAACATCGGAAGGAGAAGAAGAAGAAGAAGAAGAAGACGGCGCAGAAAGCGGTGACAGCGGCAAGAACAGAAGAAACCCAGGAAGACCCCCGAAGGTGGATCGAGACCCCCAGATGACGGCAGCGATGACGAAGAAGAAAGCCGGGCTCCTCCGCTCGGTAAAAGAGCTAGGTAAAAGAGCAGAAGAGAGCGGAGGAGTCCGGCGAGAAGACCCCCCAAGACAGAAGAAGACCCCGGGAGCAGTGCAATAAAATATTTAAAAAAATGGTGTGTTTTTTTTATTGACACTTTTACACCTTAGCTGAATGGGTAGGGGTACATCGTGTGTACGAGGCATAAGACCCCTTTCACACCGCCCATAGTGTCGGCGGTAAAATGCCGCTATTTTTAGCAGTGTTTTACCATCGGATTTGCGGCGCATTTCGGCCGCTAGCAGCAGCCGAGAAAGGGTTAAACCCCCCAGTAAAACGCTCCTTCACCGCTCCGTCACCGCTCCTTCACGCTCCTTCACCGCTCCAAAGAAGCTGCTGGCAGGACTTTTTGTGATGCCCTGCCAGCGCACTACAGACAATGGTGCAGCAGTTTTAGGGCAGATTGCAGGCGCTATTTCTAACGCTTTAGCGCCTGCAAAACGCCCTTGGTGTGAAAGGGGTCTCAGAAAACTTCAGAACTATTTCACAGATCCGTGAAATAAGAAAAGTCAGTGGCCAAGAGGCCTATCACCACAGTAGGCACTCTCAGAACTACAAACGTTTCCATGTAGGTTTTCAAAATGACCCGCCCTTGCAAGCTAACGCCAAGCAGTAGTAGCCAATGGCTCTTTTCTGATGATCAGGGGTCTACTTATGGTCACAGTCACTCACCACGTCCAGCAAGTGAAAAACTGATCCCCAGTGGGGGTTCTCAGGATCCAGGTCCCCTCACATGCAGCATTGTAAAGAGCATAATGGCAGCAGCAGTCTTTGATCAGCACTCTTTATTTGGGCAGCAATGCATCAGATAGCTGCAGCAAACTCTGGCCACACACCACTGTCCCCCCTTCACTGAAACTATGTGGTGCTCTCTCCCAGCTTCTCAGTACAGGATCTGGTTGCACATGGTCCCCTCAGTGGCTTCCTCTCGCGCATTCTCCAGGTTGGTGACACAACACAGCTCCCTTCTGTAGCAGCCCAGTTCACTCCCCCCCCCCCCTTGCTCTGTTGCATCATCCAATCATTCATTGACCCAGCCAGGATGACTACCCATCTGCACTGGAGGCACTCCATAAATGAGCATTGCAAAGCGGTCTCCTTAAAGATGGCCACTGCACTTTTGCATTAATGAATATTCCGTTTAATCCTGTCCACAATGCTGAAGGATAATACAGCAGCAACAAAGGAAGAAGTTCTGCATCTTTTTGCATAGTTTCAATGGACCAACTAGGACCAATGTAAGTGTGCATGTGTCATACCTGGTCGATCCCGACGAAAGCTGGAAATCACTGTAGTAGACATTACTACCACACGGATCACTGCTAGCTCCTGGGAACCACTTGAAGCAGCTGCCCTGCTTCTTGAGTGAGTGGCCTCCTATGTCCATTGATCAGCAGGGTAGCTGCTCAGCCAGATCCAGAAACTAGCAGGGGACAACAGTAAGAAATAAAAAAGAAAGTACTGTAGTGCAAATAGGGACTTCCTTGTTTCCTGATATGTTATGTGCACATTGGGAGTGGTGCCTTACACATAGGACAGAAGATATGTGCCACCTCACTATTGAAACCAAAAGGTAGTCTCCGGAATCAGGTGTTTTATAAACCAGCAATAACAGCATTAACAAAAAGTACCCTCTTGTGACCAAACCAAAATCATTAACGAGAATAACAGGTGGGTGAAGGTGAAAACAGAGAAATATAAGAGTGGTTTTGAAAGAATCTATGATGTTCCAGTTTTAAGGTGGTGAACTGTCCAGGGAAGGCAATGAAGATGAGCGAAGTTGTCTGGATCGTTATGCCTGTATTTGTTAACATTGCTCCAGTCTTGCAGATGGTACCATTTGTGAATAACATAGCCTCCTCTGGTAATACAGGGTAAAACTGGATCTGGTGACAAAATAAAATTGTGCAGACTTTTGCAAACAATCTTCTCTTGCTGCTTACTTCTGCAGAATAATCCACAAAAATAAGAAGGTTATGTAGTTTCAATTGGAAAGATTTGGCATTGAAAAATGTTCCTAGAAGGTCCAGTCTATCAGTTCAGATACTTCACAATTACTGGGTAAGAGAATGTTGCATTTTGTTTCAGTTGCCTCACTCTGTGTACTTTTTGCACTTTGCAGCAGATAACTAGATCCAGCAAGAAATATATGCTTTAGTAGCTGAGAGGTGGACAGTTTGACACTCCATAATTCTTATACCCTATCCAAGTTGTTTCCACCAAAAAAACAACAAAAAACAGCCTATGGACTGATTCCTTGTGTCTGGATGCAAGTTGGAAATGTGCATTGCCTGGTTGTGCAGGAATAGGGGGGATCAATATCCAGTGGTTCCTGTAGGGGTAGCTCTACACATATTTCACCAATGGCTTGCTGTGCCCTAGCCAGATGATCCTCCAGTGAGGAAAGTCTCAGCTTCAGGAGGTTGTGGTGTATATGGTCTGAATACCTTTAAAAACTGCTGTGCACATGGTCTCTTGGATAGTGGGTTTTATGAGTTTTGTCACATTGTGTCGCTGGTTGTCCAGTCTAGAGTCCTCAGTCTTCAGTCCTCGGGTGTTGCTAGCAATAAGAACTGCTGGGAAGACACCTTGGGCCTTTTTTGGGTGGATGGTTTTGAGACAGGGCTCTTTTAAATGGCCTAGGAACTAGTTCCTCCCCAGGTGAACCTTAACAGGTCTGTGTGTAGCTGTGGTGGATGCTTTGACAGGCTCCATTATGCTAAATGGAGGTTTACAGTGCCTTGTAGCCAGAGCTCATTAAAGGTGTGTATCCGGATGGGGCGGCAAATCTGGAAGTCATCATAAATTCCCTTTAGTAAAAATCTTCATTGCGTATCAGGACTGTTCTATGATGCTCTTCACATTTGTGGTTTAATTGTTTTGGGGTTGCTATGAAAATAATATGTAGCCATTTTTTGGGAATTTTCTCACCTTGATAATTTTTGGGGATTGCTATGAAAATTGTTTGTAGCCTTTTTTTGTGAATTTACTCACCTTGGTAAATGCCTCTTATTATTTGGGAAAACTTTATTTTTTTCCCTACCCTTTTTAACATGCTCAGTTAGAATGATATCAGTGCAAGTGGTCTTGTTGTTAGCCAAGCTTTGTATTGATTTCATTATCTCATAATTAATTATTTCTACAGAATGCAGTTGTGGGACATCCTTTCACTTCTCTATAGTACTTCCATGTATTGTTTCCATCTGCTGTGTATCTCACTCTCTGGTGTTAACACATTTATTTATTTATTTATTTCATTTCAATTCTATGTCCTTTATTAAGCAGTATTACACCCAAAAGCAAGCATTTATTATATTGCAGCTTAACAATTCTTAGATGTGATGTCTGCATTAGTTTCCTTTTTTAGGCTTTCTTTCCTTTATTTTCATGTGGTGTTCCACCCATTAATGTTGTTGTTTTTCAACAGAAAAAAACTCTCTGACAAATGTAGCAGTTAGAGTGCTGAGTCAAACCATTTACCACCAATGAGTGTGATTACTTTGATGATCTTTTTTTTTAATTCATGTAAAACCTTTATCCCCCCAAAAAAATAATTGGTATAACTGCATTGTGAGCTGGAGTCTTGCTGTGGAACATTTTGCATTTCATTTGGAAGTCAAGGTCCCAGAGTCTGGAGGAAGAGTGGAGGGGCACAGAATCCAAGTTGCATGAGGTCCAGTGTAAAGTTTCCACAACTCATGATGATTTGGGGAGCCATGTCATCTGCTGGTGTTGGTCCACTGTGTTTTATCAATCCAAAGTCAGCACAGCCCTCTACCAGGAAATTCTAGAGCACTTCATGCTTCTCTCTGCTGGCCAGCTTTATCGAGTTGCTGATTTAATTTTCCAGCAGGACTGCCAATACTTGGGTTATTGATCATGGTATCACTGATTTTTTTCACTGATTTGCCAGCAAACTTGCCTGACCTAAACCCCATAGAGAATTTGTGGTGTATTGTCAAGAGGAAGATGAGATACACCAGACCCAACAATGCAGATGAGCTGAAGGCCACTATCAAAGCAACCTAGGCTTCCATAACACCTCAGCAGTGCCACAGGCTGATTGCCTCCATGCCACGCCGCATTAATGCATGCATTCATGCAAAAGGAGCCCCAACCAAATATTGAGTGCATACTATACTGTACATGGACACACTTTTCAGTAAGACAACATTTCTGTGTTAAAAATCCTTTTTTTTTTAAATTGGTTGCATTGAATTTTGGGTTTTAACTAGATGTAAGCCATAATCATCAAAATTAAAAGAAATAAATGCTTGGAATATATCACTCTGTGTGTAACGCATCTACAGTATATAAAATATATGAGTTTCACTTTTTTTATTGAATTACTGAAATAAATTAACTTTTTAATGAGATGCACCTGTATATACAATGCTTGAAAAAGTATTCATACCCCTTGAAATGTTCCACATTTTGTCATGTTACAACCAAAAACGTAAATTGGGATTTTATGTGGTAGGCCAACACAAAGTGGCACATAATTGTGAAGGGAAGGAAAGTGATAAATGGTTTTCAATTTATTTTACAAATAAGTAACTAAAAAGTGTGACGTGAATTTGTATTCAGCCCTCTTTACTCTGATACCCCTAACTAAAATCTAGTGGAACCAATTGCCTTCAGAACTCACCTAATTAGTAAATAGAGTCCACCTGTGTGTAATTTAATCTCAGTATAAATATAGCTGTTCTGTGAAGCCCTCAGAGGTTTGTTAGAGAACCTTAGTGAACAAACAGCATCATAAAGGCCAAAGAACACACCAGACAGGTCAGGGATAAAGTTGCAGAGAAGTTTAAAGCAGGGTTATGTTATAAAAAAAATATCCCAAGCTTTGAACTCTCATGGAGCACTGTTTAATCCATCATCCAAAAATGAAAAGAGTATGGCATAACTGCAAACCTACCAAGACATGGCCGTCCACCTAAACTGACAGGTTTGGCAAGAAGATCATTGATCAGAGAAAAAGCCAAGAGGCCCATGGTAACTCTAGAGGAGCTGCAGAGATCCACAGCTCAGGAGGGAGAATCTGTCCACAGGAAAACTAGTCATGCACTCCACAAATCTGGCCTTTATCGAAGAGTGCCAAGAAAAAAACCATTATTGAAAGAAAGCCATAAGAAGTCCCGTTTCCAGTTTGTGAGAAGCCATGTGCAAACACAGCAAACATGTGGAAGAAGGTGCTCTGGTCAGATGAGACCAAAATTTAGGTTCTTGGCCTAAAAGCAAAACGCTATGTGTGGCGGGAAACTAAAACTGCAGATCACCCTGAAAACACCATCCCCATCGTGAAATATTTCTCAGCAGAGACAGGGAAGATGGTCAGAGTTTGTGGGAAGATGGATGGTGTCAAATACAGGGCAATCTTAGAAGAAAACCTGTTAGGGTCTGAAAAAGACTTGAGACTGGGGCGGAGGTTCACCTTTCAGCAGGACAACGACCCTAAACATACAGTCAGAGCTACAATGGAATAGTTTTGATCAAAGCATATTCAAGTGTTAGAATGGCCCAGTCAGAGTCCAGACCTAAATCCAATTGAGAATCTGGGGCAAGACTGGAAAATTGTTGTTCACAGATGCTTTCCATCCAATCTGACAGAGCTTGAGCAATTTTGCTAAGACAGATGTGCAAAGCTGGTAGAGACATCCCCAAAAAGACTTGCAGCTGTAATTGCAGTGAAAGGTAGTTCTACAAAGTATTGGGGTTGGGGGTGGATGAATACAAATGCGCTCCACACTTTTCACATATTTATTTGTAAAAAAAATGAAAGCCTTTTATCATTTTCCTTCCACTTCACAATTATGTGTCAATTTGTGTTGGTCTATCACATAAAATCACAATAAAATACATTTACATTTTTGGTTGTAACATGACAGAATGTGGAAAATTTCAAGTGGTATGAATACTTTTTAAAGGTACTGTACCTTAGTTTGTGGACTCTATAACTTTCCTACAGACTACATAATATACACTGATTTGGGTTATTTTCATCAAAGAAATGTAGCAAAGTACACTTTTTTTTAACAGAAAAGTTTTTTATTTTATTAACAAACTAGACAGTACAACACAACATACATCATACAGAGGATCCGACAGTAGGTGCTCAAGTGCACAACAGTATTTAGCATACTAAACAGTCATCAATTCTTATTCAGTTGGTGAAGGATATCGCCAAAGTAGGGTAGCAATATCAGCGGTGAAGGAAGCTTGTGGATAGCTGCACAGGATAAGTGAAGGTATCGGCTGAGGGGGCATCCGCGGGCGTAGGGGGGAGCCCCCCGAGAGAGGCCAGCTCTCCCGAGTGGGACCCCCCCCCCGCCCGGGGAGTGGGGGAGGAGAGGGAAGGACGGGGAGGGGAAGGGGGGGGGGGGACATAATCAATCATATGCATCCACCCAACAAGACCAAACCTTATCATATTTCTGTGGGCAGTTCCTGCTTTCATAAGTAATACGGTATAAGGGTAACACATTATTAATTGCCTTCTGCCATGCTTCCCTGGATGGGGGATCTTTTTGCTTCCACTTGAGAAGAATCTCTCTACGGGCGTAAAATAGGGAATATGTAAGGCACAGTTTGACATATCTATCCCCGGCTATATCATCCAAATGGCTCAGGAGCAGGATCTGGGGATCCAAGGGCAACTCTACCCCGCAAACTGACCCCAGGGTGTCTGCAACCGAGCTCCAAAAAGGAAGCAGCTTGGGACAGGACCAGACCATATGGAAGAAGGAGCCAGTTTCAAGCTCACAGCGAGTGCAGCTGGGACTTGTGCCCGGATATATGCTAGCCAGTCTTTGAGGGGTGTAATAGGCTCTATGTAGGAATTTTAACTGGATGTATCTATCCCTGGCGGCGATCATAGATGGAATATAGGCCGTGAGGCACTCCTCCCATTCCTCCTCCCCCAGGGACGGAATGTCCGCTCTCCATTTAAGCATGGATTTATTACCTTTTACATCATGGGCCGCAGTAAGATAGAGGTATAGGGAGGATAAGGGTTTGTCCAGCGCTCGTGATATCAGGAGGCGTTCTATGGAGTCAGGTTCAAGGGTCATCTGGGAGGGAAATTGGGCCTTAAGAGCGTGTTTGAGCTGCCAGTACCTAAAGAGAAATGGTCTCGGGAGATTATGGGAGGCCTGCAACTCCGGGAACGTAAGTACCGTGCCCCGTGGCATAACATGTTTCAGGGTGGTGATACCTTTTCGTGCCCACCCAGCTTGGTCAGGGATTGTATAGAGGTGTGTGAGTCTGGGGTTACCCCATATTGGGGTGTGGGGAGAGATGCTGGACTTGTCCAGAAGAGCAGCTCTGGAGGATCTCCACACCTGAAGGGTAGTCTTCATAGGGGTAGTGACTTCTGGGCAGGCCTTTGGACCTCTGTACGGAAGGTTGGACAATGCCGCATACGACCCCAACAGGGCTGCCTCCAGGTTGACAGCAGGATTTCCTTTTGGTTGTGAAAACCACCACCTTATTGTCACCAGGACCGCAGCCCAATAGTAAACTAGGAAGTTGGGCATCGCCAAGCCTCCCCCAGACAAAGGGAGGTAGAGTATACTAAGTGCCAGTAAACACAAGTGCAGCGCTAGGGTAGGTAAACAAGTGTCCCTGATTATCACATAAGGTCCCACGGGAATGAACCAGCCCGTGGGTACTACTGTGAGCCAGGAGTATAATAAATGTCCCCGTGAATGGGGGTGCCAGCCGGATTACTCCACTGGTGGATACAAAAAGTGTAGTGATAAAATCTACGTATGGTAATAATAAATGTAAGCAAAACAACAATAGTAAACATAGAGTTCGTATCGTTTGGGGAAGGGAGCGCTGGGTGTTTAACCCCAATGGGCCGTAAACAAAGAGCAAGTCAACCCCTGGTTAAGGCAGGCTTTCACTCAATCGCCTTCAGGTGCCACAACCTAGTGTAACATAGGCTCTTAGCTTGTCTAAAAAAAGTGAAATTCAAAGACAACTTTCTGAAGGGTATGGCATGAATGTGACAGATATAGGGGGGATTTACATAATGCTGACCCTCAGACATATGTCACATTCACTACCATAGGGGCATGCACTGTTTATCCAAAGACAGCAGAGCCACACCAAATGATTGGTATGTGACTGATTCAACCGCACGCCCAGATCCGTAAGCAAATAAAAAGGACAAAACCTTTTGTGCTAAGGTAGGGAATGGCTAGCTGCAAAAGGTGCCCACATCAACCATATGCTCATAAGAAGACATAAAAGTAGTTCTAAAAATAAGGGAAAAAAAGGCAGCAAAGCAGTTCGATTTGCAGTGTCTTCAATAGATGTGATGTGTCACTGGAGATATTCAAGATGTGTGGTCAGCTTAACAGGCTCTAAGTAGATAATATAGGTGGGTACTCTTACCAGAGCTGATGGACTCACGCCTCTCGGAGTGAGTCGACTGGGCTTGTACCGGAAACCCCGGATAGGTGGTGGGTATATTGCAGTCTGCCAAGTTTCACTGGACCGTGTATCCAGGCCTCAATGTAGTCGCTTACCTACAGCTTGGTGGGAGAGCCAGGTCTGAAGACGGGCAGTGGCAATACTTCTATGGAGGATCTATATCCACAGCAGCTCAGGCAGAGAAGGAAACAGAGAGAGAGAAGCAACTCCTCATAGTGTAAAACCAATTTCCCAATTGGCATTTATTGGATAAAAAAGTTTAAAAAGCATTTGCGCAAAAAGTTAAAATGTGGCTTCGTTAGACATCCAACCCTACATGTTTCGCCTCCTGAAGGCTTCAACTGGGGTACTTTTTGCGCAAATGCTTTTTAAACTTTTTTATCCAATAAATGCCAATTGGGAAATTGGTTTTACACTATGAGGAGTTGCTTCTCTCTCTCTGTTTCCTTCTCTGCCTGAGCTGCTGTGGATATAGATCCTCCATAGAAGTATTGCCACTGCCCGTCTTCAGACCTGGCTCTCCCACCAAGCTGTAGGTAAGCGACTACATTGAGGCCTGGATACACGGTCCAGTGAAACTTGGCAGACTGCAATATACCCACCACCTATCCGGGGTTTCCGGTACAAGCCCAGTCGACTCACTCCGAGAGGCGTGAGTCCATCAGCTCTGGTAAGAGTACCCACCTATATTATCTACTTAGAGCCTGTTAAGCTGACCACACATCTTGAATATCTCCAGTGACACATCACATCTATTGAAGACACTGCAAATCGAACTGCTTTGCTGCCTTTTTTTCCCTTATTTTTAGAACTACTTTTATGTCTTCTTATGAGCATATGGTTGATGTGGGCACCTTTTGCAGCTAGCCATTCCCTACCTTAGCACAAAAGGTTTTGTCCTTTTTATTTGCTTACGGATCTGGGCGTGCGGTTGAATCAGTCACATACCAATCATTTGGTGTGGCTCTGCTGTCTTTGGATAAACAGTGCATGCCCCTATGATAGTGAATGTGACATATGTCTGAGGGTCAGCATTATGTAAATCCCCCCTATATCTGTCACATTCATGCCATACCCTTCAGAAAGTTGTCTTTGAATTTCACTTTTTTTAGACAAGCTAAGAGCCTATGTTACACTAGGTTGTGGCACCTGAAGGCGATTGAGTGAAAGCCTGCCTTAACCAGGGGTTGACTTGCTCTTTGTTTACGGCCCATTGGGGTTAAACACCCAGCGCTCCCTTCCCCAAACGATACGAACTCTATGTTTACTATTGTTGTTTTGCTTACATTTATTATTACCATACGTAGATTTTATCACTACACTTTTTGTATCCACCAGTGGAGTAATCCGGCTGGCACCCCCATTCACGGGGACATTTATTATACTCCTGGCTCACAGTAGTACCCACGGGCTGGTTCATTCCCGTGGGACCTTATGTGATAATCAGGGACACTTGTTTACCTACCCTAGCGCTGCACTTGTGTTTACTTATTTTTATACAATTTATGTCTAATTGTTGTGCTAGCAGCTACATTTTATGAAAGTTTGGCGCAATATTTCACAACCTTTTTTTTATACTAAGTGCCACCCTCGGGGTTTTCCCAGCCCAGATAAAGGAGATCACTATGCTATCTAGACGTCGGAAAAATGATCTGGGGATCGGGGTCGGGGTCTGCCTAAAGAAGTAAAGGAATTTTGGTAAATAGATCATCTTTAAAAGATTGCCCCTTCCTACTGGTGTCAATGGGAGGGACTTCCAGACAGAGCACTTCTGCTGGAGTTGTGATAACAGTGGGTACAAATTTTTGTCTAGGTATCCTGCCATGCTGTGTCCTATCTTCACTCCTAAGTAAGTGAATTCGTCCACCCATTTCAAAGGGGTTCCCGTATCAACCTGAGGCATGGATGGACATAAGGGAAATAAGACAGATTTACTCCAATTTATGCGAACTCCCAAAAAGTGTCTGAATTCGTCAAATAGGGCCAATGCCGCCTTTAATGAATCAGAGGCGTCCGCCAAATAAAGGAGTGAATCGTCCGCGTACAATGAGATTTTTTCTGTCAGGTTACCCACCTGTATGCCTTTTATGGATTCGCTAGCTCTGAGAAGGGATGCCAGGGGTTCCAGAGCCAGTGCAAACAAGGCCGGGGAGAGTGGGCATCCCTGCCTAGTACCCCTCCCCAGCGTAAATTCCCCCGAGAGGGTCCCGTTGGTGCGGACCCGGGCCCTCGGCCGGGCATACAGCATCTGGAGCCAAGTCAGGAACCCAGGGCCGAAGCCGAACCTCTGGAGGACAGCCCATAGGTAGCCCCACTCAACCGAGTCGAATGCCTTCTCGGCGTCGAATGAGGCCACCACTCCAACCCCCCTCTCTGAAGCAAGTGCAATGTGTGTGTGTAATCTACGGATGTTTATGTCCGTCCCTCTTCCGGGCATAAAGCCCGTCTGGTCCGGGTGGATTAGGGCAGTGATGACCGTGTTTAGTCTATTGGCGAGGACCTTAGAAAGGATTTTAGCGTCCACATTGAGGAGGGAGATAGGGCGATATGACGAACACGAAGCAGGATCCTTACCCGGCTTAGGGATGACCACTATCACCGCTTCCTGCATTGTGTCCGGCAGGCAGCCACTCCTCATGAACTCCGCAAGTAGGGATTGAAATCTGGGGGCTAACTGTTCCGCATACGCTTTATAAAATTCCACCGGGAAACCATCCGGTCCCGGTGTTTTCCCCGTCTGCATCATTTTTAGTGCTTTTTGTATCTCCTCAGTTTTAATGGGGGCGTCTAAGGTCCTAGCATAAGCTGGGGTGAGGGACGGGACATCTACGTTATCCAGGTAGGTTACCAGGGCCAGGGGGTCGTAATCCACTCGAGAGCGATATAAATTCTGGTAGAAGGAGGCAAACTCGGAATTAATCTCCTCTGGAGTGGATAAGGGGGGGCCGTCAGAAGGTTGGATCTGGCAGATGGTCATACCTACTGTTTGCTCTTTGGAGAGCCAAGCCAGCAGGTGTCCAGTCTTTTCCCCCTGCTCAAATATCCTTTGTTTTTGATGTAAAAGTCTCTTTTGCGTCAGAGCCGTACGCAGCAAGAGAGCCTCCCTGGACAAGGACTGCAACCTAGCATAGGATTGGGGGTCTGGGGATCGCACATACTCAGCCTCTTGCCTCACAACTTCTGCCTCTGTGGCGGTAAGTTCTTTCCTGCGCTCTCTACGAACTTCCGCAATGATGGTCTGATACTGTCCCCTTGAATAGGCCTTGAAGGCATCCCAGACCGAAGCGGCCGAGGCTGTGCCTTCATTCGCCCTCCAATACATCTCCAGTTCCTGGCCATATCTCGGCTCCACCCCCTCATCCGACACCCAGTACCTAGACAACCTCCAAAGTTTGTCCGACTGGGCAGACGAGAGTTCAATGTCTACGAGGAGAGGGGTGTGGTCCGAGATACCCCTTGGGAGGATCTTGACCTCCCGGACCTTGGGGAGCACAGGGCTGCCCACATAGACCAGATCAATGCGTGAAAAGGTTCTATGAGTCGTTGAATGACAGGTATATGCCCTCGCCTGGGGGTTCTTCCAGCGCCAAACGTCTGTAAACCCATACGTGTCGGCCCAGTCCGCCAGTCCCTGGCGTGTCGTGTCAGCAGAGTGGAGTCTATCAATCGCCGCGTCAGGGACTAAGTTAAAATCGCCTAGAAGAACTACGTTGCCCGTGGAGAACTCTGCTATCTTGGTAGTGATAAGGTTTAGTACGTGTAAATAGGCCGGGGGTGGCAAATACAGGCCCACTATAACCCATGGGACATTGTGTATCAGTGCATGCATCACCACGTACCTACCCTCCGGATCCAGAGCCAGGTCAAGGAGCCTGAAGGGGAGTGACTTCAAAACTAGAATACTGACGCCCCGTGAAAATGTTGAATGAGTCGAATGGTAGTGATGCCCCACCCATGGCTTTTTTAGACTAAATGTCTTCTTTCCGACCAGATGTGTCTCCTGGAACACGCATATGTGGGGGTGGTAGGATTTAACAAACTGAAAGACCAGGGATCTTTTAATCGGTGAGTTAAGGCCTCTCGTGTTCCAGGAGAGTATCCTAAGAGAAGACATGAAAGATTTGAGAAAACATTGCAGGATATAATTTAGAGATCACGCTCCTTGTACCTTGTACTCCGGATCCGGTTAGGGTCCCAGGGCCCAACACTGAGTATGCATCCTCAACCATCTTAAAACTGAGCAGTACTGTCAATAGATACAGAAAGAATGTACATATAAACTTGGGAGCTGCAACCGCAGTCCAACTGTAATAATCCCCCCCCCACCCCACCCACCCCCCAAAATCGGGGGAAGGTCTCCATTCCCAAACAAATGTTGGCTCAAAGCCTAACTTGGGGGCAATGTGCAAGAGGTGTCAACCTCCTACTGTGGCTGCGCTGTGGGGCAAAGTGCTCGCTCCACAGAACAGAAGGATTCTTTGGTACATATCACCCGGGTCCCCGGGGGCACACACTTCAGAACATTAGGACATACAGTGAGAAAGTACTTGACAACATCCCAGACACTACAGTCCCATGACCTCCCTTTTGGCACAGCTAGAGTGCCTGCGGATTAACTCCCCCCAAAAGGCAGCTCCGTTGGAGGAACATTAGAAAGAGCCAGCAGTAGTCCCGATCATGTGAAGAGTTATTCAGGATATACCCGTGCCCCCAACTCCCCCCCCCCAAGGTACCGGGTTCCCGCGGGATCGCCCCCCATGAGCAGGTACAGGCAGAGGGAAAAATTCGCCACGAGTGTCTAGAGCCTGGAGTAGCAAAACAGGGAACCGGAGGGGGAGCGTGGCTCGCTCCAGGTTGTCCAGCCAGGAGCAGGCTTAGTAAATCCCCCCGGCTCTGCAAGGCAGGAAGGAAAGGTGGAGATCGTGTACGGCCGGTCCATAAGTCTCTTCAGGGGGGGGGGGGGTGGGGGGGACCGAAACAGAGCCGGGGCTCAGAGTCATAAAACTTCCCCCCGCCTGGGTCCGTAGGAGCAACCAGCAGCAAGCTCAACCATCCATGAGGTGGGGGGGGGAGGGGAACCAGCTGCTACAAGCCCGGGAAGTCAGCAAGCGGGAACCGTCACTCCAACTAGAGTCCAGGAGCTAATATCCATGTCGTAGGGGGCAAAGTGTGGGGATCTGCTGCATAGGCTGGTCATGTACTTCGGTCTGGGGTTGTCAGCATACCTGATGTAAGGTTAGCGGGGGAGAGCTTCTGCCCATGCTGCCGCTTCCCTGGGTGAGGTAAAGAATTGTATCTTCTCTCCGTCTTGAACCCTCAGGCGGGCGGGGAAGAGCATGCTGTACTTGACCCCCTTTTGGCGCAGCAGGCTCCTGACCTGATCAAAGGATTTTCTCTGGCGCTGTGTCTCCACAGAATAGTCCGGAAATATTAGCAGCCTGGTATTTTCAAATTTCAGTTCTCCTTGCTGTCTTGCCGCCCGGAGGACTGTGTCACGGTCACGGTAATGAAGCAGTTTAAATATGAACGTACGCGGTGGAGCTCCCTGGGGACCCCTGGTTGTCGGCATCCTGTGGGCTCTCTCAATAGAAAAGTGCGGGGAAAAACGGGCTTCAGGGAGCAGGGTTGGTAGGAGCCGCTCCATAAATTCCACCGGGTTGTTGCCCTCTGCCCCCTCCGGAAGGCCGAGAACCCGCAGGTTGTTGCGCCTGTTCCGGTTCTCGGCATCTTCCGCCCTTGATTCCAGGTGTTTTACCCTCATCTTCAGGGCCTGGATGTCCCCATGGTGATCCCGCTGTGCGTCCTCTACCTCCGACACCCGCCTCTCCGCCTCCGCCACGCGGTCGCGGAATTTGTCCATGTCCCTCCGTATGAGGGCTGTCTCGATCTGGACATGATCGATCTTGGTGGTTAGCGTGTTTTGGCAGGTCGAGATCGCCAGCATTAGGGCGTCAAAGGCCGCGGTGCCGGTCTGTATCGTGCCGTCCGGCGGGGAGTCCGTCTGGGTCTCCATGTGTTGGGGTGCCTGGGATGTAGGCCGCGTCACGGGTCGGGTACTCACAGTCGGCTTGGCGGTCTTTTTCTGGCCGTACTTCTTCCCCACTGGCATCGCCCGCTGTCTCCGCTTCCACTGCTGATGGATATCTCCTCAATATTGGGTCTGATGTACCCGGATTAAGGCAGGATGGTGAGTCGGAGCCGGGAGCTCTGCTAACACGCGTCTGCTCCCATCGCCATCTTGGACACGCCCCCCAGCAAAGTACACTTTGACCTACATTTATGAAGAACAATTTTTTCTTTGCAAAAACAGCAACGAAGAAAGCATTTTTTTTTCTTCAAAATGTTCAGCCTTTTTTTGTTTATTTAGCAAAAAGTAAAAATGCCAGTGGTGATTCAATACCACCAAAAGAAAGCTCTAGTTGTGTGAAAAATGATAAAAATGTTGTTTGGGTACAGTGTTGCATGACCGTGCAATTGTCATTCAAAGTGTGACAGCACTGAAAGCTGAAAATGGGCTGGGCAGGAAGGGAGTAAAAGTTCCCGGTATTGAAGTGGTTAAAGAAAAAGATGATTTTTTTTGATCTTTTGTTTCAAAGGTAAATAATAATAATCAATCCGTGCTCACGCGCAAAATCAAACTCATACGTAAGTCACACATGTAAACGGGGTTCGTACCACACATGTGAGATATCACTGCAAACGGTGGAGTGAGAACAATAATTCTATCGCTAGACCACCACTGTAACTCTAACTAGGTAACCTGTATACATTTTTAAAGTGTCACCTATGGAGATTTTTAAGTATCGCAGTTGTCTACATTCCACAAGTGTGCGCAATTTTAAAGCATGACATGTTAGGTATCTATTTACTTGGCATAATATCACCTTTTATATTTTACCAACAAATTGGGTTGTATATTATGTTTTTGTGCATTCAAATGTATTAAAGTGTATTTCATTTTTTTATTTTTTTGCGTTTTAAAAAAAACGCTAAATACAATGTAACATAAAACAATTGCAATGATCTCCATTTTATTCTCTAGGGTTTCTGCTAAAATGTTGTCTTTTTTATGTTTGATCAACTTGTTTGTTTTTACAAAATCAAACTGTAATTATCCAAAATGCATAATCCAGCAATAGGACATGTAAGCTTATTTTAGTAATAATAACATAGACACATCCATGATGCAAATCTCCCATTCCACCTCACCCCAAAGGTGCTCTGTTGGATTGAGATCTGGTAACTGTGGAGGCCATTGGAGTACAGTGAACTCATTGTCTTGTTTAACCACTTAAGGACCGCCTCCTGCGTTTATGTTATCCATTTATGTCGGCAGAATGGCACGGCTGGGCACATCAACGTACAGGTACATTGCCCTTTAAGAGCCGTGGGTCGCGCGCACCACTGGCGGCACACTCGCGACCCGGTCCTGAGCTCCGTGACCGTGGCCGCGGGACCCGTGGTCACAGAGCTGAAGAATGGGGAGAGGTAAGTGTAAACAAACCTCTCCCTGTGCTTCCTAATAAGACTGACACTGATCGTCTGTTCCCTGTCATCGGGAAAGACGATCAGTGATGTCAAACGCCAAGCCACGCCCCCCTACAGTAAAAAAAAACACACACATGTCACACTTAACCCCTCCCCGCCCCCTAGTGGTTAACTCCTTCAATGCCAGTGTCATTTACACAGGAATCAGTGCATTTAAATAGCACTTATTGCTGTATAAATGACAATGGTCCCAAAAATCTGTCAAAAATTTCCGATGTGTCCGCCATAATGTCGCAGTCACAATAAAAATTGCTGATCGCCCCAATTACTAGTAAAAAAAAAACTATTAATAAAAATGCTATAAAACTATCCCCTATTTTGCGCAAACCAATCAATAATCGCTAATTGTGATTTTTTTCTACCAAAAATATATGGAAGAATACGTATCAGCCTAAACTGAGGAAAACAAAAGTTTTTTTATATATTTTTTGGGGATAATTATTATAGCAAAAAGTAAAAAAACATTGCATTTCTTTCAAAATTGTCGCTCTACTTTTGTTTATGGCCTAAAATAAAAACCGCAGAGGTGATCAAATACCACCAAAAGCTACCTGTGGGCAGTAAGACTGGACCAACTAAAATATTGGTTCTACGAGGATGACTCTCCTCTGTGGGTAGAACTAGAATGTTCGATACTCCCAACTAACGACCCTCTCGCATTCCTGATGAGTGACCTGTGGATACCCTGGGAAATAAGACACCTACCCCCGATGATCCAGTCCTCTTTACAGGCTTGGAGGTTCATACAACAAGTACACCATGACGACTTTACAGAACTCACTTATAACCTTCCGATCACTCTATTGGGGGCCAAAATACCTACACTGTCTACCACAAATCTTCTCAAACAAGGAATAAACCATATTCAAGACCTATTCGTACATCATACTCCTAGATCCCCAGAACAAATAATAACCACCTACCATCTCCCTGATAATCTGCTATTCTCTTGCATTCGTATTTCCCATTTCCTGAAGGCCCATCCCATACCTAAATTCAACCTACCAACTAAAGTGTGGTAATTCTATGCGAAACAACCACAACCGGCTAAAGGGATTTCATTATTCTACAATCTCCTTCAGCATTTTTCAAAAAACATCAGCCATCAGGAAATGGGAAACAGATCTAAACATTACGTACACAGAAGAGCAATGGACACACGCCTTTGCAGCAATACACAAACACCCACATTGCATTAACCATTGGGAAATGACACTCAAACTTACAAACAGGTGGCACTATACACCCTACAGACTGTCCATTTTCTTTCCGGGCACATCCTCCTCTTGTTGGAGACGTTGCGGACAAATAGGCAACCTCCTACATATATTATGGGAATGCCCAAACATTACTAGTTTTTGGGATACAACTTTTTGGTTGATCTCGTTGGTGGGATACTAACGAAACCAACCCCTCCCCTAGCAATTCTAAACATTGGAATAGAGAAATTCCCTCCAGAATGCAGAGCAATAGCCACGCACATACTGTTGGCAGCCCGTAACCTTATCCTTCGTAACTGGAAAAATTCCACATACATTAATATAGCTGAAGTAATTACTCTAGTGAATAGAAACCGAACCTTTGAACGCCTACTGGCCCTTAACTCTTCGTCATGTAAATCCTTCGATAAACAATGGGAAACGTGGGACGTACAATATAAAAATACCTGATAATACACTTTATTGGCAACAATATCGTGCTCAATTTTGTTATTACTGTATTATTTGCTCAATGTCATGTTCTCCCTATCGCAACTGCTTCCATTTCTTATTCTAGCTGAATAATATAGAGTCATTACAGGATAGCCTACTCTCATCTCCGAAGATGTAAGCTACATTGCCTCAAACTCTTATCCTTGACATTGTATTCTCGCTTTATTTTTCCTTTTAAGCGCTGTGTACTACTATTATTATCTACAATTATTAGCATCTATTATTATTAGAATTCAATATGACTATTTTCTTTTTTTTTCTCTTTTCTCATATATTGATTATCATCTCTGTATCACAGTATATACTTGTTACTTGTTACTATTGAAAAATCAATAAAACACATTGAAATAAAAAGAAAATACCACCAAAAGAAAGCTCTATTTGTGGGGAAAAAAGGACGCCAATTTTGTTTGGGAGTCATGTTGCACGGCCGCGCAATTGTCAGTTAAAGTGATGGTGCATTATCCTGCTGGAAGTAGCCATCAGAAGATGGGTACACTGTAGTCATAAAGAGATGGACATGGTCAGCAATGATACTCTGGTAGGCCGTGGCATTTAAACAATGCTCAAGTGGTACTAAGGAGCCCAAAGTGTGCCGAGAAAATATCCCCCACACTAGTACACCACCAGCTTGAACCATTGATACAAGGCAGGATGGATCCATGCTTTCATGTTGTTTATGCCAAATTCTGACCCTACCATCTGAATGTCGCAGCTGAAATCAAAACTCATCAGACCAGGCAACGTTTTTCCAATCTTCAATCTTCTATTGTCTAATTTTGGTGAGCTTGTATGAATCGTAGCCTCAGCCTGTCTGGCACCAACAACTATGCCACGTTCAAAGCCAGTTAAATCCCCTTTCTTCCCCATTCTGATGCTTGGTTTGAACTTCAGCAAGTCACCGTCACCATGTCTAGATGCCTAAATGCATTGAGTCGCTGCCATGCGATTGGCTGATCAGCAAATTGTGTTACCAAGCAATTGAACAGGTGTACCTAATAAAGTAGCCAGTAAGTGTATACTTCCCAGTTTTGCTCTCCTTTATCCTCTTTGGTGATGATCAAATTAGGAAGATTTATCACTTTTTTTCAGTAGATTTTTCTGATATATGGAGAATCATGCAGTTTAGGATTCTTTAATTTTCTGTCAACTCAACAAATTCTTCTGTATATATTCTGAAAAATTCAAAAAGCTGCACGTTTCTAATTTATTGATTTGCCTAGTTTTCAACCAGTTTGTTTATCACTAATCTTTTTGTCCATTCCAGACACTCTCAGCCAGGGTTCCTGTAGAAGTTTCTAGGAGTTCCTTGAGCCATGACTGGTTGGTGATGGTGCCATCCATCAATCCATTTGATGGAGCCAACTAGTGATGCACGATACCATTACTGGCATCGGTATCTGTGCCAATACTGGGCATTTTCATGAGTATCCGTACTCGCGAAAATGCTCTGATACCGAAAATGACGTCAGCTGGGGGCGGGATGCCCCTTCCTCCCCTCTGGCAGTGGGGTTCGAAGCAGAACGCGCCTTACGTCGCCAGGACAGGGGGCGGGACACTCCTCAGTAAGGATGGGCCCGGTGCTCGATGCGAACCCACGTTCGCATCGAGCACCGGGCGTTCGCTCGCTCTGCGAGCCCAGAACTATTTTGGCCGCTCGCATCACGTTCGTGTGATGCGAGCGGCCCCGCAATGCATTGCGGCCGGCGCGGCCGACGCAGTGCATTGCTGGCTGATGATTGGCCAAGCATGCACTGTGACCCCGCATGCTTGGCCAATCACAGCCCCGGAAAATCGAAGAGCCATAATTGGCTACAGGCAGGACGCCTGTAGCCAATTACAGCTCAGGGGCTGTAGTACACGCCCCCCCCCTATAAAACGCCGCCACGCCGTCTGCGCCGGTCACATGCTGTTCCGGCGCAGATTGAGCAGGCAGATTCTGTGACACTCTGCTGCATTGAGATAGTTAGATAGATTCACTTACAGAGATTGAGTTAGATAGATTCAGTTACAAAGATTGATTGACAAAGAGGGGCTTGTAGTGTGCTCGTGGCAGGCAGGCAGAGCTCCTATATTTTGTTACCAGAAGCACCTATAGGACTTGTAGTGTGTTCGTGGCAGGCAGGCAGAGCTCCTATATTTTGTTACCAGAAGCACCTATAGGACTTGTAGTGTGTTAGTGGCAGGCAGGCAGAGCTCCTATATTTTGTTACCAGAAGCACCTATAGGACTTGTAGTGTGTTCGTGGCAGGCAGGCAGAGCTCCTATATTTTGTTACCAGAAGCACCTATAGGACTTGTAGTGTGTTAGTGGCAGGCAGGCAGAGCTCCTATATTTTGTTACCAGAAGCACCTATAGGACTTGTAGTGTGTTCGTGGCAGGCAGGCAGAGCTCCTATATTTTGTTACCAGAAGCACCTATAGGACTTGTAGTGTGTTAGTGGCAGGCAGGCAGAGCTCCTATATTTTGTTACCAGAAGCACCTATAGGACTTGTAGTGTGTTAGTGGCAGGCAGGCAGAGCTCCTATATTTTGTTACCAGAAGCACCTATAGGACTTGTAGTGTGTTAGTGGCAGGCAGGCAGAGCTCCTATATTTTGTTACCAGAAGCACCTATAGGACTTGTAGTGTGTTCGTGGCAGGCAGGCAGAGCTCCTATATTTTGTTCCCAGAAGCACCTATAGGACTTGAAGTGTGTTAGTCCCATTACACACACAGAGCTATATTTTCTTCCCAGAAGCACCTATAGGACTTGAAGTGTGTTAGTCCCATTACACACACAGAGCTATATTTTCTTCCCAGAAGCACCTATAGGACTTGAAGTGTGTTAGTCCCATTACACACACAGAGCTATATTTTGTTCCCAGAAGCACCTATAGGACTTGAAGTGTGTTAGTCCCATTACACACACAGAGCTATATTTTCTTCCCAGAAGCACCTATAGGACTTGAAGTGTGTTAGTCCCATTACACACACAGAGCTATATTTTGTTCCCAGAAGCACCTATAGGACTTGAAGTGTGTTAGTCCCATTACACACACAGAGCTATATTTTGTTCCCAGAAGCACCTATAGGACTTGAAGTGTGTTAGTCCCATTACACACACAGAGCTATATTTTGTTCCCAGAAGCACCTATAGGACTTGAAGTGTGTTAGTCCCATTACACACAAAGAGCTATATTTTGTTCCCAGAAGCACCTATAGGACTTGAAGTGTGTTAGTCCCATTACACACAAAGAGCTATACTTTGTTCCCAGAAGCACCTATAGGACTTGAAGTGTGTTAGTCCCATTACACACACAGAGCTATATTTTGTTCCCAGAAGCACCTATAGGACTTGAAGTGTGTTAGTCCCATTACACACAAAGAGCTATACTTTGTTCCCAGAAGCACCTATAGGACTTGAAGTGTGTTAGTCCCATTACACACACAGAGCTATATTTTGTTCCCAGAAGCACCTATAGGACTTGAAGTGTGTTAGTCCCATTACACACAAAGAGCTATATTTTGTTCCCAGAAGCACCTATAGGACTTGAAGTGTGTTAGTCCCATTACACACACAGAGCTATATTTTGTTCCCAGAAGCACCTATAGGACTTGAAGTGTGTTAGTCCCATTACACACAAAGAGCTATATTTTGTTCCCAGAAGCACCTATAGGACTTGAAGTGTGTTAGTCCCATTACACACACAGAGCTATATTTTGTTCCCAGAAGCACCTATAGGACTTGAAGTGTGTTAGTCCCATTACACACACAGAGCTATATTTTGTTCCCAGAAGCACCTATAGGACTTGAAGTGTGTTAGTCCCATTACACACACAGAGCTATATTTTGTTCCCAGAAGCACCTATAGGACTTGAAGTGTGTTAGTCCCATTACACACACACAGAGCTATATTTTGTTCCCAGAAGCACCTATAGGACTTGAAGTGTGTTAGTCCCATTACACACACAGAGCTATATTTTGTTCCCAGAAGCACCTATAGGACTTGAAGTGTGTTAGTCCCATTACACACACAGAGCTATATTTTGTTCCCAGAAGCACCTATAGGACTTGAAGTGTGTTAGTCCCATTACACACACAGAGCTATATTTTGTTCCCAGAAGCACCTATAGGACTTGAAGTGTGTTAGTCCCATTACACACAAAGAGCTATACTTTGTTCCCAGAAGCACCTATAGGACTTGAAGTGTGTTAGTCCCATTACACACACAGAGCTATATTTTCTTCCCAGAAGCACCTATAGGACTTGAAGTGTGTTAGTCCCATTACACACAAAGAGCTATACTTTGTTCCCAGAAGCACCTATAGGACTTGAAGTGTGTTAGTCCCATTACACACACAGAGCTATATTTTGTTCCCAGAAGCACCTATAGGACTTGAAGTGTGTTAGTCCCATTACACACAAAGAGCTATATTTTGTTCCCAGAAGCACCTATAGGACTTGAAGTGTGTTAGTCCCATTACACACACAGAGCTATATTTTGTTCCCAGAAGCACCTATAGGACTTGAAGTGTGTTAGTCCCATTACACACAAAGAGCTATATTTTGTTCCCAGAAGCACCTATAGGACTTGAAGTGTGTTAGTCCCATTACACACACAGAGCTATATTTTGTTCCCAGAAGCACCTATAGGACTTGAAGTGTGTTAGTCCCATTACACACACAGAGCTATATTTTGTTCCCAGAAGCACCTATAGGACTTGAAGTGTGTTAGTCCCATTACACACACAGAGCTATATTTTGTTCCCAGAAGCACCTATAGGACTTGAAGTGTGTTAGTCCCATTACACACAAAGAGCTATACTTTGTTCCCAGAAGCACCTATAGGACTTGAAGTGTGTTAGTCCCATTACACACACAGAGCTATATTTTGTTCCCAGAAGCACCTATAGGACTTGAAGTGTGTTAGTCCCATTACACACAAAGAGCTATATTTTGTTCCCAGAAGCACCTATAGGACTTGAAGTGTGTTAGTCCCATTACACACACAGAGCTATATTTTGTTCCCAGAAGCACCTATAGGACTTGAAGTGTGTTAGTCCCATTACACACACAGAGCTATATTTTGTTCCCAGAAGCACCTATAGGACTTGAAGTGTGTTAGTCCCATCACACAGAGCTCCTCTATTTTCTTTGCATAAGCACCCACAGGACTTCTAGTGTGTTAGTGGCACCACACAGAGCTCCTCTATTTTCTTTGCAGAAGCACCCACAGGACTTCTAGTGTGTTAGTGGCATCACACAGAGCTCCTCTATTTTCTTTGCAGAGGCACCCATAGGACTTCTAGTGTGTTAGTGGCATCACACAGAGCTCCTATATATTCTTCTCAGCAGCACCCACAGGACTTCTAGTGTGTTAGTGGCATCACACAGAGCTCCTCTATTTTCTTTGCAGAAGCACCCATAGGACTTCTAGTGTGTTAGTGGCATCACACAGAGCTCCTATATATTCTTTGCATAAGCACCCACAGGACTTCTAGTGTGTTAGTGGCACCACACAGAGCTCCTCTATTTTCTTTGCAGAAGCACCCACAGGACTTCTAGTGTGTTAGTGGCATCACACAGAGCTCCTCTATTTTCTTTGCAGAAGCACCCATAGGACTTCTAGTGTGTTAGTGGCATCACACAGAGCTCCTATATATTCTTTGCATAAGCACCCACAGGACTTCTAGTGTGTTAGTGGCACCACACAGAGCTCCTCTATTTTCTTTGCAGAAGCACCCACAGGACTTCTAGTGTGTTAGTGGCACCACACAGAGCTCCTCTATTTTCTTTGCAGAAGCACCCACAGGACTTCTAGTGTGTTAGTGGCATCACACAGAGCTCCTCTATTTTCTTTGCAGAGGCACCCATAGGACTTCTAGTGTGTTAGTGGCATCACACAGAGCTCCTATATATTCTTCTCAGCAGCACCCACAGGACTTCTAGTGTGTTAGTGGCATCACACAGAGCTCCTCTATTTTCTTTGCAGAAGCACCCATAGGACTTCTAGTGTGTTAGTGGCATCACACAGAGCTCCTATATATTCTTTGCATAAGCACCCACAGGACTTCTAGTGTGTTAGTGGCACCACACAGAGCTCCTCTATTTTCTTTGCAGAAGCACCCACAGGACTTCTAGTGTGTTAGTGGCATCACACAGAGCTCCTCTATTTTCTTTGCAGAAGCACCCATAGGACTTCTAGTGTGTTAGTGGCATCACACAGAGCTCCTATATATTCTTTGCATAAGCACCCACAGGACTTCTAGTGTGTTAGTGGCACCACACAGAGCTCCTCTATTTTCTTTGCAGAAGCACCCACAGGACTTCTAGTGTGTTAGTGGCATCACACAGAGCTCCTCTATTTTCTTTGCAGAAGCACCCATAGGACTTCTAGTGTGTTAGTGGCATCACACAGAGCTCCTATATATTCTTTGCATAAGCACCCACAGGACTTCTAGTGTGTTAGTGGCATCACACAGAGCTCCTCTATTTTCTTTGCAGAAGCACCCATAGGACTTCTAGTGTGTTAGTGGCATCACACAGAGCTCCTATATATTCTTTGCATAAGCACCCACAGGACTTCTAGTGTGTTAGTGGCACCACACAGAGCTCCTCTATTTTCTTTGCAGAAGCACCCACAGGACTTCTAGTGTGTTAGTGGCATCACACAGAGCTCCTCTATTTTCTTTGCAGAAGCACCCATAGGACTTCTAGTGTGTTAGTGGCATCACACAGAGCTCCTCTATTTTCTTTGCAGAAGCACCCACAGGACTTCTAGTGTGTTAGTGGCATCACACAGAGCTCCTCTATTTTCTTTGCATAAGCACCCACAGGACTTCTAGTGTGTTAGTGGCATCACACAGAGCTCCTCTATTTTCTTTGCAGAAGCACCCATAGGACTTCTAGTGTGTTAGTGGCATCACACAGAGCTCCTATATTTTTCTTCTCAGCAGCACCCACAGGACTACCGACTACAATGGCTGGAAGACCGCCAAGGGGAGGCAGAGCGTGCAGAGCCAAGAACACAGGGCAGGCAGGCTCTGTTTCTAGTGGACGTGGCCGTGGACGTGGACGTGGTCGTGCATCGTCATCAGCACGTGGCCATGGGACACGCGCGTCTTTGTTTTCGGCAGCTGGACATGTGGAGCCGCATCATGCTGAAGGCTTGGTAGAATGGATGACCAAGCCCTCCTCATCCTCCTCATCCTCTCTCACCCAGGCTCAGGTACTGACAGAGCATCATCAGCCACCCCTTCCCTAGACCCACCATGTCCTCCTGAGGAGTCCCCCGAACTCTTTGAGCACAGTGTTGGGTACATGCTCCAGGAGGATGCCCAACGATTCGAAGGCTCGGATGACGATACCCAGCTTGAGGAATCTGGCAGTACAGTTCCACCAGCTGCAGCTTACTGCCAGGTTTGCTCTAGTGGTGAAGAGGGAGGGGATGATGAGGTCACTGACTCCACGTGGGTGCCTCAAGGGAGAGAGGATGAGGAGGAGGACGAGGAGGAGGAGGATGCGGCGTCACATGTCCAACGAGGCAGGATGCCCCCTGGAGGCCAGGTAGAGGCCAGCACAGCAACTGTACAACACCGCAGAGCTCCGCCTGTGCAGGGCGCTGCCTCTGCACGTTATCAGAAAAGTTCTTTGGTGTGGGCCTTTTTTGAGACGAGTGCAGCAGATCGCACCACTGCTATTTGCAATATTTGTCTCAAGCGTATCTCGCGTGGCCAAAACATCAGCCGCTTGGGCACCACAAGCATGACCAGACATATGGCGACCTGCCATGCAGCTCGTTGGCAGGCACACATAAAAGACCCACACCAAAGAACTAAGCGGACCTCTCCTTGCTCCTCCTCAGCTGGGATCTCCATCCCCACTACACCTTCAGTCCTCTCTGAAAGCTGCTCTGAGAGGACTGAAGGTGTAGAATTCGGTGTGTCACAACCAAGTACTTGCAGTACACCGACGTCCGAATGCAGCAGGCAAATTTCCCTGCCCCAGCTGCTGGACCGTAGAAAGAAGTACACTCCCAGCCATCCACATGCCCAGCGGTTGAATGCTAGCCTTGCTAAATTGCTAGCACTTCAACTGCTGCCTTTTCAGTTGGTAGACTCGGCCCCCTTCCGTGAGTTTGTTCAATGTGCGGTTCCTCAGTGGCAGGTTCCCAAACGCCACTTTTTCTCGCGGAAGGCGATTCCGTCTCTCTACCGGCATGTGGAGGGCAATGTCCATGCCTCGCTGGACAGGGCGGTCAGCGGTAAGGTGCATATTACCGCTGACTCATGGTCCAGCAGGCATGGACAGGGACGGTACCTTTCTTTCACGGCCCATTGGGTCACTCTATTGGCAGCTGGGAGGGATGCAGGACAAGGTGCAGTAGTGTTGGAGGTTGTTCCGCCACCACGCCTCCAAAACGCGACTACTGCTACTGGTTGTGACACACCTCTCTCCTCCACCCCCTCCTCTTCTTCTTCCTCCAGTGCTCTGTCCTTGGAACCAGCGGTGCTCCGTAGGCGTACAAGGGGCTACGCAAGTACGCAGGCAAAAAGATGCCATGCCGTGCTTGCGCTGGTGTGTTTGGGGGACAGGAGCCACACTGGGCCAGAGGTTCTGGCAGCTCTGCAGGGGCAGGCCGAGAGGTGGTTGACGCCACGTCAGCTTAAGCCAGGAATGGTCGTTTCTGACAATGGCACCAACCTCCTCTCCGCCCTGCGACAGGGGCAGCTCACCCATGTGCCCTGCATGGCTCACGTCCTCAACCTGGTGGTGCAGCGGTTCTTGGGCAGGTTCCCAGGCTTACAGGATGTCCTGAGGCAGGCCAGGAAAGTCTGTGTGCATTTCCGCCGATCTTATAATGCCAGTGCTCGGCTGACTGAGCTGCAAAAGGAGCTGAACCTGCCCAAGAACCGCCTAATATCTGACATGCCCACCAGGTGGAACTCAACGTTGGCCATGCTGCAGCGACTGCACACGCAGCAGAGGGCCATCAATGAGTACCTTTGCGACTACGGCACCAGGACAGGGTCAGGGGAGCTTGGTTTTTTTTCCCCACGTCAGTGGAGCATGATCAGGGATGCATGCACTGTCCTCTCACCATTTGAGGAGGCCACGAGGATGGTGAGCAGTGACAGTGCATGCATCAGTGACACTGTCCCCTCTTGTCCACCTGTTGGAGCATACGCTGCGTGGGATCATGGACAGGGCACTTGAGGCAGAACAGAGGCAGGAAGAGGAGGACTTCCTTGCCTCTCAAGGCCCCCTTTATCCGGACAGTGTTCCTTCTGTCCCACCCATCACACAGGAAGAGGATGAGGAGGAGGAGGAGGAGGAGGAGGAGGAGGATTGTGTGAGCATGGAGGTGGAGCCTGGCACTCAGCATCAGCAGCAGCAGTCTTTTAGGGATGATGTACAGTCCCAACAAGCCAGTGGACTTGTACGTGGCTGGGAGGAGGTGGCTGGCGATCATGTCATCCTCAGTGACCCAGAAGACTCCGGACCGAATGCCTCAGCTAACCTACGCTGCATGGCCTCCCTGATCCTGCAAAGCCTGCGGAAGGATCCTCGTGTTCTTCGGATCAAGGAGAGGGACCATTACTGGCTGGCCACTCTCCTTGATCCGCGGTACAAGGGTAAGGTTGCGGACCTTATCTTGCCGTCGCAGAGGGAGCAGAGGATGAGACATCTCAGGGAGGCCTTGCAGAAAGGTCTGTGCAACGCGTTCCCAGAAACTGGGAGGCTACAAACTCCTGGTCCTGGGCGACGAGTTGCTGAGGCTTCGGTCAGTGGCAGAAGGAGCGGTGGGGAAGGTGGACGTCTGACCGATGCGTTCAGACAATTTTTTAGTCCGCAGCCCCAAGGTATGATCGGTTCCAGCAACCATCGCCAGCGTCTGATATACATGGTGCAGGAATACCTTGGGCAAGGTCAGACTTGGACACCTTTCCCACCGAAAATCCTCTGGCTTACTGGGTCCTGAGGATGGATCACTGGCCAGAGCTTGCACAGTATGCAATTGAGCTACTGGCCTGTCCTGCCTCCAGCGTTCTTTCCGAACGCACATTCAGTGCTGCTGGAGGATTTGTGACTGATCATAGGGTGCGCCTGTCCACCGCCTCGGTTGATCGACTGACCTTCATCAAAATGAATCAGTCTTGGATCACCACCAGCTACCAGGCACCTGAGGCGGATATAACCGAATAATTTTTAATGTCACATCCCTTCAAGACTGCCTATGCTGATGCTGAGTGACTGTCCTCTTATGTTCACTGACTATCCTCTTCCTCCTCCTCAATGATCCATGCCACCACACCAGTGCCTAAGGCACAATTTTTCAGCCCCTGTTTAACAGGGGCGTGTACTTACAATTTTTAAAAAAAATGCTTCGCAACACGTGTGACTGCTGTGCTCCAAGTACAGTCTCTGTGAGGGCCGTGTTGCAGTGTTGTGGCACCAGCACCAGTGCCTAAGGCACAATTTTTCAGCCCCTGTTTAACAGGGGCGTGTACTTACAATTTTTTTTAAAAAATGCTTCGCAACACGTGTGACTGCTGTGCTCCAAGTACAGTCTCTGTGAGGGCCGTGTTGCAGTGTTGTGGCACCAGTGCCTAAGGCACAATTTTTCAGCCCCTGTTTAACAGGGGCGTGTACTTACAATTTTTTAAAAAAATGCTTCGCAAACACGTGTGACTGCTGTGCTCCAAGTACAGTCTCTGTGAGGGCCGTGTTGCAGTGTTGTGGCACCAGTGCCTAAGGCACAATTTTTCAGCCCCTGTTTAACAGGGGCGTGTACTTACAATTTTTTAAAAAAATGCTTCGCAACACGTGTGACTGCTGTGCTCCAAGTACAGTATCTGTGAGGGCCGGGTTGCAGTGTTGTGGCACCAGCACCAGTGCCTAAGGCACAATTTTTCAGCCCCTGTTTAACAGGGGCGGGTAATTACAAATCTTGATCTAATAGTTCACAGCAGGGCCCATTCCTGCGCCCACCAAGAGTAACTATGAGGGCCTGCAGTCTTGTGGCAACACCGTCCACCACCACCGCCAAAGGCCCAATTTTTCTGCCCTGTTCATCAGGTGCTTGCAATTACAAATCTTGATCTAATAACTCACAGCAGGGCCCATTCCTGCGCCCACCAAGAGTAACTATGAGGGCCTACAGTCTTGTGGCAACACCGTCCACCACCACCGCCAAAGGCCCAATTTTTCTGCCCTGTTCAACAGGTGCTTGCAATTACAAATCTTGATCTATTAACTCACAGCAGGGCCCATTCCTGTGCCCACCAGTCTTGTGGCTACACCAACATCTAATAGGGCAAATTTCTGCAGAGTATATACGCCAGGCCCCTACTTTCAAACATCCAACTTACAAACGACTCCTACTTGAAAATGGAAAGAGAAAACAGGAAGTGAGAGGAAATCTACCCCTAGGAAGGGAAATTCTATCCTGTTAGATTTAATTTGGGAAAAAGGTATCTCCTCTCTACTGATACTTTATCACCAATCCTTGTTTCAATTAAAACCCCACTTTTTCCAAAAACATTTGTCATTGGGACGGAAAGTGAGGTGACATGTTCTGAACAGATGTGCAAAGACAGCAAATGTTACAGGGGTGATAACCCCTCCCTATGTTCTCCAAAAAGCTTAAAAATAGATTTTTTTGGGATGGAGCTACACTTCATAATGTACCTGTTCAGATTCTACTTAAGATCAAACCTAAAGCCGCAAGTGGTTTTAAATGGCTTCTTTTTTTTCCTTTACAAATGTCATTTTGTGCAAGGACAGTTCTAAACACGGGAAACACATGCCACTTCACAGGCATACTTTGGACACCCCCCAGGTACCATATTTAAAGGAAAATGTCACTTTTTTTTTTTCACTTTATGCATCATTAAAATGACTGCTCCCGAAAAAACGTTAGTTTTTAAAAGTTCTTTTTGCATTGATATATGTCCCCTGGGCAGGACCCGGGTCCCCAAACCTGTTTTTATGACATTAACATGCATATTGGCCGTTGTAATTAGCACTTTTGATTTCGAACGTTCGCGTCCATTATAACGTATAGGGTTCGAAAATTCGCGCGAACTTTCGGTCCGTTCGAAGGTTCTGGTTCGAACCGAACCCGGGGGTGTTCGGCTCATCCCTACTCCTCAGTACAGTGGGAACAGTCTGACAGCTGGCCTCACTGACACTCCTGATCCCGGATGTCTTTTATCATTATGCAGCACCACAGCAATCCTTTCCTGCCTCTGTAAACAAGAAGAGGGTGGGTGATGTCATAACTCCTCCCTTCCTGTTCCTGCACAGAGAGAGAAAGCTGGCTGCTAGCTGGCTGGTTGCTACCCAATGACAGAGAGTGGGTGGGTCGCCAAGCACAAGGGGCTGGACAACATCAGTACGTGTGTGTCAGGAAAGGGTCCGTCCGCTGGTAAGATCCATCATTTGGTGTGCAGTACTGTGGTCCACCAGCAGGTGTCTCCTGGCAGTTTGTAATTGTCAGAAGAGACTTTCCCTGCTGGTGTTATGTCATCATCTGTGGGTTTCTGTTTGTTGGTTGAGCACTATTTGTATTTGGGGTGTTTATTATTTATATCACTTATCTTAAATAAACATTATTCTTATTCACTTTACATGTGTTTTGGTTTCCTCTTTGCAGTCCACACAATCTGGTCACACCTGTTCATGACAGTGTGTTTCTATAGTGTGAGGCAGCTGTGGAAGCGTCCCTGGAAGCAGAACCGAGTATTGAGGGGAGCAAGTCCTGCAGACAGGTTAGTGTAGTATGTACGGTACAGTATCAGCAGGTTACAGACTGGTCTTATACACTAGCACCATACAGCATATACAGACCAGTCTGTCCACTGACACTGTACTGTATATGTTATATGTTATACACACCAGTCTGTATATAGTGTACAGTACTGTGTCAGTGTACAGAGTGGTCTGTACCTAACGCCCTGTACTGCGCCTTCCTAGCACCCTGGTACTATGCCCTCCTAACGCCCTGGTACTGCACCCTCCTAATGCCCTGGTACTATGCCCTCCTAACGCCCTGGTACTGCGCTTTCCTAACGCCCTGGTACTGCGCCCTCCTGACGCCCTGGTACTGCGCCCTCCTGACGCCCTGGTACTGCGCCCTCCTGGTGCCCTGGTACTGTGCCCTCCTAACACCCTGGTACTGTGCCCTCCTAACACCCTGGTGCTGCGCCCTCCTAACGCCCTGGTACTGCTTACCCTGTGTTGCCTCCTTCTTCCCCCACCAGCTGTCACCTCTGCCCCCATGTCTCCCAATGACCCTCCCATCCCCATCCTCCTCCCCCCAGTGATCACGGCCTTTTTATTCTCAACTCTTCCACCCCAAAATCCCTATTTCACCCCACCCTTAACTATCCTGCCCTCACTTACCCCTCCCACTTACGAACGTCATGAACGTGGTGACGGACAACACGTACAACGGCACTAGAAAAGGGAAGTTCAATAGCCAGTGCACCAACCTTTGGGCTCCTTCTGCTCCTTCTTTAGGAGGTGGGGGGTCCCTGGTGTCCTTAGTTGTCCTGAGTCTTTTATCCCCTATGTGAATAAAAAAAGGTATACTTAGCACACAGGTATTTTATGCGAGAAATAGTAATATGAAACATTGATTGGAAGTGTCGTACAATTGTCTTTTTTGGCAGAGTTCCAAGCTGAAGACATTATTTTTTTCCCTTTATAAAGCTGGAAACCTTTTTTGTACAATTTTCACACATGGAGACACCTCTAGTATCCACTGGAGCACCTGTGTGGGACGCCCTAAAAAGGGTGTTCTGGTGTCCCACACTAGTGCTCCTGCATCCAGATGTGTAAACAGCTGCTGAGTGTCCTCTCCTTACACTGAATCAAGTTTGCATTTCATTCTAGTCAAACCCACAGGGGAGGGCTGGCAGCCTTAAGCCTGGGGGGCAAGTACAGTCGAGTGGCCCATTGTACCACTGAATCAGCCCACCATCCATGCCCACCGGATTTTTTAACATGTATTGATGTTATGAATTAAGACAAATATGACACAGCAATGACAGCATGACCCCGATCTTGGTAAAGAGCCGTGGATCTCTGCAGCTCCTCCAGCGTTACCATGCTTCTCTGATGAATGCTCTCCTTGCCTGGCCTGTCAGTTTAGGTGGACGGCCATGTCTTGGTAGATTTGCAGTTGTGCCATACTCTTTCCATTTCCCAATGATGTATTGAACAGAGCTCCGTGAGATGTTCAAAGCTTGGGATATTATTTTATAACCTAACCCTGCTTTATACTTCTCCAGAACTTTATCCCTCACCTGTCTGGTGTGTTCCTTGGCCTTCATGATGCTGTTTGTTCACTATGGTTCTCTAACAAACCTCTGAGGGCTTCACAGAACAGCTGTATTTATACTGAGATTACATTACACACAGGGGGACTCTCTTTACTAATTAGGTGACTTCTGAAGGCAGTTGGTTCCACTAGATTTTAGTTAATGTTTTTAGAGTAAAGGAGGCCGTTTACCCGGTTCCTGACCGATGCACGCCGATGTACGTCAACAGAATGGCACGGCTAGGCAAATGGGTGTACCTGTACGTCCCTTTAAATTTGCCACCGTGACATCGCGCGTGTGCCGGCCGGGACCTCCGTGAGTCGGGTCACGGAGAGGAAGAATGGGGAGATGCTAAAGTAAACAAGCATCTCCCCATTCTGCCTAGTGACAGTGTCACTGATCTCTGCTTGGGAGCAGAGATCAGTGACGTGTCACACTTAGCCACGCCCCCCCACAGTTAGAATCATTCCCCAGGACATACTTAACCCCTACACTGCCCCCTAGTGGTTCACCCCTTCACTGCCAGTGTCATTTACACAGGAATCAGTGCATTTGTATAGCACTGATTGCTGTATAAATGACAATGGTCCCAATGGTGTGAAAAATGTCCGATGTGTCCGCCATAATGTCACAGTCACGATAAAAATCGATGATCGCCGCCATTACTAGTAAAAAAAAAATTAATAAAAATGCCATAAAACTATCCCCATTTTGTAAACGCTATAACTTTTGCGCAAACCAATTAATAGACGCTTATTGCGATTTTTTTTTTTTTACCAAAAATACGTAGAAGAATACTTATCGGCCTAAACTGAGGAAAAAATAATTTTTTTATATATTTTTGGGGGATATTTATTATAGCAAAATGTAAAAGATAATGTGTATTTTTCAAAATTATCGCTCTTTTTTTGTTTATAGCGCAAAAAATAAAAACCGCAGAGGTGATCAAATACCACCAAAAGAAATCTCTATTTGTGGGAATAAAAGGACGTCAATTTTGTTTGAGAGACATGTCGCACGACTGCGCAATTGTCAGTTAAAGTGACGCAGTGCCGAATCGCAAAAAGAAAACCATTTATCATTTTCCTTCCACTGCACAATTATGAGCCACTTTGTGTTGGTCTATCACATAAAATCATCAATAAAATACATTTACGTTTTTGGTTGTAACCTGACAGAATATGGAACATTTCAAGGGGTATGAATACTTTTTCAAGGCACTGTATTTACAAAAAAATATATATATATATTTTTTTTTAATTCAGTCTTTTTTAATAATTTAGCAAAAAATAAAACCCTCCAGTTGTGATTACATACCACCAAAACCAAAACTCCATTTGTGTGAAAAAAAGGACAACAATATAATATGGTTACAGTGTTGCTTGACCGCGCAACTGTCATTCAGAGCCCAGGTTCACACAACTGTCATTCAGAGCCCAGGTTCACACAACTGTCATTCAGAGCCCAGGTTCACACAACTGTCATTCAGAGCCCAGGTTCACACAACTGTCATTCAGAGCCCAGGTTCACACTGACATCGGGAATGAAATCAAGTGAGTTCAGCTTAACTATTGAACAATTCCATACTCGCATGTCAGTCCCGACTTTGGGGTGCGATTTCAGATATCTGTGCAGGTTCCTGTACAAATGTCGATTGAAATCGCACTCCGAAGTTGCCAAAAGTAGTACAGAAATTACTTTTGGGAATCGGTGTGACACCACAAGTGGAATCGATGCGGCGTTGCACCGATTCTGATGGTGCCATTGCTGGTAATTGCCACTGACTTGGCATGCGATTTAACATATCAAATTGCATGCCAAATTGCTCCAATGTGAACCTGGGTTTAATGTTTAATCTTTTTTTAGCTGTAAATTGTCCTGGGCAGGAAGGGGGTGAAAGTGCCTGGCAGGCAAGAGGTTAAATGGTAAGGCTGAATTAGAAACAGAGTAGGAAGGAAGAGAGGGCGGAGGGGAGAGTCTGGTCACAGCTCACTCACTTGCACAATGCACAGTCCCAGCAGGAGGCTCACTGGCTCAGTCAGTGTCTTCATGTTTAAGATGGGACGTTGTGGCTGCCGACTTTAAAGTTTCCCGCCCACATATCTCCTTCACTGCATTGAGTGTGGGCGGGCACAGGGAGAGAGGGGCGGGAAGAGGCAGAGCTGATTGTTCTCCCATTGGTGTAGTGTAGAGGAGGGCTGTACTGTGTACTCTGCAAGACGGAACACACACTCAGCCCAGGCTGTGACAGGTATAGCTAACATCCCTGCCACAGGACACATCGCAGCTGCAGCACGGGATGAAGGGATCACTGTGTTGTGTTATTTCACTGCAATTCGGCCACTAATTCAGGATCCAGCCCAGTTAACCCCCCCCTGCCGGAGCTGCCCCAGCAGTAGCACTTGGCCAGTTCGGAAACTGCACATGCGCAGTTCTGAGCTGGCCGCACAGCGGCCCATTTACAGGGAATCAGAGCAGCCCAGGGGGAAATTGCCACTCTGCCCCCCGGCCCAGCCCGCCCCTGCAAACCCATATAGACAACAATGTACTAAACTTCTTTGAGTACAAATAGGCATGACCAAATGTAGTTAACCTGCATCTGCCAAAAGCATCGTATTAGTGGGTGAACGAACAATGTTTACTACGAACGATTACTGTGCCCGCGAACCTGAAAGTTGTCATTTTAAACTATACAACATTAAAGAAAAGCAAATGGAGCAGCATGCAAGTAATAATAATAATAGGAACACATGACAACTACTTACATTTTTGAAGGACTCTCTTGATCTTTCTGTACTGATCATTCTCCCTCAATTTCATGTCTGACCAGTGTTCCCTCAATTGATCCTTGGATCGTCGTACCCCAAAATTCATGTGCAGACGTCTCACAACTTTAGTCATGATCTTGGCCTTTCTCACATTTGGGTTTGGGTAAGGTCCATGCTTCCCATCATAGTCGGCCCTCTTAAGATGTCCACCATCTCTACCATCTCTATAAAGGACATATTTGAGGCCTTAAATCTCCTCCGGGATCGGGACTTTCGTGGCACCGGCCTTTCGTCATTGCTGCTGCTGTCTGCATGCACTTGCTCTGTCTCCACCATGTGCTCTCCCACTGCGCCGAAAGACAATGTGCGGGGAATAGACTAGAAAGAACGTCAGGGGCGGGTGGAGTTTCATGCATGTGCAGTGTATATAAAGCGTAACACACGTGCGTCATACGTACGATGATCTGTGAGTGGAGGAAAGAGTAGCGGAAGTGCCGAACTTAATAACGAAGGTACAATTTGAACTTGGTGCATTAGTGGCCTATACTGCTTATAGATTGAGGCTTATATTGGGACAAGATTAGAACAGTTTAGCCTGACATTAGGGTTTGTCTTGTGTTGTCTCTTGCAGAGAAAATGGATCCATTCAATGATAGGGAATTTCTAGCAATATTCATTGACATGTTCAGGAAGCTTCCCTGTCTGTGGCAGGTGAACCACACTTTTTTAACCACTTGCCTACCAGGTACGAACACCCCCTTCCTGATCATGCCATTTTTCAGCTTTCAGAGCTGTTGCATTTTGAATGACAATTGCACGGTCATGCAATGATGTACCCATATAAAATTTTTATCATTTTTTCCCCACAGCTAGAGCTTTATTTTGTTGGTATTTGATCACCTCTGCGATTTTTATTTCTTTTTAAGAAAAACTCATTAAGAGACAACTTTAAGAGATAGAATGTTCAGATTAAAATTCATTAATGTCTCTTATGTTATGTACATCATCGTAGAAGGTTTCTTTTTATTGGAAAAAGCATACATATAAAATATTCCTCTGAATTAACTTCATATTCATTTTAGTTATCTTTAATCTCTTTCTTAAATTCAAAACAAACTATGTTCCCTCCCTCTCCCACCCCTCCCGTCCCACCCCCCTGTGCCTCTCCTATTAGTCCTCTACCTTTACCTTTTTATATTTAGGTATCTACTCTTACCCTGCTTGCATTAGTATTTCCGCATACCTCCAGGTTTGTTTAAAGTCTTGCCATCTTTTCCATTTCATCATATCCTCCTCTCCCTCCTCATCCCCATTGTACCTAAGATTTTCCAAATGGTAAATTTCTTCCACCTTTCCTATCCAGTCTAGGTCCGAAGGTGGTTGAACTTGTTGCCACCTCCTAGGGATCACTGCATTGGCGGCATTTAACATATGGGGAATTAAGGTCTTCCTATATGTTTTTATTGGGTCTGGTATATTATGAAATAGACATGTCCAGGGGTCGTCTTTTATTTTAATCCCTGTAATTTCCTTTATTAGATCCAGGATAGTTTTCCAATATTCCCTGATTTTTGGGCACTTCCACCAAATATGGGCCATGTTCCCCCGTTCCCCACACCCTCTCCAGCATTCTTGTGGATTCCCGGGGTGAAATTTATTCATTCTATTCGGTGTAATGTACCATCTTGCGAGGCATTTATAGTTCATTTCTGCGGTTCTACTATCCGTCGCTGAGTTGTGTGTTAACTTCAAAAAAAATGTAATATTGTGTTTGTATTCATGTAAGTCCAGTTCGTTTCCCCATTTTATAAAGAATGGGGGTACCTCCGGCCGACCTTCTTCGAGGAGCATTTTATATAAATGGGATGTATCTTTTTTTTTTTTTAAACCTTTTGCTCCACATATTTTTTCCAAAGAAGTGTAATTATCTTTTGTTCTAATAGGTTGTGGAAGGCTCCCCACGAAGTTTGTCAGCTGGCGGTAGCGCCATTCGTTTACGTTCATGTGTGCTGTGTTCTGTTGTATTTCTGCCAGTGATTTTATTTTTCCTTTCTCTATTATCTCACCCAATTGTGTATTTTCTTCTATCCAGTGTCCCCCCATTTCACTCTTTCCTGGTGGGAAATAATCATTGTTTTTTAATGGCATTAGAAGTGAATTATAGCTCCACCAATGTTGCTTGTGTACTAAGTGCCATATTTTAAAAACGTGCCTAGTGATTCTCTGTGTCTTTACTCCTAAGTCTCTCAATTTTGGTGGGCACCATATCGCACCCCTTAAATTTATTTCACTAATGTCTTTTTCAATGTGCACCCATTGTTTTTGAGTTTCCTTCCGTGTCCACTCTACAGCTCTTGAAAGTATCACCGCATGATAATATTTTTTTATATCGGGGACCCCCAGGCCCCCCTGATCTTTATTTTGTTTTAGGATGTTTCGTGCTATCCTGGTTTTCTTATTTTGCCATATAAAATTATTTATAATTGATTTTAGAGTCGGAAAATAATAGTCAGGAAGGGGGATAGGGATCATATGAAATTTATATGTAATTTTTGGGAGAATCAACATTTTCACCGTATTTATTCGGCCTATCCAAGAGAGAGGCCTATATTGAATCTTTTTGATTTCATTCCTTATTTCTTCCAACAACGGGAGAAAGTTCTCACTATATAGTTTTTCCATAGAATTTGCAAGTTTAATCCCTAGGTATTTTAAACCGTTTTGTTTCCATGGGAAGTGAAATTCTCTTTGTAACACGAGGGCTTCTTTTTTCTCTATATTGATTCGCAAAAAATAAATTTTGGGACTTTAAATGAGGCGTGGGGAAGCACCTCCATCCCGGGGTTAGTTATAGAAAAAGGAGGGTGGGACTTTAGATGAAGTGGCTGGGGTGCGCACAAGAAAGTACATGTATATAATACAAATATATTTATTCAGTCATAAGTAGATGAAGACAATAGTCATTGTATACACAAATATGTACATCTATTAGGCACAGAGTGTATACATAATAATAACATGAACATGTATAAAATCGCATAAATCTAAAATACATGCATGGTTAGATACAGAGTATATAGAGCAAAGAAGTAGCCATAATAACTCAAATGACATGGACTAGTATCTATTATATAGAGTCAAAAATGGTATGCAAGTAGAAAAATCCTAAGGAAGTCGCTGTAGCATCTATTATAGCTCGACGCGTTTCGTGGATGTGTCTCCACTCATCAGGAGCAGATGCGACAAATACCTGCAAGAGGTGAAAAAGTAATAATGTACCACACTCCGTTATAGAGGGGAAAAAAAAGAGAATTTGTCAATAAAAATTAGGTCAAGTATATCTACCAGCCAGGGCAGGCACAGCAGGCATTGGCAGACACATGGTGAGGCGGGGGCATATGTATCACCCCCACGGAAGCTGAGGCGGCGTATGCAGACAGCATCGGTTGGAATGGAGAGTGCCACAGTGTGAGGGGAAACTCCTTTTGTCAAACGGATTGGGTATGATGACGGCAAATAAAGTGTCTATAGTGAAAAAAATATAAAAATAAGTGTAGAAAATAAGTGTAAAAAATAGTGAGGGAATGGGTGAATCTGTGAAGAATTATCATAAGGTTTGAAGCTAGATATTAATAATGGATATATGTAGTGGGCTAATGAAATAGTTTAACTGCAGAAATCATGTAGCTGTAGAGGTGTAGGTAATGTTGAGTAGGCAATGGAGTAATCATGTGGGGTACATGTAGGAATATAGTAGGATTATATGAAATACTGGTAATCAAGTATATAAGAAAAGGAATGTATGGAAGAAAAATGTATAAATTATATCTGGCATGAAGTGAGGTGCATGGGTAAATAGATAGTGTGAGGGGTGTGGTGAAGGTAATGTGAAATGTTTGTTGGGGTATGTGTGTGTAAGTGTGGGGAAAAAACCTGTAGGCAGTGACATTATTAAAAGAGATGTGAGGTATAAACCAGGGTAGTGGGATAAATTGGACGTGAGGAATAAGTGGCACTTACCCGGTGCTGTAGGTCATGCATCATCAAGCACAGATATGGCTGATGTGCAGGAACTCCAGAGGGAAACTGACCATATGAATGGCCAGCTCCGACTGGGAGATTTTATGTATACGCCGCCAACACCACGTGTGTGGGCGTATGGGGGAGGGGCGCCAACACCAAGACTAAGTGAACACTTGGCGTATGGCGCCAAAGGGCAAACCCCCAGCGTGACCACGCAGATGGTAGGAACTCCACGTCAGCGCACTGACGTAGACTAAGACGCAGTGCGCATGGCATGGGACACGTGGTGCCGATTCAACAGGGGACAACCGCCCGAGCCTCCCAGACACAGAAGGCGTGTGAGGAGGAGGGGGAGGAGTCCACACAGGGAATCGCAGCTCCCATGGGTGTAAGGCAAAAAAACCCCAACAACGACATAGTGCTGGTAGCCCAATGACTGCAGAAAACACTGCCAAAGCCGCGATCGTGGGCTAATGCTAAAGATGTCATGGGTGACTGTGGCTACTAATAATGTGGCTAAAAAAGTAGGTTTGTATTTAATGACCATATCGGGTATTCATATCCCTTTGAATTAGGGCATATGAACATCTAAGATTATGGTAGAATTTAGCGCATAGGTGGCAGGGGGACACTGCGGGATCAACCACCCAGACACTTCCATCCCTGAATTCAATTCGCAAAAAATAAATTTTGGGACTTTAAATGAGGCGTGGGGAAGCACCTCCATCCCGGGGTTAGTTATAGAAAAAGGAGGGTGGGACTTTAGATGAAGTGGCTGGGGTGCGCACAAGAAAGTACATGTATATAATACAAATATATTTATTCAGTCATAAGTAGATGAAGACAATAGTCATTGTATACACAAATATGTACATCTATTAGGCACAGAGTGTATACATAATAATAACATGAACATGTATAAAATCGCATAAATCTAAAATACATGCATGGTTAGATACAGAGTATATAGAGCAAAGAAGTAGCCATAATAACTCAAATGACATGGACTAGTATCTATTATATAGAGTCAAAAATGGTATGCAAGTAGAAAAATCCTAAGGAAGTCGCTGTAGCATCTATTATAGCTCGACGCGTTTCGTGGATGTGTCTCCACTCATCAGGAGCAGATGCGACAAATACCTGCAAGAGGTGAAAAAGTAATAATGTACCACACTCCGTTATAGAGGGGAAAAAAAAGAGAATTTGTCAATAAAAATTAGGTCAAGTATATCTACCAGCCAGGGCAGGCACAGCAGGCATTGGCAGACACATGGTGAGGCGGGGGCATATGTATCACCCCCACGGAAGCTGAGGCGGCGTATGCAGACAGCATCGGTTGGAATGGAGAGTGCCACAGTGTGAGGGGAAACTCCTTTTGTCAAACGGATTGGGTATGACTTGTGTGCATGTTATCAGAACCAGAGTGTCAGTGTCAGTGTCAGCGCTGAGGTGCTGACGTGTGGACGTGCTGTCAGCAGCTCCGTGAGAAGCTCCGGCTTCTGCAGGCCCCCTGCCTCCCCCCTGCCTCCCGGATCTCAGCAGCCCTTTTCGGGCTCTCAAGGCCCCCCTCCCCTCCCTCCTAGCCTCGGGGACCAGGTCGAGTCCCCCCCCCAGCCCCTGACAACCGAGCAAGCCATCCCCTACCGCCGCCGTCACCAGCCGCCTCCCACCCGCCTTTCCGGGCAGGCCGGTCTTAGGAAACTCCCCGGCTCCGGCCTAGTCCGGCCGGCGCCGGATCTCCGGCCCTATCAGCGTCAGGTCCCCCGCATCCAGGCACCCACGCGGCCGGACACCCCTCTCACTGGTCCCCCCCCACACCAGCACCTCCATCATCACCCAAGGGAGCCGAGACCAGGCAGGCCTGTGGCTCCGGCCTGCTCCGGCGGCCATCTTGGTGCACCCTCTCCACCCAGCCACCACAGGACATCCCCAGGACCTCCAGGACCCCCCAGCAGACACCACGGGCACTCCGTCCACTCCATCCACCTCAGGTCAGTCCCCCAGGTGGGGCAACATCCGCAGCCGCCATCGCCCGGCTCTAGCTTCATAGACAAGGAAGGAACCGGCTGCGGATGAGACTCATCCCACCTCATCCCACCCCCCAGCTTATCCTTTCCTCCTTTCTGCAGGCCGGCGTGCCCACCTCCTTCAGCACACCCCTACCCAGCAACCGGACTTCATCGCAGAAGCATCAGGCAACACAGCAAGCGCTTCAGGGACTATCTCCAAACAGGTAAGCTCTCGGGATCCCCCCCCCCCCCACCAGTAGTTGATCCAGGGCACTTGGTCCGACCGCCTCTCGGGGTCAGGAAGGAATTTTTTCCCCCCACTGAGCAATTGGCCAGCACAGTTAGGGGTTTTTTCGCCTTCCTCTGGATCAACGAGAGGGCGGTAGGTTCAACAGGCCCCCATCTCCCCTACAGGAACTACTCGCTCCAATTAAGCAACACACCGCAGCTGTCACCTGCAGCATTCTTCTGGTCCAGGATTCCTCACGACAAGCAGAGGCAGCCGGAACAGCCAGGAAACTACTACTAAACCAAACCAAGTCCTCACACACAGGGCACACGATCAACTTGCTGGCTTTAGTCTACGCGGCGGCAAGTCTGATACCTAGACTTTATAACTGGACAAACCCAGATCAGGATCAGCATCCTCACACATAGGGCACCACACGATCAACTTGCTGGCTTTAGTCTACGCGGCGGCAAGTCTGATACTTAGACTGACAACAATACAAACCCGGATCCGGATCATCAGCTCAGTCATCCAAGGACCATTAACTTCATCCTCTGGCCATGTGCTACCTTAAATATTCAGCTGAAGTCCTCCACAGACTAAGAAATACCACCGCTACATTGCCAGCTCCCATTCAAAAAATTCTACGAAAAGAACATCTATTAAAGACCGACCTACAATCAACCTGCAAAAACAGGAAGATACCTACCCAACCACAACAATTAGCATGCGCCATGATCAACACCAGATCTGCAGCCAAACACAGACTAGAAGTACACGACTTCATCACCCAAAACAATATAGACTGCCTCTTCATCACGGAAAGCTGGCTAACACCCGACTGCAACACCATCCTCACCGAATTGGTGCCGGAGAACTACAGGATCCTAACGGAACATCGGATAGGAAAAAAAGGAGGAGGCCTAGCAGTGATTTTTAAATCGCACTTGGCACTCACCAAACCAATCTTACAGAACCCAGTGCCTTTTATGGAGACACTGACACCACATCTTCAATCAACACCCCATGACACCACCCACATTCTACTTTGCTACAGACCACCAGGACCTAAGACCAATCTGCTTACACCCCTCACAGAGTTTATCTCAATACACACACTGAAATCCAAAAACCTGCTGGTACTTGGAGACTTCAACCTCTGGGCAAACTCAACCAAAGACCCGATCGCGACCGCCTGCATCAGCCAACTGGAAGAACTGGGTCTCCAGCAACTGATAAAGACCCCCACACACGGGTCAGGACATACTCTGGACCTCATCTTCAACCAAAATCTGGACATCAACACAGTAGACAACATACCACTACCATGGACGGACCACCACGCCATCAAATTCAAAATCTCCACCAACACCACCCACCAAAAACAGAAACCTGCAACAACAACTCATTGGACCAGATCGCAGAAAAAACTGCACTCCGATTCCTTCAAAACCATCTTATCAAACAAAATAGCAACTCTGAATTTAACCCACTCATCGGAGCAAACTCTCAGCTCCCTAAACAATGCATTACTACAATCAGCAGACTCAGTGGCTCCAAAACGCAGAACTCTCATCAAGAGGAAAAACGCAGGATGGTTCAATAGCTCGCTCACGCTACTCAAGCAAGAACGCAGAAAAGCCGAAAGAGCATGGAGAATAAATCCCACCAATGGAAATCACACAAAATACAAAGGACTCACACAGAATTATCAGAAGGCAATCTTCAAAGCAAAAAAAGACCATTTCTCAAATACCATCTCAGCGGCCTTAAACCGCCCCCGGGAACTTTTTAAAATAGTCGCTCAGTCGATGAACCCGGCATGCTTAGAGCCCCCCGCTAATGAAACCCAAGATTTCTGCAATGAATTATCAGATTTTTTCATCAATAAAATCGACAACATCAGGAAAACAATTGGTCAGAAAAAGACATCCGACGACAGTCAACCAGAGCAAAAAGTCGATATCGACACAAACATCCCACAACCACCAAAGTTTTCTCTGATCCCAATTACCACGGATACTACTAAAAACATCATCAAAAATCTCAGAGACAGCACATCCTCCATTGACATCATCCCCACAAAACTCCTGAAAGAATGCTCCGACATCCTGGCTCCCACCATAACGCACCTCATAAATCAATCGTTCAAAGAAGGGATTGTTCCAGGCGCCCTCAAACAAGGCATCATCAAACCCCTGCTAAAGAAACCCAACCTCGACCCACGGGACCCCAACCATCGCAGACAAATTACAAGCTTGAACAACATCTCCAAGATTATGGAGAAAGCGGTAGTACAACAGATACAACGCCACCTGGACACACACACACTCCTGGACCCGTTACAATCAGGATTCCGCCCAGGCCATGGGACAGAAACCGCACTCCTGAAGATATGGGACGACGCCCTCGAAGCAGCGGATGACGGAGATTCATGTCTCCTGGTACTATTGGACCTCAGTGCAGCGTTTGATACTGTGGACCATAATACTCTACTCATCCGCCTCACAGAAGTAGCAGGAGTCACTGGCTCAGATCTGCAATGGTTCGCATCCTTCCTAGGAAATCGCTCTCAGACAGTGAAACTAGGAGGTTTCACCTCTGAAACCCGGGCAATCTCCTGTGGAGTCCCTCAAGGATCACCCTTGTCGCCAGTGCTCTTCAACATCTACATTCGCCCACTCCTCAAAATCATCAGAAGATCAGACCTCTGCTTCCACTCATACGCCGACGACACTCAATTATATTTTCGTATCACCGGACAAAAAGACCATCATCAGCAATTAGGAAAATGCCTCACTATGATAGACGACTGGATGACTACTAGCTCCCTCAAACTTAATGAATCAAAAACAGAACTTCTTATTCTACATGCAAATCATAACCCCCGAACCAAGATCCCTTGGACACCTCCTACCATCTTTGGACAGACCATCGCCCCAAGGACCAAGGCTAAGAGTCTCGGAGTCATTTTTGACTCAGAAATGTCAATGGATGCCCAAATAGGAGCAGTGGTCAGTGGTTCTCACCATCTGCTCCGCCTGCTACGCAGACTCCTCCCCTTCATCCCAAAAGAGGACAAAGCAGTGGTAGTTGGAACGATCATCAATTCTCGACTGGACTACGCTAACTCCCTTTACATAGGATTACCCCAATATCAACTTGCGCGCTTACAACTTATCCAAAACACAGCGGCAAGGCTGATAACAGGCAAAAAACCCTGGGAATCCATCTCCCCTTCCCTGAGGAACCTACATTGGCTAAATGTAAGGAGTCGGGTCGCATTCAAGACCCTCTGCCTCACCCACAAATGCGCACATGGAAACGCCCCGCAATACCTTCGCGAGAAAATAAAACACTACACACCGAATCGCAGTCTTCGATCGGCTAATCAAAATCTTCTCCTCATTCCTAAATCCCGCTACAAATCAAAGGGGGAACGGAGATTCGCTGTCCAAGGTCCACGGCTATGGAACGCTCTACCAACCGACATTCGCATGGAAGAAAACCATCAGGCCTTCAGGAGGAAACTCAAGACCCACCTCTTCTAGAAGCTCGACAACCAAATGCCAATACAGCGCCTTGAGGCGATTCAGTTCGCATTGTAGCGCTATACAAGTTATTCATTCATTCATATGATGACGGCAAATAAAGTGTCTATAGTGAAAAAAAGAAAAAAATATAAAAATAAGTGTAGAAAATAAGTGTAAAAAATAGTGAGGGAATGGGTGAATCTGTGAAGAATTATCATAAGGTTTGAAGCTAGATATTAATAATGGATATATGTAGTGGGCTAATGAAATAGTTTAACTGCAGAAATCATGTAGCTGTAGAGGTGTAGGTAATGTTGAGTAGGCAATAGAGTAATCATGTGGGGTACATGTAGGAATATAGTAGGATTATATGAAATACTGGTAATCAAGTATATAAGAAAAGGAATGTATGGAAGAAAAATGTATAAATTATATCTGGCATGAAGTGAGGTGCATGGGTAAATAGAAAGTGTGAGGGGTGTGGTGAAGGTAATGTGAAATGTTTGTTGGGGTATGTGTGTGTAAGTGTGGGGAAAAAACCTGTAGGCAGTGACATTATTAAAAGAGATGTGAGGTATAAACCAGGGTAGTGGGATAAATTGGACGTGAGGAATAAGTGGCACTTACCCGGTGCTGTAGGTCATGCATCATCAAGCACAGATATGGCTGATGTGCAGGAACTCCAGAGGGAAACTGACCATATGAATGGCCAGCTCCGACTGGGAGATTTTATGTATACGCCGCCAACACCACGTGTGTGGGCGTATGGGGGAGGGGCGCCAACACCAAGACTAAGTGAACGCTTGGCGTATGGCGCCAAAGGGCAAACCCCCAGCGTGACCACGCAGATGGTAGGAACTCCACGTCAGCGCACTGACGTAGACTAAGACGCAGTGCGCATGGCATGGGAGACGTGGTGCCGATTCAACAGGGGACAACCGCCCGAGCCTCCCAGACACAGAAGGCGTGTGGGGAGGAGGGGGAGGAGTCCACACAGGGAATCGCAGCTCCCATGGGTGTAAGGCAAAAAAAAAAAACAACAACGACATAGTGCTGGTAGCCCAATGACTGCAGAAAACACTGCCAAAGCCGCGATCGTGGGCTAATGCTAAAGATGTCATGGGTGACTGTGGCTACTAATAATGTGGCTAAAAAAGTAGGTTTGTATTTAATGACCATATCGGGTATTCATATCCCTTTGAATTAGGGCATATGAACATCTAAGATTATGGTAGAATTTAGCGCATAGGTGGCAGGGGGACACTGCGGGATCAACCACCCAGACACTTCCATCCCTGAATTCAATTTGCAAAAAATACATTTTGGGACGTTAAATGAGGCGTGGGGAAGCACCTCCATCCCGGGGTTAGTTATAGAAAAAGGAGGGTGGGACTTTAGATGAAGTGGCTGGGGTGCGCACAAGAAAGTACATGTATATAATACAAATATATTTATTCAGTCATAAGTAGATGAAGACAATAGTCATTGTATACACAAATATGTACATCTATTAGGCACAGAGTGTATACATAATAATAACATGAACATGTATAAAATCGCATAAATCTAAAATACATGCATGGTTAGATACAGAGTATATAGAGCAAAGAAGTAGCCATAATAACTCAAATGACATGGACTAGTATCTATTATATAGAGTCAAAAATGGTATGCAAGTAGAAAAATCCTAAGGAAGTCGCTGTAGCATCTATTATAGCTCGACGCGTTTCGTGGATGTGTCTCCACTCATCAGGAGCAGATGCGACAAATACCTGCAAGAGGTGAAAAAGTAATAATGTACCACACTCCGTTATAGAGGGGAAAAAAAAGAGAATTTGTCAATAAAAATTAGGTCAAGTATATCTACCAGCCAGGGCAGGCACAGCAGGCATTGGCAGACACATGGTGAGGCGGGGGCATATGTATCACCCCCACGGAAGCTGAGGCGGCGTATGCAGACAGCATCGGTTGGAATGGAGAGTGCCACAGTGTGAGGGGAAACTCCTTTTGTCAAACGGATTGGGTATGATGACGGCAAATAAAGTGTCTATAGTGAAAAAAAGAAAAAAATATAAAAATAAGTGTAGAAAATAAGTGTAAAAAATAGTGAGGGAATGGGTGAATCTGTGAAGAATTATCATAAGGTTTGAAGCTAGATATTAATAATGGATATATGTAGTGGGCTAATGAAATAGTTTAACTGCAGAAATCATGTAGCTGTAGAGGTGTAGGTAATGTTGAGTAGGCAATAGAGTAATCATGTGGGGTACATGTAGGAATATAGTAGGATTATATGAAATACTGGTAATCAAGTATATAAGAAAAGGAATGTATGGAAGAAAAATGTATAAATTATATCTGGCATGAAGTGAGGTGCATGGGTAAATAGATAGTGTGAGGGGTGTGGTGAAGGTAATGTGAAATGTTTGTTGGGGTATGTGTGTGTAAGTGTGGGGAAAAAACCTGTAGGCAGTGACATTATTAAAAGAGATGTGAGGTATAAACCAGGGTAGTGGGATAAATTGGACGTGAGGAATAAGTGGCACTTACCCGGTGCTGTAGGTCATGCATCATCAAGCACAGATATGGCTGATGTGCAGGAACTCCAGAGGGAAACTGACCATATGAATGGCCAGCTCCGACTGGGAGATTTTATGTATACGCCGCCAACACCACGTGTGTGGGCGTATGGGGGAGGGGCGCCAACACCAAGACTAAGTGAACGCTTGGCGTATGGCGCCAAAGGGCAAACCCCCAGCGTGACCACGCAGATGGTAGGAACTCCACGTCAGCGCACTGACGTAGACTAAGACGCAGTGCGCATGGCATGGGACACGTGGTGCCGATTCAACAGGGGACAACCGCCCGAGCCTCCCAGACACAGAAGGCGTGTGGGGAGGAGGGGGAGGAGTCCACACAGGGAATCGCAGCTCCCATGGGTGTAAGGCAAAAAAAAAACAACAACGACATAGTGCTGGTAGCCCAATGACTGCAGAAAACACTGCCAAAGCCGCGATCGTGGGCTAATGCTAAAGATGTCATGGGTGACTGTGGCTACTAATAATGTGGCTAAAAAAGTAGGTTTGTATTTAATGACCATATCGGGTATTCATATCCCTTTGAATTAGGGCATATGAACATCTAAGATTATGGTAGAATTTAGCGCATAGGTGGCAGGGGGACACTGCGGGATCAACCACCCAGACACTTCCATCCCTGAATTCAATTCGCAAAAAATAAATTTTGGGACTTTAAATGAGGCGTGGGGAAGCACCTCCATCCCGGGGTTAGTTATAGAAAAAGGAGGGTGGGACTTTAGATGAAGTGGCTGGGGTGCGCACAAGAAAGTACATGTATATAATACAAATATATTTATTCAGTCATAAGTAGATGAAGACAATAGTCATTGTATACACAAATATGTACATCTATTAGGCACAGAGTGTATACATAATAATAACATGAACATGTATAAAATCGCATAAATCTAAAATACATGCATGGTTAGATACAGAGTATATAGAGCAAAGAAGTAGCCATAATAACTCAAATGACATGGACTAGTATCTATTATATAGAGTCAAAAATGGTATGCAAGTAGAAAAATCCTAAGGAAGTCGCTGTAGCATCTATTATAGCTTGACGCGTTTCGTGGATGTGTCTCCACTCATCAGGAGCAGATGCGACAAATACCTGCAAGAGGTGAAAAAGTAATAATGTACCACACTCCGTTATAGAGGGGAAAAAAAAAGAGAATTTGTCAATAAAAATTAGGTCAAGTATATCTACCAGCCAGGGCAGGCACAGCAGGCATTGGCAGACACATGGTGAGGCGGGGGCATATGTATCACCCCCACGGAAGCTGAGGCGGCGTATGCAGACAGCATCGGTTGGAATGGAGAGTGCCACAGTGTGAGGGGAAACTCCTTTTTTCTCTATATTGATGTTTAGAATTTCTGATTTATTAATATTTATTTTAAAGTTCGATACTTCTCCGTATGCTTTTAAGACCTCAAATAGTTTTGGCATTGATGTTTTAGGTTCCGTCATATAAAATAATAAATCGTCCGCAAACGCTGCTACTTTATGTTCGACATCCCCTATTTTGATTCCTTTTATATTATTATCTAGTCTGACCGTGGCTAATAGCGGTTCCAATGAAAGAACGAACAACAACGGGGACAGGGGGCATCCCTGTCTTGTCCCGTTGCTCATAGAAAAGGGGGATGAGTAGGCTCCATTAATCTTTATCATTGCAGTTGGATTTTGATACAGAACTCCAATTCTCTGTAGCATCCTAGGGCCTAGACCTATATATTTTAACGTTTCCATCATGAGCCCCCAGTCTACCCTGTCGAAGGCCTTCTCGGCATCTATCGACAGGAATAGACCTGGGGGCCCTTCTGTCTTTAATTTTTGTAATAATAATAGGGTTCTAATTCCATTATCTCGTCCCTCTCTAGAGGCCACAAAGCCTACCTGATCTACATGGATCAAATCGTTCATAAGTTTTTTTAGTCTATTTGCAAGGATTTTTGCATAAAGCTTGGTGTCAAAGTTAAGGAGGGATATTGGTCTAAAACTTGAGCAGCAGCTATCATCTTTTCCTTCTTTGGAAATAAGGGTTATTAGGGCCTTCTGTGCATCCCGACTTAGTCCGTATTCTACACCCAGTCCATTAAGATATCTGCACATTCTAGGCACCAGGATTTTACTAAATTTTTTAAGATAAAGGATTGGGAGACCGTCCGGTCCCGGACTTTTCCCTGATTTTGTATCTGCCATAGCTTGGAGGAGCTCACTTTCCGAGATAGGTGTCTCCAAGTCTGACTTATCTTCCATAGATATCTGGGTGAGTCCTGAGTTCTTTAAAAATTCTCAGATTTTTTTTTTTTTTTCCAGGTCCGTATTCTCTTTATTCACATTTATGTAGGGTTTTATAATAATGCTGGAAGACCTCTGCAATCTCGTTGGACTTAAAGACTAGATCACCCTGTCTATTACGATTTTTTTCAATATAATTCCTGGCTTTTTTCTTCTTCAAAGTTTTTGCTAAGTGTTTTCCAATTTTATTACCCCCTACATATTTCTCTTTTTGAATCGCATTGAAAACATTTTTTGTATCCTGAGTCAATATATCTTTTAATTCTTCTCTTTTCATTATAAGACTATGATATGTCTCTTGGCAATGGCCCCCTGGTTTCTTGTGGAGTTGCTCTAGGGTATATATATCTTCGGTTATCTTTTAAATTTTTTTTGTTCTTTCCTTTATTTTCCATGAGCCCATTGCGATGAATATACCCCTAATATATGCCTTATGTGTTTCCCATAGTATTGTTTCTGAAATGTCAGCTGATTCGTTATTTTCAAAGAAAAAACGTAATTCTTCCTGTATTTTTTCAATGTCTTGCTTTTCAGAGAGCAGGGCTTCATTTAATCGCCAGTTCGAGAGGGGTTTTGATATACTAATTTCTTCTATTGTCATCATAACTGGTGCATGGTCTGATAGAGTAGATATCTCTATATGGGCGTCCATAACCCTGGATAGCGTATTATGATCCACAAAGAAGTAGTCGATACGTGTGTACGTCCCGTGTACGGGGGAGAAGAAAGTATAATCTCGTGTTTTTGGATTCATGATTCGCCACACATCCACCAATTGATTTTGGTGGAGGATCTTCTTCAATTTTTTTCGAGGTAGCCTTCCCATCTCCCGCACCCGAGACGTACTATCTTCCTCCGGGTTCATACATAGGTTCAAGTCCCCTGCCAGTATAATCATCCCCTGTCCAAAATTGGTGAGCATACGTATCATTTTCTTCACATAGCCTGTTGGATTTTTATTTGGTACGTATATGTTTGCTAAAGTGACTTGTGTCCCATTCATATGTTTACGTAAAAAGAGAAACCGCCCTTCTGGGTCCACTACTCTCTCCTCTTCTCTAAACTGGACTCCCTCAGAGAAACCTATCGCGACTCCCTTGGCTTTCCTAGTAGTTGAATCTGCATATACCCAGATGGGGAATTTTTTGGAGTATAGTTTTATATTAGCTTCCTGAAAAAGGTGGGTTTCCTGGAGGAAAACTATGTCTGTCTGGTACTGTTTAAGCTCTGCTAGTATTGTGTGTCTTTTAGCAGGGTTATTAAGACCCCGGACGTTATATGTTAGAAACCTAATCTGGGACTTTTCTTTTGTTTTTGTTTTTACGGAGAGGCACTTCCCCTTTTTTTTATTTTTATTAAGAGACAACCCCTTTTCCTTCCTCTATTCTTCTCTTCCCACCCTCCCTCCCTCCCTCCCTCCCCACCTCCACCACCTCCCCCCCCCCCCCTCTCCCCCTCCCCTCTCCCAATCCCCCCCACCTCTTCCTTTCCCATGGTCAATACTGACCTCCAGCCCATTGGCTGATCAGAAATATTCCTCTCCACCTCTGGACTTCCTTCTCAGAGGTTGGGCTTGGACCTCTTTTCCCCATTCTACCCCTCTCCCCCCGCCAATATCGGGGGGGGCACAAATGGTCCCTCGGATAGAGAGGATTCCGCCCTGGTCACAGCCTCTCCCCTCCCCTTCTTCCCCCCCGCTCCCCCCGCACCCCACCCTGTCTACAGAGCCAACTATTTATATAAAGACTAGTCTACCCTTAAACCCTCCCGTAGTACAAAGGGTCGCGTTCTTCTCAGGGCTATCCCCTCCCCTCCCCCATCTTCCACTATAGGCCTTCTCTTTCCGACCACTCTGGGATTTCTATTGGTTGTAAATCTAAACTTTTACAGAACTCCATTAGATCTTCCGGGAATCTCAGCCTTGCCGATCTGCCCTCCTTGTATCCTATCAGACAAGCCAGACAACCCCAGCTATACTTTACGTTATCTGTCCGCATATGGTTTAACAGTGGTCTAAGCATCCGTCTCCTAGCCAATGTTTCCGGAGACAGGTCCATAACATTTTGAAGCTCTACTCCCCTGAATTTCAGGGGGGGTTTTCCTCTCAGATTAGTCCATATCTCTGTTTTTTCTCTATAGTTCTGGAATCTGACCAGAATATCTCTGGGGGTGTCTGTTGGTATATGTTGTGGTTTCCTGACTCTATGTAGCCTTTCAATTTTCAAATCCCAATCTGGGGTTTTGTTTAGTATGGGATTAAATAGCTCTTTTATGATTTTTATAAGATCTTCCCCGTTCTCTTCTAGGAGTGATCGTATTCTGAGGTTCTGCCTTCTACCCTGGTTTTCCTGTTCTTCCAGTTTATACAGAGTCCTCCTTTGATTTATCTTAATCGTTTTGAGCTGATCTTTGAGATCGGCTATTTCATGTGTATGTTTGTCTGTATTATTTTCCACTTCCTCTACTCGGGTCAGGACATGCGTTAGATCCGTTCGTAGTGCCCCTATTTCACTTTTGATTGATTTTTCCATTTTTGTCAACATTTCTGCCAGTATTGTCTTGGTTAACACTTGAGTATTCTCCCTCTGATCCTCCATCCTGCTGCTATCTAATTCGCTTTGAGTACTAATATTTCCTCCCGAGGCCTCAGGAATTTCCTCCTTCTTTTTGCTCCCCTCCTTCTTTTTCCCCTGTTTCGTCGCTTGTTTTTCCATGACTGGGCTTTTTGGGCTCAGACCCTTAACCAAGTATTGCTTAATTGTGTTTGTGTTTGCTTTTTCTTTTGGTGTTTTAGGTTCCGTTCCTTTAGTGGCTCTGCCAGACATACTAGGATATTTATTTATTTATGTTAGAGCCTTCTCCTTTTCTATATTTGCCGGGTGTTATACCGTGGGGGGGGTAAGAGACAAAGAACCCACTGTCAATCCTTACACCGTCATAGGCCCCAATGGGATTAGGGAGAGTGTTAAATATATGAGATCCAAGATCAATTGTTACACTTTTCTGTTTTTCAGACGAAATTATATCGGAAGTTTCAATCAAAGAGAGGCACAACCACCACAACAAAGAAAAACACCAAAAAAAAAAAAAGAGTAGCCCATACAGGAAGAAAAAAAACAGAGAAAGGGAGCAGACACCCTCAAATGCTCAAGTTGGAACCGGGGGGGGCCCGGGGAGAGCCAAACAGGGTTCCCTCCTTCTCCTCTATCCCTTCTCCCTGTGTGTAGTCAGTTGGCTATTTCAGGGAGCACTCTGGGATGAATTGTTCCGGGTAATGTATTTTACTTCAGTCTTTGTAGACCCCCCATAGGATAAAATTCTGTTCTCTATCACTGTCCTAGGGGTGGGGGGGGGAATTCTCCCTCTCCTTTCTCTCACGGGGTGTCCAAAGATCAGCATCCACCTTTACCTCCAAGTGACAGTGCTATTTGTTTTTTTACTGATGTTAATGCTATAATTTACTTGCACATCACATTTAAACAGGCATCCAGATAATACACGGCGTCAGTATTTCTTATGATAGGTGTCCACTTTCCCCGTCCAGGAAAATAATTTTTCTCCCCTTTACATGGGGTCTTACCCTTCCTCGCCGTTTGTGTGATGCTGAGGCGGTTTCACTTTCGCTTCCCGTTTGACAGACGCCTTGCCGTTCCTAAAGTAAGGGGTGGGAAGGGGGGAGCAGCTATTCGGGGGGAGAGCGGCGTCTTGCTGCCATCCGATCGGCTGCTTCGTTGTATTTGTCTATGGCGGCCGTCTCTATGTCCCGCTTAGCACCGCCGATTCCTCCATTCCTCTGTGACCCTGGGCTTCATCCGCGTGTGTCACGTCGATTGCAGCACGGCGTGCACCTCCTCCGCTCCATCCGGCCGTCATTCCCTAGGTCCCGCCCCTCCCTCTGTGTTGCATCACCACCCTACGTCCTTACGCCTGCCTCCATCTCTCCTTTGTGATTTTTATTTCTTGCGCTATAAACAAAATAAGAGGGACAAGTTTGAAAAAAAACAATATTTTTTACTTTTTATTATAATAAATATCCAATTTATTTTATTTTTATTTATTTTTTCCTCAGTTTAGGCCGATACGTATTCTTCTACATATTTTTGGTAAAAAAAAATCGCAATAAGCGTATATTGATTGGTTTGCGCAAAAGTTATAACATCTACAAAATAGAGGATAGATTTATAGCATTTTTATTATTATTATTTTTTTACTAGTAATGGCAGCGATCTGCGATTTTTATCGTGACTGCGATATTGCGTCGGACATATCGGACACTTTTGACACATTTTTGGAACCATTCACATTTATACAGCGATCCGTGCTATAAAAATGCATTGATTACTATATAAATGTGACTGGCAGGGAAGGGGTTAACACTGGGGGCACTGCAGAGGTTAATATGTTCCCTATGTGAGTGATTCTAACTGTGGGGGGAGGGGACTGACTGGGGGAGGGGACCGATCGGTGACCCTCCCTATGTACAAGGGACTCTCCTCTGACAGGACGTGGATCTGTGTGTTTACACACACAGATCCACGTCCTGCTCAGTTACTGGGCAATCGCGGGCACACGGCAGACATTTCGGCGGGTCGCGTGCGCTCCTCCCGCAGCGCACGCGCCCCCTAGTGGCCACAAAGTTAGCGCCGTCATAGCGCCTGCCACAAGAGCCGCACCGCTCTGCCGTCAATTGACAGTGGGTGGTCGGCAACAAGTTAATAAGCTAAGAAAGAGGAAGGCAGTGATGAAGAAACTACTTGAATTTGTGAAGCCGATGATCCCCACGCAGGCATCACCTATTTGAAGGCCATAATTGGTGGCATGAGGAGTACTTATCTTAGGGAGCGAAAGACTGTGGACACGTGTCAGCATGGGTACTCTGTCTGGTCTGTGGCTCTGCGGAGGCATATACAACAAACTGCGATGCCCATTTTTCTGCTTTTAATACATCAACGTCAGGGACAATATGTTTACTTGCTTTCTAATATAGCACACTGACTTTCAGATGCCACTGTAATGAGATAACCAATATCATTCCCTTAAACTGTCAATGGTCATAACGTTATAGTGGATCGGTGTAGGTGCCACAGCTGTTATCAATATGATGATATATTGAGGTTGAGGAAAAAGAATAAAGGCTGTTCACTTTGCAAGTTAAATGTTTACTTTGCAATGTGTATGTTCATTTAGCTTGATAAATAAAGTGAAGGTTTATTAATCAGATCGAAAGGGTTTGTGGCCACTTTAGGCAATCATACCAGGCTAGTGTTTGCCTGGCAAAAATGCGGTGCCAACAAAAGCTACTTGCCAACCACTTAACACCCCCACATGCTGGAACTCAGTGTTGACTATGCTGAAAAGGCTGCACAAGCAGCAGGGTGCTATCAATGAATACCTGGGTTATTATGGTACAATGACAGGACTCTTTCACATTAAAGAGTTTTATTGTACATTCAGACATTACAGAAAATCTGCAGATATTTTGTTATATTATAAAATGAAGCCATCAAACAAAACAAAGTTCTAACAGAGTACAGAATATAAACAGGCCCGTGACATAATATTTATCATGTTTTTCAAGGTTAGAAAAAAGCTTGTTTATACTAATTGTATGCTCATGACTTTTTATAGCCTTCATATAAACAGACATTGATAAAAAGAAGGATTTAAGTATAGACATAAAAAAAGGAGAAAACAGTCTCACAGGGGTGCTAATAACCAGAATCATTCACCCAACAAGGCAGCATACTTATCAGAATACTTGAAGATAAACCATGCCGTCCAGGTTTTATGGTAATGGTATCATGCTAGCTGATGATAGCTGAGGTTTCCTCTATGTCGTAAAAGGTATCAACTCTGGAAAGCCAGTCTTTCATAAAAGGGACAGTAGTAGACTTCCAATGTAAGGATATAAAGAATTTTGACACATTAAGTAAATGCGTAGTCAAAGAGTGTTTATATTTTCTTAAATAGTACAAAGAAGTGTGCAGTAAACAGCAGGCAGGGGTTAATTTGAGTTAATTAATTAAAAATTCAACTCACGTACCTGGTTTCAGAAGTGTGGCGGACATTGTCACCAAATATGAATAAGGGTTCCTTGAGCCTTTTCTCATCTCCAAACTCTATCAGAGAACTGTGGGAACCACCGCCAAATTCTCACAGGGGTGGCAAGCCAATACGTTAGAAGCTTATATGCAGTTTTCTGAGTAGGAGTACTAATCAAGCATTTATGGGCCAAATTATAAGCCCTTTGTCACTGCTTCTCCTAAATCTCAATTTTTAAAGCAGTACTCTGAGCCCATCTGGAGTCTGGCCCTTCTTTTGTTGCAGTCAGGCATACGACATGCAGGTTACCCTTTCAAGTTTAGAACCTTTTAAGGCACAGTGTATCAAAGGTCGTAAGGGTCCTTGAGAAGCCCTCTTTCTCCAATCACTAGTGATGTAACTGCGAATCTGTAAGTCCAGTAAGGTAAAGGGGATGTAGCACAATCCTCAAGTTCCATATATGGTTTTATGTCACCTGTATGTAGGCAATGTGTCACCAATAAAGGTATGCCCTGAGCTATAACTGGAAATGATCTGTTGTTGACACCATTCGAGGTTGTCAGAAAAATGTGTAATGCCCTGTACACACGAGCGGATTTTCTGTCTGAAAAAACCTTGCATACACACGGTCACACAAAAGTTCTCTGCACTTTCGACCGTCAAGAACACGGTGACGTACAACACTACTATGGGCCGAGAAAATTAAGTTCAATGCTTCAGAGCATGCGTCAAATTGTTTCCAAGCATGGGTAGGAATTTTGCGCATCGGAATTGGTACAGATGATCAGAATTTCCGGTCGGAACTTTTTCCAAACGAAAAATTGAGAACCTGCTCTCAATCTTTTGCTGGTGGGAATTCCGCCAGCAAAAGTCAGATGGAGCATGCACACGGTCGGAATTTCCGACCAAATGCTCACATGGGACTTTTGCTGGCGGAATTTCCGATTGTGTGTAGGGGGGCATAAGAGGACCAGGGATGAAGAAATATTGTGTTTTTGCAATGCAGCCCGGTGGAGGACCTTCAAAGTCAGGGGTGTTGTAAAACATTGGAACAACAGGACCATGGTATCAAAGGCACTTGGGAAAAAGCACTTTCTAATGCTATCCAATCTGTATGTCTTTTATTGCAATTTCACTCCACAATTCTAGCTAGGTATGTAGCATAACAATAGTTCATAAAGTCCAATAGGCCCATTCCCCCACTGTTCTTCAGTTTTGAAAATCATATTATAATTCTAGGTTTTCTGTGATCCCAGAAAAAAATGTACTTGTAGAGATTGTAGCTGTTTAAAGAATCTAGGGGCAATCTTAATAGGGAGAGCATGCAGGACATGATAAAAAGTCTTGGCAACATCATCATTTTCACGATTGCCACTTATAGCCGTACTAACCACAAGACATTTCTCATGTTACAGGCTCTCAGATCACAGTCTATGGCCTAGACTGGTACTAGTAAAGATTGAAAATTATGTTCAAAAAGATATTTCAAATTTGGCATTTACCACACACCCAGATATTTTAGTGCTTGGGGTTCCCATTTAAACAGACAGTTTTATTGTACTAAAGATAGATTATCTGGTGCGGGGGAGAAGTTTAAAGCTTTTGATTTGGTGTAAATAATTTTCAAGCTAAATACATACCCATGGAGTCTAAATGCCTGTACTAGGTTGGGGATAGAGGTGTGTGGGTGTGTCAGAAAAAACAATAAATCATTGGTATATGCCGTGGACTTAAATGTCCTGCCATGCACCATAAAGCCTTGTATGATGTATTAGAATTCCCCATTCTAATTAAAGGCTCCAGCTTTAATAAACAGTAGGGGCAACAGAGGACACCCCTGTCTACTGCCATTAATAATTTAAATAGATTTATGGGGTCCTTATACAAGGCTGAGATCCAAGACAGTATCTTTAATTCAATAACTATATGTCTGCAGGTGGCCATCATAAAGTCCCACACTACCAGGTCATAACAGGAGAAGGTCCTTTGACCTTGTGCACCTGTGCAGTGTAAATAAAATTATGGGCCTTAGTAACATTGTCCCTCACCTCCCTACCAGGCATAAACCCTGTTTGTTCAGGACCAATCATTTTAAAAAGCAGTGGCCTTAGGTGGTTGGCTAAGATCTTTTCCAATAGTTTCAAGTCTGGGATAAACAGCGATATTGGCCTATAATTAGGACATTCAGTTGGGACTTTATTGGGCTTTGGAAGTACAGTAATATGGGCAGATAAGAAAGACTCTGGGATTTCCTGAGAATAGCTAAGAGTTTAAAGCTTGTAATACAGGCAATACAGGTTTTATAGTATTGAGAAGAAAGCTCATCTGGGCCAGGGCTTTTGCATGACTTAAAATTCCTATTGGTCTTCCTCAATGGATTTTTCCTTGGTAATAATATTCTTTGCTATAATAATTTTTTTTTCAGTAGCATGTTCAAGCCTACCTTCCCTATTTTTATTGCTGAAAATGTTGGTGGGAAATTTGGAATCTTTTAAGTCCCTAGCTAAAAATTAGCTGCTCTTATCCCCATGCTCCTAATATATCCCCTTTCCAAAAGTTCAGTGGCTGACTGAGTAGCCAAGGATTGTTTGTGTAGGGATTCTAAGTGTGCTATTTTATGACAGATCTAAGATCTTAAGGTCCTGATTCTGTTTACGTTTAGTGCCAGGTTTATTGAATTCACCGCAGAAAACACATTTATGTGCCTCCCAGATAATCAAAAGGGTCATGCCCTCCCCAGAATTGCGGACAAAGTAAATAACAACCTTATCTGCAATGTATTCAGTAAGTGGTTGGGTCCATTAGCAATGTGAAGTTAAAGAGGGAGTCCGGCGAATATTTTTTTTTAAAAGTCAGCAGCTACAAATACTGCAGCTGCTATCTTTTAATAAATGGGCACCTAACTTTCCTGGAGTCCAGCGATGTCGGCAGCCGAGGCCGAGCAATCGCTCGGCTCTCGGCTGCTGCCGGCGCCATTCTCGGTGAGGGAATCAGGAAGTGAAGCGTTGCGGCTTCACTTCCCGGTTCCCTACTGCGCATGTGCGAGTCACGCAGCGCAATGGGAATGATCCGCTCTGTCTCTGGGACCCGTGTGTGTCCCATCAGACAGCACGCCGGGACAGGAAGAGGCATAGACTCCCATGGGAGTGTGTGCAAATACCTGTCTTAGAAAGGTATCTGCACCCCCCCCCCCTGAATGGTGCCAAATGTGACACTGGAGGTGAGAGGGTTCCGAAAAGTGGAGGTTACATTTTTGTGTGAACCTCCGCTTTAAGTCTCTAGTTGTAGGATTTAGGTTGGCATGTTGATAAATCTAAGGCGACTGATATTGGAGCATGATCACAAAAGAGTTTGAATACTTAGGCAGGCCTTTTGAAGAATAGAGAAAATCCCATTGGGATATAAAAACATAATTGATACATGGGTATCAGTTATGAGGGGTTGAGTAGAAGGTGTGTATTGTACGCCAGGCCTCAACTACTATTAAAGAGCTCCAGAAGTATTTAATTTTCTTTATGTTTTAATTAATCAATGTCAAAAATTTAATTAAAAAAAATAAATAAAAATGAATGAAATGACATTTACTGTAAATTGCTGGCAATACAATACCATTGCAGCAATAGAAAAATGTTGCAAAAAAGATGAACTAAGTGGCCAGGAAATATCATTGTCTGACATTCAACAAATCGGTAATGTCTAGTCTAAGCCCCCGTACACACGGTCGGAAATTCCTACCACAAAATCATTCTGAACGTGGTGACATTTGTTGCGTATGACGGAACTACGTAGAGGCTATTAGCCAATAGCTTTGGTCTCATAATTTGATCTGAGCATACGTGGCACTTTGTCCGTCGGAATTCTCTACATACGATCGGAAAAAGTCAGATCGGATTTTGTTGTCGGAAAATTTGAGATCCTGCTCTCAAATTTTCCGACAACAAAATCCGATCTGACTTTTTCCGATCGTATGTACAGAATTCCGACGGACAAAGTGCCACGCATGCTCAGATCAAATTATGAGAGGTCCCCCTTATGCCCCGTACACACGGTCGGAAATTCCGACGGAAAAAGTCAGATGGAGCCCACACACGGGCGGATTTTCCAACAACATGGTCCGATCTGACATTTTCCGTGGGAATTTCCGACCGTGTGTAAGGGGCATAAGGTGGACCTTTTACCCACATTGAATGATAAACATGTAACCTTATTCTGACAGAACTTATCCACAACTAATAAAACACAATTACCATATATACTCGAGTATAAGCCGAGTTTTTCAGCACATTTTTTTGTGCTGAAAATGCCCCCCTCGGCTTATACTAGAGTCAAGCACTTTTCTGCAGCAGAGAATTACATTTTCCGAACCGATTTTGGGGCCCCGTATCCCGTATTGGTGCTAGGAACCCCAAATTTGGTGTGCAAACCCAGTGGAACTAGCACTACAACATATCCAATGGGATGGGGTTTCTTTTTTTTTTTTTTTTTTTTTTTTTTTTTTTTGCCATCTCAGTTCAACTTTCAGGCGGACCTTACTCAGCTTTATCTGTTCGTATCGTCCGTTTTCATGTTTACATCATTGTGGCATTTCTCAACAACTTGTACTTCATTTGATCGGCAGTCACCACAAACCTTTCCATTACTGATATCATTTTTAAGTTTCATCCCTCCCCCCCACCCCCACCCACCCCCCCCTTTCTGCTTCGCTGCAACTGTTAGCTAAAAATTTGCTAACGGTGTTCTGTACTGTTAAGTTATGGATTTTAGGACTTCTACCATTCATCCTATATACGTAGAGCTTCTACATAACTCCACGTCTTTTTAAAGTTTTTCCAACTGTCCCATTTCTCTATCGTTCCTTCTGTTACTTTTTCTATGTTGGTCCTAAGAGACTCCATCAGACGGGTGTCCTCGACTATATCTACCCACTCCCAGATTGCTGGTTCCTCTTGTTTCCTCCAATTCCTCGCTATCTGACGTTTTGCAGCATTAAGCAAGTGTGGGATTAGCGACCTTTGATAGGACTTGACAGCTTCTTTCGTACCATGAAATAAAATCACCCATGGGTCCCTCTCGAGGCGTGTTCCAGTAATCTCCTTAATGTAGTCGATTATTTTGCTCCAATATGCTTTTATCCTGTGGCATTCCCACCATAGGTGTGCCATCGTCCCCTTATCCCTACAGCCCCTCCAACACTCTGCCGGACCCCCTTTTTGAAATTGACATGTTTTAGCCGGGGTTATGTACCATCTTGATATACACTTGTAATTAGTTTCCATAGTCCTCGAGTCTACTGCTGAGCTATAGGTTAAATTAAAAATTTTTCCCAGTGTGAGTGTGTCTATTTTTGTGTTCAATTCCCCCTCCCACTTTTGAATGAATGGGGGTACCTCCGCTCCATCCAGCTCCCGCAGAAGCCTATAAATCTTCCCAATAGATCCTTTTGTCTCAGGTGCAGTAAAAATTTGTTCCATCCGAGACAGGCCTTCACTTGCCCTGATTGGCTGCGGTAGACCTCTAACGAAACTGGACAGCTTTTTTTCAATTCATTTAGTGACAAAATAACTGGAGACTTAATGAAGAACTTCTAAGGGATAAGGAGATAGTAGCACACATCAAAGCAGAGATAGAACAATACTTTAACAATAACGACAACGGGGAAGTACAGGGATCTTATGTATGGGATGCACATAAAGCATTTATCAGAGGGGTCTTTATTTCAAAAGGAGCCTGGAAGAAAAAAGAACAACGCACAAAAATAGAAGCTATAAAGACAGAAATTGGACAGCTTGAGCAGGAACATAAGCAACAACTGGGACAAAATAAAGACCTACTGCTAAAATTAACCGTTAAGAGAGACAATCTAAGGGAACTATTCGAGCAGGAAGTAAGGCAAACTTTCAACAAAATCTCAAAAGAAAGATATCTATGGGGTGATAAAGTAAGTAAGCACCTGGCCAAAACTCTACAAAAAAAAGAGGCAAGAAATTATATTGAAAAGATAAAAAATAAGGCAGGAGAGATTAAATATCGCTCGGACGACATCGCAGACTCCTTTAGGGAGTACTACGAGGGAGTCTACGCGATAAAGCATAACAACCTGATGAAAGACGAAAAAATAAAGAAAATAGCATCCTTTCTAGAAAAGGCCAACCTGCCTAAACTTCCCCCAGACGACATAGAGATCCTAGAGAAACCAATTTCTGAAGAAGAAGTAAGGAAGGCCTTGTTAAACTCACCGACTGGGAAGAGCCCTGGGCCGGACGGGTTCACCATCTCTTATTATAATATTTTCCAAGAACTACTGATACCCAGACTCTGCTCGTACTTTAATGGACTAGGCTCAAAATTTAAGATGAGCAAAGATTCATTAACGGCCAACATAACGGTCATTTTGAAAGAAGGGAAGGATGGGTCGGCGTGCTCAAGTTACAGACCAATATCGCTACTTAATGTTGATACTAAGCTATATGCCAAAATTCTGGCTACAAGGATCAAGATGTACTTGGGCACGCTGATCCACCCCGACCAGGTAGGTTTCGTGGCCGGAAGGGAGGGTCGGGATAACGCGATTCGAACACTGCTGCTCCTCCAAAGAATTAGGGAGACGGAGTCCCCAGGCCTATTCCTGTCAGTAGACGCGGAGAAAGCGTTTGACAGGGTAGACTGGGGACTCATGTTCCAAACACTTGCCCAATTTGGCTTTGGACCAAAATTTTTACAAAAAATTGAGGTTCTATATGATAATCCCCAAGCAAGGGTTAAAATTAATGGAGTAACATCATCCCGGTTCCGGATGGAAAACGGGACGAGACAGGGTTGTCCGTTGTCCCCCCTTCTTTTTATTTTGACCTTGGAACCTCTCCTGGCCACAATCAGGAAAAAATCGGATATAGAGGGTATAGTCGTGAAAGGGGACGAGCATAAGATAGCCGCTTTTGCGGATGACATATTATTTTACGTAAACAACCCACATAGTACTCTCCCCAGGCTGATTCAAATTTTGAATCAATATGGAGAGATCTCTAATTTCAAAGTAAACAACACTAAATCCTTTATATTGAATATAAATGTTGCCAAAAAAGATAAAGAGAGTCTACAGAAGAAATTTGCTTTCCCCTGGAAAAAACAAATAACGTATTTAGGAATTAACTTAGCGAACTCTTCCAGGGAAATATATAGATTAAACTACATCCCACTACTTGACGAGATTAAAAAAAAAAGCAAAGAGTACTCTACTAGGCCGCTCTCGTGGCTGGGGCGTATTAACACAGTGAAAATGACCTTGTTACCGATAATTACATACAAATTTCAAATGCTCCCAATCCCCCTATCTCAGACGTATCTCAACAAATTAAAATCTATTATCATGAACTTTTTATGGAAAAATAAAAAACATAGAATTGCCCTCCGCATATTGTCCTAGGAAAAGAAAAAAGGGGGCCTAGCGGTCCCTGATGTGGTAAAATATTATTATGCGATAGTCCTATCTAGAGTCCCTGACTGGAGCAAAAATAGCAGCACAAAAAGATGGGTCAATCTGGAAAAAACTCTCTCCAACCCACAATTAGGAAGAGATATTTGGAACCCCTCAAAGTATAGAACACTGAGTGAAGGCACAAATACGTTGACAAGAAATACACTGAAAATATGGGATAAAATTCACAAACTCTATAAGATTAACTATAATTCTCCATTAATAGCACTCAAAAATAATGATTATTTCGCACCAGGGAACAAATCAGCGGGAGGGGGATGGATCTTAAATGATAGTGCACAACTCAAGGATATTATATATAAAGGGATGGGGTTTCTAACACCAAGCGGCCCGAGATATGGGGCCCTAAATTCGGTTCAGAAAGTGTCATTCTCTGCTGCAGAAAAGTGCTTGACATTTTCCGAACCGACTTTGGGGACACGTATCTAGGGGCCACTTGGCGCTAGGAACCCCAAATTTGGATATGTTGTAGTGCTAGTTCCTCTGGGTTTGCACACCAAATTTTCTAACACCAAGTGGCCACGAAATAAGGGGCCACAAAGTCAGTCAACTGTGTCCATCTGCAGCAATATAATTTCGGGATGCATTTTGGCTGCAGCTAGGGGGCATCTAGGAACCCTTAATTACCAAGTTTGAAGTTCAGGGGACCTATGGCTGCAAATGGGCACAGTGAGGCTGCAAATGGGCATTGTTAACCCTCTTTTCCTCACCCTAGGCTTATACTTGAGTCAATACATTTTCCCAGTTTTTTTGTGGTAAAATTAGGTGCCTCGGCTTATATTCGGGTCGGCTAATACTCGAGTATATACGGTATTCCACCTCACCAAGCTACCTCATCAGTGCCTTTAAGGAAGCTATTGTGACTAAACACAATATCTTGCAAGATCTGAGAAAGAAATTAATTAAAATAAACACAAGCCACACCATATATCATAAAGTGCATTTGCAAGGTCAAGCATGGATCTCATCGGTGGGCCAGCCCTGAAAACAAGAATGAAGAAGCCAGCCACTGATGAAGTAAAAATGGAAAATAGACACAGTTTTTCAAACTAAGGTGGACAACAAAGCCATGGGATTTTGGAAAGTATGAATCAAAGTGGCAAGTAATCATACTAGTGTTGATGTATTCCCAAGAGAACATTTATTGATACTGATGCTATTCTAAAAGTGTGTGTTTGGAGGGGGGGTTGAGGGGAGGTCCACTTTAATGTGTAGAAAAAGTGCTGACAGTACAAAGGTGCCAGACAAAGAAAAGAGGAGGTTTAAATACTGTGGTGGTAATCACTCTGCTAGATAGACTTTTTTTTAAAAAAAAGCTTTGGTTAATACTTGTAAGATTTCTAATGCCGCGTACACACGATCGGAATTCTCGTCGGAAAAAGCTCAGACGGAATTCGGCTCAAACTGTCTTGCCTACACGCGGTCACACCAAATTCCGACTGCCGAGAACGCATTGACATACAACACTATGACGAGCCGAGAAAAAATGAAGTTCAATGCTTCCGAGCATGCGTCAAATTGTTTTCAAGCATGTGTAGGAATTTTGCACGTCGGAATTGCTACAGACGATTGGAATTTCCGATAGAAACCTTTTCCGTCTGAAAAATTGAGAACATGCTCTGAAATTTCTGCTGGTGGGAATTCGGCCAGCAAAATTCCGATGGAGCCTACACACGGTCACATTTTCCGATGAAAAGCTCTCATCGGTCTTTTGCCTGCCGAAATTCCGATTGTGTGTACGCGCCATAAGAGAACATCACAAAAACATGAATTCTCTACAATGCATATTGTTGCCATAAAACATGATTTGCAAAATGTTACATTTCATTAATCAGTAAACTTTCATTGTTAAACTGCAGAGAACCTAGAAGCTCCTAATATTTAATTAAACGCTGGCTTTATTTTTATTTTTCATAAAAATATTAAGAACTCAGTTCCAATCACTGGCTACCCAAGATACTATCCGATTATTAGAGCAAGGAGAAATGTTATTTAAAAATAGAACAATTAAGCTGCAATCAGCTTATTAAATTTCTGATTAACAATGATATACATATTTTTAATTAACCACACTGAAGGTGATGCCATAATATTAATCCAAGTGAAAAAAATTGACTCAAGTTCATCAGTCGCAATTACACTGAAATATAGTGCAAACGTCAGAGTAGAAGTAATACACTGTCACTGTTTTATAAAAACAATAAAAAGATAGAATTGCATTTTATATTATGTATCACAGGAAAAATGTAGCTTGTTAACTATGTTAGTTTAACTTACATACTGTAGGTAACCACAGTTATCCTAATTGGCATTGGCTAACACTGAGCAAAAAGAATAGATAAAATAGGACAGTTCATTATTTTAGATTGTCATTAAAAAGACCATAGCCGTAACATGTACTGCAGCTTTTGTCAGTATTTTTGATAACAAGAACATTTGGCACAAATAGAATTTATAAATGAAACACAGATAGAAATGTTTTTAAAAATTGCTAAATAATATTTTTTCATTTATTAACAGTCAATATTAACTTACTGTATACCCTTAACTTTCACGTAACCCGTTAAGCCCAACCCAGGGTTTCCAACCCCACAGAGCCCACCCAGTGTATAATAATCATTATTGAATGATTCTGGGCATCATTCAGTCCAGAAGACTGAGGTCAGTGTAATTTAGTTACTGAGGGGACATCTGGAGAAGCAGTGAGTATTTTGGCCAAAGCTGTTTTTTTATGTGGAGCTAGGTTTTAAGCAGTAATCTGGAATATGCCTATGCCCTTTTTTGAATATTGGTACCGCTTTGGCTTTTTTCCAATCACCTGTCAGTATGCTGTCTGCAAAGATTACGAACAATGGTCTACAGTAGCTATAACCCGACTGAGTTCTTTGAGGACTTTTGGGTGTAAGCCATCTGGTCCTGGTGATTTATTTGTGTTAAGCTTATCTAGTCTTTCCTTGACTCTGGCCTCTGCTAGCCACGAGAGTATTTTTTATTATTATTATACAGGATTTATATAGCGCCAACAGTTTGCGCAGCGCTTAACAAAATAAAGGCAGACATTACAATTACATAACAATTTGGTACAAGAGGAATCAGAGGGCCCTGCTCGCTAGAGCTTACAATCTAAAAAGAAAGGGTCAATTGATACAAGAGGTAATAGCTGTGGGGGATGAGTTGATGGAAAAAGTAAAACAGTGTTAGTTAGAAGCAGGATAGGCTTCTTTAAAGAGAAAGGTTTTCAGGGATCGTCTAAAGATGGATAGATTAGGGGACAGTCGGACAGATTGGGGTAGAGCGTTCCAAAGGATGGGAGAAACTCTGGAGAAATCCTGGAGGCGAGCATGGGAGGAGGTGACAAGGGAGCTAGAGAGCAGGAGGTCTTGGGAGGACCGAAGAGAGCGGCTTGGTTGGTATTTTGGTACTAGGTTAGTGATGTAGCTGGGGGCAGAGTTATGGATGGCTTTGTAAACTATTGTTAGTACTTTGAATTTTATTCGTTGGGTGAGTGGAAGCCAGTGGAGGGATTGGCAGAGAGGGGTGGAGGACGCTGAATGGTTGGTAAGGTGGATAAGTCTTGCAGCAGCATTCATTATGGACTGAAGGGGGGATAGTCTATGTAAAGGTAGTCCAATGAGGAGGGAATTGCAGTAGTCGAGGCGAGAGATAACCAGGGAGTGAGTTAGAAGCTTGGTGGTGTCATTCGTTAAAAAGGGGCGTATTCTGGAAATGTTGCGGAGGCTAAGGCGGCATGATTTGGACAGGGATTGTATGTGGGTCTGAAAGGACAGTTCAGAGTCTAGGAGTATATCATGTGATGTGTTCCTAACAATACTGTCATGGTCAATACACCCCTCCTTTTCCTGTGTTAAAACTGAAGAGAAAAAAGTATTTAGTACAGTGGCCTTCTCTTTGTCATCTGTAATCATCCTCTCTTCATCATCTTTTATGTGTCCTCTTCCTCAGAGCCAAACTTTTAGAACCCTTACTACTTCCCTATATACTGCATAGAAGAACAATGAAGGGTTTTCCCCTAGACTTGTCGATGTACACTGACCATATCCTTGGATGGTACCGGTACATCGACGACATCTTCATCGTCTGGGATGGCTCCATTCCATTACTGGAGCAATGCCTCCTCAGAATGAATAAAAACACATTTAATCTTGGTTTCACGATGTCCTATAACACCAATTGTGTCCCCTTTCTAGACGTGGAGATATACAAAAACGAGGTGGGACAACTACTGACTCGCTTATATAGAAAACCGACTGCGGGTAACACTATCCTGCATGCCAGTAGCTTCCACCCAACACCATTGCTCAATTCCATACCATATGGGCAATATTTACGTATTAGAAGGAATTATGCAGATGATGCAATCTTCCAAATAGAGGCTAACAATTTACGCACTAGACTGCTACAAAGAGGGTATTCTCATGCATCTTTAAAAAGATCCTATCAACAGGCATGTCTTCAAAGCAGGGATCAACTCCTCTATACTGAAAAATCTAGAGAAGATACAAATCCACTTAGAATCATTTCAAGATATAACAACCAACAAAAGCAAATGAAAGCAATAGTGGAAAAATATTGGCATTTGCTGACATATGACCCACTGCTAGGACAATTTGTCCCTGATAAACCATTATTTACCTTCAGAAGAGCAACGTCTATTAAGGACTGCATTACAAGCAGTGAATTTAAAAGTAGCAATCAACACTGCAAATATAAAGGAACTTTCATTTGTGGCTCTTGTCACTACTGTAAATATATGGCTGTAGAGAAGAATCCAATTTTACCGAATGGTGAGATTTTCCGAGCCAAACACTTTGGCAACAGTAAGACCTTAGGGGTAGTTTACCTCCTTATTTGCGATTGTTCATGTTTTTACGTTGGCAAGACGAAATTTGAGTTTTGGAAACGTGCATACAGGCATGTGCACAGTATGATGACCTGCGACCCAGACCTTCCTCTGGCCCGACATGTCAGCACTGTGCACATGGGCAGATTTCCAAAAGTCAAGTTTCTGATCCTTGATCGGATTCACCCGAACCCTAGGGGAGGGGACTGGAACAAGTCCCTTCTCCAACTTGAGTCCAAATGGATTTATAGGCTCCGGGCCACTCAGGCACCGGGACTAAATGAAGCCATTTGGTTCAAACCTTTTTTGTAAGGATTTGTTTCTGGAGGAATGGAAAAATAAATATCAACCGAAATAAATCCATAATAACGATTATATACGACTTTAAGCAATTACATCTGCTCTATGTATGGGTAAATATTATTTAAACCTATATTCATTCGATATTTGCTTTAATACGATTAATGACTGTATGTCACATCATATATGTATAGATGCTCTTATGTCTAGACATAATCTCTGTGTTCTGCATGTATCTATTTAGCAATGTTGTAAACCTGTTCTATCCACCAGTACAAGTTCTGTTGCACAGATGCATGTATGGCAGAAGGATCTCTCATGCACATATAAATAACACTGCAAGCCGTGTTTTAATGGTGAAATGTATATATGGACCGTTGCAGGTGAGCACTGGCGCAGCATCGGATGCTTCTTAAGGCTAATTATTCTTATTTTCTCTTAGAGAGAACATGTTGTGGCTCTACGTAAAGGGTTCTCTCTCACTTCTCTTCCATATTGAAGCTACTGTGGCCGTACAATATGTTCCCTTATTGAGACTTTTCCGTTTTCAGGCAGACGATTGGATCTGTGGGTCAGCCCGGCACGTAAGCCGCCCGCCCTTATGGGCGGTGCAGCATTCGGAGGGGAGGGCGATGCAATGCCCTCCTCCCCATCTGGCTTCGATCTCTCGGACATGCGCGGCCCACGGGAGGAGCTACGCTAGCATCTTGCCCCTCCATCTGGGCATGCGCACTCCGGTTTTGAGGCCTTACGTGCCGGCGGGAGGAGTGGGCGGGGCCGCATCACATAACGCGGCCACTATTGGCCGCGTCTGGATGTGACCGCGCACACACCACTCGGGGGGCCGACATATCTCTAATCCTCCCACCCCCTCATAGCCAGCTGATCTGTATGACAGCTGATTGGGGGTGTTCACTTGTATAAATCTGCACAGCTCTAACCGGCAGTTTGAAAACAACCATCAGCAGCTGAATGTGCGGTTTACTTGTCTCCTCTAGTCTGCAAGCTATGCATTGCTTCGGATAGTACATTATAATTACTCTTTATACATCTATACTCTTATATGTTTGCAGAGCACCTGTCTGGTTTATAGACCATGACTGGCTATACAAATTCACTGAGTGGAAGGAAAAAAGCAGCGCCCAAACAAAATATTATAGAAAGCTGCCAACACTACAATATGACGAATTGCAAAAAAGTGAAAAATGTGTAACAGTGTAGCGCTAAATATGTCTCTGCACAGTAATGGGTATCGAATGGAGAAATCAATAACCACAAATTTACTGTTCAGAATGTTAATTATTAACATAAATAAAAAATTTTGGTCAAGTAGGTAGTGGACATCGAGTCCTCTAAATAAGTGAGGGCGTGATGTTCCACTGAACTAGATGTCCCAATATTGTGGGTGCACTACCAAGTGGTCCACAATACCCACGTGTGAGTGTTAGTGAAAATAACACAAAACGTGATGTGTTATTAAGTGAACAAACTTACGATGTGTAAAGATATATCTCAAAACAATACAATAATGTTATACATCAGATACTGTGATCATGGTATATGATGGTGCTTAAAAGCAAAATACAAATGAAGGCCTATATCAAGTGCATGTGTTAAGTATCATCTGAGTTCCTGTCAAAACCGCCGCTAGGCTGGTGGACAATGGAGCACTGAACACTGAATATACGTCACAGTACACCTATCAAAAAGTACCATGTGGTAAAAATAGTTCGTTATGAAACCATATATGCAAATGGGAGACCTCAATTGTCACAGAATGGTGTAGACATAACCAACATCAGTGATCAAGGAATTAGTAATTTCAAAGTCCTGATATTGCTGATTTGCGGCCAGGGCGGAACATCAAATTATATTTCGGAAAAATCAAGATGTTTCAGGTTATTTCAAAAGGTGGAGCAGAGTAGAAGTGGTATTGTGGTTTGGATGCTGGATCCTCTCATATAAGGGCAACACTACGACCAAGAAGTAGAAATCATAAGCGCTTACCATATATGGTGGACCAACTCACCAGCAGTGAAAGGTCAACAACGACTTGTTCGGCTACCTCCAGGTGCCGGAAGTGTAGGATGAATCCTTGGGAGTGTGAGCTGTGATATCGCGAGGTCCTTGATGGATACTCACCGACCAAAATAGATGGCAGCTATGTCGATGTAATTGGGTCAATGATCCTCAGTCAGACTCACCATGGATAGAGAGAAAAGAAACGAAGAGGGACTCCTCATCGTGTAAAACCCATGGACAAGGGTTCACGTTTATTTAAAAAGAACATGCATCCAGCAAAAATGTGAAATGTAATGAATGGAGCTGTTCAAATAAAATCAAATAAAAGACGCAGTAGGCAATAATGCTGAGAGACCCGACGCGTTTCGTCTGATAAGACTTCTGCTGGGGTGTACTACAGCTTACTCCTGCTGCGTTATATATAATGTACAAAGCAATTAAACCACATAATGCACCTGTATGCTTCCAATCAGCCACACTTCCTGTTTCCTGTTCATATTGCCTTGTATTGGTGGAAGGTTAAACCAATCAAGGGAAGTGTGGAAAAATGCTTATAACCAATCAGGACACAATGTGGAAGCAAAACATATAGGCGATGGGAGGGCTAAAGCGGCGATGTATGCCCGCGAAAAACGTCACTGTTATGTAGGCGGGCATAAGAGATGTCAATGGCCAGTGCGGGAGCTAGAGACAAATAAACTAACAGCTGATAGGCGGGTTAGAACGCGGGTGACTTACCGCGGGAACGCCGCTAACCAATGGGTGGGCACAGGCGCCCAGGAAACCAAGCTGAGCGGCCGTGCTAAGAGAAAGTCTCGACCGCGTGGAGCGGTGCGGCGGAAGTAATGCGCCGGAAGTGACGATCGGGGCGGAAGTGACGCACCGGAGATGCGTGGACGGACATGACGTAAAGGGCCTCGAGGAATGTAAACAAAAAGGGGGTGAGAGTGGATCAAATGCCAAAGAATATCCACAAGATGGCAGACCACGTAAAGCGGTGCGGCGGAAGTAATGCGCCGGAAGTGACGATCGGGGAGGAAGTGACGATCCGGAGATGCGTGGACGGACATGATCTAAAGGGCCTCGAGGAATGTAAACAAAAAGGGGGTGAGAGAGTGGATCAAATGCCAAAAAATGTCCACAAGATGGCAGAAGTGAAACATCAACTGGAGTCTGGCTGAATGGAAACAGTATTATGTATATAATAAGAACACAAATACTCAATACAACTAAAGTCTGTAAACAATTATTGAACATGGAAAATGGTGACCGGTCTATAATATCACATTGGGTGAAAAAATAGAAAAACAGAAAACATAAAAAGTGTCAGAATAGATGTTATATCAAATCATCGCTGACTGGTCAAAGCCTTCTTAATATCCCGGGACGTCACATGACTACACTATATCTCTATCAGATCGTCAACATGAGTAAATGGAATTAGTCAAGAGAAAAATGTTAAGCAATAATCAAAGTGAATATGGTGGTATATTACATGAACTATGTTATAACATAACACCAAAATGGAAAACATCAGGTAAGGTCATGCGCAATTAATAAATGCGTTAATATCCCACTCGACGTTGAGGCCGTAGGGAATATAACACTTAATCTGGTGTATCCAGAATGTTTCGAGTCTGGATACACCTCTTATATTCGACTCTCCCCTCCAATGGGGGACAAATTTATCTATAATCTGAAAACGGGACCCTACTGGATTTCGGTTATGGTTTAAAAGGTAATGCTTGGAGACACTATGATTAGTGTGTCCGGCTCTAATAGCGGCCAAATGTTCGTTCACTCTAATAGCGAACGTACGTTTGGTCCGGCCTATGTATTGTTTACCGCAAGGGCAGGTAATGAGGTAAACAATGAATTTGGTATGGCAGGTGACAAAACATTCCATTTTATATTCCTTATTTGTGGTATTGGACTTAAAAGTATCACACTTCCTCCTACAGGTATTATTCACACAAACATTGCACTTACGGCAGGGGTAAAAACCCTTCATATCATGGAAAAAAGAAGGGGGATTGGGCGGGTCAATAACATTTGGTGCGACCTTGCCTCTCAGAGAAGAGGCTCCCCTATAAATGACCCCTGCGTGCTCAGGTAAAATGGGCCCTAAGATTTGATCGTTTTTCAAAACATTCCAATATTTTTGGAATATTCCTTTGATTTGTTTATGTTGGACTGAGAACTTAGTAAAGAAAGACCACCGAAATTTGTCGTCCTTGTTTTTAGGGGGCTTCTCTATCAGCAAGGACGTTCGATCAATGGATGCTATTTTTTGTATTTCATCATCTATGAGGGTTGCCTCATAGCCTCGGTCAATAAATCTATTTTTAAGGATAAGGGCTTGTTCGAGATAATCAGGAAGATGAGAGCAATTTCTACGGATACGCATGAGTTGACTTCGTGGGACAGAACTGAGCCACGACGCATGATGGCAACTATCGACCGGAATGTAACCATTCCGGTCAGTAGTTTTGAAGAAAGTCTTGGTGGTGATCTGGCCATCAATGACTGTGATTTCCAAATCCAGGAAATGAATAGACGAGGGACTGGCCTCGTAAGTAAGTTCGATCCCAATATCATTGGTATTTAATAGGGTCATAAACTGGTTAAGGGAATCAGCAGACCCTTTCCATAGAAGGAGGATGTCGTCGATATATCTGGACCACAACACTAATTGTGGAGGGTCCAGTGCATGGACGACATCCTCCTCCCACTTCCCCATAAAAATGTTGGCCAGGCTAGGGGCGAACTTAGCGCCCATAGCCACCCCCTTTTTTTGTAAATAAAACTTGCCCTCATACCAAAAGTAGTTATGCTTGGTGGCATAGCGTAATAGGTCCATTATGAACCTCTTTTGGGTGTTAGGGATTGTTTTAATTCTACCCAAGAAAATTTCAACGGACTCGAGCCCTAAATGGTGGGGGATGCATGTGTATAAAGAAGTAACATCCGCGGTTACCAAAATAAGGTCACTAGAGTAGCTAATTTGTTGTAATTTGGAAATAGTGTCCCTCGTATCTTTCAAATACGAGGGTATTGATTTGACTATAGGTTGGAGAAAAAAATCAATGTATTTCCCTATACGGGACGTAATGGAGTCCAGACCGCTAATAATGGGACGTCCGGGTGGGTGGGTAACATTTTTGTGAACCTTAGGAAGGTAATACATAATTGGGATTCGTGGGGACACAGGGACAAGATACTGTTTTTCCTTCCTATCCAAGATGCCCAATTGGGCACCAGTGTCCACTAGGTCTACCAAAATCCTCTTATGGTCGGAGGTAGGGTTCTTGGATAGCAAGGAATAAGTCTGGGTGTCGCCAAGAATCCTTAGCATTTCCGTATGGTATGCAGTCTTATCAAGAACTACTATCCCGCCCCCCTTGTCCGCGGGCCTGATAACAAGGTCTTTGCGCTCAACCAAGGACTTTAGTCCGATTTTAATATCAGGGTTACTGAAAATCTTTTTGTTAGGTAGATTTTCAAGGTCTTTTAGGACCAGGTCTCGAAAAACTTTAACGGATGGGGCAACTGGACAAGGTGGGCTGAATATGGAAGGGTTTGCTAACCCTGAATGAACTACTTGGGTAGAGGTGTTGGCAAGAGTACTGTTTCTAGGATTGGATAGTATGTATCGTTGTACATTCAATTTTCGTACAAATTTGTGTACGTCTATGAACGTAGAAAATTTATTTAACTTAGTGGGTGGGACAAATTTCAAGCCCTTATTCAAAACTGCTGATTCGGCCTTATTCAAAACTGTTTTACTTAAGTTGAAGATTCCGTTATTGCTTATACTCTCTTTCTTTTTCCTGGCGCGCTTTGTACATTATATATAACGCAGCAGGAGTAAGCTGTAGTACACCCCAGCAGAAGTCTTATCAGACGAAACGCGTCGGGTCTCTCAGCATTATTGCCTACTGCGTCTTTTATTTGATTTTATTTGAACAGCTCCATTCATTACATTTCAAATTTTTGCTGGATGCATGTTCTTTTTAAATAAACGTGAACCCTTGTCCATGGGTTTTACACGATGAGGAGTCCCTCTTCGTTTCTTTTCTCTCTATCCATGGTGAGTCTGACTGAGGATCATTGACCCAATTACATCGACATAGCTGCCATCTATTTTGGTCGGTGAGTATCCATCAAGGACCTCGAGATATCACAGCTCACACTCCCAAGGATTCATCCTACACTTCCGGCACCTGGAGGTAGCCGAACAAGTCGTTGTTGACCTTTCACTGCTGGTGAGTTGGTCCACCATATATGGTAAGCGCTTATGATTTCTACTTCTTGGTCGTAGTGTTGCCCTTATATGAGAGGATCCAGCATCCGAACCACAATACCACTTCTACTCTGCTCCACCTTTTGAAATAACCTGAAACATCTTGATTTTTCCGAAATATAATTTGATGTTCCGCCCTGGCCGCAAATCAGCAATATCAGGACTTTGAAATTACTAATTCCTTGATCACTGATGTTGGTTATGTCTACACCATTCTGTGACAATTGAGGTCTCCCATTTGCATATATGGTTTCATAACGAACTATTTTTACCACATGGTACTTTTTGATAGGTGTACTGTGACGTATATTCAGTGTTCAGTGCTCCATTGTCCACCAGCCTAGCGGCGGTTTTGACAGGAACTCAGATGATACTTAACACATGCACTTGATATAGGCCTTCATTTGTATTTTGCTTTTAAGCACCATCATATACCATGATCACAGTATCTGATGTATAACATTATTGTATTGTTTTGAGATATATCTTTACACATCGTAAGTTTGTTCACTTAATAACACATCACGTTTTGTGTTATTTTCACTAACACTCACACGTGGGTATTGTGGACCACTTGGTTGTGCACCCACAATATTGGGACATCTAGTTCAGTGGAACATCACGCCCTCACTTATTTAGAGGACTCGATGTCCACTACCTACTTGACCAAAATTTTTTATTTATGTTAATAATTAACATTCTGAACAGTAAATTTGTGGTTATTGATTTCTCCATTCGATACCCATTACTGTGCAGAGACATATTTAGCGCTACACTGTTACACATTTTTCATTTTATACAAATTCACTTACATACCTTAACATATTTAAAATAAATTAATGTCTGGCATCTTGCATATATATGCGAGCTGCATGTTAGCAATTACCTTAGATTTCAACTCTATAGGATGTTTTGGCTGCTGTTTATGGCACCCATATATAGATATAGATTCTATTCTAAAAATCATAAGTCCCTCTGTGTTGCATACTCTCCCAATGGACATTTTGCAATATAATAAATAATAATAGTGATATCTTCCAAGGTATGCTCTGTTGACTCAACATTAATATTATATACATGACTATCTATCATGCCATATATATCAAAATGTAATAGTAGACATTTTCCTTTCTTTTTCGGACTCTTTTCCTTGCAGACGATACTATTATATCTGTGAGGTTAGCATTACGTAGGCTTCATCCTCAAGCTATAACACAGGCAACATACCTTATAGACGTGAGTTAACTATATACTTTTTATAATAAAAAGAAGTTTTGTCAATATAATTCTGGCTCTTTTTAAAAAAACTTTAAATATAATCTTTACTTCATTGAAACTTTTTCTTTTCTTTATAGAGGACTTTGAGATTATTTGTTGACCTCAGCAGTCTCACATCCTCCAACGTTCTGTTCTTTGCGGCCATATTAGTCTCAAATTAGAGCCCTATGTAATCCCTTGGCTCTCTGTCTTGGTTTTCGGTTCTTGACTACTTGCCTCCAGGCTACAAAAAAAAAATTTTTAAAGAGAAAAATCCCTGGATGTCCACACGAAAAAACCTGACCCTAACCAAGCATCCCCGGCTGCGCCTTTGCTATGCACTGTTTTTAATTATGGTGGAACAGCTATCCTATCAACGCATCAACATACATGTGAGTTCATGTCATTGTCACTCTTTAATGTTTTTACACTGAACAAGTCTATCGCATACCATCAAATGCCTTTATTGCATTTTTGTAACACATGCTCTTGAATTAATGTCCGTTTTGCCATTCTTTCTTAGGAATTTTCCCACAATGTATCTTATCATGCTAAAATTATGTATACATTCTTTGCATTTAGAACTAAACTATAAATTCGACACCACGACCACTGAAGAAGAAGGATATCTTCTCACTCCGAAACGCGTCTGGTCTGATGTCATATATTAGATTACGTATTTGATTGATGTATATTTTATTTCTGCGACTATGTCTAATATGTTCTACCTTTTTCAATTATCTCTCATTTAATATGCTTTGCAAATAAATTTTGTTACTATTATACATTCGTGCTTTTTTTTGGGAAAGTGTGGTAGTGCCAATTGAAAGTCCACAACCTAGGGGAAAACCCTTCATTGTTCTTCCATTTTTATCGGATGTGGCACACACTCTCTAACTCTCCCAACCATTGTTAAACCCGTTGACCAAACCCCACTTTTTTTCTATATACTGCATATGGCACTGGCCATAGCATAATGTTCCTTTTGCTCCTCCCTTTCCTGGAAGGGGTCATGTCTTAATGAAGCCACATGACACACCACTCAATAATAACATAATAATATTTTGAGAGTATCCATACTGTATCCATTGCAATATGTACCAACACTGACAGGCATTTACTGTATGTTCCTTTAATATATTGATTCACCATAAACTCTTATTATTTATATCATCCATGAATACCTTAGTGGCAGCTGCTTTATATAATAAACACTCATCCTAGATCAGTATTGTGGAGTTTATTACATATCATTTGCATCCATGGTGGCTGTACTCCTCATTTTCAGTATCTTTCATCATAACTCCAAGATGTCTTGGACTGAAATGCACATCAGAGTCGAAAACGCAGGCCATATGGGTGTTCCACCCGCAACTTCCAGCCCTCATGCAACATCATATCTGGTCCTGGTGGCAGTGGCCAGGCGGCTTCACACACAGCATTCCAGCGCTCGGATATATTGTGCCACATAGCCGCACAGTATACAAAGGCAGTAATGCAATGAAACTATATACCAACAAACTAAACTCACTGCAATGTGGAATATGTGTGTGGGGCAATAAATAAATACTGGTCAACAGCAAAAATGAATAAATAATGAATTAACTAACTAAAAATAGTATTACAAAGTTAAATGGATAAAATAACATAAAGTTAAATGAAATAAAAAATGCATCAAAGGCTCAAGTGTAGTAATACATAATGACGTGTAATAGTGTACAGTAATAGTGCTCATTCGATGGATGTAATTGAGAAAAAAAAATACTTTAAATCAGGACAAAAAATATTAGATAAAAAAAATAATAATAATAATAATAAAAAAAACGCTACATAATATTTTGTAGATCGGTGTTCATTACTTAAAACAATACATTTTGTCATGGACCTAAAAAGAAATACATTGCTGCCACCTTCACAGGGTTTGAAGAGTTTGAAGAGCTGCATGGGAGTTTGGCAAGACTGGATGATTTCCATTAGTAGTCCCCATGAAAACTTTATCTTGAAGTGCAAGCAGGAATACCATGGCTGAAAAATGACATGTAAGATATGCCTAGTACTTTTTGGCCACAATGTAGAGAACTAGAGCTGACATGATATGCTTTTTAAAATTTTAACTCTGCACAATTTTTTTTTTTTAGTTTTGAATAGAGTGGGGAAGAATTAAGAGCAGATTAATAGTCTCTATTTCTGTTTGTCCGTGTGATGCTAGAATAAAAAATCGGGGTGAATTTGTTACTAGGTAAGATAAAGGCTGATGACAATAAAAACTTTGTAAGACATTCTAACAATTCCTTATGCTAATAAAAATGTGGTTTTGTAGATTGTAAATATTAGATGTTATTAGATTTTGAATCTACTTCATATAGCATAGTATGTGGCACCAGGAAGGGATGCCCTTTATCCTGCTTATAGTTTGTGCTCACTGTAGAGCCTTCAGTTCAACTGATAATAAACAATACCAACTTTCAGGGTCCTGAAATAGTGGGCCTATCTCTAAGTCTCTTTGCAGATGACGCTCTACTTTTCGTGACCAACTCATTTTTCTTTCTACCCAACCTAACTTCTACTCAGTCCACCTTCACCAACTTCTCTGGGACAGCTATCTTCACAGCCAGCAAATAAATTATAGCCAAATCTTGGAAACATCGAAAAACATTTTTTTTTATCTCAAAATATATTTTCATGGGGTTTGAAAGGCTAAAAAACTAAATCTATGTGGCTCACGCCATGATGATACAAACAAATGAAGGAACACAATCAAGGACATAACAATTAAAAATTAAGGACAGGTTGCAAAAGAGAGTATGACAAACACCAAAATAGTCTTTAAATATAATAATAGTAAAAAGCTCAGGTCTGAGCATGTATACCATTTACATAATTTTTTTGACAATTTGGAGTTGGTGACGGAGAACCATGGTTCAAGCTCACGATGGGGAAAATATTCACATGGTCCAGAAATATTTAGACAAAATAAAGATGAATAAAGCACCTGGACCAGATGGATCACACACGTGTCCTCAAAGAACTGAGGTCTGTTATTTCAAAGCCATTGTTTCTAATTTTTAGGGACTTATTAATTACTGTCATAGTACCACTCGATTGGGGAAAGACTGTGGTGCCTATATTTAAAAATAGATTAAAGTCTTTACCAAGTAACAGCAGACTTGTTAGTAAGGAAAGGAAGCCCTAAAAGTTGCACATCGTAGCAAAACCCTGTAAAGAGGCGTATGACAGCCTCAGCCCAGGCTTCAACCAGGTCACAACCCCCAAGATTTTGCACTCCGTCCCTGGAGCTTAAAGTGGTTCTAAAGTGCTAAGGTTTTTCACCTTAATGCATTTTATCCAGCTCCTCCCCAGCCCCTCCTTTTTCTTACCTGAGCCCGATTCGATCCAGCCATGTGCACAAGGGCAGCAGCTCCCACTGCTGTCTCATTCCTCATTGGGCAGATTGGTAGAAGCCAGGGCCATTGGCTGTAAAATCAAATACTGTGACATGGGACTGGGGTTCGGCCTTTGATAACGTCCTGTGGGAGGGATTAAACGTGTCATGTGACCACAGGTGGTGATGTCAGATCCAGTCGGTGACACACAAGTGGCGGCGGACTTCCGGTTTCCAGTCTATGCTGGTTTTGAGCTTGTTTTACCCTGTACAATGTGAGTGGAAGACTTTGGGGATTATCCAATTCATTATCAATCCATTTCCAAGTGCGCTTGCAGTGCACTTGTAGTGCAAAGTGGATTTGCCTTTAGTAAATAACCCCCTGTGTCTTATAAAATATTTTTTTAATAAACAGGATTATGCTATATACTTCCTCTTTCTTTGCCATTATACAGTATATGAGGAGAATCTGGGTCTACAAAGAAGGAGCCTGGTTGGAGGATGTTGTGGATATTCCACTACACTCTTGCGCTAATAAGCGCCCTTCCACCATGATGGTATAATGCAGCATTTTGGTCCAATGTCTCCCCTGATTCCCCATTTCCCAGTAAAGACATTACCACATTCTTACATCCTCATATCAGTATCCCTCCCTTCTCTGAGCCGTGCGTCTCCTTTTATTGACACATAAACACCAAGTCCCAAACTGGAGGGTTTGCCTCCAACAGCTAATCCCCTCCTACACAGCTTGTGACCTCACAGGAAATTACCAAATAAGGGCATGACCGTATAAGGATGTAACACAGGATAAATTATAGAATATACAATAACCAATGAACGATGACTACAATTCCGCTGATAGGAATCCTTATTATGCATTGTTCCAGAGAACAATGCATACCTGGACTATGCTACCCTTCCTTGTAGATGGAAGGCTGTCCGCAGGTGCACGCTGCAAATCTCGACATGTGCTGATCAGACGCAGCAGAGACAAAGAGCGTACATCCGCCCATAACCGATCCTTGCAGAGCAAACATATCCCCTCAGACGATCGTCTGTGCAATGCACAGGGGCCCTTTTGCTGGCGGACATACCCTCACTCTGCAAACAACTCTCTCCAATCCCAGGAAGTTTTCCACTACCTAACGGACCTCAACCAGCGTCAGTCTGCCCCAGTCAGCTCTTTAGAGCGGCCTGCGGGAGTGCTAACACTGGGAGACTATTATGACAATACATATTAAAATACATCTTATGAAATTTCCACAACAGTCTCTCCTCTTGTCATATGATCCTATGAGTCCCTCGATGAATCCTGATCTTCTTCTTATACCTGGAAATGAATCAGTCCTTACAGCCCATATGAGTCCATAAAAAGGAAAACACGGCTTGATGTGTAGACTCTGTTTTTCAGGAGAGATGACAGGGTGAGCTGTAGTAATCGCCGGTCAGTCTGGAATCCTCTGTGTCTTGTACGTGGGTTGGGCTTTGGGGCGTCTCATCGGGGAAGATGTCGTCATCTGCTCGGGCTCTGGTCACACGTCCAATCAGGCAAGTAAATATAAATATAAATATACCCCTACTTCCTTCAACTATGATCCGCTGCAAAATTAAAAATGAAATCCCCACATATTCCCAAACCCTTAAAATTCCAACCTTCACTAGCTATAGCTCTGGATTTGCCTTGCAGGGATCTAAGCCTTATCCATATGGTAAGGGAAAAAATTGCGCTATCCGTGAAAGTGAAGCTGCTGCTCAAAATGTTATACTACATCAATAAATGGGAAAAGGGAAAGAGCTGCGCTAAAATATACTAACACACTTATTATATAATGAATATAAATTGTGCTTTATATACAAACATTTGTGGTTATTAATATTTTTTTATATCAATATTTTTATTGAAATTTTAACAATACATAAAATGTAAAAGAAAAAAGATAACAAAGGAAATAAAATAAGAGAAGTTCAAACAGAATGTGTTCGATATACACAGTAAGATTTCACACAATGGATTCAAATGTATGATATGTTATATATATACATATATATATACCTTAGAAGGACTATGAATGGAAAAGATCTTCAGGGAATTTCAGGAACATTGGAGATGCGGCAGAGGGTTAATTTTGTTAATTGTATGGAAGCAAGTATACCGTCTACATCTCAGGGAATAGTGTTTTTAGGCCAGATAGACCATTTGTCATCAAATTTCTTACGCTGCATAGAGTTTAGTGCGATAAGGCGTTCAAATGTGTAGTTTCTGTGTACTGCTTTAGATACATCAGAGAGGTTTATAGTGGTATTCGTTTTCCATATTCGTAATATAGACGCTCTGGTTTCTAGTAGAATATGGCTAACTACAGACCTGTGTTCGGTGGGAAAGTTTTCTGTCCCTATATGTAATAAAGCCAGTGCTGGTGAGGGAGAGGATTGTATACCGGTGAGTGAAGAGATTAGACAGAATACTTGGTTCCACATTAGGACAGTTCCAGAACATATGCAACAAATTACCTACTAGTCCGCAACCCCTCCAGCATTGTGATGAGGACCCCAGAAAATAAGTTGATAATCTGTATGGAGTGTATTGCCACCTGTTAACAATTTTTATAGTCATTTCCCAATGTTTGACACAGTGCGTTGATTCATGTATCGACTTAAAAGCCGCTTTCCATTGATCGTCAGTGAATATAGTGTTTAAGTCTGTTTCCCAGTTACCCATTGCTCTTGTTTTGGTAAAGGTAAGTTTATTCTGTAGGCAATTATAGAAGAGGGATATTCCCTTAGTATCTGTGTTGGTACCGGTGTAGAATTTCCATATTTTAGGAGGGACACTGGTTTCTGGGTTAGGGAGTTTTCTAAGAAAATTTGTAATGCGTAAGCAGGCGTGCAGTTCTGTATTCGGTAGATTATATTGGGACATTATTTGTTCCGAAGATTTGAGTGAGTGATCACTATATAAGTCCGAAATAGAGGAGATACCATGTTTTAGAAAAGTATTAATCGATAAAGTCGGTATTTTAGCTTCGAGGAGTGACAATGGCAGTTTGTACCCTGTTTTCCGGGCTTCAGTGTTTGTTAATTTAAGATAAGCTCTCCATGCCAGTAATGAAGTCTGCATGGGTGGGGATAAAGTTGTTATGTTCCATGGGGACCAGTTATCACTAAGTAGGAATGATTTTAGATCAGCGGTAGGTGATATTGATTTTTCAATGTCTACCCATAGAGGAGATTCTAGGGTACCTAGCCAGTGTTTAATGTAATCTAATCTGACTGCACTAAGGTAGTCGTGTAGGTCCACCAAACCAGCCCCACCTACCTTCTTGTGGGCAATGAGATTATTGCGTGAGCATCTAGCTCTTTTCCCTCCCCATATGAATTTCCAACACATGTTCGAGAGTTTAGTGAGAAACATTTTAGGAATATGTACTGGGAGTGAGCGAAATAGATACAGTATTTGCGGTAAAATCATCATTTTGTATGCTGCTACTTTACCCATCCATGAAAGTTCTTTCTGTGCTATGTCCCTTAGTTGGATTTCTATTTTAGGTAGTAAATTGGACATATTAGTCTTAATTAAAGTGGAGATGTTATTGGTTAAAGTAATGCCCAGGTAGGTAATACCATTGTCACTCCAAGTATATGGTAGTTGTTTTTGTAGATTACTTCTTGTCAGGGGGGTTACTCCCAAGTCTAGAATTAAAGATTTGCCAAAGTTTACCTTATAGTACGATACCTCCCCAAATTCTGTTAATATCTCATGTGCTTTGGGCAGAGATTGTTGTGGATTGGTCATGAGCAGGATGACATCATCTGCGAAGAGGTTTATGGAGTGTGTGCTGGAACCAAAGTGGAATCCAGTGATATGGGGATGGGTCCTTATTGTTTCGGCTAACGGTTCTATCATAAGATTAAAAATGGTAGGAGATAAAGGACAGCCTTGCCTGGTACCATTTGTTATGTTGAAGATTTTAGATAGAAAGCCTGCTGATTGTATTTGAGCTGATGGACAGGAGTAGAGTGCAGATATAGCTGTAAGGATATGACCTGTAAAACCAAATTTAAGCAAGACCGATTGCATATTGTCATGAAGATCCTGCCAGAAATCTAAATCCGGGCCGTCCTGGCCCTCAGATTCCATTGCGCATGCGCATGCGCGCCCGGGCGCGGGCACGTGCACAACCGCGCACAAGGAGACGGGCGCGCGCCCTAGTTAGCACCAGCCGGCCTATTTAAGCCTGACTTGAGCAGACGGTCTTTGCTGTCTGCTCTACAGCGTTGTGGTGTGTTAAAGTGAGACCTGATCCTGTATACCTGTTCCTTTGACCCGGCTTGCCATTAAGACTATCCTGCCTTCTGCCTGTACCCGACCCCGGCTTCCAGTGACCATCCTCCTGCCTGATCCATTGTACCCTGCCCTGGTTCAGATCTATTACCTGACTTTTGATGAACTTTGGTTCCTTGTTCAGTCTTGTCCAGTCTGCAGTCTGACCCTCTGTAACGAGCCTGTTCACCTGTTGGTTCCAGTCCAGTCCGTGGTTCCGTTTCCTGTGTTCAGTTCCTGTCAGCTCTGCTATCCAAGCTTACCTGTGAACCTGTTTGCCAAGCCATTGTCCAGTTCCTGTCAGCTCTGCTATCCAAGCTTACCTGTGAACCTGTTTGCCAAGCCGTTGTCCGGTTCCTGTCAGCTCTGCTATCCAAGTGTACCTGTGAACTTACCTGCCAAGCCGTTGTCCAGTTCCTGCCAGCTCCGCTATCCTGTTTACCTGTGAGCCTGTTTCCTGTGATCCTGCCAGCTCCGCTATCCGGTTTACCTGTGAGCCTGTTTCCTGTGATCCTGCCAGCTCTGCTATCCAGTTTACCTGTGAGCCTGCTTCCTGAGATCCTGCCAGCTCTGCTATCCAGTTTACCTGTGAGCCTGCTTCCTGTGATCCTGCCAGCTCTGCTATCCAGTTTTACCTGTGAGCCTGCTTCCTGAGATCCTGCCAGCTCTGCTATCCAGTTTACCTGTGAGCCTGCTTCCTGTGATCCTGCCAGCTCTGCTATCCAGTTTACCTGCGAGCCTGCTTCCTGTGATCCTGCCAGCTCCGCTATCCAGTTTACCTGTGAGCCTGCTTCCTGTGATCCTGCCAGCTCTGCTATCCAGTTTACCTGTGAGCCTGCTTCCTGTGATCCTGCCAGCTCTGCTATCCAGTTTACCTGTGAGCCTGCTTCCTGTGATCCTGCCAGCTCTGCTATCCAGTTTACCTGTGAGCCTGCTTCCTGCGATCCTGCCAGCTCTGCTATCCAGTTTACCTGTGAGCCTGCTTCTCAGAGATCCTGCCTGCTCAGCTAACCTGTTTCCTTTCCACCGGTCTGTTGATCCTGCCAGGCACCCGTGCTCCTCCTCACTCCTGTCTCTCCTGTTCCCACACCAGGGGACCAGGAGTGGGAGACGCAAGGGAGGCCTCTCCCTGCAATCTCGGGCTCGCACCACCAGGTACGTGACACATATACATCCAGTGAACTCTATCGAACGCCTTTTCTGCGTCAATTGATAACAGCAGAGAAGGCGTTCGATTCACCCTAGCAGAGTGTATTACATTTATAATTCTTCTTGTAGCGTCGGAAGTTTGTCTCCCCTTCACAAAGCCCATCTGGTCGCGTTGGATAAGTGTTGGAATTATGTACGTTAGTCTTTTGGCGAGTAGTTTAGCGTATACTTTTACGTCAGAGTTAAGTAGCGAAATTGGCCTGAAGTTTGCTGGTGTTGTGGGGTCTTTTCCTGTTTTAGGGAGTGTGACTATGTGTGCTCTCAACATTTCATGAGGAAAGGAGGCTGTTTCTACTGCTCTTTGGAAAAATTTTTGCATATGTGAAACTAAGATGTGCTTAAATGTTTTGAGGTATTCGTTGGAAAAACCATCAGGTCCAGGTGATTTGCCGTTGGGAAGGCTGTCTATAGTTTGTATAATTTCTGTGCATGAGATTGGGGCATTAAGGTCAGATAATTGTTGTTCAGATAGTGATGGGAGGTTTAGCTTTTGTAGAAAGGATTGAATCTTTTCTATAGACGGTTGTGTGGTAGCAGTGTCTGTATTAAGATTATATAGTGTACTGTAATATTCCGCAAACTGGTTGGCTATAGCTTGAGGATCTATAATCTTATGTTGTGTTGTGGGGTGGTAGAGGAATGGTACTCTAGACTTAATACGTGCAGCTTTTAATCTATTGGCTAAGTATTTACCTGCTCTGTTAGCGTTGGCATAATGGTTCAGTTGTAGTCGCCTGAGGTGTCTATCGTATTGTTGTGAGAGATGTTCCCTTAATGATTCTCTAAGGTTTGATAATGTACTAGCTAAGTTATGTGTGGGCGTCTGTTTATTTAGGGTGTCTGTGTCATGTATGTCTTTTAGCAGTGTGTTAAGTTTTTGTGTATGTTTTTTCTTTTCTTGGGCTCCGAGTTGGATGAGAATGCCCCGCACATATGCTTTGTGGGAATTCCACATTACAAAGGGATCCTGAACTGAGTTTTGGTTGTCTGTGAAAAAGTTTTGGATATGATGTAGAATTTTGTCATGTGTATGTGGTTCCTGTAGCAAGCGTGCGTTACAGCGCCATATAGGTCGTGAAGAGGAGACACCCTTCTCTGAGATTGACAGAGAAATTACTGCGTGGTCTGACCACGTAATATCACAGATTGTGGTATTCTCCACCTGTTGCAATAACCATTTGTCCGTGAGAAACAAATCTATTCGTGAATATGAGCAATGTCTATGCGAGAAGAAAGTGAAATCTTTCTCATTAGCGTGATGACATCTCCACGCATCGAACAGTTCCTCATTCTGCAGAAGTGTTTGGAGGGAAGCCGTTCCTTTCGGTCGTTTTGTAGTCGTGTCGATTGTCAAATCCGGTACAACATTAAAGTCCCCACAGATAAGGAGATTGCCATATTTCATAGAGGCTGCCTTCTTGAGTACTTTCCGTATAAAGCGAATTTGATGAGAGTTGGGGGAGTACAGTGTTATTAACGTATAAGGTTTGGAATTAATGTCACCATTGAGAATTATGTATCTTCCATTATCATCTAGGAAAGTATTTTTGAGCTGGAAGGATACTGAGTTACTTATAGCTATGAGGACTCCTCCTGTCTTACGGTTAGGTGTGCAGGCAGTGAAAATGTGTGGGAAATCTTTATGAGAACAGTAAGGCATTTTGTCTTTTTGGAAGTGTGTCTCTTGGACGCAAAGTATATCTGCCTTTTGTCTTTTAGCTTCGTTCCACAGGGAGAACCGTTTAGCGGGGTGATTTAACCCCTTAGCATTAATAGAAATACACTTAATCACCATTGTTCAGGTTGTAGTTGTGTTTGTGGGATCGTATGATATGAATACTCACTGTGCACATCAGAGGGTTGCTCGTAGCAGGTGTCTGCAGTGGTTGGGTTGAAGAGGACCAGGTTGTTGTTGCCGCAGAGATCCTGTATGTTTCTCAAGGACAGTGTATATCGATCAAAAAAAAAAAGAACATATTGTCGTAAAAATAACATTAAAAAAAACAGTCAACATAATGAATTTAAGAAATGGATCTGTTAACTGATCCGTGTGCAGAATGATCTGCTATTTATTACTGCGAGGGGGTAAGGAGATGTAGATGAATATCTCCTGTCCCCGGAGAATTAGAGATGCTTAGCATTAATATTTCATGAGTTTCCACCAGTATTTTTTTTGTGGGATCGCTTATGGGTGACTACTTGCCAGTCACTATGCATATGTTGAGGAATAACAGGTTGCATATGGTTTGGGGAGTGATCCGGTAGGATGTTCCATTTCCTTAAGGCCTCGATCCCTTCTTCCATTTTAGTAACCATGACAGTGGCCCCATTGTGGGTGATGGACAGGGTGGCTGGGTATTTCCATTTATGAGGGATTGAGTGATTTCTTAGAGCTTTGGTGATGGTTGCTAGGTTTCTACGCCGCTGTAGAGTGTGTCTTGACAGATCTGGCAGCATTTTTATAGTAGCGTACTGTGGGGGTAAATTATCCTGCTTACGGGATGCAAATAGGATTTTTTCCTTTATATGATAGTAATGAATTCTCAAAAGGACATCACGTGGAATTTCATCAGGGAGAAATGCGGGTTTGGGAATTCTATGTATTCTATCCACTATGAGATCTTGGGCGGTCAGATCCGGTATCATGGTGGAGAACATAGTTTGGGCATATTGCATAAGTTGGTTAGGCAGGATAGATTCAGGAATGCCCCGCAGTTTGAGGTTGTTCCTCCTGGATCTGTCCTCGAGGTCTGAGATTTTATCTTTCATCCATTGTATGTCTTCTCCTTGTGCTGTGTGTGCCTCTACCATCACGTTGTATGATGCTGTGTATTCCCCCATTTTATGTTCTACCCTGTCTACTCTGGTGCCCAGGGCCTGTACTTCTTTGTGGCAGTTATTAATACCTCTGACCATGTCAGAGTGTAGGGATGCTCTTAATGACAATAGCATATTCTTCAATGTGGATTCAGAGATAGGAGCATCAGTAGCTGGGAATTCATTTATTGGATCCTTCTCATGAGGCCTCTGTGAGGCTGTGGGGATGTGTGGAGCGCTTACCTCCATAGCAGGCTCAGGTTGCGGCCTAGTGAGAGAGTCTCTCCTCGGTTTAGTTTTTGCTGGGCTGCATGTAGTAGGGCTTGGGGTGCCAGAGGAGGATCCGCTGTGTATTACAGCAGGGTCAGAGGCTCCGTAGGCTCCGTAGGCCGTTCGATTGCCTGTCATGTCCCGTCCGTCCGTATTATCAGGCCGTTGTGCGCGCGCGCCGCCGCCATTTTGTCCGCTCGGTCCTGAGGTAATATAGTCATCTAGCTTGTGCGGCTGTCGAATGAGTTTTCTCCGCCGGCCCATCTCTGCTGTATGCACCGGCGGATAAGCTTTCCAGGGGTGCCTCTATATGTGTGGATGTGGCTGGTGGAAGTCGGATGGCGATGGATATCTCCGGCGGACGAACGGAGCTCTCACACTACACGTCCATCATGGAGCTCGGTCGCCACGCCCCTCGAAACCGTGGTTATTAATATTGAAATAAAAAATGTGGTAGTGTGCCTATGTGCATACAGTTATATATAATCAATTATCTTATACCGATAGCCCAAATGAATTGAGCTAAAGGAAATAGCAACTGTGTATAATAATGTCAAAAGAATACCACAGTGATAAAATATCAAAAAGTTACCACAATGATGAATCGGACAAAAACATAAAAATAAACATTGAAAAAATATATATTAAAGTCCACATCTGCTGTGCCAAATAAAAAACACCCACAATAGTGAATCTAAGACCATCTGTTAAGTCCACATCCACATCAAATAATGTCCCAAATAAAGGAAGTGAAAAAGTTGTGAAAAAATAGAAATCTCCAAAATCTTCTGTTGTTATCATAAACTGTGAATCCACGACACACAGGTGAGTGAGTAGACCTCCACCACAGAGACACGCTGCCTGCTTATCAGAGCTGAGTGGTCCCTTATTATAGGGGACCCCTATATGCAGATGGCTCTAACCCCAGCCTGGGATGTAACTTGGCACAATCCTGGATTCCTTAGGCACAGATAGGATGTCTCTCTAACGGCTGCTGACAACCAGGAAGTGTCTCCAACTCAGGATCAACTGCTCGCTGCGTATCCCTCAATCAGGCCCGGTCCAGCATGTCACTACACAGTGCCAAATCCTCCATATGGGCCTGAACTTTGTCACTAGTATCCCCGATCCAGGTATGACAATCTTTACTTATGAATTCCCAGAAACCCTGCTTGGACTGTGGTAACTTCCTTGTAGCTTCAACAGTTACATGAAAACATCCCATCCTCAATGGATGAGAAATTGTTCAATTGTTTCATAAGCTCAAGCCCCCATTGTGTACAAGCAATTCCCTTCCAGCTGTCACTGCTATTCTTACCTTCTCTCACGCCATCAGATCCTCACGATGGCATAAGATTTCGGGACGAGTTTCACCAGCACACATGAACCTCTTGCATTGGGGGAATTACCTTATAAGCTTTAGATCCGCATAAGCACCAAACTAAAGTTGAAGCACACTTGTGGGCTACCTAGTTATTCCGACACCAAAGCTGGGAAGAACCAGAGCTATTGTTAAACTTATAATTAATTTTACCCTCTAGAAATGTATTGTTAAATTCTATTAAGTGTCTGTTTGGATTTTACTAGTTTGTCAAAACTCATCACACCAATATGAACATTCTATATATCATGTACGCTGTCATTGCTGGGGCACCAGAGCTCAGTGGAGACTCAGAATAGACCCAAACATGTGTCCTGTTCGCTTTCTTAGCTAGTCGGAGAATACACTTTAAACAATAAGTTGGGATGCTTTTCATTGTTACCCTTGCTAAAATTTACTAAACAAGAAAATATAAATAAACAAAGACACTCCTCAATTCTTTGGTGTGGTTGAGACGCTTCTTGCCATGGCTGGCATGGTCTCATCCCTCAAGCTTCTGTATAAGACCTGGGGGCAACAAATTTGCCATTAGGCCAGCTTGCCTTATGGAAAACAGGTCTGCTATAGGTGAAGAACACAGAAGCTAGCCCCAGTGTCTGACCACCTGCATTAGGGGTAAGCATGACATTATCACAATTTTTTAACAAAACGTTTTTTCTGTGAAGATGGACTCTACACAGGCCAGGAACTATCTGTGTGTGTAAATGCACGTCCAGCAGTAACACAGGAACCAAAGCCCAAGTTTAACCCCCCTGACCATTTATCTGACCCCCATATGTTTTCCAACTTTAAAAATTGTTTTATGCTGTGCTTTAAGCTTTTATTTCCTCCGCTGGGCACCTGACTCAAGGTGAAATGACCCAGCTCTAAGAAATAAGTACAGTTTAGGCTTATCAGACACTGCCCTGAACCAAAGTCATTGAATGAAGCCATGCAAGTCACCATCCGTATAGATAGGTGGTTATGGGAAAGGGTTTCTTTACTTCCTAGTACGCTGCCCACTTCTTCTTCATCAGATCTTCCTGAGCCCTCTCAACCACTCTAGGAGGTGGAGCCCACGCACATTGGTGCTACTCATTTATCTTCTGGGGAAAATAAGCTAGAAGAAGATCCCATGGACTCTGCTTATACTGTGGCAACCAGGGCCTCTTTGTCGCCATCTGCCCCAATAAGCCAGGAAACGCCAAGAGTCTAGTGTGGGCTGGGTCTGCTTCTTTAAACTATACTGTGCCAGGTTTCCTCCGACATAAACTATTTGTTTCTGCATGATTTTTTTCTGCCAAGTTTTCTCATCACCTCTCTACTTTCATAGATTCTGGTGCTGCTAGCAATTTCATTGATAGGGACCTAGCACATCGTCTATAGATTCTCTTGACTAATGTGCACAAACTTTTTTCAGTCTTAGCTGTTGATAACTCTCCCTTGTCCATGGGCCTGGAGCACTTTACCTATTACTCTGACCATTGGGGAATTTCATAGGGAGACAATCAGCTTCTACTTGATAACATCTCCTGCTTATCCCTTTATTTTAGGTTATCCTTGGCTTAAACTTCATAACCCACATAGATAGGACTACAGAGTGGATTAGGTCTCCAGAACTGCATTAAAACTGCTGACCAGTTGCCTATTTGTAACTCTTTTGTGGCCAATACCAATCATTTGCTTTTATTACAGTCTTATTCAGATCTTGATCATGACAACTTTTCCAAGTGTGACTCTACTTTACTTAACCATTTGCTTTTATGTGACTCTGACACTGACAAGTTTATTTAATCCTCTACAGGCCACCTCTACAGACAATTGCCACAGTCTCTGAATCTTTTCCTCATAGAGGCTGAACTTACCTGCTGTCTCACAGCTTTGAGAACTGTTTGTAAACTTGTAAACTTCTTCTAAGTTTCACAACATCTTACCTCCAGCACAAGTAAGGAGGGCCCTTTCCCCTGACCTTTTGGACTCTATTTTAAAAACTCAATCTAGGAATCTTGCACAATCTACCCCTTGGAAAGTTCTTTGTTCCCCTCCAGGCTTAAAGTGCTTTCAGAAGCACATGACGGTAAGACGGCCGGGCACGCAGGGATTGCTAAAACGTTTCCTTTTCCTTCGGTTTCTCATGGGCTTTGGTGGCCCTCTCTCAATAAGGACTCCTGTTCCTATGTAAAAGTCTGGAAAACCTGTGCTCACTCTAACTCCTCAAATGTCAAACCCTCTGGATTACCCCTACCCTTGCCTGTCCCTAAACGCCCTTGGATGCACATCTAGGCTAACTTGTCCCCATGTTTTACTGTCTCTACACCTGCCAATGCAGTCCAGTCTTTCTCTGCACCAGCTATTCCTTCCAACCCATGCTAACTGGGCCTCCTGCTTTTTTATATTGAGGGCTTTCTGCAACCTGGTCTTACCCTACTGCAACTAGATCTGCTCAAACCATCCATCATTCAGGCCAGGTGGGGCTTTCAACCTTTTCTTTAAGCCACTCTGCATCCAGCCTGTGCTCCAGCTGCTCAGTTTGACTCCAGTAACATGTCACCTGCTATCCAGAAGGCAGACTTTACTGGTTCACTGTCTATAGACTCTCTGCCTGCTAACGAACCTGACCTCACTGATCCCATGATGGCCCTGTGCTGATGTCCAGTTTGTCTTTAAGGGTTTGGGGACCTCACAGAAGGGGTGTAATGCACAAATAAAAATGAAAAGTTAATTTAAATGTAGTGCCTGGGGGACCCTCTTAATGTGTCTGTAAAGTGGTGCCTGTGTAGCATTCATAAAAACTTGCTGCAGCAAAAATTACATTTCTAATGAAAAAAAAACGAGTCAAATACCATTTAAAATGACTTGTGGTTACAATTGCGAGCACTCGGCTATTGAAAAAAATAAAGAAAAAACTGTGTTGGCCCCCTCCCCCCCAGTCCATACCAGGCCCTTTAGGTCTGGTATAGATTTGGAGGTAAACCCCACGACAAAATAACAAAAAAACATAGATAGCACCCATTCACCAAAAAAGTGTACAAATTGTAATGAAAACAAGAGACAAGTTTTTGACAAATCCTTTATTAAAAAATACAAAAAAATTGTGTCCCTCGATGTAAATCCATCATCAGCTTTCACACCAATGCAGTGCACACTCACTGAACAAAGGATCATAAGAAGCATCAAAGGTGAAAACAGGGATGTCCACAGTTTCAGTACAAGGATTTCCTGTCATATTATCTCACTTCACAGCATAGAGCTACATGCATATGTCCCAAAATACCAAAGGCCATAAACAAAATATAGGCCTCATAGTGTAGTATTTATTAAAAGGACATACAATGAACAGGTAAAATTGCAAAAAAATATATATATCATGCCGCTAGACTCATACAGTATAACACTGCCACATGGACCTCCGTTGTGGCGGTGCAACGTTCTGGCTCTGAAATCCTTCGCGTTTTGCATGAAAATGCATCCTCAGGGGCCTCTAACGTGCATAATAGCAGCCATACATATGTAGTCCAAACAGAAAATGTAAAACATCCAACTTCCTGTCTGGCGCCATTTTCTAGAAGACGTGTCATTTCCTAACAAATTTAGGAAATTTGTTAGGAAACTATGACAAACTATGCTTGGTAAGGCCTAACACCATTTTCTTGGAGACCAGAATATCAATTCTGATCCCATGCTATTTAAAAATATAACCCAGAAGTAAGTTAAATTAAATAACTTTGTGATGTGTAATTACAGCAGTATAAAATATATGTATAAAACTAATGGAGCCCTTATAGGTTAACAATGGCATAACTAAATGCTAGGATAAAATAATACTATCCGATTCAAATTAATAATTAAAATAAAATAAAAAATACCTGAGATGGACTACATAATGTGTACACAAGCATAAAAATAACATATATATAAAAATGATTTCTTATATTTATATATATCCTGCAAAGCCTACCCATAGTCTACCTCAAAAGCCTACCTCAAAATCATCAGAATATCTGACCTCTGCTTCCACTCATACGCTGACGACACACAACTCTACTTTCGCATCACCGACAAAAAGACCATCATCAGCAACTAAAAAAATGCCTCACTTTGGTAGACGACTGGATGACCACTAGCTCCCTCAAACTCAACGAATCGAAAACAGAGCTTCTTATCCTACACGCAAACCAAAATTCCCAAACCAAGACCCCTTGGACACCATCTACCATCTTTGGACAGACCATCTCCCCAAGGACCAAGGCCAAGAGTCTCGGAGTCATCTTTGACTCAGAAATGTCAATGGATGCACAAATAGGATCAGTAGTCAGCGGATCTCACCATCTCCTCCGCCTGCTACGTAGCCTCATCCCCTTCATTCCAAAAGAGGACAAAGCAGCGGTAGTTGGAACGGTCATTAATTCACGACTCGACTACGCAAACTCCCTCTACATAGGACTACCCCAATATCAACTTGCGCGCTTACAACTCATCCAAAACACGCCAGCAAGACTGATAACAGGAAAAAAAACCTGGGAATCCATCTCCCCTTCCCTGAGGAGCCTACATTGGCTTACTGTAAAGAATCGGATTACATTCAAGACCTTCTGCCTCACCCACAGATGCCTTACAAGGAAACGCCCCTCAATACCTACTCGAGAAAATAAAACACTATACACCCAATCGTAGTCTTCGATCATCCAACCAAAACCTCCTCCTCATTCCCAAATCCCATTACAAATCAAAGGGAGAACAGAGATTCGCAGTCCAAGGACCACGGCTATGGAATGCTCTACCGACTTACATCCGCATGGAAGAAAACCATCAGGCCTTCAGGAAAAAACTCAAGACCTACCTCTTCTAGAAGCTTGACAACACAGGTCGGATCCAGCGCCTTCAGTTCGCATTTGCAGCACTATACAAATTATTAATTCATTCATTCATTCATAGTGAGATATAAAGTAACATCAAAAGGAGCATAAAAAAGAAGAACAACAATATACCCCTAACTTGTATCAATAAAACAATTAGATTACGTTCTATGTTAAGCCCATGGGATGCATGAGACTCGGCAAATGGCCAAACAGGCAAATGTTCAGCCCAAACTTATGCTCGGGCCGACTGTTCGCCCATCCCTAGTAGTTACATGTAAGAGAAATTAGGTATATAGTGTTCTCTGTACATACAGTGTGATACTCCCTCAAAAACACACTCACATTAATTCTTTAATAGCACATATATCATAAATCCTGCATGTGTTTTCTAAATAAATTGTGCGTACAGAGACCGTTATATATATTTTTCTTTTTTCACATCACTATATTTACAAGGTTTGAAGTGTAGAAGAAAGGAAGACAAGTGGAGGAGATCACATGAGATGAGAGATCACACATGTTTTTATGACCGTGATTAGTTTTAAGGTCTATACAAGAAGTTGAGCAGGGGAGGTAAATGGGAAACTAGCAATTGATTAGAACACAATATTTTGTGGTATGTTATGTTTTTGTGTATGTTGAGGAAAAAATGCAAGTGTGTTTTTGTGGGTGTGTATTGGAGTATCACACTGTATGCACAGAGAGCACAATATACCTAATTTCTCTTACCTGTAACTACATGTTATGAGAGTGGAAGAGGAGAAAAAGGAGGGATAAGTGCTGGATATCACGTTGGATAAATAACACACATGCATTATTGACCTTGATTCATTTTGAGGTCCAAAAAGGGGAGCACATAGACTGCACTGATTAGTTTGAGTGGTAGTGAGAAACATGACAGATTTTCACATGTTTAAATTGAGATGGACTTGTTAGATTGATTGAGGCATTTTACAGTAAAAAACTATTTGAACTGCACAGTTTTTTTGGAAAATATTTATATGGTATGGTGGAAAGCACTATTGGTGCATAGCAGTAAATTGGTTTTGATTTAATTCAAATTTTTATCACAATTTATAATTTATAATTTACATTGCACTGATCTTTTATTTATATATAGTTTTTACACAAAAGAGCTGTCACACTTTAATATTTTTAATTATATGTTTTTTGCAGGGGGCGGGGGTTATTAAGGCATTGTGTGTTTTATTTTATTAAACTCTTGTGAGGGCATCATAACTTCTTTCTTAAAGGGTGCACCACACACATGTCCACAAAGAATGTCTGATGGATTGATTTAAGCCAAATAAGTGTAATACATGTAGTTTTACAAATTCTTTGTAAGGTAGGGGAACAGTTTTTACAATTCCGTTTCTTTATATTGTTTCGTTTTTTACTTTTTTATCCTGCGAAAAAAGAACTTGAGATTCCCATAAAGATACTAACCAGGAAAACCAATATATGTGTTAGTATTTCTATGAGTAAATATGCATGCTCCCTGTTACAATTCCACTATGACTAATGCTAAGAAGATTGGTGTATTAGTAACTAAGCTATGTCTTCATATATGACTTCCAAAGTCCAGTACCTATGCTACCATAGTTAAAGTGCTTGTTCATCCGAACTTTTTTCTTTTCTTTTTAATTTTGGAAAGAGTTGGAAGGATTTGAACCCTGTCATATTATTATGAATATAACTAAAAAAAGTTTTGGCTATACTTACTATTTAATTGGTTCTTTTAAATATAGACATCCATGTTTTTCCAGAAAAAATTATAAATGAAAGAAAAATCAGGTGGATGTATTAATAGGAGATTAAAAAACATGCACAAAATCTCTACCCTCTGAAAATTGAACCATTCAAGGGCTGAATTTCAAACTTTGCAGATCAATTTGCTCATCCCTTGCTAAGAAACCTTTCGTAGAAAATAGAATATAGACATTGAGAGACACTGCCCGCATACTTCCTGCATTTATTTGAGGAAATGTGAAATTCTGGCAGCAATGCATATTAGAGAAAGAATTGTAAAAGTGACAATTTAGCACAATGCACATTGACTTTCTCTGTCACATTCTAGCTGATATTTCACTTCTGTACCCAAGGTTATGAGAGTCAGTATAACATTAATCTTTGACAGTTCAACAAAGCAATGAGTTCATTTAGCCACAGAGCAGCATTAAAAAGTCATTGAATTTGAAGGTGCTGATTATGGTTTGTGTTACTAGGTAAAGTATAATGATCTACAAAAACTGTATTTATTTTTTTTTTCTTTTCACTTAAAAGGGTTTCCTGCTTTCTCCGTAGACTTAACAGTTCCCTCTAAAACCTCTAGGCAATTAAAAAAAAATTGTACCAAACCTACAGGGTTTAAGTTTTCAAGCTGTCACTAACCTAAATGAAACCCCTTCTTCTTTTTACTTGTGGCTTGTTAGCTACTGATGAGTAATCAAAATTCAGGCATAGTAGTGACTTCTAAATATTAAAAGTATCTCCTCACCTGAAATGAATAGGGTCAAGTTAAACAGACACAATAGCAGGACAATAACATATATGGGTGGATCCACAATTACAGATAATAAAACAGATTGTTCCCAGTTGTATTCGTCCACAACATAAACTATGCATTCCACAGGGAAAGATATTCCAAATGTCAAATAAATTAATGATAACTTAGATTAACCTCTTGCTGACCATTTGACATGTCAAATAAAGTCATGATAACTAATGCCGCGTACACACGACCGGACATTCCGGCAGACTAGGTCCGACGGTCTTCCCGACTAACTTTTGGCGGAGTTCCGACGGACTTTCCGAATGAACGGACTTGGCCACACACGAACGGACTAAGTCCGTTCGAAAGTCCGTTCATTTTGACGTAAATGGGACTAAAAAGGAAGTTCAATAGCCAGTAGCCAATAGCTTCCCTTGCGTTGTATTTGGTCCGTTGGATCAGCATACAGACGAACGGTTTTCCCGATAGGAATTGAGTCAGTCAGATAGATTTGAAACATGTTCTATTTCTAGGTCCGTCTTTTTTTTATAAACAAAAAATGATTGGATTAGCCCACACACGATCGGATTGTCCAATCTGCTGGAAAGTCCGGTTGTGTGTGTACGTGGCATTAGAGTAACCTCTTGCTGGCCGTTTAACACAAATGTGCAGTGGCAGGAAGGGTAGGCTTTGACACCCAAATACTACACATATGTATCCATGGTGGCTGTAGTTTCTCACATGCACACTGCACACTCTTGACACAGTAACCAAGCTCCCATTCTTGGTGATTGGGAGTCATTGGGATGGTCTCCAGATCATGTGGCCACTTTGACAACCAATCACAGTGATGTGAATAGGATGCCCGCTCCACCTCGAGATGTAAAGAACCAGTTAAAAAGCCACCTAGAGGGGGTTAGAAGGGGTTAAAGAACTTTGTTAAATTTAGAGATCTGTTTGTTTTTAAACCTTCTTGTTGGCATGAGACCCCCTCATATACAGTATTTTAGAAACTTGATTATGCATGTTGTATTTAGCTTGCTGTTTTTCTGAATAAGACTTGGACGTTTTGTTCAGGCAGCACTTTGGGGGCATGTTATTCAGTGTGGTACAATCATTATGAACTTTCTGCACATTTGTTAAGGGATTGTTAACATAGGTCCCCTTCTTTATGCCTTGTAGATTTGCTAGCTTTTTGACATATAATATGTCTACTTGAGGTGCAGTAAACGCTGCAAACCATTCAGCAGTTAACAGTTGAACCTAAAGTGGATGTAAACCATCACATAAATCCAGTGACGTGAACAGCCTCAGATGATACACAGAGATGAAACAAATCTCCCTACATAAGTTTTACATGTATCTGCTATCTTCATCTGTATATATCCTTTAGAAAGTGCTCTTCGTGTTAAAGTTTTTCTCTTCATGGTTACCACTGGGAGTGGACCATTGCAATACAGCCAAGACAGCTGATTGGAGGAAAGGCACACACCCCCTCTCCTCATTGGCACAGGAAGAAAGGAATGTGCAGAGGTCTGTTCTTAGACGGAACACTGACTAATAATCTATTTATAGCAACCTCCCCTGACACACACTTCTATCTCCCATTTTAGAGAATGTGTGAGAAGTTATTAGGCTGATAACAGCGATACGGAGCAAGAGACAGCTACAGGACTTAGTTCTTTGAAGAAAGATAAGAAAACACTACAGATATATGTGCCCAGCTCAAATTTCATGAATCGGGTTTACATCCCCTTTAACATTGTATAGTATAAGTATAGTCAATCCTCTAAGCTGCCAAAGCAGTTGCCTATGTTACATGCAGTTTCTATACTACTCTCTTGTAACATGTGACCTTAATACTGCAACACTTCTTTCATGCACTCCTCATAGAACTTTCTCTAGTAATGTCTAGTTCTCATAGCATTCTTTTAGAATATGTTTTTTATAATAAGTATCTCCCATAGCACTCTCTGAAAATGTGCATTTCTCATAACAATCTTTGTAGTAACATATAGATCTTATAGCATCCTCTCATGTAAAGTGCAAGTTTCAAAGCACTCTCTTAAATTGTGCATCACTCATGCCATTCTTTGCATCTTTCATGGCACTCCATCAAACAACATGCAACTTTCACAGTGCTCTTTTTTGGTATAACAGCAACACTATCTGGTAATATGCCAAAATCTTTTGTAACACTGCAGTTTTGTTTAATAATAAACCTAACTATTGATCACTTATTATTGCAGAGATAATTCTCTACATTGAAATGTCCTATGTTCTCACCAACTGCTAAAACAAAAATACAGGGGTACACTATTGTTGTTAACAATATCCTGGTTTCCTTTAACACTAAAGACCTAATTCACATAATCCAAATTCTCTCTGCACTTAAAAGTATGTTTTGTTTATTTATTAAGACCATGAAGGGTGTGGTATGCATTTTTACTGGAAACCTAAGTCTATTTTTAAAGGGGGGTCCTCATTGAAAAAATAAAAAAGACATGTTTGCCCCCCCCCCCAAAATCCACACTAGACCCTTACCTGAGAATATAAGAAAGGAAGGGGCAACAAGTATGTCCCTCCCTCCTGAACCATATCAGGCCATATGCCCTCAACATGGGAAACGTAGCTTGCTGTACCAAAGAGGTACAGTGCTTAATGCTATTGTGATCTTAATGCATGTGATAATACACCACCTTTTACAAATATTACTAACCCCATGATCAAAGCAAGAAAAAACATTACATTTGCATTAACAATAAAGTCTCTTAAAATCAAACTCAGCATGGTTTCTTTAAGTCAGTGTCCTCAATAAATTTGTTTTGTTTTTCTGCAAAATGAATGCACCATCAATAATTGTGCCCTGATAATAATCTTCTTATCTGTGCAACCACCACCATCAGATGTGCCCTCACCTGAAGTGCAGAACCTTACATATTATGTATGGTCAGATGCGCTTGTGTCCTATACAGGACAAATAATGGACATCTGTACTCCTCGGACGATTCAAGTCTGCAATGGGCCCTGCTGTGAGTTAATAGATCAAGATTTGTAATTGCATGCACCTGTTGAACAGGGCAGAAAAATTGGGGGTGGTGGTGGTGGTGGTGGACGGTTTTGCCACAAGACTGTAAGCTCTCACAGTTACTCTTGGTGGGCGCAGGAATGGGCCCTGCTGTGAGTTATTAGATCAAGATTTGTAATTGCAAGCACCTGATGAACAGGGCAGAAAAATTGGGCCTTTGGCGGTGGTGGTGGACGGTGTTGCCACAAGACTGTAGGCCCTCATAGTTACTCTTGGTGGGCGCAGGAATGGGCCCTGCTGTGAGTTATTAGATCAAGATTTGTAATTGCAAGCACCTGATGAACAGGGCAGAAAAATTGGGCCTTTGGCGGTGGTGGTGGACGGTGTTGCCACAAGACTGCAGGCCCTCATAGTTACTCTTGGTGGGCGCAGGAATGGGCCCTGCTGTGAACTATTAGATCAAGATTTGTAATTACCCGCCCCTGTTAAACAGGGGCTGAAAAATTGTGCCTTAGGCACTGGTGCTGGTGCCACAACACTGCAACCCCTCACAGAGACTGTACTTGGAGCACAGCAGTCACACGTGTTGCGAAGCATTTTTTTATAAAAATTGTATGTACACGCCCCTGTTAAACAGGGGCTGAAAAATTGTGCCTTAGGCACTGGTGCTGGTGCCACAACACTGCAACCCGGCCCTCACAGATACTGTACTTGGAGCACAGCAGTCACACGTGTTGCGAAGCATTTTTTAAAAAAATTGTAAGTACACGCCCCTGTTAAACAGGGGCTGAAAAATTGTGCCTTAGGCACTGGTGCTGGTGCCACAACACTGCAACCCGGCCCTCACAGATACTGTACTTGGAGCACAGCAGTCACACGTGTTGCGAAGCATTTTTTTTTTAAAAATTGTAAGTACACGCCCCTGTTAAACAGGGGCTGAAAAATTGTGCCTTAGGCACTGGTGCTGGTGCCACAACACTGCAACCCGGCCCTCACAGATACTGTACTTGGAGCACAGCAGTCACACGTGTTGCGAAGCATTTTTTTAAAAAATTGTAAGTACACGCCCCTGTTAAACAGGGGCTGAAAAATTGTGCCTTAGGCACTGGTGCTGGTGCCACAACACTGCAACCCGGCCCTCACAGATACTGTACTTGGAGCACAGCAGTCACACGTGTTGCGAAGCATTTTTTTAAAAAATTGTAAGTACCCGCCCCTGTTAAACAGGGGCTGAAAAATTGTGCCTTAGGCACTGGTGCTGGTGCCACAACACTGCAACACGGCCCTCACAGAGACTGTACTTGGAGCACAGCAGTCACACGTGTTGCGAAGCATTTTTTTAAAAAATTGTAAGTACACGCCCCTGTTAAACAGGGGCTGAAAAATTGTGCCTTAGGCACTGGTGTGGTGGCATGGATCATTGAGGAGGAGGAAGAGGATAGTCAGTGAACATAAGAGGACAGTCACTCAGCATCAGCATAGGCAGTCTTGAAGGGATGTGACATTAAAATTATTCGGTTATATCCGCCTCAGGTGCCTGGTAGCTGGTGGTGATCCAAGACTGATTCATTTTGATGAATGTCAGTCGATCAACCGAGGCGGTGGACAGGCGCACCCTATGATCAGTCACAAATCCTCCAGCAGCACTGAATGTGCGTTCGGAAAGAACGCTGGAGGCAGGACAGGCCAGTAGCTCAATTGCATACTGTGCAAGCTCTGGCCAGTGATCCATCCTCAGGACCCAGTAAGCCAGAGGATTTTCGGTGGGAAAGGTGTCCAAGTCTGACCTTGCCCCAAGGTATTCTGCACCATGTATATCAGACGCTGGCGATGGTTGCTGGAACCGATCATACCTTGGGGCTGCGGACTAAAAAATTGTCTGAGCGCATCGGTCAGACGTCCACCTTCCCCACCGCTCCTTCTGCCACTGACCGAAGCCTCAGCAACTCGTCGCCCAGGACCAGGAGTTTGTAGCCTCCCAGTTTCTGGGAACGCGTTGCACAGACCTTTCTGCAAGGCCTCCCTGAGATGTCTCATCCTCTGCTCCCTCTGCGACGGCAAGATAAGGTCCGCAACCTTACCCTTGTACCGCGGATCAAGGAGAGTGGCCAGCCAGTAATGGTCCCTCTCCTTGATCCGAAGAACACGAGGATCCTTCCGCAGGCTTTGCAGGATCAGGGAGGCCATGCAGCGTAGGTTAGCTGAGGCATTCGGTCCGGAGTCTTCTGGGTCACTGAGGATGACATGATCGCCAGCCACCTCCTCCCAGCCACGTACAAGTCCACTGGCTTGTTGGGACTGTACATCATCCCTAAAAGACTGCTGCTGCTGATGCTGAGTGCCAGGCTCCACCTCCATGCTCACACAATCCTCCTCCTCCTCCTCCTCCTCCTCCTCCTCCTCCTCATCCTCTTCCTGTGTGATGGGTGGGACAGAAGGAACACTGTCCGGATAAAGGGGGGCCTTGAGAGGCAAGGAAGTCCTCCTCTTCCTGCCTCTGTTCTGCCTCAAGTGCCCTGTCCATTATCCCACGCAGCGTATGCTCCAACAGGTGGACAAGAGGGACAGTGTCACTGATGCATGCACTGTCACTGCTCACCATCCTCGTGGCCTCCTCAAATGGTGAGAGGACAGTGCATGCATCCCTGATCATGCTCCACTGACGTGGGGAAAAAAAACAAGCTCCCCTGACCCTGTCCTGGTGCCGTAGTCGCAAAGGTACTCATTGATGGCCCTCTGCTGCGTGTGCAGTCGCTGCAGCATGGCCAACGTTGAGTTCCACCTGGTGGGCATGTCAGATATTAGGCGGTTCTTGGGCAGGTTCAGCTCTTTTGCAGCAGCTCAGTCAGCCGAGCACTGGCATTATAAGATCGGCGGAAATGCACACAGACTTTCCTGGCCTGCCTCAGGACCTCCTGTAAGCCTGGGAACCTGCCCAAGAACCGCTGCACCACCAGGTTGAGGACGTGAGCCATGCAGGGCACATGGGTGAGCTGCCCCTGTCGCAGGGCGGAGAGGAGGTTGGTGCCATTGTCAGAAACGACCATTCCTGGCTTAAGCTGACGTGGCGTCAACCACCTCTCGGCCTGCCCCTGCAGAGCTGTCAGAACCTCTGGCCCAGTGTGGCTCCTGTCCCCCAAACACACCAGCGCAAGCACGGCATGGCATCTTTTTGCCTGCGTACTTGCGTAGCCCCTTGTACGCCTACGGAGCACCGCTGGTTCCAAGGACAGAGCACTGGAGGAAGAAGAAGAGGAGGGGGTGGAGGAGAGAGGTGTGTCACAACCAGTAGCAGTAGTCGCGTTTTGGAGGCGTGGTGGCGGAACAACCTCCAACACTACTGCACCTTGTCCTGCATCCCTCCCAGCTGCCAATAGAGTGACCCAATGGGCCGTGAAAGAAAGGTACCGTCCCTGTCCATGCCTGCTGGACCATGAGTCAGCGGTAATATGCACCTTACCGCTGACCGCCCTGTCCAGCGAGGCATGGACATTGCCCTCCACATGCCGGTAGAGAGACGGAATCGCCTTCCGCGAGAAAAAGTGGCGTTTGGGAACCTGCCACTGAGGAACCGCACATTGAACAAACTCACGGAAGGGGGCCGAGTCTACCAACTGAAAAGGCAGCAGTTGAAGTGCTAGCAATTTAGCAAGGCTAGCATTCAACCGCTGGGCATGTGGATGGCTGGGAGTGTACTTCTTTCTACGGTCCAGCAGCTGGGGCAGGGAAATTTGCCTGCTGCAATCGGACGTCGGTGTACTGCAAGTACTTGGTTGTGACACACCGAATTCTACACCTTCAGTCCTCTCAGAGCAGCTTTCAGAGAGGACTGAAGGTGTAGTGGGGATGGAGATCCCAGCTGAGGAGGAGCAAGGAGAGGTCCGCTTAGTTCTTTGGTGTGGGTCTTTTATGTGTGCCTGCCAACGAGCTGCATGGCAGGTCGCCATATGTCTGGTCATGCTTGTCGTGCCCAAGCGGCTGATGTTTTGGCCACGCGAGATACGCTTGAGACAAATATTGCAAATAGCAGTGGTGCGATCTGCTGCACTCGTCTCAAAAAAGGCCCACACCAAAGAACTTTTCTGATAACGTGCAGAGGCAGCGCCCTGCACAGGCGGAGCTCTGTGGTGTTGTACAGTTGCTGTGCTGGCCTCTACCTGGCCTCCAGGGGCATCCTGCCTCGTTGGACATGTGACGCCGCATCCTCCTCCTCCTCGTCCTCCTCCTCATCCTCTCTCCCTTGAGGCACCCACGTGGAGTCAGTGACCTCATCATCCCCTCCCTCTTCACCACTAGAGCAAACCTGGCAGTAAGCTGCAGCTGGTGGAACTGTACTGCCAGATTCCTCAAGCTGGGTATCGTCATCCGAGCCTTCGAATCGTTGGGCATCCTCCTGGAGCATGTACCCAACACTGTGCTCAAAGAGTTCGGGGGACTCCTCAGGAGGACATGGTGGGTCTAGGGAAGGGGTGGCTGATGATGCTCTGTCAGTACCCTGAGCCTGGGTGAGAGAGGATGAGGAGGATGAGGAGGGCTTGGTCATCCTTTCTACCAAGCCTTCAGCATGATGCGGCTCCACATGTCCAGCTGCCGAAAACAAAGACGCGCGTGTCCCATGGCCACGTGCTGATGACGATGCACGACCACGTCCACGTCCACGGCCACGTCCACTAGAAACAGAGCCTGCCTGCCCTGTGTTCTTGGCTCTGCACGCTCTGCCTCCCCTTGGCGGTCTTCCAGCCATTGTAGTCGGTAGTCCTGTGGGTGCTGCTGTGAAGAAAATATAGGAGCTCTGTGTGATGCCACTAACACACTAGAAGTCCTATGGGTGCTTCTGCAAAGAAAATAGAGGAGCTCTGTGTGATGCCACTAACACACTAGAAGTCCTGTGGGTGCTTATGCAAAGAAAATAGAGGAGCTCTGTGTGATGCCACTAACACACTAGAAGTCCTGTGGGTGCTGCTGAGAAGAATATATAGGAGCTCTGTGTGATGCCACTAACACACTAGAAGTCCTATGGGTGCTTCTGCAAAGAAAATAGAGGAGCTCTGTGTGATGCCACTAACACACTAGAAGTCCTGTGGGTGCTTCTGCAAAGAAAATAGAGGAGCTCTGTGTGATGCCACTACCACACTAGAAGTCCTGTGGGTGCTTATGCAAAAAAATAGAGGAGCTCTGTGTGATGCCACTAACACACTAGAAGTCCTGGGGGTGCTTCTGCAAAGAAAATAGAGGAGCACTGTGTGATGCCACTAACACACTAGAAGTCCTGTGGGTGCTTATGCAAAGAAAATAGAGGAGCTCTGTGTGATTCCACTAACACACTAGAAGTCCTGTGGGTGCTTATGCAAAGAAAATAGAGGAGCTCTGTGTGATGCCACTAACACACTAGAAGTCCTGTGGGTGCTTCTGCAAAGAAAATAGAGGAGCTCTGTGTGTGTGTGTGATGGGACTAACACACTTCAAGTCCTATAGGTGCTTCTGGGAACAAAATATTCCTCTGTGTGTGTGATGGGACTAACACACTTCAAGTCCTATAGGTGCTTCTGGGAACAAAATATAGCTCTGTGTGTGTGATGGGACTAACACACTTCAAGTCCTATAGGTGCTTCTGGGAACAAAATATAGCTCTGTGTGTGTAATGGGACTAACACACTTCAAGTCCTATAGGTGCTTCTGGGAACAAAATATAGCTCTGTGTGTGTAATGGGACTAACACACTTCAAGTCCTATAGGTGCTTCTGGGAACAAAATATAGCTCTGTGTGTGTGATGGGACTAACACACTTCAAGTCCTATAGGTGCTTCTGGGAACAAAATATAGCTCTGTGTGTGTGATGGGACTAACACACTTCAAGTCCTATAGGTGCTTCTGGGAACAAAATATAGCTCTGTGTGTGTGATGGGACTAACACACTTCAAGTCCTATAGGTGCTTCTGGGAACAAAATATAGCTCTGTGTGTGTGATGGGACTAACACACTTCAAGTCCTATAGGTGCTTCTGGGAAGAAAATATAGCTCTGTGTGTGTAATGGGACTAACACACTTCAAGTCCTATAGGTGCTTCTGGGAAGAAAATATAGCTCTGTGTGTGTAATGGGACTAACACACTTCAAGTCCTATAGGTGCTTCTGGGAACAAAAATATAGCTCTGTGTGTGTGATGGGACTAACACACTTCAAGTCCTATAGGTGCTTCTGGGAAGAAAATATAGCTCTGTGTGTGTAATGGGACTAACACACTTCAAGTCCTATAGGTGCTTCTGGGAAGAAAATATAGCTCTGTGTGTGTAATGGGACTAACACACTTCAAGTCCTATAGGTGCTTCTGGGAAGAAAATATAGCTCTGTGTGTGTAATGGGACTAACACACTTCAAGTCCTATAGGTGCCTCTGGGAACAAAATATAGCTCTGTGTGTGTAATGGGGACTAACACACTTCAAGTCCTATAGGTGCTTCTGGGAACAAAATATAGCTCTGTGTGTGTGATGGGACTAACACACTTCAAGTCCTATAGGTGCTTCTGGGAAGAAAATATAGCTCTGTGTGTGTAATGGGACTAACACACTTCAAGTCCTATAGGTGCTTCTGGGAAGAAAAAGAAAAAAAAGCTCTGTGTGTGTAATGGGACTAACACACTTCAAGTCCTATAGGTGCTTCTGGGAACAAAATATAGCTCTGTGTGTGTAATGGGACTAACACACTTCAAGTCCTATAGGTGCCTTCTGGGAACAAAATATAGCTCTGTGTGTGTAATGGGACTAACACACTTCAAGTCCTATAGGTGCTTCTGGGAACAAAATATAGCTCTGTGTGTGTAATGGGACTAACACACTTCAAGTCCTATAGGTGCTTCTGGGAAGAAAATATAGCTCTGTGTGTGTAATGGGACTAACACACTTCAAGTCCTATAGGTGCTTCTGGGAAGAAAATATAGCTCTGTGTGTGTAATGGGACTAACACACTTCAAGTCCTATAGGTGCTTCTGGGGAAGAAAATATAGCTCTGTGTGTGTAATGGGACTAACACACTTCAAGTCCTATAAGTGCCTCTGGGAACAAAATATAGCTCTGTGTGTGTGATGGGACTAACACACTTCAAGTCCTATAGGTGCTTCTGGGAAGAAAATATAGCTCTGTGTGTGTAATGGGACTAACACACTTCAAGTCCTATAGGTGCCTCTGGGAACAAAATATAGCTCTGTGTGTGGGATGGGACTAACACACTTCAAGTCCTATAGGTGCTTCTGGGAACAAAATATAGCTCTGTGTGTGTAATGGGACTAACACACTTCAAGTCCTATAGGTGCCTCTGGGAACAAAATATAGGAGCTCTGCCTGCCTGCCACGAACACACTACAAGTCCTATAGGTGCTTCTGGTAACAAAATATAGGAGCTCTGCCTGCCTGCCACGAACACACTACAAGTCCTATAGGTGCTTCTGGTAACAAAATATAGGAGCTCTGCCTGCCTGCCACGAACACCCTACAAGTCCTATAGGTGCTTCTGGTAACAAAATATAGGAGCTCTGCCTGCCTGCCACGAACACACTACAAGTCCTATAGGTGCTTCTGGTAACAAAATATAGTAGCTCTGCCTGCCTGCCACGAGCACACTACAAGCCCCTCTTTCTCAATCAATCTTTGTAACTGAATCTCTCTAACTCAATCTCTGTAAGTGAATCTCTCTAACTATCTAAATGCAGCAGAGTGTCACAGAATCAGCCTGCTCAATCTGCGCCGGAACAGCATGTGACCGGCGCAGACGGCGTGGCGGCGTTTTATAGGGGGGGGCGTGTACTACAGCCCCTGAGCTGTAATTGGCTACAGGCGTCCTGCCTGTAGCCAATTATGGCTCTTCGAGTTTCCGGGGCTGTGATTGGCCAAGCATGCGGGGTCACAGTGCATGCTTGGCCAATCATCAGCCAGCAATGCACTGCGTCGGCCGCGCCGGCCGCAATGCATTGCGGGGCCGCTCGCATCACACGAACGTGATTCGGGACATCTCGTACTCCGGGCCCATCCCTACTCCTCGGACGATTCAAGTCTGCAATGGAATAAAACTTTAATTTGTTTTCTAGTACTTTCTCACTTAGATACCTTCACGAGGGGGGCGTGGCTGGATGCTGAGCTGAATGGACACCTAACTCCCTTTCTCTACTCAGCCCTCATTGATCTCTCCCAGAAGCAAGGGGGACCCAATGGACACTCCATACCTTCGGGTCTGCCGATCTGGGCCTTCTTTGAGCCATCCTTGGGCCCTACGGTGCTGCGACTCACCCATCATAGCGCCGCCGTGCTCTCCACATGCTGCCTCTCAGTCTCCTGCAGCTCAGGCACTGTCTGAGACTCACTACTTGGATCTCCTGCCTCCCCTGTCATCCAGGATCTTCTCGGACACCAATCGCTTCAACCTGCACCCCCAGCAAGTGATCTGGCCTCCACTAGTCCCATGGAGCTTGATCGCCCATCTTACCTGCAACAAACAGCAGACCTCTTGGGACCTCCTCAGATGAGCCCTCCACTCTCTCCTCTGCTGCCCTGAGGACCTGGACTGGGCTCTCTCCCATCGCTGGGCACCCCACCTCTGCCCGGGACTCAGATTCCTCCTCTCTTTACCATGTGGTGTGTTCCCAGTCCCTGCCTACAACTTACTCCGGGCCAATCCTGCTCTTGGCCCCCAGCTCCCCAAAGCCTCAGAGAGCCTAATGCTCTAGGAACTCTAGCGCCTCCCCCCAATGAGAGGCCCTTTTGCGACCCCCTCCACATCTGGTCCCTAATCAGGGGCTGACACGTCCTTGTCATGTTGTCTCTCCTCCACTGGATTAGTCATTATCCGCTGATTCTACTGGACTGCTGGGGCCTGGCTATTATGGGATGCCAGCCACTTTTGGTGTCCCTTTTACCCAGATCACAGTACTTCATATATTTCTTGGTTGTTTGTTGCATCACTTAATGGTCCCTATTGTTCTCTGGCATGTAGTAGCAGTAATCTCTGCTTTGCCTCTTACCCTCCCTTTATATTTTGTGATTTAGGTTCCTAATGATAACTTGCCTTACCTTCCTCACCCTTTTGTGGGTATATTGGAACTTTTAATTGAATATGTTTGTGATCTACTGTTATCTCACTATATGTTTATTTAACCTGTTTATTTTCTCTTTTTTTTCTGACATTTTCTGTTCATTCACTCCTGGGTCTACTGAGATGTTGTCTCCTGAGAATGACTATCCGCGCTCATTGGGTCAGTCTCCCTTGCAACCTAGACTAGACGAGTACACTAGTTGTTCCTTTTTCTCTGATTCACAGCCACCCACATTCCCCACCGTAATTAGCCATGGTACAGATCTATTCTTTAAATGTTAATGGTCTCAACTCCAACTTTAAAAGGCATCAGGCATTGAAGGGTTTTAGGGATTCTGGAGAAGAAGTGATCTTTGCACAGGAAACCTATTTTGATAGTAGGGGCACATTGACATTTGCGGCTAGGCATTTTTCTCCTGTTTATCTAGTTTCTAGCACCAAGAAGAACGCTGGGGTTGCCATTCTGATCAAGAGGGGTGCCCCTTTCATGCACACTTATTCTTATTCCGATCCACAAGGCCACTTTCTCATTCTCAGAGGCAAATAGCGAGACATGGATGTCACATTCTGTAATCTTTACGCATCTAATGCCAATCAAACAGCCTTTCTCTCCAAGGTGTACAATCACCTGTTTTGTTTTGAACACTCCTTCCTAGTGATCGGCAGAGATTTTAACCTTCCATTTTGTACCACCCAACTGAAAGCCATAGCTTCTTGGGTAACATTACCTGAGTATAACCTGGGTTGAAATTGATAAATTGTGGCTGGAATGCTTGGAATGTTGATGTTGATATTCCTCCTACCTCCTTACTACATTCTATGGCCCCTTTACGTGGTTTCTGGAGACAGCTCAGACATAAGCACTCCCTCCACTCTGAAGCCTCTTTACTAACTGCTTTTCTCTATAACCCTAGAATGCCTGATAGTCTTACTTTACAAATAATTTCTCCATGGGCACCTTGGACACATGGTTAACCCTGTTAGGCATACACTATTGCCATTTGAGAAACTGCGTGACAAGCATGATCTTCCCTGTAGGGCAGTTTTTGGTTATCTCTAGATTCATCACTATGCCTTATGCTTTGCCCCTAACCTTAAATTCTCAAAATTATCCCCATTTGAATAACTAGTCATCGCTGGCCCATCTCAAAAGGGTTTAACCTCTGACATTTAGAAATTTCTAAAATTCATATCCAATAGAAAACCCTAGGTAAACACCAGTATATGCTTAAATGGGAAGAGGCCATTGGAGAAGAGTTGTATTTACCTCAGTGGCAAATAGTCTGGTCCCAAGTTGCTAAGAGCTCTATATGCACCCTTTACAAGAAGAATGCTTATAAAGTGCTCTTCTTCTGGCATATGACCCTACCCTGCCTCAAATCTATCTACCCTTCAGCCTTGGATCAATGTTGGTGTTGTTATAGAGAACATGATACTCTGCTCCTTATTTACTGGCAATACCCACGTTTGCTTCCCTACTGGTGATTGGTACATGACCTAGACTCTTTAAGGCAGATGTCCCGCTATGCCTCAAAGTATTTCTCTTGGGCCTATTGCCCAATAGTCTGCCTAAGCTGGCTAAAAAATTAATGTGCCACATTCTTACAGCTGCTAGGTGCCTTATAGCCCTCCAGTGGAGGAGCCAAACACCCCCAACCTCCATTGATCTTTATGCTAGGATTAAAGATGTAGAAACTATGGAGTCTCTTACAGTCCGACTCACCACCTCGGTTAAGAGGCATAATGCAATATGGGAGCCCTTACACTTGCGGGAAGACCCCCCCCCCCCACATGATCGTCTCATACTTTTTCCCTGCATTATTGGTAAGCTCTCATTTTTCCCAGGAGTGTTAAATCCAGCTGTCTGCTATATCTCTGACTTCTTTTTCTTTTTGTTTTCTGTTTTCACTGTTGGTATGTTTGGGCTGTTTCCCAGGACTCTGGTTTTTTAAAAGGTTATTACTTATCTTAATCAGTACTATTGTCGCTTATAATGCCATACAGTTACAATACTTTTATTTTTAACAGTTCATTGATGTTATTGCACATCGGTCTGCCGTGAACTTTTTCAGATGTCCTTGTTTGATATATTTTTCTGATATGTTTGTATTTGTTTGTCTTCTTTGTTCTGTTGTTTAATGGAAAATTTAATAAAAATTGTCAATTAAAAAAAAAAAAAAAATACCTTCACCTCTCCTCCTCCGCTCCACCATATAAAAAAGGAAACTCAAAATAGTGTTTTACTATTTAATACTGATGATTTTCCACATGCACCACATACTACTACTCACATTTATTATAAAAATATGCAGGCATTAAGGATATAGATAAACACACAGTATGACTCCTTAAGTGCTTTTAAACACCTTGACCTAAAACCACCATCTGCGTTGACATCATCCAATGTAGCCCCGCCCTTACATGTTTTGTCACTGGGTCACATGACTTCCTCTGGGATTGCTCTGGGCTCCTGGTGACATCAGACATAACTGACAAAACATGTAGGGTAGAGCTTACAACACATGTTACTTCTGCTTGTTCGAATGCAGTGTTATTATCTTTTCTCATTAAAGATTCTTACTACACTATCAGAGGATTCCCCATATCTTTATTCATGTAACATTTAAATGCTTAAATGCTTATGTTGCAGTGGTCACATATTTATCCATGTGTACAAGATGAACCAGGAGATGGATCAATTGGAGTCTATTAGTCACTTATGGAAAGATGCCAATTTATATAAAAAAAAGCTAATTTGACTTCTCTTTTTGTACTGCATGATATTTTGTTGTATTTGATGGGAAAATAGATTTTTCATTGTGAAAAAATCCAGGAATCCCGAGGATAATAGTCTCTGGGATATTTTGATTATACATCTTTGGACTTTGCCCAGGTCTGATGACAAGCAGCTTTTTTCACTTACTTACTTATAATTTGATATTTGAATTTTCATCTATATTATTTTAAATTTGTTTGCATGTGTACAGTAAGTACACTATATTTTTTATCATAGCTGTGTATGTGTATTTATTTTTTACATTTTTCTGTTTTGTGACTGAGTAACCAGGTGTGCTATGTTCCCTTTTATTAATTTATGTATGGAGATATCTGGGGGCCCTTATTTTAAAAGAGGGTTACAGATTCTAACAACGTAGATATTTGCCAGCACACCAAGGATCAGCACAAGGTGGCGTCCAAATGGTTTAAAACGAATCTGTTTGGATGCCACCTTGTGTTGATCCTTGCTGTACTGGCAGATATCTACGTTGTGACTTGAACAAGTATCCAGCTGGTTGTTGCTGCAGCACCCAAACCTTTAGAGCTTATACCAGAAACTTGTGCGATGGGAATATGAAACATTACAGATTCTAAGAAGTCTCCCCCTGCTGACCCCTATATCCACCAGGCTATACAGTATATGGGGAAGAGGCCCTTGTCCCCATTAACACTGGGACAGGGTGCTTTGCCAGGTGGGCCCCCCTGGCAAGGTGCCCTCCCATGTTGAGAGCATATGGTTTAGTTTGCACATCTAGACTGCAATATTTGCCTACTCTTCTTTGCAGAAGTTAAATTCGATGATGACCGTTGGTGGACTGCAGTCTTCAAGCCATTCCACAGATTTTCTATAGGGTTCTGGGCTCTGAATAATTCAATTTTAGTCTCATCTGACCATAACTCCTTTTTCCATGTGGCCTCAGAATATTCAAGGTGCGTTTAAGGTGGTCAGATAAGACAAAAATTTAATGATTTGGCCTCAACACCAAACAATATGTCTGGTGGAAATCCAATACAGCTCAACAGCCAAATAACACCATTCCTACAGTAAAGCATGGAGGTGGTAATATCCTGTTATTAGGGTGTTTCTCTGCAGCGGGGACTGGAGCACTTGTCAGGAGACAATGAAAATGGATGGGGCAAAATACCATCAAATTCTGCTGCAATCTGCCAGAAAGTTGTCAATGAGAAGAAGTTTTACCTTCCAACATGATAAGCACACAAAGCACACAGCAAAAAGGACCACACAGTGGTTGAAGGAGAGAAGGGTGAATGTCCTTGCATGGCTTAGTCATGAGCCCAGACTTAAACCCCATTGAAATCAGTTTAAATGAATTGAAGACTGCAGTCTACAAATGGTCACCATCACATCTAACTGAACTTGAGCAGTTCTGCAAAGAAGAGTGTGCAGATGTTGGAAAGTTTAGATGTGCAAAGTTAGTAGACATATCCCAACAGACTACAGGTTGTAATTAAAGGAAAATGTGGTCCAACAAATTACTGACATAAGGGGGGGGGGGGGGGTGATCCTTTTTCCAACTCAGCGATTCTGTTTTTTTTTTTTTTTTTTCTGACATGTTGGTGGTATATCTTTCAATTGGATGTTATAAGCTGCACTAGTAAATACAGCTGGATAAAACAAAAACTGTATCTGTCTTCATTTTAGGCTGCAAAGCAACAAAATGTGATTATTTTAAAGGGGGTGATTCCTTTTCTATCCACTGTATGTTTGGGGTTTGTGGATTTTTGCTAGGCATAAATATTCAGGTTATATCATTGTTGGCATAGATAAATAATGACCTTTACACTGAAGCTGTGTTCTGTAGTCTGGGAGGCAGAGTAATTGGAGAGTTCTTCAATAACAGGTTCAGGCATCCATTAAACATGTCCAAGCTTCTAAGTATATCATAACAGGAACAGAAACTGGAAGTAACTTGTACAGAGTATAGAAAGTAAAATATATATAACAACTGTAGACAGTAATGTCTTCGAGCCAGAGGTATGAACACCATCATTTTTTTAAAGAAATTATATTACAAAACAAACAGTACTAAGCATTTTATTTACATCATATAATTCTTTGATCCACACAGGAGCCCTTCTCGTCTTAAATATGTCTAGGCAGTGCATGTTCCTGGTCTCAAGTTTGGTTGTTATCATTAGAAATAGGAAAATGTCCTTTGTCAAATCAAACTTCTGAAAAGCCCTGAGGTGCAAGATGATTGGCATTCTATATGCATCCATCAAATAGCTTATAGGTGTAAGGTCTTTGTTGATTTGTCACTCTAAGCAGATTAGAAAATTTGTATTGCCCCTGTTTCAATAAGACAGGTTTTTCAACTCTCACTAGAAATCCAGACTTCAGTTGTACTTTTTCTCATATTGCCTTTGCACAAAGAATTTTTGAAATTCTCGTTTAGGCTATATTGTTTTCCAATGTTTGATATATATATGTTGTACCATCATCCCACATTGTTATAAGAAAAAATATGTGTTTGGAGATACGGGACTGTCAAAGGTACATAATCACAAAAAGATTGCATATATGATAAAAATGGTATTTTATTAACACACAAGAGATTTTAAAGGAAATATATTTAAATGACCTCGTATACAATAGTACACAATATATCAAAGTTCAGGGGTTTATGCATACAATCCCTAGTGAAACTAAACATATTCATATACTAGAGACACGCAAGTCAAGGTACTTGTCCATTTGTTCTCGACATGTTTCGCCAGAATGGCTTCTTCAGGAGACAAGGGTAAAGTACGAGTAAAAGATGAGAAAGGTTTATAAGGATGTTTCCTTGTTTCTAGAATATGCATATAAAGGAGAAATAATAAGTAAATTTATTGTATAAAAGACACAATTAAATATTTATACATTTACAAAAATGCTGTACTATAAATGCCAATGCCATGTGCAAGAAAGAATTCTCCCGAGTGTATGCCCGACCTCTTACCTCCAAATTAAGAGAGTCTACATACTCCCAAGGACATCAGACATGAAAAATTGTGGCAGATCCGCGGTAAGGCGTCCTACCCAGAACTTCCAGAGGGGGCTTATACCCAAAAGGCCCGAGCCAGGAACAGTGGCTAGGGAGCCGTAGGGGGAGAGTGAGATCCTATTGGTCTGGAATTGAATTGTCATAGGGCCTGTAAAGTACAAAGTAGTACTTATTAACTGTACACATGAAGTAAAAAATAATAATAAATAGCCAAAATAGCAGAGACAGTCTGGTCAGGTCCCATATTATATCCGACTGAACCTACCTCAATGGCACCTTATTGGAGAAAAGCTTATAGGAGGCTCGGGTCTGCCTTCAAAGAAGGAAGGGAGAGACATTATCTTCTAAATGTTCAAAAAGAAAAATAAATTTCTGTAAATGAAGAAAATGAGAAAATACTAGTAAAAGATACCACATTATGTATATATTATCTCTGCTATGTACCCCAATGGTTTCTAGCCCCCCTACCTTATGGTGGAGTGCGTAAGTCACCAAATCAGGGTATTACAGAGATTTTCCCACCGATGGCAGCAGCTCCCAGTAAGGGGTAAAGTATACCCGCTGGGTCCTATAAGGTTTATATAGAGAGTATAAATAAAGGTGCATTTAATAGGTAATTATATGGAGGAATACCTCCATAGACAAAAGTTGTAGCCAATGTAGTTACCTAGAGTAGAGTCCCTCCACGTTTGCCGAGCCTCCAAATCCCACCACAGCCTGACCTCAGTCAGGCTGGGCTTAAATGGTCTCCCCCCGTGGCGCCAATTGCGTGGCGTGTGATGTCACACGCCACGCAATTGGCGCCACGGGGGGAGACCATTTAAGCCCAGCCTGACTGAGGTCAGGCTGTGGTGGGATTTGGAGGCTCGGCAAACGTGGAGGGACTCTACTCTAGGTAACTACATTGGCTACAACTTTTGTCTATGGAGGTATTCCTCCATATAATTACCTATTAAATGCACCTTTATTTATACTCATATAAACCTTATAGGACCCAGCGGGTATACTTTACCCCTTACTGGGAGCTGCTGCCATCGGTGGGAAAATCTCTGTAATACCCTGATTTGGTGACTTACGCACTCCACCATAAGGTAGGGGGGCTAGAAACCATTGGGGTACATAGCAGAGATAATATATACATAATGTGGTATCTTTTACTAGTATTTTCTCATTTTCTTCATTTACAGAAATTTATTTTTCTTTTTGAACATTTAGAAGATAATGTCTCTCCCTTCCTTCTTTGAAGGCAGACCCGAGCCTCCTATAAGCTTTTCTCCAATAAGGTGCCATTGAGGTAGGTTCAGTCGGATATAATATGGGACCTGACCAGACTGTCTCTGCTATTTTGGCTATTTATTATTATTTTTTACTTCATGTGTACAGTTAATAAGTACTACTTTGTACTTTACAGGCCCTATGACAATTCAATTCCAGACCAATAGGATCTCACTCTCCCCCTACGGCTCCCTAGCCACTGTTCCTGGCTCGGGCCTTTTGGGTATAAGCCCCCTCTGGAAGTTCTGGGTAGGACGCCTTACCGCGGATCTGCCACAATTTTTCATGTCTGATGTCCTTGGGAGTATGTAGACTCTCTTAATTTGGAGGTAAGAGGTCGGGCATACACTCGGGAGAATTCTTTCTTGCACATGGCATTGGCATTTATAGTACAGCATTTTTGTAAATGTATAAATATTTAATTGTGTCTTTTATACAATAAATGTACTTATTATTTCTCCTTTATATGCATATTCTAGAAACAAGGAAACATCCTTATAAACCTTTCTCATCTTTTACTCGTACTTTACCCTTGTCTCCTGAAGAAGCCATTCTGGCGAAACATGTCGAGAACAAATGGACAAGTACCTTGACTTGCGTGTCTCTAGTATATGAATATGTTTAGTTTCACTAGGGATTGTATGCATAAACCCCTGAACTTTGATATATTGTGTACTATTGTATACGAGGTCATTTAAATATATTTCCTTTAAAATCTCTTGTGTGTTAATAAAATACCATTTTTATCATATATGCAATCTTTTTGTGATTATGTACCTTTGACAGTCCCGTATCTCCAAACACATATTTTTTCTTTGCACAAAGAAGTTTTTTTTTTTTTTTTTATGTAGTGAGAGCTGCCATCTACAGCTGAAAATATGCTGTTCTTCTGCTCCCAGGCATTGAATAAGTAAAGCATGCTTTCTAGCAGTAGGTAAGTCCTTCTGATTAGAGGTAAGTATGTAATTCTCAAACATACAAATCCAAGCATTAAAAGGCATTTGAGGCATACCGAGCTGTGGAAGAAAAGATGCAGGCTGTAGTAGAGGCTGTTGTAGAGCTAGCAGAGCCATCCTCATCATCAATTGTGTTGTCTCCTGTAGTCTGAGAGGCAGAGTAGTTATAGAGTGCTTTATTAATAAGTTCAGGCAGCCATAAACCATGCACATATATCATAACAGGAACTGGAACTCACTTGTACAGTGTACAGAAATTATAGTGCATGTTACAATTATAAATAGTGAAGTCTACAGGCTAGAAGTATGAACAGCACAAAAAGGGGCAGAAAGGTGTTGGTAACAGCCTGCAAGTGGAATGAATAAATGTTTGCTTCCCTGGACACTTATAGGCAAGAGTACACCAACATAGGTACACCCAAATACTAGATGTAAGTAAAAAAAAAAAAAAAGCAAATGCATTTGTTCCCTTTATTGCAATTACTCTTAACAATTAAAGCCCAACCGTTCTCACCTGTTTTTCATAGGCTTCACCGAGTAAACAGAAGATAAGAGCCTAAACTTAATTAAGTCTAACTTATCCCTCTGTATTTTCCCAGTACCATTACTTAATTTTAAATAATGTAGATCAACCACATTATCCACTATGAGCATGTTACAGTAATAATGCACCCATATTTATCTACTTAAATATAATATTAGGCAAAATTACTTAATTTGCTTCACCTTTTATGCTTGAAAACTGTAATCACAGTTTTGTCTTCTTTACATTCAATTTAGAGACAGACAATGCATAAGAAATCCCTTTTCTTTAGGATTTGCATATCATTATCAGTTATAATTGTCTAATTCTGCCACCCAGCTTGAAAATCATCTAATTATTTTGACACAAAAAAATCTTACTAGAGATTTAAAAAGAAATGCAAAAAAATGTTATGTAAGGCACGTTCTGTGCAATCTTTGTAAGTCAAGTGTTAAAACAAAGTTCAAATCAGAGTATAAATCAGGTTTTATATCAGTCAGATGGTCAGTCTACCTAAACACATATTAACTTATTGGTTTACCATATTTCTTGGGAACGCCAATAGTAACAAGTTCTTTCCACAAGACCTATTTGCCACCACTGTGTCCCACGTATCTTGCTGTGTTAAATAAACTTTCATTATCAAAGTGATGCAAAATGTATACATGCTTTATAACCTAGTTAATTTTTGATGTTTTTAAAGTTTAACTTTAAAGTGATAGTAAAGCCCGCTTTGTGATTTTATCTACAGGTAAGAGAGAGGGGAGAAGAGTGGCAGAGAGGATTTTCCTGTTACCGTGAAAAGCATAACAGACACATACATTTAAAAAGTCTTTATTACATTCATGAAAAAGATATACAAATACTTTACAATACAATCAAGAATTGAGATTAACCCATTATAGTGGCTTCACTGTGACTATAATATTTTATCAATGCTATTAAGCACAACATATGGTTTAGATCAGGGGTCTCAAACTGGCGGCCCTCCAGCTGTTGTGAAACTACAAGTCCCATCATGCCTCTGCCTGAGGGAGTCATGTTTGTAACTGTCAGCCTTGCATTGCCTCATGGGACTTGTAGTTTTGCAACAGCTGGAGGGCCGCCAGTTTGAGACCCCTAGTTTAGATGATGTGTACAGTTAGCCAATTTTCAACATGTTTTGCTGTTTGAACTGCTTCCTCATGAGTTCAGAAATGGGAAGACAGTAATCCTATAACAAACAATTATACATATATGTAATTGATAAAGTATACATAGACATTTTAGTGCAATTTTGACAGTTTTAGTGATCATCCAATTGCTTACCCTGGATATCAGATGAACTGCAGATGGAAAAACCCGTAAAAGCGAGTTCACTATTTCCCCCACTTGAAACGCCTCTCTCCTTATTGGGGCAAACACAGAGTTTTTTTTTTTCTTCTAGTTTAAAATTTACAGTGCCTGGACCCCATGCACTGTGTTCTTATATTTGATTTTTTATTTTTTATTGTCTTTTGTTTTGGCTATCTCGCTTGACATCGAGTTCTTGTGGTCTGTTCAGATATAGTCTGAATTAGTCATGCCTCGTATAGTGCTGACATCATATAATGTGAAAGGGCTTAATAACCCTATGAAGAGAACTAGACTTCTGAGTGAACTAAGGAGACTGAAAATAGTTTTCCTCCAAGAGACAAATTTCAAAAATAATAAAATCCCGAATATGAGGGACAACAGATTACCGATAGTGTACCACAGTGCTTTAAATAATTCTAAAGCTAAAGGGATTACTCTCTTGATCTCTAAATACATCCCATGGAGGGAGTCACAAGTAATTACAGATGAAGAGGGACATCTTCTTATAGTCCATGTTCCTTTGTGAGCGTAGAGTTACTCTGGTTGGTCTCTACCTGCCGAATGAGGAACAGTTCTCTTGCTTAGAAACATTACTATCGTTTGTTGACCAATACAGGGAGGGCTTCCTATTTGGAGGTAGCGATTGCAATTTAACTTTAGACCCTCTGTTAAACACATCAAGGGGATCCTCTCATGTGTCATACTTGAAACTTCGTAAATTCCAACCTCTTATTCACGCTTAACAATTAGTAGATAGTTGGAGAACTCTTTATGTACATGACAGGGTTTATACTTTTTATTCCAAACATCATAAAACATATGCATAGAATAGACTATCTTTTTATATTGCAGAATGTTCTCCCTTATCTCTCCACTGCCTCCATTGGGTCATTTACTTTATCAGATCATGCTCCGACCTCTTGTTCGCTTGACAAAGACGAAAACCTGTCACAAGATCGGCAGTGGAAAATAAATGAGACACTACTACAAGATTCTAAATTTAAAAGTCAGATAGCACAAGAAATTGACTCGTTCTTTGTCAATAATGACACAAATGAGGTTTCCCCCATCTGTCTATAGGAGGCACATAAATGTGTTATTCAGGGCATCTTAATAAAGCTAGGCTCTCAACGTAACAAACTCTTTACCTCTCCAATTGATTCTCTGTTAACAGAAATTCGAGAGTTGGAAAAAACACATAAGAAATCCCAAGCCCAAAGGATTACCTATCCTATAGTTAATCAATTACAACAACTGAGAGAAAAATTAAACACCCTTCTTAATGATAAAGCCAAAGCGAAACTTGCCCATTGCCAAAGAGCATTTTATGAATTTGGGAATAAGTCAAGTAGAATGCTAGCTAACGCCCTGCGATCGGTAAAGACTAAAAATTATAGTCTGTACATCAAAATGGGCAGGGAATACTTTGGTGAAATATGCGTTTAAAGAATACTATGCAGCGCTTTATAATCTTGAGATCCAAACTGCCGGACACTTACAGGAAGATAAACACTCTGAGCCTTGACAATATATTCAGGACTTGGGGATGCCAATGCTATCTAAGTCGGCTATCAAGATTTTAAATGCGCCAATCTCGGTGGAAGAATTTAGAAGAGCATTAGACTCGATGAAGAGAGGGAAGGCCCCAGGAGCAGACGGCTTTACCCTACTCTATTATAGGCTTTTTGTAGACAAGTTGTAGACAAGTTAGCCTGTCGGTTTGTACAGGCATACAATTCACTGAGTGAGGAGTGGACCAAACACTGCTGAGGGATATCTTGGAAACGTATATAGTAGTCATACCAAAAGAGAGGAAGGATCTAGAGGCCTGTTCAAGTTACCTGCCCATATCATTATTAAATACTGAGATTCTTGCGTTGAGAATAATACAGTATATACCAACTCTTATTCACCCAGACCAGGTGGGTTTCACCTCTGGTAGGGAAGGTAGGGACAATATGCAGAAAGTGCTTAATGCAATTCACTATTCCACTTGACAATCTTTACCCCTAGTGCTTTTATCTGCTGATGTATAAAAAGTATTCCATATACAAAATGGCACCAGGCAAGGTTGCCCTCCCCACCCTTATTTTTATACTTACCCTGGAACCATTTCTGCGCACAGTTAGGGCACATCAAGATATAAAATGTATCCAGAGGAAGGGAATGAAACATAAATTATCCGCATACGCGGATATTTTGATCTCCTTTTTGACCTCACCAAGGTCCTCAATACACTCACTACTAGTAGAACTACACAGATATGGGGCTCTGTCAAATTTTAAAGTGAACTATTCAAAATCAGAAGCGAGGGGAGTGAGCTTAAATGTAATAGCAAAACATCAAATGTCTTCGGAGATGGGATAAGGAATTGTGTACTTGGTTTGGTCATACTAACATTATTAAAATGAACATAATGCCCCAACTTATATATTTGCTACAGTCATTACCAATTACTGTAAACTACCCTGGACCTGGACCAGGACCTGCAAGCAAGGTTTTTGAAGTTTACATGGGCGGGCAAACCGACATGTTTCGTACTAAGGTACTTATACTGGGTCATGCCTGCTTGACTCTACACACCACGCTTATTTTTATTCTTCTTGTTATCACCATTTGTACTCATCTTAAAGTGATGGTTGTACTGTTTTTACCATTTTTTTTATTTTAATAACTTTTTTTATGGGATTCATCTGCACTATGTGGAGGCTTTCTCTTCTTTTTATATGACTTATGCTGATCCTTGGACGTAAGAAGCAACATACATACCAGGAACATAAACGCTGAAATCTGTATTTTGGTATCGCTTCTGGCTTGATGTACTTAGATATACTCATATACCAGTCTAACCGTGGATGTCCTGATCGGAAATCGAGTTCCAGACTGTCGTTCCATGCCTGATTGACTTACCGCTGCTGGTGTGTGAGTCCACGATTGAGGGTAGGAGTACCCATTCCCCTTCCACGGTGTTGGAGACACATCCCTGGGTGTTGTGTGCAAGTTCCACTCTGCATAAGTCAGCATCATATCTACCCCTTATGAACATACCCTATGAATTTATCACTGTGGGATTATGTTTTAGTTATTATTACCAGTTATTTGCCATGGACTTTATTATACTTCAGTGACTTTTTCACATTGATATTTCACTTTGTTCCAAGCTCAGGTGGCTGCAAACACAGATTCATTTATGTGAAGCTTTGTATCATTTGTTCAGGTTTGCATACTTTGTGTGTGCTATTATCACATTATGCACACATTTTGTTTTTAGGATTACCATTTTTGTTCACACATGCACTGTATTTTGTACCTTATACTTTGCACTTTATCCCCCAATTTAATTCCTGGGGTTTATTTATTTTATAGCACTGCATCTCCTTTGTTCTATATATTTGTATGCAATTAGTCTTATTGCAGATGCTGGCAGCTGATTGTTAATAGTAGCACACATTTTTCCTTCACTTTAATTTTTCATCCCGATAGAGGCCACCCAACACCCTCTGGCTGGAGCTAATCTTAGAGTTTTTAGATCAGTTTTTAAACATACAGAACTTTTACCTCTCCCTAGTCCATTAACCTCTATTTTGGGTAAACCATCCTTTTATCCAGGACTTAATGATCATCAATTTGATGAACTTGTTTGTCAGGGGTCCTATCGCTTGATGCATTTCCTTCAAGAAAAGTGGCTTATGACAAGCTACGAAAATTCTAAGAATTGCTCCCACACTTTGGATTTCCTTCACTGCTCCCAGTTGGGTACATATCTTTGCACTTTGTTGCAGAGGGATTATAATATAAGAGACCTTTCTAAGTTTGAGCAGTCCTACCTTGCAAGGAAACCAACGAGACACTCATTGTCGCATTTGTACTCAATGCTGATAATGGCCAATGTCCCACAGAATTTTTCCTTTCTCCAACAATAGGAAAGAGACCTACAAATTACCTTCACGCAAACTCAAAAGGATTGATATCTTGATATTTGCCCATAAGTCCTCAGTGGCGAGCAGATATCAAGAAGGAGGCTATAAACTCCTTACAAGATGGTATCAAACACCATCATTATTACATCGTATGTACACCCAGATTTCAGATGTATGTTGGCTCTGTCGGGAATCAGAGGGTGCCCTACTTTACATTTTTTGGGAATGTGTGTGCTGTGTGTGTGTATAGAGGCTGGGTCACATGCTGCACTGCCCAATCACAGCCATGCCATTAGTAGGCATGGCTGTGATGGCTTCTAAGGGCACACTAGTGAAACGATCGTCGATTGGCTGCCCTGCAGCTGTTAAAAAGGCACCAATACAGCGCCGAACACCGGACCCGAACCCGAACTTACAGCCAATAGTTCGGGTTCGGGTTCGTGTCCCGAACACCCAAAACGGTTAAGTGGTGTGTCTTTTGAGAAGAAGCCCGCAGCATACTTATTCCATGATACACACTTATCCAATAAAAGCTACACAAATTCATTGTTGTGACACCTTCGAATGGCTGAATATATATATATACCAGCACTTTGGAAAAGTCCAGTTGCTCCAACTAAATCTCACTGGGCGGCTAGAATTACAGAAATTCAGGAAATGGAAGACCTCACAATGGCAATGAAAGAACAGAGTGAGAAATACTGGAGAATATAGACTCCATATCTCTTATATAAAGACCAGTTTCTTTTAGTATTAGAGGATTAAAACTTAGGATTTTATGTGAGGTCAGTTAGCACCAGGGACAGATGCCAGACGAGAAGGGAAGGGAGACACTTTTGTCTTTTTTTTTTGCTTTGTTTTCTTTTTTCTTTGTAGGTCGGTGTTTTATAGAAAGAAGAGAAAGTAAGAATAAGTACATATTTTTATCCCATCAGGGTCTGGAAGGGAAAGGGGGAGGAGAGGAGAGGAAAGAGAGAAAGGAAAAAGGAAAATAATCTGGGGTAAAAAGCCAGGGGTCGAGATTAGCAGGTAGACAGTATGATTTATAATGGAGTTATCCATATGGTAAATATTAACATCTTGATAAGTTTATGTATATCTACATTATGTTTACAATCTTTTTTTTTCTTTTTTTTTTTTTTTTTCTCTTCTCTTTTTTTCCCCTGTGTTCAAATGGTGTATGGTTATCTGCTTATTTCTTTGTTGATTGCTAACCTTCTGGTTATAAACCAAGGAAGAGAGAAAAGTAAATTCAAAATCAAGAGGAGAGTAAGAGGGAGTGGAAGGTAAAGGGAAAGGAGAACCATAATAGTGTATGGCAGTGTGCCAATCTTGTGATGGTTGCATGTGCTTTCCTTTTTCAAGGTTTGTTTCCACTTTGGGCATCAGTATTGTCAATCTACAGAGTAATATCTTATACTGTACCTGTAATCCTTGTGTTTGTGTCTTATTATTCTACTTTCCTGTTGTTCAGCTGCAGTGTATTAAAAATGTATAAATATAGAATAGGTAAGGAAAGGGAAAGAAGAAAACAAAAGACTGTAACTGTCAAACTTTCAGTGACCTATGACCCCTGACTCCTGCACAAGTAAGACAAAGTATAAAAAAAGAAAAAAAGGGAGTTTGCATTATTCCCCCAGGGGCAAAGAAGCCTCCAAGGGCTATATAGATAGAATAGCAATATTAATATGGATTTCATATATAATGGGTTAATGATACAAAGACATTTTCCAGTGCAGCATAGTAAGGTGGAAGTGGGCAAATATTCCATACATACCGGAAACTATTGACAATGGTTATCAGTGAGATAATCCATTTATTAGAGTGGCTACAATTTGAGAGTCCCCGACACAGGATCAAAATCTGGGGTGGGTCAAATATATCCAGAAGGTTGGAGTCCTTGTAATATCTATAAATGACAGTGGGGTACTATGAGTAGGGAAAATATCTTAATTAACCAAAATCTAAAGAGGTATACATACCATGATGACATCCAAAAAAAAAGATAAAAAGATGAGGTGGGCCACTGTAGATTAAATTAGGCAGGGTTATGGCATATATGGCTTAGATGTAAAACAGGTAAAGTTTAGAGCAGTATACAATGCACACTGTCCAAAAATTTGTATATGATAGTTCAGTAGAGGAAACCTATGAAAATAGAATAAAAAATACCCATATGTACAGTATATATGGAGGGCATATGCTCTTGGATATAAAGTATAATAAAGAGATTTCTAATAATGATCTAGTTTTCTAAGACATTGTAAACAAAACATCCTTACCAAAAATTTAATTCAAGGATATTAAGGAGATATACTACTTGTACATCATCTCTCAAGGGAATGCACACTCGCCCAAGGGAAGCCAAAGAGAACCACCCAATGGTAAAAAACAGGAACAGAGATCTCAGGGAAAGTGCAAACACAACACCACAACTGGCAAACAGCAAGACAAATTGTCAAACATTCATGTATAGAATATTAACAGAATTATTCTAGTAATCATAAACTTTATATGTGAATATACTGTATCTAAGTACATTGTAAAGTATGTGCATAATTATATGTCCAAATGTGGAGATCCTGATAGATATAATGAAAGAGAAGGACAACATTCAAATCAAAGAGAAAAAATCAGCAGCAATGAGCAAACAGAAACCTGTCATCAGTATGTTTATGAGCTAAACAGTGTAGAGGCTCAAAAAATGTGTATCTCAACACAAATTGAAGGAACAAGTATATTATATTAAGATATTATTAATATTGTTAATTTTGTTATGTCAGATCCAATTTACAGAAACGGCTTATAGGTTATCATTTTATTAATGCCAGGGGGGATTTTGGCATTTAATCATTCTATCCACAGAGTCTCTCGATGTAGGATATGTTTATCACAATCACCAACTTATGGGTCTGGGAAAATTAATTCCAAGGCAAAAAAGGTGATCACTGAGTTATCATATCTATGATGCAGCCCTATATGTCTGGTAACTGGGGTTAATATCCTTCCATTACCAGAATAATAGAGGTGGCCTCCTATCCTTTGGCCATGTTAGCGTATAGTTTTATTTATTAAAATTATTTATTAAAATGCTTAACCTACGCAGTCTTACCCGAAGGCCTCGATGCGCAAAAACAAAAGAACATTGACATTAAAAGACCTTAAGAAAACCAACAAACCAGCATAGCAAGATACAGAATAAAAGCCAGGGAGTCTGTCCACCAAATGTCTGTCCAAAAATGAGGTGACTCCAAAAGCTTGTACAAAAAGTATGGTTTTCAATTTCTTTCGAAATTTCAAAAAGTCATTCTCAAGTCTCAATTTCAGAGGCAAGGAGTTCCAAAATACAGCTCCTTGTATTTCACTCTTTCTCCCTCCACATGTTTTCTTTCTAAATTTTGGAATCTTCAGTATGGCCAAGTTTGCTGATCTTAAGGGTCGGGTAGGCACATACTTGACAAATTTTTCATTCAGATACTCTGGACCACGTCCATGCAGTGCCTTATGAACAAGACACCCAGTTTTAAACAGAACCCGTTCTTTCACAGGCAGCCAATGCAGGGCTCTAACGGGATGGAGTGATGTGGTCACGGTGACCAACACCTATCAGTAACCTTGCTGCAGCATTCTGAATCAACTGGACCTTGTAAATGGTACATTTTTGCCTTTGGACTTAATTCCGATGACAAAACCGGTCATATGTAGGCGGCATTAGTGATAAAACCCTCGGATAAGGGCAGTAAAATTGTTGTGATGACTCATCACCAATAAAAAAATGTGCTTCAAGGTGCTAAAAAACACACAATGGTGTCGTTCTATAGATTCAGACATAGTCACAACCTTTAAAAAAAATATTTCATTCTATCTGTGTCAATGCCTTTCTCCAAGGCTTGATCAACAAAGCTACCCTTGATTTTCTGAACACCAAACATTCACGGGTACCAACTTTTTATACACTACCTAAGGTGCACAAAAACCTATAAAACCCCCCTGGCCAGGCCCGTTATTTCTGGGATTGGGTCACTTACAGAACAAGCCAGTAAATATGTTGACTCCTTTCTACTGCTTCATGTTTTGTGATTACCATAATACACACGGGACACCGTTGACCTGTTGAAGCATGTGGAGGGGATTCACGTCCCCCTGGGTGCCCTGCTGATTGCTGTGCATATCAGGCCCTGTACTCGAGCATCCCGCTTGAGCAAAGCATCCGGGTGGCGGAATCCTTTCTAAAGGAACAAAACATATCTACATGGCTTCATTGGCTACAATTCATTTTGACCAAGAATTATTTTACCTTTTTGGACCAGCTTTATTTACAGATTCAGGGCATATGGACACCTGCTTTGCACCCTGGTATGCCAACCTCTATCTAGGAGGATTGGAAAGGCAAGTATTTTCTGATGACATCTATGCAGGTTGGTTGCCACATGTACTTTGTTGGACTGGCATTGAAGATGATATGCATCTATTCCTTGAGGCTGTAAATGAGAATAACCTCAATTTAAAATTTACACACATCATCAGTAGAAATAAAATATCTTTTTGGATCTAGAGATAATTAAACCTGATGGATATGTGGCCACAAACCTGTATCGTAAGCCAAGTGTGGGGAATACTCTTTTATACGCAATGAGTGCCCATTCCGCCCCCCTAGTCAAAAGCATTCCATATGCACAATATCTAAGAATACGCAGGAACTGCACATCAGAAGCAGATTTTAAAATACAAGCAGATGATCTTAAACAATGCCTGCTTAATCTAGAGCGTCTCTATTATATGAAACCCCCAAAAAGATACCAGAACAAACTCATGACAAGATATTCAGCACATTTGCAATAATTATGCTTAACAATTGCCCAACATTGGCATCTTTTTACCAAAGAATACACCATACCAAAATATGTTAGATCCACTCACTGAAGTCACAATTGTAACAACATAGGTCCTTCTCCCTTACCAGGGAATGCAAATCAATGTGGAAACTGTACACAATGTCCCTGGGTGACCGAGGGCCCAGGTATTCAATTACCAAATGGTGAGTGGCATATATTACATCTTTGTTGATCAAGCCTTTGAGAAAGGCATTGACACAGATAGAATGAAAAATTTTAAAGGTTGTGACTATGTCTGAATCTATGGGACGATACCATTGTGTGTTGTTTAGCACCTCGAAGCACATTTTTTTATATTGGTGATGAGTCATCACAACAATATTACTTCCCTTATCCGAGGGTTTTACCACTAATGGCGCGTACACACGACCGGTTTTGCCATCGGAATTGAGTCCGAAGGTTTTTTTGACAGAATTCCGACGGAATTCAGAAACGGTACAGTCAAACTCATTAAAGGTATTCAGCACATGAGCAACAATTAGGCACCACAATTGGCCAACATTGTCATCTTTTGAGCAATGAATACACCATATCAAAATATGTTAGATCCACTCCTGAACTAATCTTTAGACAGGCAACCTCATTACAAAATCGCCTCACTGCCTCACTGCAAGTCACTATTGTAACAACACAGGTCCTTCTCCCTTACCAGGGGGTATATATCAATGTGTAAATTGTGCATGATGTCCCTGTGTGACTGACGACTTAGGTATTCAATTACCAAATGATGAGAAGCATAGATGACTTCATTATATGGATTGTACCACCCAAGGGGTGTAAAGCCTTCCATATTAGCTAAACTATATGCCAACTTGGCCAAAGGATAGGAGACCACCTCTAGTATTCTGGTAATGGAAAGATACTAACCCCAGTTTCCAGACTTGCAAGGACATGCTGGCCATAGTGCAGCAGATGTGCAAAGGCAGAGGCAATTATAATGTGTGGGCACAATTCCACAAATACCCTTCCTGGCAGGCATGTCCATGCAATCGAATGAACGCCTATGCGCATGTGCGAATGGGTGCGTGTGTGCACGCCCATTAGCACTGGCACCAAAATGACATATATAAGGATGGCAGATGCACTAGGGCCTTGCTGTCTTTCCCCTGTATCCTGTTCCTGTGCCAATCCTTGATCTGATTTTAGCCCGGCTTCCTGACTATCTTGATTCTCTCTTATCCTGACCCTAGCTTGCCTTAACCTTGATTCACCGGCATCTGCTTGATTCTCCAATGCCAAACCTCTGCCTGAACTTTGACCATTCTTTGCTTGATGTCTCTGATGTATCTGATCTTCCGTGTATAGCCTGGCTTGTCTGACTCTGCACCAGTCTCCTCAGCTTCCTCCAGACACTACGTACTTGCACCTACAGTACACCATCACCTGTAACGTACCTGCATCTGCAGCACCCCTGCATCCACCATGTGTCTGCATTCACAGCCAACCAGCAGCTTCTACTACTGCTGCCATCTGCTTCTTTTGCTTCCCTGCTAAATGGAGAACATTGCAGGCACTACTATCTCACCGTACTTTCACGGCTGCTGTTACACCTTCAGTGGTCCTTGAACCAGGGCTGTACGAGAGGCCTTCCTCTGCTCGTCAGGCTCTACCCTAAGGAACGTGACACAGATATAAAGGGCTGCATCATAGATTTATTTATTTTTGTTTAATAAATGTTTATTGAAATTAAAAATATAGACATTTAACAAAAACATGTAACATAGACTATGCAATTGTACATGTAAGATGTAATTGTGTACCAGAACAAAGTGCATCAACTAAAAACCAGATGTAAATAATGATGAGTTCTATGCTTATTAGAGTATCGGCATCAATGTGTTTGACGTTTGGTCAGGCAGATGTATGTTTCAGTGCTTACATTCAAGGAGGACAAGATGCATAGCGTTTACCAGAAGAAGAGAGAAAGTTCGAGAAAATAAATAAGAAAAAGTAGGGGGTAAGGGGGAGGGGAGGGATGGGTTGGCATGCATGGCAACATATTGAAAGTGAGTATGACTAAACCTTTAGGGTCTTGTGAGAAATAAGTCAATCGTAAACCACAAGGGATTCAACCTTCAGGTGGAGGGAGCAAATAGCACATATGTAGGAGGTAATCCCAGTCTCAATGGGTTTGTGTTATGATCTCTTTAAAATATGAGGTAGCTGTGAATTATATCCATGGGGTCCAGGTTAAGGTATGTCGCTGGGAGGTGTTCTTGTTGCGGTGGGTGATGTCTTCCATGAGGTGTACGTCTGATATTTTTTTAAACCAATTCTTCATTGATGGAATCTCGGGCTGGCCCCAGAGAGTGGGTATTAACGCTTTGGCCGTGTTGAGTAGGTGAGGAACAAGGGAGCGTTTATAGATTCCGATGGGTTCCTTGGTAGCGTGGAAAAGAATGATCCAGGGGTCATTGGAAAGATTGACGTCGGAGATCTGTTGTATAAGTTGGATAATGTTGGACCAGAAAGGTCGGAGGATTGGGCACGTCCACCAGATATGAGCGTGAGTTGCTTTGTTCCCACAATTCCTCCAACATAACGGGTAATTGGCGAGGAACATCTGGCGCAGTTTTGATGGGGTATAGTGCCATCTGGTTAGCAATTTATAGTTGACTTCAGTCATTTTCGAAGCGAGGGACGAGATGTGGGTCAATTGTAAAACTTTATCCTTTTGTTTTTTTGTGAGGCAAGATTCCAGGTCTGTTTCCCATTTAGCAAGGAAGGAAGGATGTGCGTTGTTATGAAGTTTGATGAGGGCTTTGTAGAATATCGAGATGCAGTGTAGAGGTGGGTCCTTTGAATTGAATACTTCTTCGAAGCTATTTAGGTCCTGTATTCCTCTTAATGGCTGAGGGAGGGCACGGAGAAAGCGTTGTAGTTGGATGAACCTCCATTTGTCTAGGAACGTAATTGGTTTAGAGCCGAGGATTTCAGGTAAAGGCTTGAGAGTATTGGTACGGAGGACATGGTGTAGTAAAAGGGGTCCTTCTGGAGACCATGTCTTAAAACCTGGATCTAATAAGCTTGGTAAGAAATAATTATGGTCAAGAAGTGGTAGTAAGGGGGAGTCATTTGACTATGAGAACTTCTTATGTAGGGTGTACCATATATCCAAAGTAGAAGTGGTTAGCGAAAAGGTAGTTTGGGCGAGGTGTCTATGGAGACGGGGTAACCAAGGTGCAACCGATAGGTCTGCGTTGCTTAGAGAATGTTCTAGGTTAAACCATAGTTTGGAGTTAACAGCGTATTTCCATTCAGTTAGTCTAGATGGTATCACAGCATGATAATAAGCCTTTAAGTTTAGGAGGGCCAGTCCCCCAGAGATCATAGTTTGTAGTGTGGTGAAGAACCCTATAGGAACACCCAATGGCTGCATCATAGATATGATAACTCAGTGATCTCCTTTTTTGCCTTGGAAGTTGTCTTCCCAGACCCATGAGGTGTGGTGGCTAGGATAAACATCCTACAGTGAGAGACACTGTGGATAGAACAATTAAATGCCACAATCCTCCTGGCATTAATGAAATGATAAGCCGTTTCTGTAAATTGGATCTGAAATCACAAAATTAACAATATTAATAATATCTTAATATAATATACTTGTTCCTTCAATCTGTGTTGAGACATACACATTTGAGCCACTACACTGTTTGGCTCATGAACATGCTGATGACAGGATTCCGTTTGCACATTGCTGCTGATTTTTGCTTTTTGATTTTCGCTCTTTGATTTGGATGTTGTCCTTCTCTTTCTCCATATTTATCAGGATCTCCACATTTGGAAATATAATTATGCACATACTTTACAATGTACTTACTCCTCATATATCCATGTATAAAGTTTATTATTACTAGAATAATTCTGTTAATTTTCTATACATGAATGTTTGACAGCTTGTATTGCTGTTTGCCAGTTGTGGTGTTATGTTTGCGCTTTCTCTGAGATCTCTGTGCTTGTGCCATCGGGCGAGTGTGCGTTCCCTTGAGAGATGGTGTACAAGTGGGATCCTTTTCACTAACTTCCCCTCTCGCTGATTACACCTCTGAGCGGGGTTCTGCCCTGCTCACTTCGGGCTTCAAATAAGCACTGCGCATGCGCTGTTTACTTGGCACATGTGCAGTTAGGAACCGCCTTACGTCATTTCCTGGCTGACTGGCTGGATAGACACATCGGATTGGAGCAGATAAAAGGATGCCACCATGATGTGTGGCTGCATCGTGATGAGCTCTGGCTTGTGGGCAGTCTTCATATTCAAGGTAATTAATAAAGAGGCATTTCAGCTGAGGACCTTTCTCTCCTCTTGTTGTTTCATGCTGACAGCTATATATATTATCTATATCATTACTACTCTCTACAGGTATTCTTACCTCATACCCTAGATTTTAAACGCTCCTTGCCTGGTATATCTCCTTAATATCCTTGAATTCAATTTTTGGTAAGGATGTTTTGTTTACACTGTCTTACAAAACGAAATCATTATTAGAAATCTCTATATATCCAAGAGCATATGCCCTCCATATATACTGTACATATGGGTATTTTTTATTATTTTTTCATAAGTTCCCTCTACTGAACAATCATATACATATTTTTGGACAGTGTACATTGTATACTGCTCTAAACTTTTCTAATTTTACATCTAAGGCATATATACCACAACCCTGCCTAATTTCATCTACAGTGGCCCACCTCATCTTTTTATCTATTTTGTGGATGTCATTGTGGTATGTATACTTAACCACTTGCCTACCGGCTCATGCCAATTTAGATCCTCAGAGTTTTTTGACATGAGTTGCCATGTTGAACTTCCAGTGACCAGTAAGAGAAAGTGAGAGTGATAGCACTACATTTAACACACCTGCTCCCCATTCACAACTGAGACCTAACTCTAATGAGTCACATGACACCAAGGAGGGAAAATGGCTAATTGGGCCCAATTTGGACATTTTCACTTAGGGGTGTATTCACTTTTGTTGCCAGCGGTTTAGACATTAATGTGTTGAGTTATTTTGAGGGGACAGCAAATTTACACTGTTATACAAGCTGTACACTCACTACTTTACATTGTAGAAAAGTGTAATTTCTTCAGTGTTCTCACATAAAAAGTTAATAATAGATAAAAAAATATTTACAAAAATGTGAGGGGTGTACTCACTTTTGTGAGATACTGTAATATTTCACAACAGGACCCGTTCCTGTGCCCAGCAAGAGTAACTGTGAGGGGTTACAGTTTTCTGGCACCATCAACACCAAAGTCCCATTTTTTCTGCAGAGTATATAGGGCAGGCCATCTAGTATATATACTGCAGTTCAGAGCATATAGTGCCTGGGGGCCTGGGGGACCCCCACACCATTTTTTTTAATTATGGCACGGGATTCCTCTTAATATCCATACCAGACCTGAAGGGCCTGCTATGGCTTTTGGGGGGACATCCACGTCATTTTTTTTGTTTTTATTCAATGATTTTTATCTATATTGCCGGGATCCGACAATACATTACAGCTGCAAGCAGTTTTACATTAAATTTTTTTCTTTAGAAAGTAAATTTTGTTGTTGTACTGTTATAAACATGGGAAAGATGCGCTACTTTACAGGCAGACTAAGGAGACCCCCCAGGCATGATATTTAAATGAATATTTCATTTTTATTGTTTCACTTTAAGCATTTCTAAAATCACTGCTCCCCAAAAAACTGATTTTTTTAAAACTTTTTTTTGCATTAATACATGTCCCCTAGGGCAGGACCCGGGTCCCCAAACACTTTTTTATGGCAATAACTTGCATATAAGCCTTTAAAATGAGCACTCTTGATTTTTCATGTTCGCGTCCCATAGACTTTAATGGTATTCGCACTAATTTTTTGCCTGTTTGCATGTTCTGCGAACAGTCTCATCCCTACTCATAGTATCCCACTGTCATTTATAGATACTACAGGGACTCCAACCTTCTGGATAAGCTTGACCCACCCCAGATTTTGTTCCTGTGTCGGGGACTCTCAAATAGTAGCCACTCTAATGAATGGATTATCTCACTGATAACCACTAGTATCCAGTATGTATGGAATAATTGCCCTCTTCCACCTTACTATACTACACTAGAAAATGTATTTGTATCATTAACCCATTATATATGATATCTGTATTATTATTATTGCAATTCTATCTATGTAGCCCTTTGTGGCTTATTTGCCTTCTCCCATACTTGCCCTGAGGGAACCCTGTGACCTCCCTTTTATGGGGTTTTCCATCTGCGGTGCATCTGATATCCACGGTAAGCAATTGGATGTTAACTACAACTGTCAAAATTGCACTAAAATGTCTATGTATACTTTATCAATAACATATATGTATATTTGTTTGTTATAAGATTTCTGTCTTTTCATTTCTGAACTCCTGAGGAAGCATGTTGAGTTTTGGCTAACTGAACACGTCATCTAAACTATATGTTGTGCTCAATAGCAAGGGTAAAATATTATAGTTACACTGAAGCCACTATAATGGCTTAATCTTATTTCTTGATTTTATTGTAGAGTATTTTATATTGTATTTGTTATGCTTTTGACGGTACAGGAAACATCCTCCCTGCCCCTCATCTCCCCTCTCTCTTGTCTAATGGCTTAAAACTTACTATTTTAGGATGGAGGTACCTTGTTTATAACCACCTATTGGTAAGAGCACTCATATATCTTTTACCTATAGGTAAAATTAATATCTCCTAGACGAACACCATTTAGGGGATATTCACCCTGGGTGCAGCCAGGGACATCACCGGCGCATGTGCTCTGAAGATCCCGCATACCTTGCCGGAACTTCAGAGTTGTTTCAGAATCGAGGGCTGAGGTGCGCATGCGTGGGAGTGACGTTATCATGGCTCTGGCCAATTACACAGCCAGAGCATGCGAACCCGGAAGAAAGACATGGGAAGATGTCAGCCCTTGCAGCTGTGACAACAAGGCACTGGAAGGCTTCGTTCCAAGGTAAGTATTTCATAATGTGCTAGTATGTGATGGATACTAGCACATTATGCCATTGTCTTACAGGTTTATTATTTTTTTGCAACCGCTTTAATCAGCTTAGCTTAGTGCTGTTATACATTTTTGCTTATAAGGTGCAGTATCATCTTCCAGTCTACCCTTAAAGCATACAATTATTTTGACCAACCAGGAACAAGTTACAGGTTAACTAAATAGTAGTCAATCTAGTTAATATTTGGAAGTTGAACTTTCCATTCACACCCCTACCACCCTGTTGAGCAGCCAGGGCCCTGAGGAAGACAATCAGATATGTCATATCTGAAGGGGGAGGGTAAATCTCTTCCCTACACTCTCTCTGTACATCATTGGGTGAATTTGAAAAGAAGAGCATAATAAGTGTGTAGCGGGGTCGTACCCCTTTTAGGGGAGAAGACTACATTCCCCATAATTCCCCAGGCTCCCGGGAGGCTGTTTGTTTCTGCCCGAGAGGCTTCTGGGGGAGGGGATAAAAGGGAAGAGGAGAGACCGCCTCTTCCTCTTCTGACTGGGCTGGTGACGCAGACACTCCTGACTGAGGAGACACCTGTGCGGACCGGGACTGCTGAAGGCCTGAAGCCTGGGCCTTGCAGCAGACAGAGTGAGACTCTCAACCCTCAGTGTCAGCAGCAGCGGAGCGGAGACTTTTCCCTACAGACGGTCGGTCGGAGAGAGGATCGGAGTGCAGGGGCTGTGACGGAGGAGGCCGGACACCGCCAGTGGAGGTCCCGGAGCTGAGGACGGTACCCAGGAGTGGTGAGCGAGCTGAAAGGCTCATCCTACATTGCTACATACACTTCTATGCCTATTGAATTGCTAAGGCACAATTTACCTCAGAGCAGCAGATGTTTCCTTCTGTGGATTACAATTACACCATTTAAAGCTACATGTGCACCACCTCTACAGTTCTCTTGCCGGTGTAGAATACTGTACTTATTCAAGGACTGAGCTCTATTGCTAGGGATCAGGCCTGGTCCGTTAGGTAGGCGCAGATAGATTTATTGCACCTCAGGGGTGCATAGCAGACGGTCGCTACACTTGGCGCTCCGTTTCCCATTGCTAGTTTGATACATATATGTGTACATGTTTAAGTGCATATTGCAGGGACCTGCTAAAGTGTTGTAAGTCAAATGTTTGATGCATGTTACTATTTCTTTTCTTACTGCCAAAGTAAAGCCAGTTATTCTTATCTCAGCAGTCTGCTTGTGAGTTTGACTCCATTACACTTAGAGTATAAGTGATATTTATATGTGCATAGATACATACCCCTTGATTAACTGTGCCAGAGCGGGTAGAGCAAATTGCCGGGGGTTGGTGGAGCTGTACTCAGGGACCCAAAACAAACCAGCGGCCCTCTTAACTGGGGGTATCGCTACACGTGGGGACTCGTAATCCGGGATCCTGAGTCAGCAGGAAAACCCGCCAGAAGGTACCGGCATGGACCCGACCGAAGTGGGACGGTGGTACACACTATGGGGCACTGATCCAGCCGCAGCAGCAGTCATTGAACTGCCAGGGATATGGCAGAGAGAGGCAGTCAAGCAGCTCATAATGTCCCTATCCCCATGCCACAAAGCATGGATAATGGACATGAGAAATGATGCCGGGTATACATACGCCCTAGTAGAATGGCAGGAAGAGACTCCAGAGCAGTTCAGGAGCCAAAGCATACAAGCACTGGATGGTCAGACCTATCAATTGCTGCATGCGCTGCCGCGCAAGGGAGACTGTCCTCCTGTGAAAACCATGCTATCCCCAAAGAAGGAAGAGCAGAAGGGTGCGGAAAGTCCCGCACCCGCACAGACCACTCTTAGTGCAGAACTGTGTGCGATCCTAGGGGAGATTGTGACTCAGTGCAGAAGAGACCCCGGGGACTACCCGATGTCGGGATACAGGAAACTCCGGATGTTTTCAGGGAGGAAACCTGTACCCTCAGGAGAAGAGGGATTTGAAGAGTGGTTAGATGGTGCCACGCAGGCCTTAGAAGAATGGGAGGTCTCAGAAGGTAGAAAGAAGCAAAGGATTGTTGAGAGCCTAAAAGGGCCTGCCTTAGAGGCCATACGCAACCTGAAGACAAGCAAAAAGGATTGCACTGCCCAGGACTACATAGACATCCTGGAAAGTGTGTTTGGTGGGACAGAAAAAGTCACAGAACTTACCTATCAACTGGAACACTGTTACCAGAAGACAGGGGAGAAGCTGTCGGAGTACATGGGACGTATAGACAAGATCCTGCATAGGATTATCCCGAAGAAGGGGATAGATCCGGGGAAGGTAGATGAAGCCCGTGCCCAGCAGGTGGTCAGGGGAGCCCAACCCCTAGACCCTGTTGCACTAGTACTACGCACCCGGCAGGATGGGAAGAGCCTGGACTACCCCGATCTCATTCGAATGGTCAGAGAAGAAGAGGCCATGTTGGAAGAGAAAGGGAAAAGCAAGTGATGGGGTCTACAAAACTTCCAGTGGCCACGGTCAGGTCGGCCTTAACCCCTGAAAGAGAGACAGAGGTAGATGCCCTGAAGTTGCAGATGTCCCAGATGATGGAGATACTGACGTCTCTAGTGGCGAAAGAGACGCTCAGTCCCAAGAAAGAATCAAGTAGGAGGGAATTATTTCCAACTGTTTCAGCACCAGCATCCCCACCTGACTACGGAGAGATGATCTGTTTTAATTGTGGGGGAATTGGCCATATTGCAGCCAGCTGGCGGGAAACGCCAAAGGGCCCCGGTGAAGGAGTCAACCGGGTGCCCATCACCTTCAGTGAGCTCCAAGAAGTATAACGGGAAGAGAAAGCGAGGAGATCAAACCCCTCAAAAGGGGCCCAGGGTTCCTCAACCAAGGTACACTCCAGAGAAAGGGGGCAAGACCCCTCCGAAGAGACACAGTACTCCTAAACGAGAACCCTTAAAAGTGAGAGATAACAATGTCCCTCAACGGGTTCACACTCCCACTAAGAGGGAGAAAATTAATGCATACCAGGCTCAAGAAAGGATCAAGTGCAGATCAAGTGAGAAAGAAAAGAGTCCAAAGAAGAGGACAGCATCAACTCGGCCCTACCCAGAGGAGCTAGTTGGTCCATCTCCTACTGTACCCATCCAAGTGGAAGGAATATACACAAAGGCCCTCCTGGACACTGGAGCACAAGTGACCCTATTGTACAGGGACTTCTATGACAGATACCTGAGTCATCTGCCCATACAGAAGATAGAAGAGTTGGAGATAAGGGGACTGGGAACTCAGAGTTTCCCCTATGATGGATACCTACCCATACGGTTGACCTTTGACCCATCCGTAGCTGGGAAGACTGAAGTGTTTGACACATTAGCAGTGGTGTGCCCTCGTCCACCTGGAACCAGCAAGACTTCTCTGATTATAGGGACGAACACGGACCTAGTCAGAAGGCTTCTGACCCCCCTGGTGAAGAAAGAGAACCTTTCAGCCCCCAAGATCCATCCCATGCTGAAGGCAGCCTACCAGCGGTTGGTCCTAGAGCAGAAGACCCCAAGTGAAGGGATAGGAAGGGTATGGAGGCTTGGAAGAGAAGGAGCGGTGTTACAGCCTGGAGAGGTAACCTGCATGAGAGCCACGGTGAAGCTCAATTGGGAGCAGCCTGGCCCCTTTATAATGTTGGAACCCGACCCAATGGAGGGTCACTCAGGTCTGGAAGTGATACCAGAAGTGATCTCATTGAAGGACCTGAAGAAGGCTAGAGGAAGAGTCCCTGTCAGTGTGAGGAACCCCACGGAGCAGCCCGTGGAGATCCCTGCCAGGATGCTTCTGGGACAGGTGAGTCCTGCTGTCCCAGTTGGCTGGTCAGAAGTGAAGGGGACGGGTAAAGGAGAAGATGTTTGGAAGAAACTCTCCATGGAAAACCCAAACCTACCTGGAGCTTGGAAAGAGAGAGCCAAGGCCCAGCTGACCAGATGGGAGAAGATTTTCTCTAAAGATGAGTTTGATGTGGGGTGTGCGAGGAGTGCCACCCATCGAATCCGCATGCAAGAGGACAAGCCATTCAGAGAGAGAGTGAGGCGAGTCCCGCTAGCAGATCTGGAGGATCTGAGGGAGCAGCTTGCGGAACTGAAGAAGACGGGAGTGATTAGGGAGTCCAGAAGCCCCTATGCCTCCCCAATTGTGGTAGTCAGGAAGAAGAATGGGTCATTGAGGCTCTGCATTGACTACAGAACTCTCAACAGGAGGACCATTCCTGACCAGTACACCACGCCAAGGATAGAAGATGCCTTACAGAGTTTATCTGGAGCTAAGTGGTTCAGTGTGATGGACCTAAAGAGTGGGTACTATCAAATTCCCATGCACCCAGAAGATAGAGAAAAGACTGCCTTCATAACCCCAGTAGGGTTCTTTGAGTTCAACAGGATGCCTCAGGGCCTATCTGGAGCTCCTGCTACATTTCAACGCCTTATGGAAAGGACAGTTGGAGACATGAACCTCATAGAAGTCCTTGTGTACCTGGACGATGTCATTGTCTTTGGAAAGACTTTGGAAGAACATGAAGCCAGATTGGAGAAAGTACTGAAGAGGCTCAGTGAAGAGGGACTCAAACTTTCTCCCGAGAAGTGCCGGTTTTACCAGTCTTCTGTGAACTATCTGGGACACATAGTGTCTGAAAAAGGAGTGGCTACAGACCCCGAGAAGTTGGAGGCAGTTACTTCGTGGCCAAGACCCACAACAGTCACCGAACTTCGGTCTTTCTTGGGGTTCTGCTCCTACTACCGCAGGTTTGTGGATGGGTTTGCCCGCATTGCAAAACCCCTAAACGAACTGCTCAAGACAGAAGGAGAGGAAGATGGATTGGGGCCTAGGAGGCCTGGTGAGTCGGTTCAAGACCAATGGAACTCAAGGTGTGAAGAGGCTTTCAGAACCTTGAAGAGAAGTCTCACCACAGCCCCAGTTTTGGCCTATGCTGACCCCACTAGACCATATGAGCTACATGTTGATGCCAGCCATGAGGGCCTAGGTGGAGTACTCTACCAGGAGTATGAAGACCAGCTACGACCAGTGGTCTATGTGAGCCGGAGCCTGACCCCTCCGAGAAGAACTACCCCACCCACAAGTTGGAGTTCTTAGCCCTTAAATGGGCAGTAGTTGACAAGTTGAAAGACTATCTGTATGGGGCCGAGTTTACTGTAAAGACAGATAACAACCCCTTGACCTATCTATTCACCACCGCCAAGCTGGATGCAACTGGACACAGATGGTTGGCGGCGTTGTCTGGATTCAATTTCAGCCTCAAGTACAGGCCAGGGGCTGGAAATAGGGATGCAGATGCCCTGTCCCGAAGATCCCATGTCATGGTCGATGACTGGGAAGACTGGACCCAAGTGGCACCAGAAGGAGTGCGAGCCCTTTGTCAGGGGGCTGAACTCCAAGCCAGAGGAGGATCCAGAGCGGAAGAGATAGGAGTTACCACAGTGGGAGTCCCAAAGTGTTACTGTGGGGTAACTCAACTAGAAGAAGAGTGCCTACCGAAGCTGTCCAAGAAAGAGTTAAGGTGTGACCAATTGGAAGACCCCATGGGGAAATTGGTCCTGGAGGCACTGGAAGACAAGAGTCCAGAGGGACTTCGACTTCACCCTTCCAGAGAGGCTCGCCTACTGAGGAGAGAGTTGGACAAGTTACAGGTGCATCAGGGGGTGGTCTACCGAAGGGGCCCCTCTGATAGCTCAGAAGATAAGTGGCAGTTGTTTCTCCCCGAAAAGCATCGAGAGACTGTGCTGATTGCCTTACATGACCAGCATGGTCACTTGGGAGCAGAGAGAACCTTCCAACTTGTCCGAGACCGGTTTTATTGGCCCTGCATGAGGGCCGAAGTGGAGGAGTATTGCCATTCCTGTGCAAGATGCATTCAGAGGAAGACTTTACCCCATCAAGCTGCCCCAATGGGCCATCTACAGAGTCAAGGCCCAATGGATCTGGTATGCATTGATTTTCTCTGCCTTGAACCCGATTTGAGTGGATTGGGAAATGTTCTGGTGGTAACCGACCATTTCACCCGTTATGCTCAGGCTTTCCCAACCAAGGACCAGAAGGCCTCTACAGTAGCCAATGTACTAGGAGTTTGTTTGTTGTTGGTGCCCCTCGTTAATTGGACTTTATGATTTGTGAAATGTACCTGCCTACTCACAAATAAACTGTCATTGTAGAAAAGTAAAACACAATAGGCAATGTTTTTTTCAAATCAAAAATACCTTTATTTAGGTCTCAGCAACAAACCAAAGAGGAATGCAGCGATGGAGAAACTTGGGGAATTTGCAAAGCCTTGGCCCCCCACGGCAAATATCATTTTTGAAGCGTCTAAAATTGGGGGCCTGAGGAGTACCTATCTAAATAATAAGGGAGTGCTATCTGGTCCTGAAGTCCAAAACATCCGGAACTGCAGCAGATGTCATCTAGGTCCCTAGGCTCTGGTCCTACGAGAGGCTCCATCTTCTCTCAGACCAGACTGAATCCAGGTCGTCACTCTCAGGTCTTCCTTGTACGCTTCCTTCCACGCTGTGGTGCTGGTGGGGTGGCAGAAAGAGGAGGAGGAGGCGGAGCATGGTCCCTATCGCAAACATGTGTGAGTGGGGTCATCCCCCCAGCCATACCCTTATTTAGGACCTTGAGGATGACCTCCTCACACATGCTGCGTTGCCCCACCTCCATACCCTTCATTTTTGTGGCAACCAAGGAGGCAAAGGCCTCCTCGTAGGTGGGTGTGGCATATAGGGAGGCTGAAGCATCTCTGATCAGCTGGAGCGCTGACTCTCCCACCTCCCCCACCCTTCTCGCCCTTCTGTAGGGAAGGCGGAGGGGAGGGACTTGGGAGACAGTCAGGCTCCTACGCCTACCCCCCTGTTGGCTGCCACTACCCACCTCTTGGCTGCCACTAACCCCTGCCTCCTCCTGACTGCCACATTCCACAGCCACCTCCTGGCTGAGGTCTTCCTGTGTATGAAAAAGGGACATAGTTTGAGTTATTTGTTCATCAAACACACACAATTTTCATCTATTGACTGTTGCAAAATGTTTACAAATAGAAAACCATACAGTTCTCAGCCCTGCAGTTTATATTCTTGCCCCAAATGTCTCCAACACTACTGTCTGTTGATATGTCAATCACGTTAGGAACTAAGCAATTGTGGATCCTGAATTAAGTGAACATCATTCATTATTCCCAAAAATGGTTACAAAACTACTATACCTGCCACGAGCTGGGCTCCTCCACCTCTTCCAGACTGGAAGGCCCAGGTTGCTCCTCGGAAGCCTCATCAGGGGTGGCCTGCGTGGAAGGACGCGTGCAAGGAAGAGTCGAGAGTGACTTCCTGACATTAGCCTGCTCTTTGAGAAAGTGGAGCCTCTCATAGTACCAGAGCGTGGGGGCATAGATCTGATCTGCGGCAGCTCCAGATGTTTGGGACTTCAGGACCTTATTGCGCTCCCTGAAATAGGTACTCCTCAGGCTGCCAATTTTTAGTCTTAACTTCTCCACGGTTGCCGTGGGGAACCTTGGCTTTACAAATGCCAGCAGTTTCTTCATGGCTGCGTACCTCTTTGGTCTGTTGCTGTAATCTCGGTGTTTCGCCTGCCATAATAGGGGCATTTCCCTATATTTATCAATGAAGAGGGGGAGAAAACTCACATCGTTGAAGCCGTCCATAATCTCTGCAAGACACAACACCACACAAAACACTATAAATAATGTCAGGCTAAACTCTCCTAATCTTCTCCATAAAGAAGCCTCAAGGTCTAATCAGTCTAGGCTAGTTATGTACCAACGTCAAATTGTACCTTCGTTATATCGATCGTCTCGTGCGTGAGCTTTCTCTCCCCTCGTCTCACAGATCGTGGCTACGACACAGGCGTGTGACGTTTTATATACAGTGCGCATGTGTCAAACTCCGCCCGCCCCTGACGATCTTTCTCGGCTATTCCCCACCCCTTCTCTTTACGGCGCAGTGGGGAGAGCACATGGTGCGCCCGAAATATTGCAGCAACGAGGAGGAGGACGAGGAAGGGCCGGAGGCAGAAACGTCCCAATCCCGGAGCCTGAAATTCAAGGCCTCCAATATGTCATTTGGAGAAATGTTGGAGATGGTGGAAATATTAAAGAGGAGCGACTATGATGGGAAGTATGGGCCTTACCTCAACCCCAATGTCCGCAAGGCCAAGATCATGTCTAAAGTTGTGAGGTGGCTGTACAATCATTTTGGGGTACAACGATCCAAGGAGCAACTGAGGAAACGCTGGTCAGACCTGAAACTGAGGGAGCCCGATCAGTACAGAAAGATCAAGCGAGTTCTTCAAAAAAGTAAGTAGTTGTGTTTTGTGTTGGATTTTTGGCTTGCATACTGCTCCATGTGTTTGTATTTTTACAAAGTTGTACATTAGAAAATGGCCACTTTCATGTTCGTCTGTGCATTCGATCGTACTCAACCTCGATCTTTCTGCCACTGTCATGTTCGTGTGTGTGTCCATTCGATCGTACTCAACCTCGATCGTTCGGCCACTTATAATACAAGGTTTTTTTTTTTTTTTTGGGGAAAGGAAGTTTGTTCTCACTAGAGATGTCATCAAGAATGTAAAGCCAATTTATTCAATGTAAAGGAGAGGTCACCCAGTAGCTGTTTACCCATCTGGACTCTAGAGCACTAGTGCTGGGACACCCAAACCCACTTTTTATTATGCTTTTCCACACATGTGCTCCAGTGGATACTAGAGGGGGGTCTCCATCAGACAAACTTCTACCAAAAAGCTAGTAAGTTTAGCACCTTTACAAAGTGACTACATTCATGTTGTTGTCATTTGTAACTGGCCAACCAAAAATATTGTCCCTCACTTTCAAGCAATGTTTGTCATTTCCTATTTCTGCCCTCAATAGATTGTGTTGCTAAATCTTCCTTTTGTACATTCTCATAGGGGAGCGAAAACTTGTGACGTCTGAGGAAACCACAAAACCAACACCTCCCAAAGAAGGGGAAAGACCAGAAGCAGAGGAGGAGGAGGAGGAAGGAGAGATCATAGAAATTGGAGAACTTGTCACCACAACAGGTGAGTGTGGGAGAACACAGCTACTGGTAAGCTAATCAATGTATGCCTGCCTCATTTCCTAGACACATTTTTGTTTTTTTTTTGGTTGTTTTTAGGTGACGTGGATGTTGTGGAAGAAGAATCGCACTTTACCACAGAGAGTGCCCACGTACTTACTCATCGGGGAGATAATGGTCTGCAATCGAGATCTAGATGACATAAAGCAAAACATCAATGATGTTAAACAAAAATTGAAGAACATCATTGATGTTTTAGGAAAAATCTGAAAACGCACCAAGTAATTAACACACATTTGTGGCTGTTTCTGAACACATTTGCAACTTAAGAACTGTGTGAAATTTGGAACATGCACACATTGTGTCCACATGTGCTAGCTCCCATCATGGTGGATGAATGACAACGTTTTTTTGGGGGTGCAACCACTTTACGAACTACTAAAGTGGTTGTGGTGAAGGGGTTACACCCCCAGAAAACGTCCATTCATCCCCATGATGGAAAATGGCACTTTTGAAGATTCTAGACATGTGTTTTACCATCTAATGTCCATTTTCAGACCCAAATTGTGTGCATGTTCTAAATTTCCAGTTTCCAGGGGTGACCCCCCATGTGATGAAGGCAAGATCAAACACACTTTGAACATATAGTCATGTCTGATCTTGTCTTCACTTTAGAAAGTTGAACTTTCCTAGTTCCTATGTTCTGTTTTGCTCCATGCCTGGTTTTAACAAATGTGGAATGTTTGTAAACAATGTTGTAAAGAACCAAGATCTTGTCAGTTTTGACAAGAAGTTTGTAAACTCACTTGTGAATGTGTTGCAAGTAAACTTTTTTAATTTTCTAAATGTGTGGCTTCCTTATTTAAAAACACAAAAGCATTATGTATGTCAAATGAAAAGGATTTGGGGGGCAATGGGTGTTATTTACTAAAGGCAAGTCCAGTTTGCACTGCAAGTTTCTTTTCCAGGGCACTTTTGCACTGCACTTGTAGAGCATAGTGGATTTGACTTATGTAAATGACACCCACAGTGATTTGTACGAAAACACGTAGCACACCATTTTTGTGAATATACACATTTCTGTCATGGTGATGAAAAGGAGTATTTTGGGTGTCAGTTATGCACTACAAACCTTCTCTAGACAAAAGATTAGGGATCAAACACACAACATGAGAAGAATCTTTTTGGGAAGAAGAGACTGTTACCTCCTTTTGCCCAGAAAGTGCATTCCCACTGTTGAAGCTAAAGGGCAAAAATGTATATCTCAAATAAGCTAGAATATGGAAATGACAAGAAATCATAGGTTTGGTATAAAAATATATTTATTTAAAAATGCCTCTCACACATCGTCAGGCAGAGCAATGGCCCCCCTACCCACAAAGTACTCCATACATTGCTCGCGGACCTCGCGGGCATTTAGAGGGGGCAAGCCTGGACGTGCCGCTTGAAGGGCTGTGAGGTCGGCATTGGAAGGGCCCTCCACATCTGGGCCAACGGTCACCACATAGTTGGTGTTGTGTCGTTTCAAAAAGTTGTGCAATATGCAACAGGCAAGAACTATGTGGTTGAGTTTGTATTCCGCCAAGTTAATAGCCGTCAAAAACAGGCGGAAGCGGCTGGCCAGGATCCCGAAGGTGTTCTCCACCACTCTGCGGGCTCTCGACAGCCTGTAATTGAAGACCCTCTGGTCTGGGGTGAGGGTCCTCATCGGGAAGGGCCTCATCAGATGGGGAGTCAACGCAAACGCTTCATCTGTGACAAAGATGAAGGGGAGTCCTTCAGCATTCTCCTCTGGAGGTGGCAAGCACAGACTGCCACTTTGGAGACGCCAGTAGAACTCCGTGTGCGCAATGGCACCACCATCCGAGATCCGGCCGTTCATCCCCACGTCCACATACAAAAACTCGTATGTCGCCGACACCACCGCCAACATCACTACACTATTAAACCCCTTGTAATTATAATAGTAGGACCCCGAGTTGGGGGGTGGGACGATGCGGACGTGTTTCCCATCAATTGCACCTCCGCAGTTAGGAAAGTCCCAACGGCTGGCAAAGTGGGAGGCCACAGTCTGCCATTCCTGTGGCGTGGAAGGGAACTGTGGAGTGAAACAAGAAAAGAAAATTAGTCACTTTGCACATAAACATTGCAAGCAGATTAGACACTAAACATCTTGGAACAAGATCAGACTTTTACATTTTAAGCTGGAAAGTATTTGCAACGCAAAGTATAGGGTCCCCCTAGCAGATTACTCACCTCCCATCAATCCCCCCACTTCTGATGGGCCATTGACAATAACTAGGGGTTGGGGGGGGGGTTTGGACAGGTAACCCTCTGCACTTCATTGATTGCCAAATGGCTCAATAATGTGTGCTAGTTTGGCCAGACCCTCCTTACTTAACACTATTGGCAGCCCACAGGAAAGATAAAAGAACATTCCAAATCCCCACCCCACCCCACCCCCCACCCCCAAAAAAAGGAACGCACATTTGGACATTCTGAAATTACCTAGCAAGCTAATAGGAGGGAAAGAACACCAAAAAAGAGGAAATGGAAAGTATGGAGCCAGCCCCTTGCACTACATGCTTTGCTGAATTCATCCCTAAAGATGCCCACTATAAAGAGGTAGGTATATAGTGTGTATTGACCTTTGGAAAGCCAGCAGATAGAGGATTGGTAGCATCTGACAGAGCAGTTGGGGGAGGGGGTTCCTAATGAGTTTGGCACCCCCACCAACAAAAAGGGAAAAAAAAGGGGCTCTACATGAAGTAAAACACACAGCAAACATTTGTGCATATTTTAGGGGGTGTTTGGGGGAAAACAATACTATGCAGCAGACAAAATACATTGCTTAAGTGACTAGGCCATAGGTGTCTATTGGGCCAGAAGAGCATGCTGGGAAGGTAAGTGAAGGGAAAAATGCATGAAGGAGAAAAGGGGCACAGCATATTAGAGCATATTGCAATCATGGTAATTAGGGAAGGAGGTCAAAAATAGAAGACATTAGCAAACAGAGCATACATAGAAGGGAATAGTAAAGGAGAAATGTTACCTTAATATAGTCCTCCTGCAGGACCTGGATGATAGCAGAACAGGTCTCTAGAATAATGATTCCCAGGGCCTGGGGAGAGATACCTGAGGAGAACTTCAAATCCCGTAGGCTTCTCCCTGTCGCCAAGTACCTCAACGTAGCAACAAGCCTCTGCTCCGGAGTGATGGCTTGTCTCATGCAGGTATCCTGCCGGCTGATAAAAGGGGTCAGCAAAGCCAAAAGACGGTGAAAAACGTGGGTCTGTCATCCGGAGAAAGTTCCTGAAATCATCAGGATTATTCTCCCGGATCTCACGAAGCAAAGGCATGTGCGAGAACTGATCACGCTGAAGCAACCAATTCTTGGTCCACATACTCCTCGTCACTCTGTTCATGGACGGGTCTTGGCTCAAAGCTAAAAGCCCGACACCAATTCCGCGTACAGCACGAACTCGGCGACGAGTACGTATGGGAAACATCGCTCACAAACGGTCGGCTGGTCAGAACGGACAAACAGAAAGCACCGATAAACAGCAAGGCCTGAAAGAACGAAATGAATACCAGAAACGAGCAGACAATAAGCAGTGAAAATCAAAGCATCCTATATCAAGATATAGGCCGCAATGACCAACAAATGCGAACTGACTACACGCACTAATAAACAGATACGCACGACAAGCACAAACTGAAGAGCAGTAACGATCTGAGTCAGAAAACTGAGAAGCGCGAATCGTAAGTCCCCAAACTTCGACTAACTCGCGATAAACACGGGATCAGCAGAAGGAGCCCAACGGGTGCAGGACGTGGTGCTGAACTGCCCTTTTCTAGTCTCGTGGAAGACGACTTACGTCACGACGTTCTTGCAGACCGGAAATTCCGACAACGTTGTCCGACCGTGTGTACGCAAAACCAACATCGGACAAAGTACGACGGACATGATCCGACGGACCTGGTCCTCGGATAATCCGTGCGTGTGTATGGGGCTTAAGGCTGAATACAGCCTAAGTCCCCTAAGCTTGAGGAAGGAGCGCGCCTTTTTGTTTACCCACAGTGCGCATGCTCCGAAACTTCGTCGCTATTGGTAGTGACGTCACCACGCTCGAAGCCTGAGTTTCACTGCGGACCAGAGCCAAGCCTCGGTCTCAGTGTACACCATCAGACAGGGAGATCCTGCAGGACGGGACCTTACATCTGAACGAAAAACATCTACAGGCTATCTAAACGTTGGTTGATGCCACAGAGGACATTTGTGCTGAAAATCCCCTTTATCATATGTAAGTAGATGTATGCACCTGTGTGTTTCAAATAAATGCAACTGTTTTTAATCTGGGGGCACCTTTCTTGTCTTTCTTTTTACTGTGGCCAACAGCCTGAACTTGGTTCTTTTGGTACTCTAGAAGCCTATTCAGTATATTCCCCTACTTATGCTTCCTTGGGAAGTTGTTTTCTTTTTTTATTGCCTTTAATTATGCACAATGGTGTCATAGCTGGCAGTCATATCCTGTCAGTGTTTCTGCTGTGGTCTTGCACAGGGTTAAGGTGATTCTTCATTCATGTCCTCCTTTTTTCCAAACGTGGTGCTGGATTTCCTCTGGGTAGCTGATGTTGTCCAACCTTCCCCATACCCTCACCTTTCACATCCTGAGGAAGGTTGTGTTGCACTCCTTGGCTGTGATCTAGGTATTTTTTGTATATCTGTCTTCCTGGATCCTGGATCTTTGTTTTGGGGGGATCATGGACGAACCCCAAATTGGCCTGGCAGCTTTGCCTGATATTTTTTACTGAGAGGTTTGGAAGATGTGTTTAGTTTTTCCTTTTCCCTTAAGGAGGTGCTCTGCCCCTCCCATTCACAGCACACTCCTCCTGAGTGATAGTGCCTCTTGGGCATTCAGACATCTGTGTTTTAGGTTTGCAAGGTGGCTTCCTGGTTTTCTGTGTGCACTTTTACTTTTAAGTTGCTGTGTTTACATTTTGTATGTTTGTTTTGACCTCTAGTTTTGCAGTCCATGGTTTATGGTTCTTTTTGGACATCTGGCATGTTTGTCTGGCTGCTCTAGTTTTTTTGGTTTGCCCACCTCTCATGAGTCATGGCTTTGGGACATCCCTATGACCAAGAATAGAAAGCTGTGCCTGTCAATGAATGTAAGAAAATTTTTTTTTTTTTTTTGCTACTCACCATAATGTTATTTTCTGTGGGTTCATTGGCGGACAAAGCACCCACCCCTCTTTCTATGTTTTGTTATCTTTTTACATTGCTTTGTGACTAACTGGTTTGCCTATAACAAAGAGGGAGATTATACCAGCTAGGACTGCTCAGAGGCTATACTGTGTTATTTTTCTGCCTACTTCAGTAGGTGGTGCTATAGCCCTATGGTCAACAATAGAAGAGCTGTGTCTGTCACTGAACTCAGAGAAAGGGATTTTATGGTGAGTAGCAAAAAATCCTGTTTTTAAAGAGTTGCCTGCAGTGGAAGGTTCTATAATATGTAAGATGTTAGTATCTTGTGAAATCCAGTCTCACTGCTTAGAAACATTAATTGATTTCCAGTATTTGGAAATATATTAACCACTCAAAACTGAAACTAAATTTCATAATAGCCAACAAAAAGTAGTAAAATAACCATAGAGATTCTCGAGCCAAAATCTGACACAGTCAAAAGTTTGAAGTAAAACATTTTTGACTGACAGCCAGTACCACCTGCTATGGAAATAAGACAGTATTCTTTTTAGGGATGATATGTGAATAAAAATGTATTGCAATTAGATACTGCCCCCTTATCAGTTTACAATTACACATTTTGAAGTGAACATTCATTTTTAAAAACAGTTTCCTAAAAACTGGGCACCCTTTTTTCTCAAGTCGCAACCCCAACCCATACTCTCAAGTATCAAATACTGCAGCTGCTGACTTTTAAAAAATGGACACTCACCTGTCCCAGGGTCCAGCGATGTCAGCAGCCGAAGCCGCCACCATCCTCGGTGAGGGAATCAGGAGTGAGGCGTTGCGGCTTCACTTCCTGGTTCCCTACTGTGCATGCACAAGTCACGCTGCGCATCCTAACTGGTCCTCGCTATCTCCTGGGAACCGTGTGTGTCCCAGCAGACAGCGCGGGGGGACAGGAAGAGACGTAGACTCCCTGGGGAGTCTATGCCCGGAAGTGGGTGCAAATACCTGTCTTAGACAGGTATCTGCACCCCCCCCCCCCCTGAAAGGTGCCAAATGTGACACTGGAGGGGGGGAGGGTTCCGAAAAGCAGAGGTTAAATTTTTGTGTGAACCTCCGCTTTAAATATTATGTTAATTTGACTTACTGAGACTTTGAAGGTATAGACACAATTTCTGGCTGAAACCTAAAGGCTTGATAATAAAGATACTAAAAAAGATCTGCATGCATTCAGACTTGCCAACCCTGCTGTGATAGAAACACTGCTGGATAATCCTGCTCTAACATTAGAAAATATGTATGAAATCTGATGAATCAAAGAGGCAACTAACAAACAAATGTGAACTATGTAGTGTAAAGAAAATGTTGCATTGATTTTGCATGAATACCTAGGGATCTGCACACACCAATATACAAATCAGTAACCATAAAAAATGTAAACAGATGGACATGCTAAAATAATACCTAACTTATGAGGTAAAATGCAGTTATTGTGAAGCTGAATCAGTATTATCTAGTGTGCACAGGAGTGATATAAACACACTCGTGACGGGAAAGAGCTAGTACTGGGCTCCTGGACAAGAACCAGAGATGTCATTAGAACTGAATTACCTAATTTCTATGTTCAGAGCTAAACAACAACATTTTCAAAGCATGCTTCCATTTTTTACAATACAAATAAGTAATATAGCATATTAAAATTCCTATTTACACTTCCTAGCCAGAAGGTGGGTCTCTAAGCCCCTCTTTATATGTTTTGCCGGCTATACTTACAAAAACTGTAACTTTGCCCATTCTGCAAATATTTTTTCCTGTCAGGCAAGTGTGGAGATCTTAGAACTAGCAATTGATGTATGCTTTGTGTTTGGATGCTTTCCCTAGCTGTGATCAAAGTTTGCTGGGGTCTTGGACTTCCAGTGCTCCAGATATTGTTCATTCTCCCCTCTCTCCTCCCCACGATCCCCCCTCATGATTTGTGGGGCTGAGCTTTTAGACCTGTAAGTCACAAATATAGGCATCTGCAGGTGCATTCAAAAATAAAAGATATTCTTTTTTTAAACATGCCCATATGCTGTGCTCATGTTTATACTTTACAGCAGCACACAGCCATTTGTGTTAATGGCAGATTGTACGTGGCACCTGGGCTGAGGAAATACAATCCAGTAAGCTGATCACTTCCTGTACTTTCTGGGCTCGCCTGTAACTTTACTGCATTAAGATCAGTTGTTCTTTGCTCTTTTTGAGTACTATAGAATACCTCCCCTTGATGTACTTGCTGTCCTAGGTCACAATTTTACGATTCCATAAGATTTTTTCCTGCTATTTTCATACATATTGTTTTATATGCTTTTTTTTAAATGCCTTTTGGTCCTACCAGACCATATATACTGTAAGTAATAAAAAAAATATATCTTTTTTAAAATAACTTTTTTTATATTCATTGTTGGGTGGACTGCAGGACAAAAAAATGCACAACAAAACACCATGGCACCACAAAAGTACATCAAAAATCTAAGAGATACAAGGAAGATGACCACAGCTGATGTCACAGATGTTTCAAAATGTTCACTTGGCAAAAAAAAAAACACCTGAAACTTACAGAACACATGTAAAACAAAAAATGTGTGTATTTAAGTGACCAAATGCACAAACGCACAATAACAAAAAGCTGGTAGATAACTTGAAATACAGGTACTCAGATATGAATGCTGCCTGAATGCTTTGCTGAAAAAAGCCTTTTAAGCATTTAAGCTCCGAACCATTTGGCTGGCCAAGGACCAGAGCAAACTGACAATTGCGCAGATGTGCGACATGATTTCCAAACAAAACTGACATCCTTTTTTTACCACAAATAGAGCTTTCTTTTGGTGGTATTTGATCACCTCTGCAGTTTTTATTTTTTGGGCTATAAACAAAAAAAGAGCGACAATTTTGAAAAAAAAAAGCAATATTTTTTACTTTTTGCTATAATAAATACCCCCACAAAATATACAAATTGCAATAAGCGTTTATTGATTGGTTTGCGCAAAAGTTATAGGGTCTACAAAATAGGGGATAGTTTTATGGCATTTTTATTAATATTTTTTTTTTACTAGTAATGTCGGCAATCAGCGATTTTTAGCATGACTGCGACATTATGTTGGACAGATCAGACACTTTTGGCGCTATTTTGGGACCATTCACATTTATACAGCGATCAGTGTGATTAAAAATGCATTGATTACTGTGTAAATGTGACTGGCATTGACTGGGTTAACCAGGAGGGGGCACTGCAGGGGTTACGTGTGTCCTAGGGATGTGTTCTAACTGTGGGGGGGAGGGGCTACGCGTGACACTACACTGATCACCGCTTCCGAATACAGGGAGCTGTGATCAGTGACAGTGGCACTAGGCAGAATGGGGAAATGCTTGTTTATATTAGCATTTCCCCTTTCTTCAGCCACGTGAGACAATCGCGGGTCCCGCGGACTCGATGTCCGCACATCGAGTCCGCGGGACCCGCGATCACACTCACAGAGCTCGCGGCATGGGTCGCCACACATGCCACCGGTGGCGTGCACGCGACCACATGGCGGCAAATTTAAAGGGACGTACAGGTACGCCCATTTGCGCAGCCGTGCCATTCTGCCAACATATATGTACGTTAATCCCCACCGAGCAGGCGGGTGACTGGTCCGTGTCTGCTCCACCATGAAGAGTGGACAGTCCACAGTTCTCTATGACATCCGTCTGTCATCAGATCTGCAGGATGGATGGGGAACAGATCCACATCCGTCTGTTTTTAGCAGGCAATATCGAGTCAGATGCTGGCGGGTGTCAGCAGACACATGCCGGCGGGTGTCAGCAGACACATGCCCGCTGACATCCACCGATCCATAGAGATCTATGGATGGTCCAATCAGGTCCACCTTAAAAACGGACAGGTAGAACTGATCAGTCTGTGAGTGTGAAAGGGGCCTTACAGAGCAGACTACCTAAAGCTCAAATTGTGCACACAGCTAAAGCCAGAGTGACACAACCTACCCCTTTATTTTCCCTGTTTAGATGGGACAATGGAGGGAGATAGTCAAAAAGGAAAAAAGCTACTGCTGTGCTTTAGAAACCCAATGTTCTGCAAATATAGTATCATGGGTGCACCCTCTATTTATTGTTTATTTGAAAAAAAAAAGTTTGCAATATTAATTTCAAAATGATTTGAAACATTCGTTTAACCTCCCTGGCAGTATGATTATGTCTGAATTTTGATGCTGACAGTGGTAGATTGTTTTGCATGGAAAATCACTTAAATCTGTCCAAAGAAGAGTCTAGTAGACATCCCGAGTATGATAAAGTTGGAAAAACAAAATCATAAATTATAATATAATAAATAATTATAACAAATAATAATAATATAATAATAATAATAATAATATAATAATAATAATAATAATAATAAAATGTATTCCATAATGTAATGAAATCAAAAACACAGAAATTTGCTCAGTTGCAGAATTGTCGCTGTCATCACTTTCATTGTTTGACGACGAATTTCCCTACAAATCACTATAGCTCAATTCTGCAAGTGATTCTACCGCTTTTTCAGTAAAGGGACACTCTTTGGTTGCCATGGACAATCTCAAGTTTCCAGGCAGAAAGAACAGTGTAAATAATATAAAAGTGCAGGGCACTATCATTGGGCCATTGATCTAGTACTATACGCTGACCACAGGTCCCTAGTCCAAGACGGACAACTCCATCTATCAATATTACTCTTATGACAGTCATTAATCTTATTTGCTCAAGTATGCTTCCACTCTTGAGGGTTTCACAGCTTGTTATGCTGCTGTTGTACCTTTCATGTTCTGTAATGGTTCACTTTTGCAATATTTACAGGTAAATTCACCCCCTTTTTTTTTCTCTCCCTTTCCTCCCCTTCCCCTCCCACCCTTTACTCCCCCTTTACTTATCCTATACATTGTTTTGCTACCGTGTTTTAGAGTACTCAGATCTATACTTTTCATTGTAGACTGGCACATACTCTGTATTGTAATAATACAATAAAAATTTTACAAAAAAAAAGGGCAGGACAATGGACAAAGCACTAGGGACAAAAGTGAGGTGAAATTATTTAAAGCATAAGTAAACCCATCGATTTAACAGTCTAAAAAAAAAAGGCATGCCATGAATGCTAACTGCACATTGGCTGTGCTCTCAACCAAACAGTCAAACCATCCAATGGCTGGTGTCATAACGGATCACATGTGCAGCACTGTGGCAGTTGAAGATTAAACAGAGGCAAAGATGGCAGCTTCCTTGGCTGAAAACGGTAGGGGGGTTTACTTCCACTTTAAGATGCAAGATTACAGTGTACTGTATGTATTATGCTTTTTGCACTTTTTTAATTCGGCACTGGGCTCTATCCCTGTGCGTCGCGACCTTCGCAGGTATAGGAGCCTGGCACAGTGATAGATCGAGTGGAGAAACAGCCCGCACACACAGCGGGGAGACATTGCAGGATCCTGGGGACAAGGTAAGTAACTTTGCCTGGATCCTGCAATGCATTCCTGAGTGTGGCTCGGGGTTACCGCTTATGGTAATGAAAATTCACCCCGAACCACACTCGGTCACGATCAGTCACCAGCTGTGTCCAACGGACACAGCCGATGACTGTTCAGTGTACCACCCCACTGCTGGTACCATGTGATCGCGTTGACCAATCACAGCAGATGACATGACAATTGTAAACAATGGATGGCTTCCTTTCATGCCATCCATTGGGTACAATTGTGTTGCTAGCTGTGACAGTGATCACATGGTACAGACAGGGCCCATTACAGCACATCTGTACCATGTGATTGGCTGTGGCCAATCACAGATAATCACAACAAAACACACTGAATTAATCCGTTTTTTTCAGTAAAAATTGTTTCTTATACCAGTGAAATTCACTGGTATAAGCAATCATAATGTGCAAAAACATAAACAAATTCCTGATCCCTTCTCCAGAGTAGTACAGTATTACTATGGAAACACTGTATTGCTCTGGTCACAGTGTGTTAAAAAAAATCGTAAATAAAATAAAAAAAATTTAATAAAAAATAAAAACAATAAAAAAAATGTGTATTTTTTTTTATTTTACATATTGTCAACAGCGTCTCTGATCACTGCCACACCAATTATATGCTAATGCTGTACTGCACTGCACCAGACATTATATTAAAAAAATATATATATTCTTTTTCCAAAAAGTTGTGACAAAAAATTACAACTATTTTAGCAAATAAATGTAAAACCTAGTGGTGAATAAATACCACCAAAAGAAGGCTCTGTTTGTGTGAAAACAATGACAAACATTTCATATGGTTACAGTGTTGCGTGACTGCAATTGTCATTCAAAGTACAACAGCGCTGAAAGCTGAAAATTGGCCTGGATAGGAAGGGGGTAAAAATGCCTGGTATTGAAGTGGTTGCTTCCCTTTAAGAAGGAAAAAAAAACAGCATAAGCATTTTCCTAGTTCAGACATTGATGATCTAAGAAGATCCTTGTAATATGTTTAATGCAAAGATGTGAGTAATAACATATGCTCTATGAACATTGTTTTTTTTTTAGGTTTTTAGTGTTTTTTAAAGAAATATAAAAGTGCTATAAAATAAAAACCCATTTATTACCAGTTTATATTTATTTCAACAGAAGCTTTTCTCTAAGAAGATTATTTCCTGAGCTTTTTATTAGGAGGCATTTTGTACATTTTTCAATGTGTACATATTTGTCAGTTTGTTATTCCTGCATTCCAATATTTCTTAAGGTATATTGAAAAGCGGATTTGAATAAAAAATGAATTTTCACAATCCAATTTGCATTCTGATCAGAATTATAGTGTATAACTCCTTTTAGTTTACATTATTTCATTCATCACAGCATTATTATTTGGGCTGAAATAATTTGATAATGTATTGCATAAAATGAAATCCTCATACCTAAAATAAACAAATAAAAACGAAACCATTATTTGAGACTAAAAAAGATAAAATATTCAGTACAATCTGGACTTGACATATTTGCAAACATAAACATGTATATTTTATGTCCCTAGAAATAGATGTAAAGAAAATGTAATATATATATAATATATATATATATATATATATATATATATACACTAAAAATAAAAAAGGTTAAATAATATTACTTTTGTGAATTGGAATCCAGAGTATGTAAATATTCTTTTACAGACTTTTGTAATCTGAAGCCTAAGCAAGTCTTATGTAGATTTAGTTATGTGGCTCAGGAGTACAAAGCAGATCTACAGTAGCCAGCTTTCCACATACCGTAAAACGCTGATAAAATATAAATTATTATTTTTTGAAATTCTAAAATCTTAGCTCTGAAGTTGAGGAGCAAATGTAGTTCTTTTTTTCTCTCTTCTATGGGGATCTAGGTCCAATTATGTTAGGAAGATTCAATCAACGTATTTGTTAGTACACTGCTAATATAGCAGAATATTACTGATTCAATTTCATTTGAATGTTTGAAGGAAAAAAAATGTGGATCACGGTTGTAAATGATATCATATATTAAAAAACGTATGTATTGGGTTTATTTTATGCTAGCTAGGATTGGACACTGGAAAATGTTGATGCTTTGCACCTTATAATAATTACCAAAGATAATTACTAAATTGACCTCTTACTTAGATTGGGTAAAATAATATTCTGTGAATGCTTTAAGATAGAAAGGGCTGCAATATATTTCTATTTTTTTTTTTTATACTAAACAGCTATTCATTCGTCAGTATATAGCAAGCAAAGAATCATCGTGTGCTGTTTTGTTTCAAGGATAACTCCTTAAAGCTATATTCATACAAGAGCCTAAAGGAAGTATGCAGCATACTCTTCAAAAACATACACAGACATCATTAACCACTTAACAACTGACCCATAGCAGATTTACTGAGACGGGCAGCCATTCTGTGCAGAATCACATATATACGTTCCTGGTAGGGGGATGTGTGCTGCTTCTGCTGTGATTTGTCACAGCAGAAGCCTATCAGCGGGTGTCGGCCAATGGATGTCCACCAGCACCGCCAGTCGTCAGAAAGAGAGTATGTAAACAAGGCAGAGCTCTGTCCTGACAGGGGGAAAGTGATGGATTTGTATCCCTACAAAGCAAGAAATAAAAATCCATCACATCCCTTAGTAAAAGCACCACACAATGTACACAATAACACTGGCTAGACACACATTTAACCATTTGATTACCCTAGATGTTTAACCCTTTCCAAGCCATTGCCATTAGTACAGTTACAGTGTATAGTTTTTAGCACTGATCACTGTATTACTGTCACTGGTTCCCACAAAGCATCAAAAGTGTCAGTTAGTGTCCAATTGTACAACCCAATATCGCATAAGTCACCGATCGACGATTTTTTTTACCAAAAAAATGTAGCAGAATTGTTTTTTATTTTTTTTATAGCGCAAAAAATAAAAACTTCAGTGGTGATCAAATATCACCAAAAGAATGCTCTATTTGTGGGGGAAAAAAAATATTAGGTTACAGCGTTGCACAATCACGCAATTGTCAGTTAAGGTAATGCAGTGCCGTATCGCAAAAAAATGGCCTGGTCATGAAGCGGGGTAAATCTACCGGAGGTTAAGTGGTTAATGCTGCACTCCAGTCAGATATATAAAAGACCCAAATTATTACAGTAATTAATTGGACTCATATACACCTATCTGTTTCAGTGCATTATGGTAATGGGCATGTTAATTCAACATGTATACATTAGTAAACTCTAGTGCTATTCATTTTCAATGGTACCGCAATGCACTAAGGCCCCTTTCACACTGGGGCGGTTTTCAGGCGGTACAGCGCTAAAAATAGCGCCTGTATACCGCCTGAAAAAACCGGCCCCATTCACTCCAGTGTGAAAGCCGGCGGGCTTTCACACTGGAGCGGTGCGCTAGCAGGACCGCAACAAAAGTCCTGCTAGCAGCATCTTTGGAGCGGTGAAGGAGCGGTGTATTTACCGCTCCTATACCACTCCTTCCCATTGAAATCAATGGGAAACCGCGGGGATTCCGCCCGCAAACCGCCGCTGCAGCGGCGCTTTGCGGAGGTTTTTAACCCTTTTGCGGCCGCTAGCGGGGGTTAAAACCACCCCGCTAGCGGCCGCATACCGCGGGTAAAACGATGGTAAAGCAGCGCTAAATATAGCGCTGCTTTACCGTCGCCGCCCCGCACCGCCCCAGTGTGAAGCCAGCCTAAGGCAATGCAACCCTGATGCACATGCATTATATGGCACCATAATGCATGGTAATGTACTTCTGTATAGGAAAAAATGTGCAGCACTCTAAATTATTTGTGGTAAAGTGCATAGTGGCAATAAATACAAAAATACTAATAATGATAAAATACTGCACAATACAATGAAAACTCCATCTAGCGTAAAGCAGAACTCATACTAGGGAAAAGGGAGACCATATGGGAGCCAGTTAGGTGTCCTGCATGAAAATGGGCTGACAGGAAGTGAACGTAAAGATTATCAATGTGGAGCTGCTCCTCCCTGCCCACTGAGCATGGTGGGAGCAGAGAGGTGTCACCACACCATAATGTGGTGTAATCATTCTGGCTGGACTGTGTAAATCTCAGGATTTATTAAATGTAGGGCTGTTACTGATTAAAATTTTCGTGTTCGATTAATCGTTTTTTTTTTAATCGATTAGTCGACTAATTTCGATTAATTATAACACACATACAGATCCAACTACTTTTAGCTGATCTCATTGCAACTCTTTATTAGTCAGTGGTAAATGTGGTATACACTATATACAATCACCCAACACTAGTTAGTTTCCACAATCCATGACTTAACTTCACAGTTCACAAATACGTTTTAAATCCAAACTGTAGCACTGACGTAAGTAATTTTTTTTATTCCACAGTAGCGTGACAATCCCTTCACCTCCGGTCTAACTAATCACTCTCACCTTATGGCATGGACCCCTATGCAAACAGGTGGTCATGCAAGTGGGTATCAAAAGGGTTAACACGGACCATAAACTTCTCTCACGTCTCCTTAGATCTTAGCAAGGACGCCAGGTCATGGGTAGAAAGAAAAGATGTGCTCATCGCTTAAGTATAAGATTGAATTTTTGTGTTCAAACACAAACTACTCACACTCTCGTTAGCAGACAGAGGCACTTGGGGAAGGGGGGACGTTGATGTCTGTGACGTCACTGGATCTCCAACAGAACTCCCCGAAGACCCGGAAGCCAGCGGAGAGCTGAGTTTTTGATCGAATTTTGATCGATCAAAAGAATTTTGATCGATCAAAAAAAATGAATCGATTAATCAAGGAATTAATCTTTAATTTCCACAGCCCTAATTAAATGGAAATGCAAATCCTTCAACAGGTCATACAGCTCCCTTATATATATTTAATCAGTGTTTGCCTGGTGTTCAACGTTAAGATTCATAGGGGTTGATTTACTAAAACTAGAGAGTGCAAAATCTGGTGCAGCTGTGCGTGGTAGCCAATCAGCTTCTATCTTCAGTTTATTCAATTAAAGTGGGAGTAAACACCTATGTATGATGTTTACTTATAGGTAAGCCTATAATAAGGCTTACCTTTAGGTACAATAAATATCTCCTAAAAGTGCACCGTTTAAGAGATATTTACTTTAGATGCAGCTGGTGACGTCACACACTCTGAAGGAAAGGTTAGTGGCGGCTGGTGCTCAAAATTTGGGGGGGGGGGGGGGGGCGTAAATAAACTGAGAAATTATGGAAAAAAAAAACATAAATTTCAGCCTCACTGTCAATCGCAGTCACTGTGCCATCAAACACAGCCACTGTGCCCATCAACTGCTGCCGCTGTGCCATCAAATGCAGCCACTGTACCATCAAACACAGCCACTGTGCACATCAATTGCCGCCACTGTGCCATCAAACACAGCCAATGTGCCATCAAACACAGCCACTGTGCCCATCAATTGCTGTCACTGTGCCCATCAAAAGCAGCCACTGTGCCATATCAAATGCTGCCACTGTGTCATCAAATGCTGTCACTGTGCCCCATCAAATGCTCCCACTGTGCACCATCAAATGCTTTCACTGTGCCCCATCAAAAGCAGCCACTGTGCCATATCAAATGCTGCCAGTGTGCTGCCTGCTCGCCTGCCTACCCCCCCCCCCCCACCAACTGCACTTACCCTGTCTCAGTGGGACAGCTGCTCGATGTCTTCTCCCATTCTCTCTCTTGCAGTCCTCTGCTATGATTGGACACCTGATAGGCATCCAATCACGGCACCTGTCGTTTCAACCAAAAAGGTGATGGTTAACAGATCTACTGATTGGCAGAGAGGCAGTTTGGTGTTATGAAAAGCAAATATTCATTCAATATTCTAACATAGCTGAGTGACCTGCGAGCGCCATGCTTGACGCCTATTAGAGCCTATGGGCTGGGCGCCTGAATAGGGGGTGGCAGTGGCGGCCATAGATAGATTCATGTAATGCATTAATCTATCTATTGGTGCTAGAGTGGGTGGCAGGAGAGAGGGGGTGGCACCGGTGCGCCCTTATGGATGCATCGCCACTGGGTATACCCATGCCGTAAACAGCAACTCCCGCATGCATATCACGAAGCCCGCAAACTAGGAAAGAAGACTAGATGGAGATGAAAGTGCCTTCCGCTGGAGGGCTTCTATTTCAGGTAATTCTGTCATAATGTGCTAGTATGTCATGCATACTAGCACATTATGACCTAAACTGCCCACTGTCCAATATTTTTTTTTCATGCAGTTTACTACTGATTTAAGTTTTTTTCTTTTTTTTTTAAATGGAAGCTGACTGGTTTCTATGCAGAGTTGGACCAGATTTTGCACTCTCCAGTTTTAGTACATCAGCCCCACTGTGTTTTACTGGTCTTACAGTAGATGACGGCCATGGGACATCAGGTATGTATGCATTTGGCTGTAATCCTGCATACTTGTGTTTCCGCTCAGATCTTACAGCACATTCTGCACATTGCTCACTAATATAGTGGTGTTATTGTCAGCATATAGATATTTGAACTTGGTTTCAGTGGGTTTGGATACTTCCCTGCATTGTACATTATGTCTTGACTGTGCTTTAATCCTAGTTGTTCACTTTGCAGGCAGAATATTAACCTCTATTCTTTTTCCCTGGTACTATGCCAGCACTATGAAGGAATAATAGGCATACCAGACATATCTCTTTTTCAAATGAGCTGAAGGAAAAAGGAAAAAAAAAATAACAAAAAAAAAGTTGGCCCAATAAGGTGACATTAAAAAGATCCACTGTATGGTCTTCTGCTGTACCTTCAGTTACCTTACCCTCCTCTCTCTTCCCTTTATTAGAACATTAGTAATAATGTTTTTTCCTGGCACTGCTATGGTAACATAAGAATAAAGGTCTTGGTTTAAAAATAATATTGGGTGACTTTGTACATTGCACTTTCAAAATACACTAAAACTTGTATGGTTCCTATAAATAAAGAAATCTGCATAATGCATCTGCATCTTCATAATGTTTCTACTTTGAGGCATGGTAGCTAATATAAAATCAAAAGTACACCCCACCCTTGTCCTATACTGGTGGAGCCTTCATCTTTGACAAAAGATCTGGAATCTCCCTGTTGACAAAAATTACTGACATAGTGATGGCAATAGCTCGCCATGTTATCATCATTGTTTTTCAGTGCAATGCAGAACACAGACTGAGCATGGCAGAGGCAGAGGGCAGCACACAGTTTTACACTATGCGTGGCCGTTTATTGTATATATACATGTTCGGGAGTGGCCTTCCTTATTGATGTCTGCTGTCTGTAGGAGTCTGTTTGCCTCAAGTGAAACTTCTCCATTTCAATCAAGACAGGGGATCTCCAATCATCCATCTGATACTGCCAGATTTTGTTGAGCTATACCTCACAAACACTCGTTTGACTCAATACTTATTGGTATGTGAGTCCACACTCTCTGGCAAGCGTGCCAATTTTGCCATATGGTGGTGGATCTCACAATCAAAAGCAAAGTTATAACTCAAATGGGTATCTTTTCTTTTACTTCAGTGATTTCATTTTCATGGTGGACTATTTTTTATATGACCATTTTTTCACATGATTATATATTTATAATCTATGAATATTTTTGATCACATCACGTTTTTTTTATTATTCATCTATTGAATTATTGTTGATGAGCATTAATATTAGATTTTTTCGTATTATCACATTGGCCTCACTGCCAGTTTGTTCATTTTATCAATTGGTCTTAATTCACTTTCTTTACATACATTTATTGAGCGCTGCACTATTTATTTGTTACATGTTTGCACTATATGTCTAGTTGCCATTTTTAGTCTCAGAGCCCAGTTTTTATTTTATTTTCCTTTGTATCATAATTTTTTACAGATTACTCATTCAAATAACCGCGTTCTGGCTGATTTCTGCAACCAATGTTGCTATTTTCCCAAAGATTTTGTTATTGTTAATTTGATCTCTTGCAAAACCCAAAGCGTTGTTAATCCCAAAGCCAAAACTGGAATATATTGCAGCTTACCAATCAATCGATTTGGTGGCTGCATTAGTTTTCCTTTTTTTTAGCATTTCCCCAGTGTTTTCCCCTGGTGGTCTGGCCAGTAACACACCTCCTCTATTATACAGACACCACTCTAGATGAATGAGCACAGGGGCAGATTTGGAGAGCAGCATTGTCAGTCTGGGGAAGGAGAGTGTTAAAAGTACTAGTGGATTTGAACAGTAACAACTTGAAGCTGAACTCCAGTTAATACTTTATAAGCAGTTACAGCAACAGTTTTTTTTTTCCTTTTGGCGCAAAGGTTTTACATAAATAAATAAAAGCTTATCATTTTAAGCACCCCTGCCAGTGTCAGCCCCCTCTATGATATAGTAGCCCAGAAGCGATGATATCACATCAGTTCCGGGTTAACAGGATGTAAACTGTGCCATTTTTATAAATCAAAAGCTATTGATATCACCATAAAGAGTACCTTCCTTGTTACATTCCTTGTGACAGCAATAAAAGTGGCCAAAAAAAAAATGAAAGCTACAGTGTAAAAATAAAATTAAAAAAATAATATTTACAAAAAAGAAAATTTAAAGTGCCCCTGTCCCCCCCAGTGCTTGTGCGCAAAGGAGAACGCACGTGTTGGTCCTGCATGCACACAAAGAGCCATCTTCCCACACATGTGAGCTATCACCGGGAACTTCAGATCATGGGCAGTAATTCTAGCACCATCTGTGTAAATATAAAGTATTAACCTGTAAAGGATTTTAAAGCACTGCATATGGAAAGCAAAATGTATGTAATTTTTTGTGGTTGCACATGTGTGTGCAATTTTAAGGCCCCATGCACACGAGACGCAGATGCAAACTCTGCTGAACGCATGTTTTAAAAAGCAGAAACCTGCGTTTAAAAACGCGCGTTTGACCGTGTTTTAATGCCGCGTTTAGCCACGTTTTACCGCGTTTGCGTCTATAAGCATTTGTAAAGATAACATCATATAGACCCTCCCCAAGCTCAGAAAGCATGTATTATTAACTATTTCTGCCATTTTGATCAGAGTGAACAGCAGCAGCAGAGAGAGCTGTTGTACACTTGCATTTGCCTCTGTGTTTTTTTTTTTGGAAATGGATCCCACATTGAATATACGTCAGGAAATGCTCCTAATGTTGCTCTTGATGAGGCAGCAACGTCGTCGCAAATTGCGTGAGAGGTCCAAAGTCAGAGCTCGTCGATATTGGACCATCCGTTGATGGCACATTGAATGTCTGTTGGATATTTCACGAACATGGTGGGGGGTTGGGGCTGACTAGAGATTGGTATGCAGGTTTTTCTTTGGGAAAAAAAGACATTGCTATGCTTTGGTCAGACTAGATGGAGTCACTGATTAGATTAGAAATTGGATGAAGGGTTGGGGCAAAGAAGTGGAGGCATTCCTCATTGTCTAAGCTACCTAAAAAAATAGAGTTTTTTTATGGCATTGCATCAGGGAGTATATATGCTCTATGAACTATCTAAAGTAATTACGACATTTTAAACTAATTTTTTTTGTATTTTTTATGGCTTACCATCATATTTCTGAGTTCTGGGTTCCTTTAAAAACGCTTATAAGCACAAACGCTTATAAAAGCGGGTGCCGCGTTTAGCCGCGTTTAGCCGTGCTTTGCGTCTGAAACGTGGAAAAGCAAAGTGTCTGAACCCATTTTTTTGCTTCTGGAAAAACTAGGTTAAATGCAACTGCATAAAAACGTGAAAAAACGAGACTGTGTACATTGACACATAGGATAACATTGCATGCATTCAGGGGCAGTTGAAAAAAGTGTGCAACTGCCTCTGAACGCGCGTTTAACAGCGTCTTGTGTGCATGGGGCCTAAAGCATGCCATGTTTAGTATTTATTTACACGGCATAACATCTTATTTTATATTTTACAAATCAATTGGGATATATATTGTGTTTTTTGCATTCAAATTTAAAAAAAGAGTATTTTTTTCCAAAGAAATTTGCGTTTAGAAAACTGCTGCGCAAATTCAACAAGACATAAAAAATTGCAAAACCCACCAATTTATTCTCTAGGGTCTCTGCTTTTAAAAATATAGAGTATTTGGGTGTTCTAAGAGAGTTTCTAGCAAAAATTACTGATTGTTACAGGTAAACAAAAAGTGCCAGAAAAGGCCTAGTCTTCAAGTGACTTTTTCTTCCTCTAATAAGTGCAGGAAGAAGATAATTGTAAACAATTGTGTTTAAAGTTGAACCCCGGGCAAATGATTAAATTCACAGGTTCACCCGCTGAAGGATTTGTATTGTTGTCCATCCAATCCAGAGATGTACAAAACCTAACCAGACAGCACAGTCAGCCTGGTGATCCAACTCTGCTCCAGTTAAAGTAAAATTAAACTCTGGTTTATATTCAAGTATGTAGTCTTAACTTATAAAGTGGCTTCTGTTGCTCCCTTCCTCCTCCAAATCTCCAAATTCCTTTTTTTTTTCTGATTTCCTGTTAGAGGGTGACTATGTTTACGATCTATGATCCCACTGTATTTAGAAAAGTAGTCACCCTCTTTTGCTTGCTCCCATGATGTACAAGGGACTGTGAACTTTGAACTATGGGATTTGGAGTGTGCAAAGAGCATATGACCACAACGAATGTGCACTGTCTGATCCAAACAAATTGAAATGAGGGGAAAAAGGAGAAGTTCAGGATCAGACAGAGGCAGAAACATATAGTAAGGAACAATTTCATGAAAAATGGGTTACAGGGCCATTAAATTAGCTGTAAACTCTGTTACACCACTTGTACCTACAGGTGAGCCTATAATAAGGCTTACCTGTAGGTACTATAAATATCTCCTAAACTTGCACAGTTTAGAAGATATTCACTATATACGCTGTCGCATGCACACTGAAGAAACGGCTCGCTGGTGCTATTTTTCAGGGCATGTGCCATGACGTCATCGCGGCTCCAGCTAATCACTGCGCCGGAGCCCACGAACCCGGAAGTAACTCCGGTGAAAGATGTCAGCCATGGGAGCTGTGTGCAGGCGGCACTGCAGGGCATCATTCTAAGGTAGTTATTTCATAATGAGCTAGTATGCGATGCATTATAGCTCAGTATGCCTTTGTCTTGCAGGTTTTTTATTTTTTTGGGTTATTTCTTTGGACGTTTACAACCTCTTTAAGCATTGAATGTGTATGGATTATTTTTGAAGAATAAGGATATTATATAGGATAATTATATTATACTGCGGCAGGTTGGCTCTCCTGGGCATGATGCCGGAGCCGATGCACTTGGCCGTCAGTCGCAATGTCCGCCAGCCACCCACGATCGCTCCTCACAGAGACAGAACGGGGATCTGTCAATGTAAACAGACAGATCCCCGTTCTATCAGGGAAGTAGAGAGAGATCTGCTGTTCCTAGTAATCAGGAACAACGTTCTCTCTATACTCCCAGTCAGTTCCATCCCCCCAAAGTTAGAAACACCTCCTTAGGACACACTTAACCCCTTGATCACCCCTAGTGTTAACCCCTTCCCTGTCAGTGACATTTATACAGTAATCAGTGGCTATTTTTAGCTCTGATCGCTGTATAAATGTCAATGGTCCCAAAAAAGTGTCAAAAGTGTCCGATCTGTCCACCGCAATGTCACAGATCACTGCCATTAGTAGTATAAAAAAATTAATAATAATAAAAATGCAATAAATATATCCCCATTTTGTAGACGCTATAACTTTTGCGCAAACCAATTAATGTACGCTTATTGGGAGTTTTTTTTGCCAAAAGTATGTAGAAGAATACATATTGGCCTAAACAGATGAAGACATTTTATTATTTTTAATTTTTTTGGGGGATATTTATTATAGCAAAAAGTTAAATTTTTTAATTTTTTTTTCAAAATTGGCACTCTTTTTTTTGTTTATAGCGCAAAAAATAAAAACTGCAGAGGTGATCAAATACCACCAAAAGAAAGCTCTATTTGTGGGAAAAAAGGACATTGATTTTGTTTGGGCACATCATTGCACAACCGTGAAATTATCAGTTAAAGCGACGCAGTACCGTATCGCAAAAAATGGCCTGGTCAGGAAGGGGGCAATTCCATTCGGGGCTGAAGTGGTTAATGTCACTTTAAGCAACACAGCAAGGTCACCTCCCTGTCCCCTATCTATATCTGAACAGAGAAGTGCATGGGATTATAGAAGGATTAATCAACTCAACTTGTATTATTTATACATTTTAAATATTTCTTTATTTAAATAAAAATAAATAACTTAATAATTGACTAGTATTTGTTCATACCTGCCCGGGGTTCAAGGTTTTTACATGTCTGTGCGGTAATGATTCCTGATTGGTTGCTATGGGCTTTTACAGCTTTCACTTTCACCCTATGGATTCATGCCTATAATATTATATTTCTAAAATGACTGGTATATTTGAATATAGTTGTTGATATTGATATTTCTTTTTCTCATCAACAAATCAAACCTTTACTGATCCCCACCAGTATAAAACTGCTAATAGGAAAATAATAAATAGAAAATGATGTGAGGTTCAGAAAGCATCTTTACACACACTGTGTTTTATATTTATCATTGAAAATATAAGAATAGCTAATTTTGTTGAAAACATTCTCTTGTTTTTTCCTTTTTCTGTGATATCATTACAAGGAAAATGAGTACAGGAAAAGTACAGTATGTCATTATAGCTATTATGATGTGGCAATTATGCGACAACTGCAATGATGCCCCATCAGAACACTGGGAAGACACAATGCTTTATATTGTCTGAGACAAATTTAATCTTGCATGATCTTCAGATAGGAGCAGCTGCAGGGTGTATATGGCTCAATAAGGATGCGTGGTGAGTTTCCCTTCAATAAAATCACAGGGCTTCAAGGCATTGTCTGACAAAAAAAAAAAAATTGTAAAATAAGATCCGCTCACAAATGAGATACCTAATGTGATCACCTTTCATAAATTGTGCTATGCTTTGTAGCTGTGTGCAATGTCATAATGTAAATAATGTTATCAGTGTTTTCATTATCCTTTTCTATTAATTGCTGTTAATTATGAATGAAAATTAAAACAGCTATATTTACTTATTTTGTATACCTGCTTACTAGGGCACCACAGTAATTCTGCTTTAATACTCATCCTACAAAGAAATGGACAGAGCTCTGATTATAGCCTGACTAAGAAGAATATACAATCTAAATGGCTTGTCCTGAAATAGATTTTCACATAGCAGTTATAGCAGAGAAGGGGATTGCATCTGGCTGAATGCTGACATCCATTAGAGAATGATACGTTCGTTTTTGCCACCATGTACCTACTGCAGTAGCTCTTGGTATGGGCCTTTTTGCTCTAAATATAGAAGAATGCTCCTTAAGTTCCTCTAATGTCTAAATTATCCTTTCAACTGTGAAGCAGACAACAAAACTGTAACTGTCTCCCGACCTGAACCATTAACATTTAACCTAACCCCTAAAAAAAAACTTTAACACTTAACCTATCACCCAACCCTTAAAGTGCTAATAAACACAAAACCAATATGTAATATATTGAAGCTTACCAATCATTAGATGTGGTGGCTGCATTATTTTTCTTTTTTTAGGCTTCCCCCCTCTGTTTTTACCATGATCTGGCCAGTAACACACCTCCTGTACAAGCGTGCCCCCACTATGGATGAAGCACAGGGGTACAGCAGATAGCAGCATTGGCAATCTGCGGGGAGGGGAGTTTTAGATGTACTAGCAGATTTAGATACACTAAAAAATTGAAGCCAAACTCCAGCTGACACAGTTACACAAGTCGTTAAAGCAACAGTTTTTTTCCTTTTGATATAAAGGTTTTACATGAATAAGTAAAATCGAATCATTGTGAGCACCCATGCACCAGTGCATCAGTGGTAAAAGGTATGTCTTAACACTTTTAACTAATACATTTGCAGGAGAGCTTGTTCTTTTGAAAAACAACAGATTAAAAGAGAGAAAAAAAGAAAACCACCACATCTAAGAATTGGTAATAACCAAAGACAAAGAATAGACCAAAACAAATTGGTGCACACTTAGGCAGGCCATACATGGTTTGAATTGTTTCTGCTGAACTGGCTGAGATTCAAACCATGAATGGGCAGGCTGAATGTACCAAGTTGATCTATTGATGAATTTGGGTACAACCAGCATCCTGGGTTATCGCTAGCAGCGGATTCTATAGCCACTAGCAATAATCACTGTCTTTTCCCGACAGGGGTGGCTTCCCCCACCCTCCCACTGGGAGAAGACAATAGCCCAGCAGGAGGGATTCCCACATCAACACTCTGAGTGTTCATGGGGGAATTGAGCAAATATCTTTCCTGTAACTCGTGTATGGCCGGCCTTACATGTTTTTTCAAGATGGCCAGTGAGGGCAGCAGGGGTAAGCAAAACACTGTGTTTATTTAAGATGCAGGAAGTTTTCAATAATAGCTGTACCATCTTCTCCCCTGTATGGACAGCTAATGGTGTAAAGAATTGGATCTGTTTTCTGAAGTTGATACAGTTATTATTGCAAGCTTCCTGCATCTTAATTAAACACAGTGTTTTGCTTGCCCCTGCTGCCCTCACTAGCCATCTTAAAGCACCATGTAAGTGTGCACCAATTTGTTTTGGGTTATTCTTTGTCTTTGGTTATTTGTTTCCAATTGTCAATTATGTATAATGAGTACGTTTGTAACATATATCTTTTTTAGATAGGTCATACTCTTCTGATCCTGAGTGAAGGTCCTGACTCCTGAGCAAGCAATTACGTGAAACACGTTGACCTCTCTAGATTATTGTATCAAGGAGATAGGCAAAATGATATAGAATTTTACATTTATTATTATTTCTATCTTTTGTATACATTTTAATCATGTGATAAAATATTTGATTTTATATGTTGGTTGCTGTCCCTGGTACCAGTAAATTCTATAGTTTTTCTTTGTAGCTAGAATCTTTTTTCTCTAAACAAAAAAAAAAGACAATTTGTGAGTTTGTTAAAATTCTTGCAACGTACATAGATCACTCAAATGGTTTGTTTTTTCTCAACAAAAGTAGAGGCACACTTTTAAACTTTTTTTTTTTATAAAAAAAAACAAGTTGTGCATTAAAAAAAAATAAAAATAAATTAGGGTAGTTTAAATACACCTAGTATAGATGCCTAATTTTGACTTGATTTGAGTCCGCTGTATTCCCCCATACAGTTTTTAGATTTGGAAAGGGAGGGGCAGCATTCTAAGCCAATAAGGTGTATTGAGTTCACAAACATTAACAAGAAAAATGAGGCGACAGCATTAAAATGATGCTGCTCCCTCATTGTCCACTCTCAGACTGGAGACAGGAAAGTTACATAACTATAAAATTTACTTACTGCAGAAAAAAGTCAGGTCACCAGCCTGGCTGTGCTGTGCTGTTAAGTAAGGCTACATAAATGTCAGTATCAGATGGGAAGACAAATATTTTGTCAGGTAGTGTGCGTTGTTTTTCTGGAGTTCAGCCTAACCCTAGGGGTGGATTCACACCTGAGAATGCACCTGGACTCCGAATGGGTGCGAAAACCCCAGCTGCTGGTTCCCAAATCCCCCCCCCCCAAAAAAAAACTACTCTTAGCACAATTCATCTACCCCTGAAATTTCCCCTCTTAGTACACATCTTCTCCCCCAATTCAAATCCCCTCTCCCAGCACACATCCCCCCAACACCTCCATCCAAGCACAAATATTTTCCCCATCCCCCTCCCAACACAAATCCAAATACATCACCACTCTTAGCAATGCCCCCCCCCCCCAAATTTCCCCTCCTAAGACAATACTTTTAACCTGTAGCACTTTGAGATCTTTTGATGAAAAGAGCATTATAAATAAAATTTATTATTATTATTACTTACCCACTGTCACCCCCAAATCCCCCTTCCAGCACAACCCTCCCCCCAATCTCCTTGTGGCACCCCCCCCCCCACGTCAAATGATACCACAGTGCCCAGGGCAGCTGCCCCTCCTGCCAACCCCTTGTCCCAGACCACCTGCTTGCTTGTAAACGCTCAAGCAGCGATCACTTGCTAGTGTTCAGTCCTGGACACAGACTGAACAGCAATGTTATTGCTTCTACAAATGGATTGATATCCTTTGTGGATACAGTATTGATGAATTTATTTAAATTAAGGTTTTTGCACTTAGAGTTCAGTTTAAATGCATTTTTAAAAATCCCTTTCCATTTCTATCTGCAGCAAGCTATGCTTTTCCAAAACTGTCAAAAAAAATGATTTGCAGCCATGTCAACAGTATTCTGTATATGGGTCTTGACAAAGTTCCAATCCCTCCTTATAACTAAACTGATTTATCTAAAACTCTACACAGAGCTTTTGAGTCCAATTAATCTACAACACCTTGGATGTCTTCTAGGTTAAACTCCATGTTTGTTAAGGATAAATATGCCCTTTAGATCAGCGGTATATATTGCAAATACTTTAGCACACTTTATAGAAGATTCTTGCTTCTGCTTCTCTTCTGCAGAAAGGGTGTATAATTAGAGGTTTACATTTGGCAAAAGAAATACAAAGAACTTACACTTTAACCAGGGCTGCAAATTTTTTTATCATGCAATTATGGCTAGGGACGACCCCTCTACCTTGCAGTTTTGGAAGCTGCATATTTTATGCTGCTTTTTAAACTGCATTTTTTTAAGCAAAGTTTTTTAATGCCACCATGACCACTATACTGCTATTAAAAGGAACTAATACACTTCCTTTCTAGGATAACAAGTAATAGGACCTAACAAGGATGTATGCTGCTTCATTTTGGACCAGTGATATCCAATGGGAGAGGAAAATTCACTGCATACTCCCTGCTGAAACTGGATCCTTTTTTTTCAGCTTCGGGGGGGGGGGGGGGGGGGGGGGCTTTGATTTGTCTGAACTAATTTATGTTTTTATTTAAAAAATAAGTATGCAATCACAAGTTCCCGTCGTCAGTCGTCTTTTTAAATCAGATGGATTTTCTTTTAGCCTGTGCGTTAAAAAAAATAAAAATGCAATTTCTATACTGAATACATTAGAGAATGTGATTTTAGCCCCCGTCTGTAATAGGCATGGCAGCTACACTATTCCGAATGACTTTGTAGGTTGTAAAGTATTTTAATGGACAATCATGAGAGATATCGTGCTTCAAAATGGAGGCAGGAAGCCTTGGAATCTCTGTAATGCTTCTGAAAAGAACTCTCATGCCAGTATATTAAAATGTACCTCCAGCTGCAAAATAATCAATTATTCAAGCTGCAAGCAATGTAAAACCACATTCACACTGTGCTACAATTCTGCTACAATATAATGTTATATGTTTTCCTAAGATGCTGCTTCTTCTGTATGCATCTGGTGCTATTCAACTCATTATTTTCATATGTGACACATAGCAATGTACAAAATATTCATTAGGGATGACTGTATTTGGATACATTTTAAAGCTTTAGACATTTAGCAATAGAAAAGCATTTTATTTATGTATGTGAACATCTACAAACCATTTTCTGTGACTAATATTTTGGAATTATTTGTTTAGGTTTACCTGAAAATGTTAAACTCAATATGGCCTCATGTACACTGAGTGTCAAAAACGTCACTTTTAAGGGTGTGTGGCTTTTTTTCTGCCATCTACATGCCCCTCCATATTAGCCTATGTGCCCCTCCATGCTAACCTATGTGCCCCTCCAAGCACATGTAGCACCCTGGTGTTTAGGCAGGGTTGTTTCTAAATGTATCTGCCAGGTATAGCTGCCTTGGCTAATTATTGGGGGTCAATTGATTTCACTCTAAAGCCCCATACACACAGTCGGACAATCCGCAGACCAGGTCCGTCGGACCATGTCCGTCATACTTTGTCCGATGTTGGTTTTGCGTACACACGGTCGGACAAAGTTGTCGGAAAATCTGATCATTCTGAACGTGGTGACGTTTGTTGCCTACGACGGGACTACGTAGAGGCTAGTAGCCAATAGCTTTGGTCTTGTAATGTGATCTGAGCATGCGTAGCACTTTGTCCGGTCGGACAACCGTACACACGATTGGATTTGGTGTGATCGGACCGTGTTGACGGCAAAGTTTTCCAGCAGGAGATAAGACTTTGTCCGTCGGACAAACCGACGAACACTGTCCGATGGTGCATACACACGGTCTGATTTTTCAACAACCTTGTCCGATCGGACAGAATCCATGAAAAAGTCCGACCGTGTGTATGGGGCTTAAGTCTGTAATTGCTGCACTTCTAACTTTTGGCTGGGTACTTGGTGGCATTATATATGAGAAGGGCAATGCAAGGTCAGATTATGGGTATATGGGGTATCCCAGTCAATGGGCAGGGGTTTTCTTAACCCCCCCTGGCGGTAATCCAGAGTCTGGCTCGGGGTGGGAACTTCAGTACCAAAAGCGGTAACCCTGAGCCAGACTCGGGCTTGCGTTGCAGGATACAGGGGTAAGTTACTTACCTTATCCCCTGGATCCTGCGATGTCTCCCCGCTGTGTGTGCGAGCCGTCTGCTCGCTCGATTCACACAGTGCCCGAGTGGCGCTGATCTCCGTTCCCTGCGACGTTACGACGCACGGGAGCGGAGAACGGCGCCAAATTTAAAAAAGTTTAAAAACACAGTACACATACAGTACTGTAATCTTACAGATTACAGTACTGTATACAAAAAATACACATCCCCTTTGTCCCTAGTGGTCTGCCCAGTGCCCTGCATGTCATTTTATATAATAAAAATATTTTTTTTCTGCCTGGAAACTGGAGATCGTCCATAGCAACCAAAAAGTGTCCCTTTATGTCAAATGTGGTTTTAGACCAGCTAGAAAACACTGATAATAAATTAGAATCACAATTTATCATCAAACACTACATTTTATGACAGCGATTATTCTGCAACTGAGCAAATTTCAGTGTTTTTGATTTGATTACATTATTGAATAGTTTTTATATATATTTTTATTATATTATAATTTATGATTTTGTGTTTCAAACTTTATCATACCCGGGATGTCTACTAGACTCTGGTTCGGACAGATTTAAGTGAGTTGTTCATAAGAATTGCATGCCTACAATATAAAAACTGCAAATTTCCATGCAAAATAATTGTACCGCTTTCAGCACAAAATTCCAGACAGAATCATACCGCCAGGGAGGTTAAATCCCTTGGTCTGCTGGGAGAAATTATATATTTGGGTGGGGTCAGGTGATCGGGATTCTGTGCCACCTGGACGGCTGTCTGGTTGGACGTGTGTTGTATTGCCCGGGCTGCTAGGACGGAGTTTGGGCCTATCCCGGGCACATCTGGCTGCTAGGCTGTCTTAAGGCCTATCCAGAAGCAAGAGAGGAGTGCAGGGTTGGGATTGCGGCTTGCAGTCCAACCAGAAGTGATGGTTCTTCTGGCCGGAGAACCTGTCGTGGTCGGAGGTAGAGGGGAAGATGTCGCCACTAAGGGACCATCCACCTAATAAGGGACCAGGGACCACAGTGAGTAGCTGAAGCAAGTACCAGAGCAGTATTCTCACCAAAAGGGGACGGTGAAGAATCTGGAAACTTCAGTGGGTATCAAGCCAGGGACCCAGCCAGCGGAGGTGACGCTTGCAGAGCAGCCTTGTGTGTCAAGCTAGGGACCGAGCAGGCCAGTGGGGTGAAGCTTAAGAAGTATCTTGAGTGCCAAGCTAGGGACCCAGCAGAGTATTGAGGAATATACTACGTGAAGATTGGAGGAGCTCAAGGAATTCAGTGACAGTGAATCATCTAGTCTAGTGAGAGACTGGGAGCTCAGTGGGTTGAAGAACTGCAAGAAGTGAGTGTGGTGGAAGCGAAGGAACTTTGTGTTAGGAACTGTTAAAGACTGTTGCCATAGGAGACAGCATTCCCATACATGCAGATGTGGTGTCTTGCTGGATGCCTTTCTCTGCATGGCTGTCCTCCTGTTAAAGTCTTGGAGTCTGCCAAACTACCTAAGGGTGTCCTGGCCCTATCCCTCTCTCCCAAAGTTCTGTTAAGAGAAATAAAATCTCTTTTGCATCCATGACATGTCTGGCGCCCAATCAATCTACCTTGCATTACACCCACTATGCCATGCAACCCACCATATACAGAAGGATGTCAGCTATCTCTGGCCCTGGAGGTTCTCATTAGACCAAAGGAGGCCTGGGACCTTGCTACACACAAATAGGCATTTACAATCATTTAGAGACAGAAGTGTTTAGAGGCAGAAAAAAAATCACTTGTGCATTCAGAAGAGAAGCATTTCAGCAGAAAAACTCTCAATGCATCTAAACGTGTCTATATGCTAGGCATTTTTAGTGCTTGAGCATTCATTAATTTCAATGGCCAGAATAAATTAATATTCTGGCCAATGGAATGAATGAATTCTCAAAGTTTGACATGCCTAATCACACCAAACGCATTTGGAAAATGCAGCTTTAGGCACATTTTTTTACCCTGTTTTTCTCCTTCCGGGAGAAAAGGTGTTTAGAAGAGCTGAGCACATGCCCAGTGTGCATGAGGCCTTAGAAGTATATGCATCATGGTTAAAAGAGAAGTATGACAAAAGTTATTTTGGTCAAAAGAGAAGTATGACAAAAGTTATTTTGGTGCACTCCTGTGACCCAGAATCAGCCAACAGCAGGCTAAAGCCCACTGTCAGCTGACATCACAGAGCTGGTCCAGGCAATGTAGGGATCTCGACAATAATGTCAGGATCTGCCCACATGCTTGACTGACAACTGACTCAGCCAGTCAGCATGTCACTGAGAGCCTGAGCCAGCCACTCTGTCATCACTGACATTTGATCGCTCAGTTCTCTGTGAAGAGGCAGCGGAGGACAGATAAAGCATCAGATCGATGCTGCATCCATCTAGGTGAGTATGATTGTTTATTTTTTTTAAATCCCACACTTTTAATTTACTAAAAGGGTGATAGAAAGTCCTTCTTTTTCTAACTCAATAAATAAAGTGGAGCTCTGTTCATTTTAAATAACCAATCATGTGAAGGGGAAATAAATAAAACAAACTAAATTAAAAAAAGTATTTTGCCTTCGGCATATTTAGATAATTGACATTAACACGACTTAACTTTAGGTAACATTACTTTGCTAAGAGAACATTTTCAATGAATTTAGAAAACAAAGCCTATTGCCTTTATTAGCTATTTTGCCCATATTGTGGCATTTTGCTGCTAGCAGGTTAGATTTGTTTTACTGTTTTTTTAACCACTTGCTTACTGGGCACTTAAACCCCCCTCCTGCCCAGACCAATTTTCAGCTTTCAGCGCTGACGCAATTTGAATGACAATTGCGCGGTCATACAACACTGTATCCCAATTACATTTTTATCATTTTTTTTCACACAAATAGAGCTTTCTTTTGGTGGTATTTAATCACAGCTGCAGTTTTTATTTTTTGCTAAACAAACAAAAAAATTGAACATTTTGAAAAAAAAAAATCACTGATAGGCACAGTTAAGGCGGCACTGATGGGGACATATAAGGCGGTATTGATAGGCACAGATAAGGCAGCACTGATGGCCACTGATACGATAGCACCGATGGGCCTTAATGGGTGACACTGATGGGTGGCACTGATGGGCACTGATCGGTGTTACTGATATGTACCACAGATAGATGGCACTGATGGGCACTGATAGGTGGCACTGTGGGCACTGGTGGGTGGCACTGTGGGCACTGGTGGGCACTGGTAGGCAGCACTGTTGTGTACTGCTAGGTGGCACTGGCAGGTGGCACAGGTGGACACAGAGGAGCTTGGGGCAATCTCCTTGATCGGGACCGATGTCCCTCTCCCAGCCGCCGTTGATCGGCTTTTTTTTTCTCCGTGAGGAGAAAAAGTAGCCGATTAACGGCTCTGTTTGCATCACATGATCAGCTGTCATTGGCTGACAGCTGATTGCGTGTATGGGATTGACCCCTTACTCCGATCTGTGATCCAGCGTGTCTCATAGACTTGCTGATCACAGAGCACGCCGCGCATGCCCTGCAGAGGACATGCAGCCCGCTCAGGCACGGGAGGACATCAACAGACATACTCAGTAGGTCTGTGCTGTAGCCGTCATTCGGCTATAGCGCCGATCTGAAGCAGTTAAAGAAACCTTGTCTGGAAAGAAAGTCCCTTGAAAAAAAATGTACAAAAAGCTCTACCTGTAAAGGAAGAGAATAAATACTTACTCTTATTTGATGCCCATGCTGTTGTATGCAAGAGAAATTTTCCTTTGAAAAACTGACACTTTTAGGAGTATCAATTTCTTTAACACTGATTTTAGTGGTTTCTTCTACCGACCCATTCATCACCACTAATTCCTACAAAACTACACTAAACTAAAGGCAAATAGACTGTGCAGTTGCATACTGCAAGAGCAGTTGCTCCAGATCTTTGTATATGAGCAGAATCTCTGTTGACTACCACCATCCAATCACATGCAAGCAAAAATGCTGTTTATTTATTTATTTTTTCCTTGCTCGTGATTGGGTAGTCATTGCAAAGTGAAACTTTACATCATTTACTAAGCTCTGGAGCAACTGCACTGTGCAAAGTACACAGTCTTTTTTCCTTTAGTAGATCAACCCCTTAGTGTCTGATCACACTGTAATTTCCATAAAAAAGCTAAAAAAAAAAAACACTCAGTTACTGTTGGCCTGCAGTCACGTGCATTTCTGTGCAATTACCCTAGTTTATGTGCATTTTCATGCACATTTTTGTGTGTTTTTATGCACATTTCTGGGCATTTTTATGCATATTTCTTTATTGTAATGTGCATATAAATGCATATAAACTCAGCATTCTATTGTTTTCTATATGTCATTGCGGTTACCTGCATTCATCCAGTGAGCAAAAATGAAAGTAGTGTGTATAATGTATATAGTGTAAACGCAAACTTCAGAGGAAGATTATCTTGAACAGAGCAACATTTGAAATAATAGGCAGTGGGAGAGGAAAGTATTTTTTATCTTCTATGCAGACTTTCTTTTGATTTTTTTTTTTGACAGAGTCGATTTAAATGGTTGCGTACAACCAGCACCCTCTAGTTTAATATTTGCCATCAACTGATTTGTAAATATCCTTGACATACACCACATAACAGGTATGTGCTTGCAATTTTTAGGTGAGGTACTATATAGATATTGTGTAACTAAATTTATATTGCTGTTTTTTCTTTGCACAGGAGTGAAAATGATCCAGCTATATTACAAATATCCTATATGTATTACATACTGTATGTACAGTATTAACAATTCATGGTTCACAAATACAGCATGTCCCTTTAAAAAAAAAAAAAAAACAATATATATATATATATATATATATATATATATATATATATATATATTATATAATTAGAATTATATAATTACTTACTTATGAAATATCCAATTTATGGATCTCTGTTTTAATTCAAGAAATCTGCAGGTTTTGCAATGACAGCTTTAAAATAATAATTATTTTAAGCAATACAAATCGGTTAGTACATTGCAAATATTTATCTATTAACAATAACACTGCAATTGTGCAGAAATAAAAAAAAAATAAACTCCCATAATGTACTTTAATCTAAGTTCTCCATAGTCCCCATCCAGCCAGAAACTAGAGAACACCTCCCAGGGCTACTGGAATTGTGCTTCCTGAAACATTTGCTCTGTAACCTCCTCTCTATCATCTTCCTGTATATTAACTGCTGTTTAAACTGCAGGTTTGAATCTGATTAGCAAATGTTAAAACTTCTTTAGCACTTACATTTTCATTTGGGGTGTTATGTATCTGAGAGACAGAAAAGAGCTTGCAATAATGATGTTTGAGGATCCCCATAGGCATGCACACAGGGTGTGTCAGATGTGCCTGGGCACACCCTAATCACCCCATACACATTAACATTATCGCTCTGTGTGCCAGCTGGAAGATGGGAAAGAGCTCCTTCTTACCGGCTCTGCCTAAAGAGAAGTTGAAGCTGTGCCAGCAGGGAGATCAATGTCCCGGGTCAAATATATGTAGACACACACGTGTGGTTGAGCCTTAGGGTGAACACCCTTATGCAAAAGGCTGTGCACACCTATGGGGATACCTCTTCTCCATCACAAATATGGGTTCTCAGAGCACCAGATTACTAAGAAAAGGTACTTGGTGGACTTGTGTACTACACCATTACCTGCATGAAAAAACAAAACAAAGTTAGAGCAGGTAGGCAATGCTCCTTGCATGCGCCTCAAAGTTGAATTTTTTTGGAATCAGCATGCTGGCTATTTAGTATGTGATGGAAGGGCATTGCTGCAATAAGAATAACTCTGCTGGGTATTTGGGGGACAATGAGATAAAAAAAGGATTGTGAACTGCAATCCTGTATTGGTGATTACTATATTATGTATCAACTTTGGGAATGGCCTTTTGATTTGTACTAGTTGTTTTAATTGCTAATTTAATTGCACTGATTGCTCATTATTTCACATGATTATATATATGAAATTTATTGTATATTGCATGTATTTGTAGGGATGTGAATCATGAATGTGGTATGTAATTAAACAAGGTGATTACAAGGTTAATGCCAATAAATTGATTGTCCTTGGAAGCAGCTATAAATAACTGGATCATTTTATCCTATTCTATGCTTTAACAAAGTTTAAAGTGACCCTGCCAGGTTGTTAAAAAAAGCAGTTGACATTTTCTGTATGAGAAGCTGTATGCTCATCTCTCCAGCAACCTAATCCTCCTACTTTTCCTTTGATTCAGAGCTGAAGCCCTTGGAAGTCTCTTCAGCAAGATGTCTGTCTCCCTTGTTCAATCCTCCAGGCACAGCAGTGGCACAAGGGTCAGAGAATGGAACATTGGGTGGCGAGGGACAGAAATATCTGATGCTCTGGGAAGTTTTGAGTGTCGAAGAGACCAGAAAAGGCTATGGCATTTGATCAGGGCAAGAAGAAGACAAGGGCCATGGGGTTTAATTTCTTTTTTTTTGCAATTAATGTTTGGCTTCCTTCTTTTTGGAAAAAGACAATGGGGGGTATTTACTAAAACTGGAGCGTGCAAAATCTGGTGCAGCTCTGCATAGAAACCAATAAGCCTCCAGGTTTTATTATCAAATCTTAATTGAACGAGCTGAAGTTAGGAGCTGATTGGCTACTATGCACACCTGCACCAGATTCTGCGTGCACTCGTTTTAGTAAATCTCCCCCAGGGTCATGTTAAGTCTAGCCTTGGGTGATCACAATTATGCATGTTTTTTTTTTGCCATTTTCCTGATGACGCGTGCTTGAGCGTGAAATGCATTGAATTTGAGGCATGACACGCTTGGTACAGGAGCTCTCCGCCTCCATTGAGACAGCTGAGACGCAGGCCGCGCTATCACATACCAGTGATAGACTGGCCCCTGCCTCCTCTCAAAGCTGCGCTGCAAACTGCTGTACTTTACACACGATTTGTAAGTGCTTTGAAGAAATTAAGACTGTATTACACTATCTATGCCTCTCTGTGGCTCATTCATTGTGGAGCCAAACTTTGCAGATTGAGTGGAAGGGAGCTGTGGATACGTGTTCAAGAGTTTATTTTGATTGAAGATTTTACTATCTCATACCATTAATGATTGGAGTGAAGTCCGGGCTAATTCTCGGAAACAGTAAGAAATGTCTATGTGAATCTTGACAGAGTATAGCCAACGGATGAAGGATTCCTTTAATTTTACATGCCTGGTGGTCACTTAGTGGCCAAAGATCTCTGGTGAGCACAATTATATGTCACTTCAGGTAAAGCACATTTTTGACAAGAGTTGAAGCACGTAGCACTTTAGGAAGCACGGAGCTTATATTGAAGACCCAAATTATTATATTACATTGTTTTATATGATACACATATTTTTTGTTTTTAGTTTGGACTGTTGACACTTATGCATTTTAATATTGGATTTAGCATATGTTCTACTTGCGCCCTTAATAATTATTTTTCACAATTATGCGTGTATGGTATGTCCTCCTTCCTTTTACAGTTTTTGATATAATTGTTTAGTTTCTTCATATGCAATATTATACATTTATCATAATCACATCACAAAGCCTTTTTCAGTAAAAGTCTACAGACAGGCCTCTGTTTGTAGATGTAAAGTAGAATTAAAGCGGGGTTCCACCAAAAAGTGGAACTTCCACTCATCGGAACCCTCCCCCCCTCCGGTGTCACATTTGGCACCTTTCAGGGGGGAGGGGGGGTGCAGATACCTGTCTAAGACAGGTATTTGCACCCACTTCTGGGCATAGACTCCCAGAGACAGTGCGGAGCATTCCTATTGCATTGCGCGACTCACGCATGTGCAGTAGGGGACCGGGAAGTGAAGCTGCAAGGCTTCATTTCCTGATTCCCATACCCAAGATGGCAGCGGCAGCATCCGAGGACCGAGAGACCGGGTGCCGACATCGCTGGACCCTGTGACAGGTGAGTGTCCTTATTTTAAAAGTCAGAAGCTGCAGTATTTGTAGCTGCTGACTTTTAACCACATGCCGACCGCGCTATAGTCGAAAGACGTCTACAGCGCGGTCGACAAGTTCTGAGTGGACGTCCTACGGGAACATCCGTGACTGCCGGGTCCCGAGGACCCGCCGCATCACGGATCACGGTAAATAGCCGCTGATAGCAGCCGTTTACCATGTGATCGCTCCGTCAAATGACGGAGCGATCACATGTACACAAACCGGCGTCACGTCATGACGCCGGTTCCTCCCTCCCCTCTCTGTACTGATCGGTACAGAGAGGAGAGAAGCGGAGAGGGGGAGAGACGGGACCAGCGCTGTGGGCTGGATGTGTAGTGCCCACAGCGCTGGTCAACCACTGTGCAATACTCTGCCACCACTGTGCAGTGCTCTGCCACCACTGTGCAATGCTCTGCAACCACTGTGCAATGCTCTGCCACCAACCACTGTGTAATGCTCTGCCACCAACCACTGTGAAATGCTCTGCCACCAACCACTGTGCAGTTCTCTGCCACCACTGCAATGCTCTGCCACCACTGTGCAATACTCTGCAACCACTGTGCAATGCTCTGCCACCACTGTGCAATGCTCTGCCACCACTGTGCAATGCTCTGCCACCACTGTACAATGCTCTGCCACCACTGTGCAATGCTCTGCCACCACTGTGCAATACTCTGCCACCACTGAAGAATGCTCTGCCACCAACCACTGTGCAATGCTCTGCAACCACTGTGCAATGCTCTGCCACCACTGTGCAATGCTCTGCCACCACTGTGCAATGCTCTGCCACCACTGTGCAATGCTCTGCCACCACTGTGCAATGCTCTGCCAATACTGTGCAATATTGTAATACTCTGCCAATACTCTGCCAATACTCGCCAATACTCGCCAATACTCTGCCAATACTTTGCCAATACTCTGCAAATAATTTTTAATAGAAACAAAGAATTTTTTACCGAATTTTCAGTATTTTTTGAATTATAGTGCAAAAAAAAAAAAAACCCAGCGGTGATTAAATACCACCAAAAGAAAGCTGTATTTGTGTGAAAAAAGGACACAAAATTAATTTGGGTACAGTGTTGCATGACTGAGTAATTGTCATTCAAAATGTGAGAGCACCGAAAGCTGAAAATTGGTCTGGTTAGGAAGGGGGTTTAACTGCCCAGTGGTCAAGTGGTTAAAAATTTTTTTTTTGCAGGACTCCCTCTTTAAGTGAGTAAAAAAGCCACTCAGCTGTGCTGATAAACATACTTTACAGAATAAAACAATTAAATAACTTTATAATTAAAAATAATAGAAGTATTTCTAAAATCAATACAGGCTGCCAAAACATTGTACACTGGTGTCTAAAACAAGCAGATTGTCAAAAATAGCTGCACTTGTACACGTACCATAAAGACAGCAATATAGTCTTAATTACTTGAATGATTTTTTTATCACTTGGTTTTGTTACCTAGTATACTCAAAATGCATTCAGATTTTATTGACAAATGCCATTGCAGTAAAAAAATATATATATCTTCCCATTGATCATGTTATTCACTCTAAAATTAAACCAGAAGTGCTCAGTCCTGAGCACTTCCATTTTCATAGTCACTACAATACTTGTTACCAGAAGAGAAGGCAATCAGGGTATCTTTGTCTTTGATTTTCTTTTTCAGCACAAGAAGGAGGGATCTATTTAGACATACCTTTACCTGGGGCAACATTCAATTATTTAAAACTCAAAAAAAAAAAACTCCATACACACAAAAAACATCTGCACACCTATAACAACCAATAACCAATAGGAAGCACTCATATATATTAGACACCTTTTGCACTACACACATTTGGAATCCCCAAACATGCTAATGATTTAAGGAATAGTTTAAGGGCTTTATTTTAGTATAATGTTAAATTGATAAAGTAGAAAAAGTCCTTTATTTACAAGTTTGTGGTTCTGTGGTTTGCTTTACAATTATGTGCTATTTTTATTACCTCATTTTAGTATTAACATCTATATTTAGTGAGAATTTCATAAGTTAAGCTGTGTTTGTGTGTGCTAACAATGATTTTGTGTATTTTTTCAAAAATGTTGTTTTGTTATTTTTTTTTTTTATAAATAGTTTTTATAAACATTATGCAAGTATTGTGGGATTTATAAATTCAACAGTACTGTCTTTTATTTCTACAGTTCCTGTGCTTACAGAAAATAGATGGTTTGCAATGTATTTTTCACATGGTATGGACACATCAGGTTCAAATTCAGGTGCAGAGTCTTGCAGGGAAAGTGTTAAATAGGGATGGGCAAACAGTTTGGCCTGAGCATAAGTTTGGGCCGAACTTTCATCCAATCAGGGCACTGAGTACTACCAGAGTCATGATTGGACACTGTCATCATGACTTTATCCAAGCATGGCTCAATCTTGCCCCACAGTATAAAAGTATTCTTTCAATAGCAGCCATTTTCAGTGTGATTTCGGCATGGAGAGAGATAGATCAGGGCTCTTTTCAGTGCTATTAGTTAGTTAGTGTGCTATACTGTGCTATTTTGCTTCAATTGTCAGTGTAGAATATTAGTTTAGTGTCAGTCTAGGGATAGTGTGAGTGTAGTGAGGAGGACCATCATTCAGCTTAGGGACAGCTCAGATAGTTTCACTGTATTGTAGTGAGACTGTGTCATTCATACATACATTAGTGTAGAGTAGGGACAGCTCAGATAGTTTCACTGTAGTGTAATGAGACTGTGTCATTCATACATACATCCGTGTAGAGTAGGGACAGCTCAGATAGTTTCAGTGTAATGTAGTCAGACTATGTCAGTAATCTTTACATTAGTGTATATCTAGAATAGGGATAGTTCAGATAGTGTCAGTGTAGTGGCGGTTGAACTCCATCTATTTGATTGTGTTACTGCCAGTTTAACACCATTTACTTCTGTGTGTGTTACTGACAGTTTAATGGCATATAGTTCTGTGTGCATTACTGCCAGTTTAATGCCATATAGATTTGTGTGCGTTACTGCCAGTTTAATGCCATATAGATTTGTGTGCATTCCTGCCAGTTTAATGCCATATAGTTTTGTGTGTGTTACTCCCAATTTAACGCCATATAGTTTTGTGTGTTACTGCCAGTTTAACGCCACTTACTTCTGTGTGCGTTACTGCCAGTTTAACACCTTATAGTTTTGTGTGCGTTACTGCCAGTTTTACGCCATATAGTTCTATGTGTGTTTCTGCCAGTTTAACTCCATATAGTTATGTGTGCGTTACTGCCAGTTTAATGCGATATCGTTTTTTGTGCGTTACTGCCAGTTTAATGCCATAGAGTTCTGTGTGCGTTACTGCCAGTTTACCACCATATGGTTTTGTGTGCTTTACTGCCAGTTTAATGCCATAAAGTTTTGTGCGTTACTGCCAGATTAACGCCATATAGTTGTGTGCGTTACTGCCAGTTTAATGCCATTTAATTCTGTGTGCGTTACTGCCAGTTTAATGCCATATAGTTTTGTGTGCATTACTGCCAGTTTAACACCATATAGTTCTGTGCGTTACTGCCAGTTTAACGCCATATAGTTCTGTGTGCGTTACTGCAGTTTAGTGCCATATAGATCTGTGTGCGTTACTGCCAGTTTAACGCAATATAGTTTTGTGTGTGTTACTGCCAGTTTAATGCCATATAGTTTTGTGTGTTACTGCCAGTTTAACGCTATATAGTTTTGTGCGTTACTGCAGGTTTAACTCCATTTACTTCTGTTTACGTTACTGACAGTTTAACGCCATATCGTTTTTTGTGCGTTACTGCCAGTTTAATGCCATATAGTTTTGTGTGCATTACTGCCAGTTTAACGCCATATAGTTCTGTGCATTGTGATAGAGTATTCCTGCGCTACCATGGAGAGGGAAGGGTGGGGGGATGGGAGGGAAGGGTTGACTGAGGGGGGACTGCTGCAAGCACCGAATGTAGGTCAGACCGTACCTACTGAACAATGTATAGAAAAGTGGGGGTGATGCTGCGCTGTTCCCCAGGGGAATGTATTAGATCTGCCTCAAGGTGGCAGTATTGGGGCAAAGGCGTGAACCCCTAATGTATACAATGGTAATAGACAATGGTATTGTCTCGTCTACCAGTTAGATCCAAACTCTGAGTGTGAGGTGAATGATACCTAGTGGTAAGCACAATGTACTGCGATCAATAAATATACTGATAATAGTGGTGGCCGATAGATAAATATGTAAACAGTGCGAGAGTGTCAAAATGACTAATGGCACATTCATATAATAGCTAGTAAAACATCATAAATATGAGACATAAAAAATATCAATAAAAAATATATTAGGTGAACATATGGTGTAGATCAATATAAAATATAAAGTGCATACTGCAAAGAATAAATATATATAACCGTGACGTGTCGGTATATATAGTAAAACTGTGAGGTGCTGCTATATATAATAACACTGGCTATGCGATACAGTGTAGAAAAAGTTGATATCTCAATCTGCGGAGTGTGATGATAAGATGATAGTGCAGAAAGTAAGATGCACTGACAAGAATAAAAAATTAAACAGTGAATGAAAGTGCACAATGCATTTAAGGTGCAGATAGTGAAGCATAAGTGGAGCTAGTCTGCTTGACTAGAGAGAGTTATACATATATAGATATGCACAAAAAGACTGGGTTGCAAAAAAAAAGTGCAGAATGCGATTTGCAAAATACTGAGTCGCAAAAAAACGCAGAATGCGATTTAACAGAAAAAATGCGATTTCAACAGAAAAAAATGCAAAATAGAGTAGCACAAAGTTGTTATATAAGAACAAGGCTGGAAATTAATATCCGTAAAGAGGTAAATGTGACCAAAATCAAGTAGCATGCACATAGGTCCGTGATTTAGAGAAAAAGTCCTTGACAGTTTGATAACTGTGATTACAAATCTCGGTGTAAGTGATATGATCCTTATACAGAAGTGGTGTTCGTGCAGTGGGGTGTCATAAAATAGTGGGGGGCGTTCCTCTTCGTGCGGGGCACACTATGATAAGTAATGGACCCTTACCTTGCGGTAAAGGGTTAACCGCATAAAGATAGTAATATGGGTTCTGCTGTCCTCTTCTTCTGACGTGCTGCTCTGCCTAGGAGGGTGTGTGTTTCCTTCTTCCTTCCCTGGCTCCTGGTATCTTTAGCCTTATCTCTCTCGGCAATCGCCGGAGTGGTAGGTGAAAAATAAAGGGGGAGCCGTATAGTGTAGTACGTTTAAATAATAGCTTAGTAAGCAGTTTATTCAAGCATTAAAATCGAAACTCACAGTAAAAAACTCACAAAATAAAAATAAAGGTTTTGCTTATCTCCAAACGAGCACCGAACTCGTTATCTTTCAGGTATGAATGCCTCTCCATGTCCCTACACGTGGTGTCATGTGACTTCATCAGGGGATGCTAGAGGGGCATTTGTGTGTTGTTTAAATAGTCTGTCTAATTAGCAGCCATTTTCCTGTGGTTCCAATGTAAATTCCCATTAGCGGCCATTTTCCCGACTATCGCGGGCGCGGCCATTTTGTTGGTTTCCGGCTGGATAACAGTATAGTAAATGTGTCGCCGCCTCGGGCGCGGCCATTTTGTTGGTAGTCTATGTTGTTAGATTGCCGGCCAGCGTAGAGAACGATAATCGGCCGGGAATGCTACATGTATGGGGACACAGACCTGGAGTGTTGGAGATAGAAAGGCCAAGATGTGGCATATTGTTGTGTGGGTGTCCTAGGCCATGTACGGAGGGACATGGTAGGCTTACATGCCTGTAATCGTACATATGTAAATAAAATGCAGCGATAACATAATAAAATTAAAAATCGTATTGAATGACCACATCTTGGTAATAGTAAACTGATAAGACAATAAAATTCCTATACTCCTGACTAAAGAAATAGGACCTAATAATAGATCCAATAAAACATATTAAAATATATATTAAAATATAAAATTATTAAAATATATATTTAGTGGACCCAATATATTTAAAATATATATAAAAATATATATATATAATACATAATACATATATAAAATATATAAAGAATATATATCTGAGATCCATAAAACTGTAAACAGTGGATGATAGTGGGAATATAAATCAGATATAAATGTCTGTGGGACTGCCAGCAGGGAGTGTATGGAATATCTGGATAAAATGCGAGGTGGAATATACACTAATAAAATCGTAAAAAAGATAAAAATTGAATAATAGGTGTGTTTAAAAGTCACTTAAAAAGCAGTTGAGATCAAATTCTATGTTCATCCCTCTAGGTGAGAACGTGTCTAATGTGAATATCCATCTGGATTCGATTTGGCTGAGGGTTCTGACTTTATGCCCTCCTCGCCAGTGTTTGACATACGGTTCAATACCCCAAAATTTCAGATCGGTCGGGTCTTTGTTATGATGCAATAAAAAATGTTTTGACACACTATGTTTGTCATAGCCTTCTTGTCAGTGCATCTTACTTTCTGCACTATCATCTTATCATCACACTCCGCAGATTGAGATATCAACTTTTTCTACACTGTATCGCATAGCCAGTGTTATTATATATACCAGCACCTCACAGTTTTACTATATATACCGACACGTCACGGTTATATATATTTATTCTTTGCAGTATGCACTTTATATTTTATATTGATCTACACCATATGTTCACCTAATATATTTTTTATATATTTTATTGATATTTTTTATGTCTCATATCTATGATGTTTTACTAGCTATTATATGAATGTGCCATTAGTCATTTTGACACTCTCGCACTGTTTACATATTTATCTATCGGCCACCACTATTATCAGTATATTTATTGATCGCAGTACATTGTGCTTACCACTAGGTATCATTCACCTCAAACTCAGAGTTTGGATCTAACTGGTAGATGAGACAATACCATTGTCTATTAACATTGTATACATTAGGGGTTCACGCCTTTGCCCCAATACTGCCACCTTGAGGCAGATCTAATACATTCCCCTGGGGAACAGCGCAGCATCACCCCCACTTTTCTATACATAGTTCTGTGCATTACTGCCAATTTAACGCCAAATAGTTCTGTGTGTGTTACTGCCAGTTTAACGCCATATAGTTCTGTGTGCGTTACTGCCAGTTTAACGCCATATAGTTGTGTGTGTGTTACTGCCAGTGTAACGCCATATAGTTTTGTGTTTTACTGCCAGTTTAACGCTATATAGTTTTTTGTGCGTTACTGCCAGTTTAACGCCATATAGTTCTGTGTGTGTTACTGCCAGTTTAACGCCATATAGTTTTGTGTGCGTTGCTGCAAGTTTAATGTCATCTACTTCAGTGTGTGTTAGAACTATATGGCGTTAAACTAGCAGTAACACACACTGAAGTAGATGACATTAAACTTGCAGTAATGCACACAAAACTATATGGCGTTAAACTGGCAGTAACACACACAGAACTATATGGCGTTAAACTGGCAGTAACGCACAAAAAACTATATGGCGTTAAACTGGCAGTAACACACACAGAACTATATGGCATTAAGCTGGCAGTAACGCACACAGAACTATATGGCGTTAAACTAGCAGTGTGTGCGTTACTGCCAGCTTAATGCCATATAGTTCTGTGTGTGTTACTGCCAGTTTAACGCCATATAGTTCTGTGTGCGTTACTACCAGTTTAACACATATAGTTTTGTGTGTGTTACTGTCAGTTTAACGCCATATAGTTTTGTGTGTTACTGCAAGTTTAACGCCATATAGTTTTGTGCGTTACTGCCAGTTTAACGCCAATTACTTCTGTTTGCGTTACTGCCAGTTTAACGCTATATAGTTTTTTGTGCGTTACTGCCAGTTTAACGCCATATAGTTCTGTGTGTGTTACTGCCAGTTTAACGCCATATAGTTTTGTGTGCGTTACTGCAAGTTTAATGTCATCTACTTCAGTGTGTGTTAGAACTATATGGCGTTAAACTAGCAGTAACACACACTGAGGTAGATGACATTAAACTTGCAGTAACGCACACAAAACTATATGGCGTTAAACTGGCAGTAACACACACAGAACTATATGAAGTTAAACTGGCAGTAACGCACAAAAAACGATATGGCGTTTAACTAGCAGTGTGTGCGTTACTGCCAGCTTAATGCCATATAGTTCTGTGTGTGTTACTGCCAGTTTAACGCCATATAGTTTTGTGTGTATTACTGCCAGTTTAACGCCATGTAGTTTTGTGCGTTACTGCACATTTAACACCATTTACTTCTGTTGGCGTTACTGCCAGTTTAACGCCATATATTTTTTTGTGTGTAATTGCCAGTTTAACACCATATAGTTCTGTGTGCGTTACTGCCAGTTTAAAGCCATATCGTTTTGTGTGCGTTACTGCAAGTTTAATGCCTTTGTCTTCAGAATTGTCCTATGAACATCAGGTACCCCCTAAGCGTTCAAAGGGCTATTCATGAGTTAGGCTAAAAGGTGCCATGCAGTGCTTCAGCTGGTGTGTTTAGGGGACAGGAACCACATCGGAGCAGAGATTCTTGCAGCTCTGCAGGGACAGTCCCAGAGGTGGTTCACACAGCTGGAGCCAGGAATGGTGGTGTGCGATAATGGCTCAAACCTCCGGTCCGCCCTTAGACAGGGAAAGTTAACACATGTTCCATGCCTGGCACATGTCCTCAATTTGGTGGCACAGCGTTTACTAAATATGGACCCAGGGTTGCAAGATGTGCTAAAGCTGGGCAGAAGAGTCTGTAGCCATTTCAGGCGGTCATACACAGCCAGTGCTCGGTAGGCTGAAATTCAGTGGGAATTTCACCGGCCTGTAAACTGCCTGATTTGTGACATGCCCACCAGGTGTAACTCGACTTTGACAATGCTGCAGCAGCTTTACATGCAGCAGCGGGCCATCAACGAGTGTGAATACGGCATGACAACAGGCTCAGGCCGCCTCTGCTTTTTTTTCCCACACCAATGGCTGATCATTAAGGATGCATGCACTGTATTGTCACCATTTAAGAAGGCCCCAAGGATTGTGAGCCGTGACAGTGCATGAATCAGTGACACAATCCCTGTTGTGTTCCTGCTGGAGAAGACTCTGCATGGCATTATGGACAGGGCACTGGAGGCTGAGCAGCAGGAGGAAGAGGAGGACTTCCTTTCCTCTCAAGGAACACACAGGAGGAGAGAGGGGAGGAGGATGAGGAGGAGGGTTCTGGCACTTTCAGAGGATTTTAAGAAGAGGAAGACATGCGTCAATTTGTAAGCAATGGCTTTCCAACCCCAGGACCCTTGGGAGTAGTACGTGGCTGAGAGGAGGAAGTTCCAGATGCTGTCATCCTGAGTGACCCAGAGGAGTCTGCTTCTCAAGCCTCTGAAAATTTGAGGCGCATGGGCAACCTCATTCTTCAAAGCCTGCGAAAGGACCCAAGAATACGTGGCATAAAGGAGGATGATTACTGTTTGGCAACCCTCCTTGACCACCGTTATAAGGGGAAGGTCTCAGAACTCATCCCATCCCCACAGAGAGGGCAGAAGATAAAATCTCTTGAGGACATGTTAAAGAGGATTTTATTGAACATTTTTCCTGACTCCAGTAGGTGACAGTGCCTCAGAATTTTTTTAGTCCTCGCCGCCCAGGGCTGTCAGACTCCACATCCCATTGGCAGCGTCTGCATCACATGGTGGATGATTACCTCAGGGCCAAAACAGAGATGGAGAGCTTTCCAGCTGACGATCCACTGACTTACTGGTTCATGAGAATAGACCACTGACCAGAACTTGCCCAGTATGCTATTGAATTGTTGGGCTGCCCTGCATCCAGCAGAATGGGCATTCGGTGCTGCAAGAGGTTTCATTACTGATCATAGAACGCGTCTGTCCACAGACTCCATGGACCGTTTGACTTTTATAAAAATGAATCAGTCCTGGATTACCAGCTATGAAGCCCCTGATACCGATGTCACTGATTAAGTCTTTTTGGGATGTGGAATCTCTTCAGGACTTCGAGGCTGTCTAGCTTTGAGGGTGTTCAATCATTTCATCTGGAAGAGTGTTTTTGGTATAGGTTTCATGGGCGCAATTAACACCCAAAGACCAATTTTTCAGCACCTGTTTGACAGGTGCATATCATTGCAATTTTTTTTGCCTTCATCAAGAGCACCTCTATAGGGTATGGTGGGAAGGTGCCCCCGACACCCAAAGAGTAATTTTTCTGCACCTGTTTGACAGGCGCATATCATTGCAATTTTTTACAGCAAAGCCAATTCTTGCTTTCATCAAGAGTACCTCTATAGCGTTACGGTGGGAAGGCGTCACCGACACCCAAAGCTCAATTTTCCTGCACCTGTTTGACAGGTGCATATCATTGCAATGTTTTACAGCAAGGCCAATTCTTGCTTTCATCAAGATTATCTCTATAGGGTTATGGTGGGAAGGCGCCACAGACACCCAAAGACCAATTTTTATGACACCAGAATGTATGCAAAAAATATTGAATCTTGTTCCCAGTGCACTACATTGTGGCCTCTTCATACACACTGGCTTCCCAGCTGTTGCTAAGCAAAATAAAGGCAGCTTGCAGGGAAAATTTCATTTTTTTTGGCTTTATAAATGCAATTATTGCTGCAGCAGACTCTAGATGTGGTACAGATCTACCACTTTAAAGGTAGACTAAGGGGACCCCCCCCCCCCACTATATTGGAAGGAATTCTTCATTTTTATGCTTTCACTTTAAAAATCAAAAAATCACTGCTTATTTAAAAATTAAGTTTTTCACATTTTTTTTTTTATTAATGCATGTCCCCCAGGGCAGGACCCAGACCCCTATAACCACTGTATGCCCAATTACTTGCATATAAGCATTTAAATGGGCACTTTTGATTTTTGACGATCAGGTCCCATTGACTTTAATGGGGTTCGTTATTCAGGTCCGAACTTTCGCCGTGTTCGAAAGTTCTGGTGCGAATCGAACAGGGGTCCATTCGGCCCAACTCTAGTGTTAAATAACAGCTGCAAAATAGAAATATAATTATTTGTCACAGTACAGAGCTAAAAAAAATGCCAGAAACAATGTAGTTAATGTTAAAATATAGCCTCCTGCATCCGAGTTTGAATCCAAGTTCAAGAATTTCTGCCTGCTCCTAAAACGTAATTGCCATGTCCTGACTTTCACTTACTTTTGCCTGCTTCTTATATAAAAAAATGTATATGGTGCTTAGAATAGATGTTCAAAAGAGTTTTTATGAATGTATGTTTTGTGCTGGCCGCACATTTTACAATCCGATTGTAAAATCTTCTTTAGATTTACTTTCAACTATGTTATGCAAGAGCTTAAATGATTGGATTTATAATCCATATATAATAAATAATAATAAAAAATTATTATTATTATTAATTATTTTTATAATAATAAAAAAATAAGTTGACCCCTTGGAATTAACTGGTTTTCTGCAGTATTTTGCCATAAAATGTGATCTGATCCTCATTCACAACAATAGACAAATACAATTTGCTTAAAGGGTAACTCCACTTTTGTTGGGAAAAAAATTGCAAAAAAAATAATATAGCATAAATAATTGCGACACTGGTCATATTGTAATTAGAGTTGGGTGATCAGTTCGAGCCGAGCAAAAGTTTGGCCCAAACATCGGCTGTTCACAAGGGCCTGGTATGGATTGGGGAAGGTAAGGAAGGGGGGATGAGCTAGCACCCCCTCTCCTGAACCATACCAGGCCACATGCCCTCAACAGGGGGGGTGCTCTGGGGCAGGAGGGCTCTGCCCCCCCACCTTGAAGTACCTTGTCCCCATGTTGATGGGTACCAGGGCCTCTTCCCGACAACCCTTTGTGGAGGTTGTGGGGGTCTGCGGGCAGGGGGCCTATTGGAATCTTGAAGCCCCTTTAACACAGGGCCCCTAGATCTGGTCCCCCCTTATGTGAATGAGTATGGGGTAAATTGTACCCCTACTCATTCTCCCAAAAAAGTGTCAAAAATAAATAAAGACAGGAGGCAGTTTTTGACAATTCCCATATAAAAAAAAAAGAAAAACAATGTCCCCCGATGTAGATCCATCTTCAATCACGACACCTGCTGCACCACCGGGCCCAAAAAATGAAAAAAAAAACCACTCCACCTGAAATTAAGGCCAACCATTAAAGCCTGCACCGCTGTTTGACAGCAACAAATAGGTAAGAGGTGGGGTCACCTGGTGACATCACCTGGTGGTACCCCCCCTTGTGACATCACTGACCCAGCATGCACCGGTCTGGAGTACAATTAATGAAATTTATGAAATTAGTTTGGAGGTGTGGTTTAGAGCTACTCTCATTGATAAAAGACACTCAAATATTTTAAGAATGCTGTTCATTAGAAGCATCAGCTGTGCACTATTTCTTTAGAAAAAAGAGTTGTTGATCTGCATAATGCCACAAAGGGATGCAACACAATCTCAGTGTTTAGGCAACACTACTGGGAAAATGTTTTGTCAGCTGATGAAACAAAAGTTGAAGGTAAGAATATTAAGCACTATCTATGGCACAAAAAGGGCAAAAATTACCAACATTAAAACATCATTCCAATGGTGAAGTATGGTAGAAGGACATTGGGTGATTTAGTAAATACACCACAGACTGGGTTCAGAAAAATAAAATGTGCCCAGTCAGAGCCGAGACTTTAAGACCATAGATGCAGTGTAATGACCTCAAGAAAGTCACACACACCAGACATCCTACAAATGCGTCTGAGCTGAAACAATTTGTAAACTGTAAAAAACAGGTCTGATTCAGCACTACTGAAAGTGCTTGCTTGAAGGCATTTCTGCCAAAGCAGATTTGAACATCTTTTTCCTCCAGCATTGTAAATGTTTATGGCTGGGTTAACATTAGTGAGAATTGGATGTGGTTTTCCCTGCATCCAATTTGCATGACAGAAGATTGTGACCGGCCGCCTATGGAGCCAGTTCATTATCTCCGGGTGACTGTGGAGCAGATTGTACAGAGATCCTGTGCGTCTTTGGCTCAGTTTCAGGGTCAAATTCTGTCAAAAATGTGGCCCTGATTTGTCCCTGAAATGGAGAACAGGGGCGTAATGTACCCCTGCCGCGATCAACATGCGGCTTAGATGTGAACCAAGCCTAATGGGTGTGTTCAATAAAGACATGAGAAATTAGAATTGCTTGTGTGTTATTTTAAAAGGAAAAAAAAATGCGCTGTCTAAACAATAAGTAATAGCTGCCAGCACAACAGAAATTCTGTGATATATTAAACAAATGTAAAATGATAAAGTGCAGCGCTGATGATAGTAAATAAATAATTCACAATCAATGAAAACTAGTACTGAGCATAATCAGTGTCAAATAGTGCAAAAAAGTGAAACAAAACAAGAATACTTGTGTCAATATAATCATAACAAATAATTCTGGAAGTGAAACCAAATTATATAAACTCTAAATCCATAATAAAGTCCATAACGTGCTGGAATAAATAACTTAACTGTGTCCACCACCATAAGGAAAGAGGCTTACCGGATATAATGGACCCAAATAGGCTTATGCCTAATGAGTAGAGTTTAGCGGACACCTGGATGTTCGGGTTCGACGGGTTCGGCCAAACTTCGCAAAAAAGTTCGAGTTCGGGACCCGAACTTGACCCCGAACCCAATTGAAGTCAATGGGGACCCGAACTTTTGAGGACTAAAATGGCTCTAAAAAAATAATGGACACAAATATTCTTGTTTTGTTTCACTTTTTTTGCATTATTTGACACAGATTATGCTTAGTACTAGTTTTCATTGATTGTGAATTATTTATTTACTATCATCAGCGCTGCACTTTATAATTTTGCTTGTGTGTTATCACTTCAGCTTAAGCACATTGGGGGTTATTTACGGAAGGCAAATCCACTTTGCAGTACAAGTGAAAACTACAAGTGCAAAGTGCACTTGAAATTGCACAGAAAGTGCACTTGGAAGTGTAGTTGCTGTAGATCCGAGGGGGACATGCAAGAAAAAAAAAAAAGCATTTTAGCTTGCACATGATTGGATAAAAAAATCAGCAGAGCTTCCCCTCATTTCAGATCTACCTCTCAGATTTACAGCGACTGCACTTCCAAGTGCACTTTCAGTGCAATTTCACTTGTAGTTTGCACTCGTAGTGCAAAGTGGGTTTGCCTTTCGTAAATAACCCCATTGTGTTTGTCTATTGTTGTGACCTAGATGAGGATCAGTTCACATTTTATGGCAAATTACTGCAGAAAACCAGTTCATTCCAAAGGGATCACACACTTCTTCCGAGGGGTTCACATACTTTTTTCTTGCCACTGTAAATAGATAAGCCCTTGCAATATATATTTCTTGCTAAATCTAAAGAAGATTGTGCCATGATTGTACAATCGTAATCTTGCATTAAAAATAGATTGTATACAGAAGTATATTTTATTTACTTGTTTTAAACTTTTTTTTTTTTTTACATTTGTCCAGTTACTTCCAGGTTTCCAGGGCTAGGCAAATGATGGAATACATTCCAGTAGTCTTCAGGAGGGGAGGAGAGGTTTTTTTTGGATTCCAGGAAGTAAATGGTACATTAATCATCTGCCCTTACTCAAGATGGCCATGACCAGAAATGCTAGGGGTATTTTAAGTAATGTCTCAGCAAAATAAAGCATGGAGACATGGATGGGTGAGTTTGCTTTAAATATTAAAAATCAATTAAACAGCATTTTTGGTTTATGGTACTCAGATAAGAGAACAGACTGCATAAAATCATGTAGGCCTGCAACTACTCTGATGCCCTGTACACACACTCGGACTTTCCGGCGGGATTGTCCGCCGGACCTAGTCCAGCGGACAAACCGTCGGACTTTCCGAGCTGTGGACTTGCCCACACACGCCCGGACTTCTCCGGTGGACAATCCGCAGGAAAAAGTCAGCGGGACTTTTGAAAATGAACGGACTTGCCCCACACATGGAGAAAAGTCCGTTCATTTAGAACGTAACTGCAGGTAGACGGGACTAGTGAAGGCAGTAAATGCCACGCGCTAGCCCCGTCACCTGGCATGGATTTAAAGGGAATCCCCATGCCGAAAAACCGGCGTGGGGGTTCCCCCCAAATCCATCTCAGACCCTTTTCCGAGCACGCAGCCTGGCCAGGAAAGGGGTGGGGACGTCGGACTTTCCGAGCTGTGGACTTGCCCACACCCCCGGACTTCTCCGGTGGACAATCCGCAGGAAAAAGTCAGCGGGACTTTTGAAAATGAACGGACTTGCCCACACATGGAGAAAAGTCCGTTCATTTAGAACGTAACTGCAGGTAGACGGGACTAGTGAAGGCAGTACATGGGGGTGCCCTGGGGAAAGGGGGGCCATGCGCCCCCCCCACCCCAAAGCACCTTGTCCCCATGTTGATGAGGACAAGGGCCTCTTCCCGACAACCCTGGCCGTTGGTTGTCTGGGTCTGCGGGCGGGGGGCTTATCGGAATCCAGGAGCCCCCTTTAATAAGGGGGCCCCCAGATCCCAGCCCCCCACCCTATGTGAATGAGTATGGGGTACGATGTACCCCTACCCATTCACCTAAGGTGTAAAAGTGTCAATAAAAAAAACACACAATTTTTTAAAAATATTTTATTGCACTGCTTCGGGGGTCCTCTTCCGTCTTGAGGGGTCTTCTCGCCGGACTCCTCCGCTCTCTTCTGCTCTTTTACCTAGCTCTTTTACCGAGCGGACGAGCCCGGCTTTCTTCTTCGTCGTCGCCGCCGTCGTCGTCTGGGGGTCTCGATCCGCCTTCGGGGGTCTTCCGGGGTCTTCCGGGGTCTCTTCTGTTCTTGCCGCTGTCGCCACTTTCTGCGCCGTCTTCTTCTTCTTCTTCTTCCGATGTTGACTCGTCGCTCTCTCTGGCCGGAATGGCAAAGACGCGCTGTTGTGACTTATATAGGGACAAGGAGGCGGGGTCACATGCTTGTGTCACATGGTGACCCCGCCCCTATGATGTCACAGTCCCAGCATCCTCCGGGACTGTGACATCATAGGGGGGCGGGGTCACCATGTGACATGAGCATGTGACCCCGCCTCCTTGTCCCTATATAAGTCACAACACAGCGCGTCTCTGCCATTGCGGCCAGAGAGAGCGACGAGTCAACATCGGAAGAAGAAGAAGAAGAAGACGGCGCAGACAGCGGCAAGAACAGAAGAGACCCGGAAGACCCCCGAAGGCGGATCGGGACCCCCAGACGACGACGGCGGCGACGACGAAGAAGAAAGCCGGGCTCCTCCGCTCGGTAAAAGAGCTAGGTAAAAGAGCAGAAGAGAGCGGAGGAGTCTGGCGAGAAGACCCCCCAAGACGGAAGAAGACCCCCGGAGCAGTGCAATAAAATATTTTAAAAAAATTGTGTGGTTTTTTTATTGACACTTTTACACCTTAGGTGAATGGGTAGGGGTACATCGTACCCCATACTCATTTACGTAGGGTGGGGGGCCGGGATCTGGGGGCCCCCTTATTAAAGGGGGCTCCCGGATTCCGATAAACCCCCCGCCCACAGACCCCGACAACCAACGGCCAGGGTTGTCGGGAAGAGGCCCTTGTCCTCATCAACATGGGGACAAGGTGCTTTGGGGTGGGGGGGACCGCACGGCCCCCCTTTCCCCAGGGCACCCCCCATGTTGAGGGCACGCGGCCTGGTACGGCTCAGGAGGGGGGGCGTTCGCTCGTCCCCACCCTTTTCCTGGCCAGCCGGGCTGCGTGCTCGGATAAGGGTCTGAGATGGATTTGGGGGGGACCCCCATGCCGTTTTTTCGGCGTAGGGATTCCCTTTAAATCCATACCAGGTGACGGGGCTAGCGCGGTGGCATTCACTGCCATCGCTAGCCCCGTCTACCTGAAGTCACGTTCTAAATGAACGGACTTTCCGATGATCGGCAAGTCCGTTCATTTCCAAAAGTCCCGCGGACTAGCATACAGACCGCGGGATTGTCCGCCGGACTTGCGAGTCCAGCGGACAATTTTAAGTCTGAACTTAAAACTTAGTCCGCCGGACTTTTGGCGGGAAAAAGTCAGCCGGCGCCCACACACGGGCGGATTGTCTGGCGGACTCCAGTCTGGCGGACATTCCCGTGAGAAAGTCCGCTCGTGTGTACGCGGCATGAGAGAACCAAAGACACTAGAGCACCAAAACAATCAAATGTTCAGATATGGTTTAATAGCGTTTTTTTTTATCTTAAGCTGCTATCCAACATGTTCGAGGGTCTACACCAGGGATCCTCAAACTACGGCCCTCCAGCTGTTGCGGAGCTACACATCCCATGAGGCATTGTAAAACTCTGACATTCACAGACATGACTAGGCATGATGGGAATTGTAGTTCTTGAAAAACTGGAGGGCCACAGTTTGAAGACCCCTGGTCTACACAAACCCTTTTCCTTCAGTGCTAACAGGTACAAAAAATAAAATATGGCATATATTACCAAGATAAATCGATAATGAAAAATGATTCATTATGATGATGCCTTATGCCTTATTTTCTTGTTGTTTTTTTTTTTTTTGCACTTGTCATCATGAAGGAAGATTTATTTATTATTAAAATGCACTGACTATCACCTTATATGAAAGACTTGTCTGTTCTACTAACTTATTCGTTTGGTTTGCTGTCTTTTTGGTTGGTAGGTAGTGGTACTTGTGTTTTGGGACCAGCTTACTGATCATGCTCACGTTACAAGACTGACCACCCATACACTACTACATTAGAGATCAAACTGATTTTAGATCTAAGGCCACCTCTGACAACTTATCTATAGATCAACTGTTCTGGCTATACAAGAATATTTAGATTGATGATTAGGTCTGATGTCAGCTTCATATTATAGTAGCAGCCACTTTTCAGACTCATAAAGGTCAGTAGCTTATTAGACACCTGTCATTGGTATAATCTCTATACATTCATCTTTGCTTAAATCACTACAAAAATGATGCTCAATGAGCAGTTGCAGGGATGATTCGGACAGCAATTAAAATCCTGTTTAAATAACCTTCAGTTAAGTGTTACATTCTACTCAGGACTGATGATGATTGAACAGGCCTGAGTTTGATTTGTGAAACGTTTCACAAATCATGCTCAACATTTCATGAACCCAAACTGTGTAGTGAACTCCACTTATGTCTGTGGGGGGAAAATGTTGTTATTGAATTCTGGCCATGTACAGAACTAATAAGCAATCTATTGCAAAAGTAATGGGAAGCCGAGCACTGCCATGAGGAACATACACCAATGCCAACATAAAAAATATTGTAAAAGGGGAGAGGAAATTTTCATGTAGATTCAAGCATGGCAATAAAAAAACACAAGCTCTTCATTACGAATACACCTTCTTTTTGGCCCCAGGTTGCCATCTTGAATTCTATGATATGACAATGTATGATTATTTACATGTGTTACCTATTCTCCTTATTGTATATGACTATTAGGGATAAGCCGAACACCCCCGGGTTCGGTTCGCACCAGAACCTTCGAACGGACCGAAAGTTTGCGCGAATTTTCGAACCCTATTCGTTATAATGGACGCGAACGTTCGAAATGAAAATTGCTAATTACAACGGCCAATATGCATGTTATGTCATAAAACAGGTTTGGGGACCCGGGACCTGCCCCTCGGGACATATATCAATGCAAAAAGAACTTTTAAAAACTAACGTTTTTTCGGGAGCAGTCTTTTTAATGATGCATAAAGTGAAAAAAAAAAGGTGAAATTTTCCTTTAAATATGGTACCTGGGGGGTGTCTAAAGTATGCCTGTGAAGTGGCATGTGTTCCCGTGTTTAGAACTGTCCTTGCACAAAATGACATTTGTAAAGGAAAAAAAGAAGCCATTTAAAACCACTTGCGGCTTTAATGTCATGTCTTGTCCTGGCCGCCATATGGCTGAAAATCCTTGAGAAAAATGGCATGGCTACCCCATCACCCCCCCCCCCCCCCCCCCCCACACCCCAGCCCCTTTGGGCCTTGTATGGATATGCCCCTGCAGAGCTGCCAGAACCTCTGGCCCAGTGTGGCTCCTGTCCCCCAAACACACCAGCGCAAGCACGGCATGGCATCTTTTTGCCTGCGTACTCGCGTAGCCCCCTGTACGCCTACGGAGCACCACTGGTTCCGAGGACAGAGCACTGGAGGAAGAAGAAAAGGAGGGGGTGGAGGAGAGAGGTGTGACCTAACCAGTAGTAGCATTTTGGAGGCGTGGTGGCGGAACAACCTCCAACACTACTGCACCTTGTCCTGCATCCCTCCCAGCTGCCAATAGAGTGACCCAATGGGCCGTGAAAGAAATATAACGTCCCTGTCCATGCCTGCTGGACCATTGCCTTCCACATGCCGGTAGAGAGACGGGGGCCGAGTCTACCAACTGAAAAGGCAGCAGTTGAAGTGCTAGCAATTTAGCCAAGCTAGCATTCAAGCGCTGGGCATGTGGATGGCTGGGAGTATACTTCTTTCGACGGTCCAGCAGCTGGGGCAGGGAAATTTGCCTGCTACAATCGGACGTCGGTGTACTGCAAGTACTTGGTTGTGACACACCTAATTCTACACCTTCAGTCCTCTCAGAGCAGCTTTCAGAGAGGACTGAAGATATAGTGGGGATGGAGATCCCAGCTGATGAGGAGCAAGGAGAGGTCCGCTTTGTTCTTTGGTGTGGGTCTTTTATGTGTGCTTGCCAACGAGCTGCATGGCAGGTCGACATATGTCTGCTCATGCTTGTGGTGCCCAAGCGGCTGATGTTTTGGCCACGCGAGTTACGTTTGAGACAAATATTGCAAATAGCAGTGGTGCGATCTGATGCACTCGTCTCAAAAAAGGCCCACACCAAAGAACTTTTGTGATAACGTGTAGAGGCAGCGCCCTGCACAGGCGGAGCTCTGCGGTGTGGTACAGTTGCTGTGCTGGCCTCTAGCTGGCCTCCAGGGGGCATCCTGCCTCGTTGGACATGTGACGCCGCATCCTCCTCCTCCTCCTCCTCCTCCTCTCTCCCTTCAGGCACCCACGTGGAGTCAGTGACCTCATCATCCCCTCCCTCTTCACCACTAGAGCAAACCTGGCAGTAAGCTGCAGCTGGTGGAACAGTACTGCCAGATTGCTGTCCTTCAGCATCCCCTCTCTCTGCGCGCACACTACTGACTTCCTCAAGCTGGGTATCATCATCCGAGCCTTCGAATCGTTGGGCATCCTCCTGGAGCATGTACCCAGGCGGAGCTCTGCGGTGTGGTACAGTGGCTGTGCTGGCCTCTAGCTGGCCTCCAGGGGGCATCCTGCCTCGTTGGACATGTGACGCCGCATCCTCCTCCTCCTCCTCTCTCCCTTCAGGCACCCACGTGGAGTCAGTGACCTCATCATCCCCTCCCTCTTCACCACTAGAGCAAACCTGGCAGTAAGCTGCAGCTGGTGGAACAGTACTGCCAGATTGCTGTCCTTCAGCATCCCCTCTCTCTGCGCGCACACTACTGACTTCCTCAAGCTGGGTATCATCATCCGAGCCTTCGAATCGTTGGGCATCCTCCTGGAGCATGTACCCAGGCGGAGCTCTGTGGTGTGGTACAGTTGCTGTGCTGGCCTCTAGCTGGCCTCCAGGGGGCATCCTGCCTCGTTGGACATGTGACGCCGCATCCTCCTCGTCCTCCTCCTCCTCCTCCTCCTCCTCCTCCTCCTCCTCCTCTCTCCCTTCAGGCACCCACGTGGAGTCAGTGACCTCATCATCCCCTCCCTCTTCACCACTAGAGCAAACCTGGCAGTAAGCTGCAGCTGGTGGAACAGTACTGCCAGATTGCTGTCCTTCAGCATCCCCTCTCTCTGCGCGCAAACTACTGACTTCCTCAAGCTGGGTATCATCATCCGAGCCTTCGAATCGTTGGGCATCCTCCTGGAGCATGTACCCAACACTGTGCTCAAACAGTTCAGGGGACTCCTCAGGAGGACATGGTGGGTCTAGGGAAGGGGTGGCTGATGATGCCATTGAGTACGCGTTGGCAGCTGCTCTGCCAGTACCCTGAGCCTGGGTGAGAGAGGATGAGGAGGATGAGGAGGGCTTGGTCATCCATTCTACCAAGCCTTCAGCATGATGCGGCTCCACATGTCCAGCTGCCGAAAACAAAGACAAGCGTGTCCCATAGCCACGTGCTGATGACGATGCACGACCACGTCCACGGCCAGCACTGTTGTCTCTAGAAACAGAGCCTGCCTGCCCTGTGTTCTTGCCTCTGCACGCTCTGCCTCTCCTTGGCGGTCTTCCAGCCATTGTAGTCAGTAGTGTATATAGTATAAAAAATAGAGCTACTATGTGTGCTCACAACACACTGTAGGTCCTATGGGTGCTGACACTAACACACTATAGGTACTATGTGTGCTGCTGACAAGAAAATATAGGAGCTCTGTTTGCTGCCACTAACACACTAGAAGTTCTATGGGGCTGCTAAGAAGAAAATATAGGAGCTCTGTGTGATGCCACTAACACACTAGAAGTCCTATGGGTGCTTCTGGGAAGAAAATATAGGACTCTGTGTGATGCCACTAAACACTAGAAGTCCTATGGGTGCTTCTGGGAAGAAAATATAGGAGCTCTGTGTGATGCCACTAAACACTAGAAGTCCTATGGGTGCTGCTGAGAAGAAAATATAGGAGCTCTGTGTGATGCCACTAACACACTAGAAGTCCTATGGGTGCTTCTGGGAAGAAAATATAGGAGCTCTGTGTGATGCCACTAACACATTAGATGTCCTATGGGAGCTTATGGGAAGAAAATATAGGAGCTCGGTGTGATGCCACTAACACACTAGAAGTCCTATGGGTGCTTCTGGGAAGAAAATATAGGAGCTCTGTGTGATGCCACTAACACACTATAAGTCCTATGGGTGCTGCTGAGAAGAAAATATAGGAGCTCTGTGTGATGCTACTAACACACTAGAAGTCCTATGGGTGCTTCTGGGAAGAAAATATAGGAGCTCTGTGTGATGCCACTAACACACTAGAAGTCCTATGGGTGCTTCTGGGAAGAAAATATAGGAGCTCTGTGTGATGCCACTAACACACTAGAAGTCCTATGGGTGCTTCTGGGAAGAATATATAAGAGCTCTGTGTGATGCCACTAACACACTAGAAGTCCTATGGGTGCTTCTGGGAAGAAAATATAGGAGCTCTGTGTGATGCCACTAACACACTAGAAGTCCTATGGGTGCTGCTGAGAAGAAAATATAGGAGCTCTGTGTGATGCCACTAACACACTAGAAGTCCTATGGGTGCTTCTGGGAAGAAAATATAGGAGCTCTGTGAGATGCCACTAACACACTAGAAGTCCTATGGGTGCTTCTGGGAAAAATATAGGAGCTCTGTGTGATGCCACTAACACACTAGAAGTCCTATGGGTGCTTCTGGGAAGAAAATATAGGAGCTCTGTGTGATGCCACTAACACACTAGAAGTCCTATGGGTGCTGCTGAGAAGAAAATATAGGAGCTCTGTGTGATGCCACTAACACACTAGAAGTCGTATGGGTGCTTCTGGGAAGAAAATATAGGAGCTCTGTGTGATGCCACTAACACACTAGAAGTCCTATGGGTGCTTCTGGGTAGAAAATATAGGAGCTCTGTTTGCTGCCACTAACACACTAGAAGTCCTATGGGTGCTGTTGGGGTGCAATGCTGTGCTAACAGCACTGCGGTTGGTACTACTGCAATACTGTACTAACAGTAAGCACGCACCAGACTAATCCCCAGCAGCAGCTAATAACACACTAACTGTGCAATCAGCAGCACTGAACGATCAATGACTTAGGTAGCAATGGTTTAGCAAAGAAATAGCCAATGGTTTAGCAAAGAAGAGCAAATCTTTCTGTAGCAATGAATCAAGCAAAGACAGAATCAGCAGACTGATCTCTCCTAAAGCCGGAACTCATGTGACCGGCGCCGACGGCGTGGCGGCCTTTTAAATGGTGGGGCGTGTACTAAAGCCCCTGAGCTTTAATTGACTACAGGCGTCCTGCCTGTAGCCAATTATTGCTCTCCGAGTTTCCGGCGCTGTGATTGGCCAAGCATGCGGGGTCACAGTGCATGCTTGGCCAATCATCAGCCAGCAATGCACTGCGCCGGCCGCAATGCATTGCGGGGCCGCTCGCATCAGCATGATGCGGCTCCACATGTCCAGCTGCCGAAAACAAAGACAAGCGTGTCCCATGGCCACGTGCTGATGACGATGCACGACCACGTCCACGGCCAGCACTGTTGTCTCTAGAAACAGAGCCTGCCTGCCCTGTGTTCTTGCCTCTGCATGCTCTGCCTCTCCTTGGCGGTCTTCCAGCCATTGTAGTCGGTAGTGTATATAGTATAAAAAATAGAGCTCCTATGTGTGCTCACAACACACTGTAGGTCCTATGGGTGCTGACACTAACACACTATAGGTACTATGTGTGCTGCTGACAAGAAAATATAGGAGCTCTGTTTGCTGCCACTAACACACTAGAAGTTCTATGGGGCTGCTAAGAAGAAAATATAGGAGCTCTGTGTGATGCCACTAACACACTAGAAGTCCTATGGGTGCTGCTGAGAAGAAAATATAGGAGCTCTGTGTGATGCCACTAACACACTAGAAGTCCTATGGGTGCTTCTGGGAAGAAAATATAGGAGCTCGGTGTGATGCCACTAACACACTAGAAGTCCTATGGGTGCTTCTGGGAAGAAAATATAGGAGCTCTGTGTGATGCCACTAACACACTATAAGTCCTATGGGTGCTGCTGAGAAGAAAATATAGGAGCTCTGTGTGATGCTACTAACACACTAGAAGTCCTATGGGTGCTTCTGGGAAGAAAATATAGGAGCTCTGTGTGATGCCACTAACACACTAGAAGTCCTATGGGTGCTTCTGGGAAGAAAATATAGGAGCTCTGTGTGATGCCACTAACACACTAGAAGTCCTATGGGTGCTTCTGGGAAGAAAATATAAGAGCTCTGTGTGATGCCACTAACACACTAGAAGTCCTATGGGTGCTTCTGGGAAGAAAATATAGGAGCTCTGTGTGATGCCACTAACACACTAGAAGTCCTATGGGTGCTGCTGAGAAGAAAATATAGGAGCTCTGTGTGATGCCACTAACACACTAGAAGTCCTATGGGTGCTTCTGGGAAGAAAATATAGGAGCTCTGTGAGATGCCACTAACACACTAGAAGTCCTATGGGTGCTTCTGGGAAGAAAATATAGGAGCTCTGTGTGATGCCACTAACGCACTAGAAGTCCTATGGGTGCTTCTGGGAAGAAAATATAGGAGCTCTGTGTGATGCCACTAACACACTAGAAGTCATATGGGTGCTGCTGAGAAGAAAATATAGGAGCTCTGTGTGATGCCACTAACACACTAGAAGTCGTATGGGTACTTCTGGGAAGAAAATATAGGAGCTCTGTGTGATGCCACTAACACACTAGAAGTCCTATGGGTGCTTCTGGGTAGAAAATATAGGAGCTCTGTTTGCTGCCACTAACACACTAGAAGTCCTATGGGTGCTGTTGGGGTGCAATGCTGTGCTAACAGCACTGCGGTTGGTACTACTGCAATACTGTACTAACAGTAAGCACGCACCAGACTAATCCCCAGCAGCAGCTAATAACACACTAACTGTGCAATCAGCAGCACTGAACGATCAATGACTTAGGTAGCAATGGTTTAGCAAAGAAATAGCCAATGGTTTAGCAAAGAAGAGCAAATCTTTCTGTAGCAATGAATCAAGCAAAGACAGAATCAGCAGACTGATCTCTCCTAAAGCCGGAACTCATGTGACCGGCGCCGACGGCGTGGCAGCCTTTTAAATGGTGGGGCGTGTACTAAAGCCCCTGAGCTTTAATTGACTACAGGCGTCCTGCCTGTAGCCAATTATTGCTCTCCGAGTTTCCGGCGCTGTGATTGGCCAAGCATGCGGGGTCACAGTGCATGCTTGGCCAATCATCAGCCAGCAATGCACTGCGCCGGCCGCAATTCATTGCGGGGCCGCTCGCATCACACGAATGTGATGCGAACGGCCCAAATAGTTCTGGGCTCACCGAGCGAGCGAACGCCCGGTGCTCGATGCGAACGTGGGTTTGAATCGAGCACCGGGCCCATCCCTAATGACTATGTACTTTGATATATACGTCATGTTGACCCTCTTTGTAAACTTGAAAAACTTTGAGAAAATTCTACTGTAATAAAATTTTTGGAAAACAAAAAAAAACACAAATTCTATTATTTAAAGGCTTAGATCATGTCTTAACCACTTGCCGACCAGCCGCCGCAGTTATACCGGTACGACGCGCCATGTAATAGATACAGTGGGTGCAGCGCTACAGCCTATGCGCGTGGCCGGTGGCCGCGATGTCCAATCTCTTTGTACTCCCAGTCAGCACACTCCCCCCAGAGTTAGAAACACCCCCCTACGACACACTTAACCCTTTGATCGCCCCCTAGTGTTAACCCCTTCCCTGCCAGTGTCATTTATACAGAAATGAGTGCATTAGTATAGCACTGATCGCTGTATAAATGTCACTGGTCCCAAAATGTTTTAATGTTACATTACAATATAACCCTTACTATGAATGCAGCCATACTGAGTAACTGTCTGCATCGTTAAGGTACAATGTTGAGCTCTCCAATTAAATTAGTATTTCATACAGATTTCTGTTATGTAGCTAAGAGTTTAAATGAAAAAAAAAAAGTAATTCAGATAATCAGATTATGATTTTAAAAAGCAAGAACAAGCATTGTCTCCCTGTGCTCTAAAAATTGTAATCATGTCTCATATGAGAGCAATATGTTACCAATGTTTTATAATTTTTGTTAAATCGCGATTCAATGTGTTATATAAATACAACTTAGGGATGTGATCATAGGTTACAAAATGAGATAAAGAAAATATCATCCTGAAATGAGCTCTAACCACCCATTAACCAGGTTTTAATCTATCTATCTATCTATCTATCTATCTATCTATCTATCTATCTATCTATCTATCTATCTCGCTAGCTATCGCTACCTAATCTATTTGAAGGACAATGCCCAATACGATGCAAAATGTATACATTGGTTTAAGTGATATCTAGAATTCTGAATTCCTTATTAGCTTCTATAGCCCTTCTATAGCCCTCTATAACCCCAGTGCCAAGCCATACCCACCAAAAATGTCAGCCTCTCTTTAGTCTTCAAAAAAGTTCTAGATCAAACAAAACAATTCTCAGCTTCCCTGCACATCAATGTCTTCCTGGTCATGAGTAACTCAGCAATCAAATTGTTTTTCTTCCTTGCTTGGTGTTTTCCGGCTGAAAAAACAAAGCTTGGATTTTGAGAATTGAACCCATGAGTGCTCAGCCATATCTTCTGCTTTTGTGACATTAATATCTCCTATGGTTTTGATTGCACCTAATGGATTCAGAAAGACTCGGCTTTAATTTGCTGGATTGAATGGTTGCCAAGGGCAGTATCAGAATGTGCCTTCTTTTCTTCATTCTGTTGTTTTACTGAACTCCCAGTTCCACCCAGAGCCAAGTGATGGTGTCACACTTCCCCAGTGGATTTTCTTTAATGCAGAACAAACAAATAACCCAGGAATAATCGGTCGGAAGATTGCATCTTTGTTATTGCCTTAAAGAAAGTGGGACAGACATAAAATTGTACGAAGAAACCTCAAAATGGCAGTGTCCATGAGATTAAAAAAAAGCAGGACTCTCTTATATATTATATGTTAAACCATGGGTAAACCTAATAATGAACCTTTCTTATCTGGTCACCTTTGGTCTGTTAAATGTACAATTAACAGCATTTTTTTATTTATGTATAACTGCAAAAGATACCTATTGATCCTGCCAGAAACCTTGTGAGCTGATAACTTCCTGTGCTCTCTGACTGTGCTAATTCTCATCAGTTACACTATTCTCAGATTTCTCTGTAGACTACATAACCACATTCCTCTATGTTATGGAAAATAGAAGAGTAGTCTTGGCCTGTATCTGTTGTTCTGATACAGTACGTTGCATGAGTATTGTCGTCCCAGGACTGGATGTATGTCATTGGCAGAATCAGCATTAAGAAGTAAAAGGGAAAAAAGCTTAAAAAAATGCAGCCATCAGCTGCAATATCTTACTTTTTTTTTGGGGGGGGGGGGGGTAAATACACTTTAAATTGATTATCTAAGAATGAAAATAAGGGTTGTCCCATTGCTGATGTTTTATTTTGACAATATTAGTTGCATGTCTGCTATGCAGATGCTTTGGGTTCAGGCTCAGTTCACACTGCTGCGACATAGGATCCGACTTGTCAGACCCCACGTCGCATTAACGCCTTCTTAACTGATGTTACACAAGTTGGTCTGACTTTAAAAAAGGTTCCTGTGCTATTTTGGTCTGACTTGGGTGCCGATTTCAGCCCTTGTACAGGCTCATAAATGGCATCCAATTTGGATCAAGTCGGAAGGAAGTCACAGGGCAAAGTCATACAACTTTTGCCGTTGCAGAAGTGTGAACCGAGTCTTAATGCTTAAAGTGATTGTAAAGGATTTTTTTTATTTTATTTTTAAATAACAAACATGTCATACTTACCTCCACTGCGCAGCTCGTTTTGCATAGATTGGCTCCGAACATCCTCTTGTGGGGTCTCTTGGTGGCTCTCCTTCCCGCATCAGATAACCCCCTAGGAGAAGCTCTCTCCTGATGGGATTACCTTGCGGGCGCACTCCCGAGTCCAGCATTTGCATCCACAGACACAAACTTTTTTGCGTCCACCGAACTCGGCCCTGCCCCCTGGCGCTCGCATCATTGGATTTGATTGACAGTAGTGGGAGCTAATGGCTGCACTGCAATCAATCTATCCAATCAAGAGCCGGGACCCCATGGAGAGAGGGGCAGCGTGTCCCCGCGGAGGAGATGAAGGGGCTCAGGTAAGTAAAACAGGTGGGCTGGGGTGGCCAGTGACTGCCAGGTGTTTTTTCACCTAATGCATAGGATGCATTAAGGTGAAAAAACACGAGGGTTTACAACCACTTTAATGAGTCATTGACCTGATACAAGCATAGAGAGGTATTCTGACACATGGTTGCATTCCTAAACCAAGAAACAGCTATGCATCTAGCATGTTCAGAAGAGGACCAGTAATGGCAGCCACCGTAATTCTCTTATGGCAGATACACGTTAAGAATCCTATCAGCAATACTAATGTTTAGGAGGAGCACATAAATTGCTTGTGCAAACATGTTTACAAAGGGCTTTTTTATGTTTTAAAGTTAAACTTTTACCTTGAGTAAGAGAGTGTGCATGCTCATGAAACATTGGTGTTGTTTGATAGGATTCTAAATGAAAAGAGTCTTCTACTGCCTCAGCATAATAATGTCTTCACATTGGTTGATGCGGTGCCACTGCAGATGCTGTATATGAAATATCAGTTGTGTCCATAGAAAGTCTTTGTGTTGGGTGGCTTGATGTGTTGCTATCCAAGTAGTCCTCCACAGTAAGTTTAACCTAACCAGCAACCACACAAGAATAATATTTTCAATTGATTTTCCGAACTAAACTCCAGGCACACTGACATACATACCGAGGTAAAATGTACATATTGAAATATTTTTATCTGTGAAGGGATTTCTAATAATGCATAGACAGTTTTGATATCTGGACATACCTGCCAGACAACAAAGCCAGATCCCCAACTTCCACTGCTCAGACAGCACAGCCTTGTCAAGTAGGCTGGGTGATACCAGTAGGCTGCTGACTGGACAATGAAGCAGCAACATACTGATAAAATCGAACCCCAGCTCACACTGCTCTCTCTCTCTTCCTGTTAACATGTTCCCTGGTAAACACATGTATGTGCAACACATCCTCATAGAGTCCTATTGCTGATCTGATTTATTTTACCAGCCAAAAAAAAAAAAAAAAATATATATATATATATATATATATATATATATATATAGACAGGTGGCCAGCTGCATGGACCTATACAGATCTTCACGTATCTCTAAGCAGATCCCTGACTGTACATTTGTTTCTGCACGGACCACCTAAACATCCCATGCATATAAGATGGACAGGTGAACGAATAGGTACTCCCATGTGAATGAGGCCATATGTGTAGCCAGTTTAAAATGAACGTGTGAGAACAAAAAACATGGGAACTGCTATTGCAAGCTTTGTATTGGCAAGCTACTATTGTTTTTAATACTTTGAGTTACTGATCTTGAACCTCCTGATTTGCATGCTTTTTCCAGATCAGTACTAAGATTATTCAGTCAGCATGAGAGCCCATCAATTAGCATTTTCAAAAGGACACTGGATGTGCTACACATGTCCAAAAAAAAAAAAGAAGCATCAACACATTCAGTCCTTTTGCATGTTTGCCACATCACCCCCTCCAAATTGCCAGCAATTCTCAGTCTGAAAACAAAGCAAGAATTTGCAGTGTATATACACCATCCCTAGCAGCTGCTGCTGTCAAAAAAAGAATCACTGGACTCAGTGTTTATCAACACAGTTCAGAATGGAAATAGAGAGATACAAAGTAACATTGTTACTTTTCTATCTGCTATGTTTTTCACATCTGCAGATCAAAGGAATGAAATTTGATCTGCTCATGATGTCAGTTAAAGCAACCTGACAAGTAAAACATAAAAAAATAAAAATAATGATAAAATGTATGTTTTTTTTAAAACCTTATTAACCCTATTTGGTCCTAATTAACTCCCTTATCCCCTTTTCCTTTCAACTATTATTTTCCGACTTTTTAATTTTGATTTTATTGTCCACTTCTTTTTTGGTTTTGTTCTTTTTTTGTTCACATTTAGTCATTTTTAGTGTCATCAAATAGGACACATTATTAAATAAAATGTATACTTTTATTCTACATTAATTCTATTTTTTCAAACGCTAATCCTTTTTTTTATATTAGATTACATATAAAAATATTTTTGCAAGGTCTTGCTTGTCCTTAAAAACTTTATATGTATTACTATGTTATCTTGAGTAATAACCCAGTCATTGCATAAAAAAAGAGGTCCATAGCAGACAAGTAAAAACTTTGGTCTGTAAGGGGTGTACGGGTGTGAGGGGGGAAGTAGTGAAAGGTGTGGCATTTACAAAGTGACTAGCTCAATTTGTTACTTGCATGGATGCAAGGAACAATCTCATTAGTCTATACAGGTTAAAGTAGTAAAAATAAAGGTTGACTATACATAAACATAAATAAATATACATAAAAATTCCTGAAAAAAAAATATTATTCTCTAGGACCAAATGGGTCATGCCAGTGGATAATCTAACATACTATGCGTGATGTCATTATCTAATTGCAGGTTAGTTTTCAGTCTGATGCTGAATAGCATCTGCACTGTGTTTTGAGAATTTACATTTTGTTTAGGTAAACCATACCAGTGTCTTTTTCACATTTTCTCTCTTTTGGTTTATGAAATATACCATGGAAATGTTTTGTTATACCTGTCCATAAGTAAAAAAAAAATATCTGTGTGTACCTGCAAGAAATATAGTGAGCTGATACCTTCCTCTGCTGCACTTGTTATCAGTTGGCATTGTTCACAGTTTTCTCTGTGGACTACCAAACACTTTCATATATGTTATAAATATGAGGAGAGGGGTGTTCTACACTCCCAAAACACTTTTTGTCCTAGGCAGACAATTCTGCACCTCCAAAGATACAGTGCAGTCATAGGCATGTTCAGGGAGTGTTCCGGGTGTGTTTGGGCCAACTTAATCATGGGTGCCCATAACCATATGACTCTGTGTGCAAGTGCTCTTTCAGCACCCCCAAATTCACAGTCCATGTTTGAATGTCTAAACATTTTTTTTTTAATCACTTGTCCAAAACAATCAGTGTGGTATACGTAAGGAAGGGGACTATTTGTGGAGGGATACAGTGGTTCAGAGCCACAGAAGCCGGTAGTGTTTTCATATTTCTGGCTGCAGGAGTCAGGGTTGCCACCTCATTCAGCAGATTAATATCCTATTGTGTTTACATAAGAAGCAGAGCAGTGGCAGAATTGTGTTTGGGAGCGAGAGAATGAGGATGGAAGAAGCTGCCAAGGGAGGTTTTGTAGATCAAGTGAGGTCAGTGATCAGACTGATATAAACCAGATAGTACATTTGACCTGAAACTGGTCTGCTCTGTGATTGAGCACCTGATCTTTCTGTATGGTTAACAGAGACTGGGATCCATGTAGGAGCAGCATGCTGCTTTGAGCACACTATACAGTTCTTTGGATTTTTTGCTTGCACAGCTATCTACAAGAGAGGGCTTTCTATGCTTCCCAGTTAATAGTTAAAAACACTTTGGGGTTTATTTATAAAAAAAAATTGCAATCACAGTGACAAACAATCACAGTGAGAAAGATTTTCACAATCTCAAGGGAGGCCCACAATGAAAAAATTCCATATTTATTAAATACCTTAATCAGGAATAAAAACTCCATTATGGCTGTTGGATGGTGTTGACAATCATAGGAACCAGCCACACAGAATATGGCAATGTTTTTGTTGTGGCTATGCAAATATATCATATTTGTACAGTGATTTTTTTTTTTTAATTGATAGACCCATTAGCAGCCCATAGATGAGTCAGTTCATTTTAATGTGGATGGCAGAATCCTTCCGCTGAGCTATTGTATTCTGACAGTGGAATGACTCCTTCCTTCAGAACACACTGATCAGCGCTGCAGTCTACAGCATGTAGTGACAATCAAGCAAGGAAAATCCAACAGGGTGGTTGTACAGACGTTGGTTAGTAAATTGACTTCTGTAAAGCCAGGGTGCCCATACATGGATTGAACGTCAGCCGCTCCTTGCTGAACCAGCTGAATTTCAATCCATGTATGGCTGAGTTTAGTTATTGTGAGAGCTCCATTATTATACATGTCCCAGGCTAGGAGAAATGTATAATGCCGCTTACACACGATTGGACATTCCGACAACAAAATCAGATGTTTTTTTTCCGACAGATGTTGGCTCAAACTTGTCTTGCACATACACGTCACACAAAGTTGGTCGGAAATTGCGAACGTCAAGAACGCGGTGGCGTACAACATGTAAGATGAGCCGAGAAAAATGAAGTTAAATAGCCAGTGCTGCTCTTCTGCTTGATTCTGAACATGCGTGTCACTTGTGTGTCAGAATTGTCTACACATGATCGGAATTTACGCGAACGGATTTTGTTGTCTGAAAATTTGAGAACCAGATCTCAAATTTTGTGCAATGTAAATTCCAATGGAAACTGTCCAATGGAGCCTACACATGGTCGGAATTTCCGGCAACAAGCTCCGATCGCACATTTGCCGTCGGTTGCATTAGTTTCTGTACAAAAAAAAAGCAGGAAAATCGAAATTTCTACAGGAGAGCATTTTTTTCATTCTAAAATGTTGTCTGAAAGCTTAAAGTAGAATTAAAGGCAAAACTTTTTTTTTCAATTTGGATAGAGTAAAGGTGGATTATGACCCCTGTCATATTTTTTTTCTCCATCTCTGTCCCATTGTGGAGATTTCCCTTTACTTTCAGTCCCATAGCCAAATAAGAAGTGAGGGAAAATCCATGCAAATTAAGGGAATGCCTTGGAGACCTCAAGGTCACCAGAACTAGTGTCCCCATTGGAAGATCTCCCCTCTTTTCTTGGGATAATCCAAAATTTGGGATTTTCTTAAACTTTAACTTTCAATGATAGTGGTAAAACAGGACAAATAGAGAGGGAGAATCTCATTAATGGGGCACAGACAGCAATAAAAACAGACAGGGGGTCTAACCCCTCTCCACTCTATCCAAATCTATAAAAAAAAGTTTTGCCTTTAGTTATAATTTATGTTTAGTTTTCTTTTTGTTTTTTTAAATCAGCACCAGGAACAGTACTTACACTGAATTGAGAAGTGTTCCTTGTGCTGGCTGATATGTTAATTGAAATCTTCCTTCCTCTGCACCCATACCCATACACACAAGTGTGTTTGAGTTTTGCGGTGCACACCCTAATGCAATAGGCTGCTCACATCGATAAGTGCAGTGAATGAACATTGTCTCTAGGTAAAAATAAAGGGATACAATCAGTGGCGGCATGTCCATAGGGGGCGCCCGGGCCCCGCCCCCCCCCCCTATGCAGTCAAAAAAAATGTTAAAAAAAATATTTAAACATGTCCCTTTAAAAAATATTTTTTTTTCTTTTAAATGTTCTTATGTGCACTGTATCATGGCGCCGGGCGCAGTGCAATATGGGGAGCGCCACGTCAATGCAATCACAAGATTGCAGACGAGGCGCTTCATTTGGCCCAAAAAAAACACTCTGTGGCGCAGCCGATTGCGCCACAGCTTCCGGCACGATGGACTGGCCGGGCGAGTGCATAAAATTGCACTTTGAGTGAACATGGGTGGCGCTTCCGACGTCACTCAAGGAAGTGACGCTGCCACTCTGCTGCGCAGTGTATCGTGTATTTAATCGTCTTTTTTTCAGATGCAGAACCCCCCCCTTAACAAAGGGTCAGCGGCAACCCCCCTTATTTTCAGATGTAAGGGCCCCCCCTCAACAAGTGTCAGCGGCACCCCCCGCAAGTTTATGAATATGTTAATTATGGATGTCGGCGGCGGCACCTCAACACAACAAGTGTATATATATGTTAATTTCGGAGGTCATTTAAATAAAAATGTAATCATTATCTGGTATTTTCTTTCATCAGAATAAGAGGCCATTCAACATGGAGTTCAGCTTTTTAAACCCTTTTGTCACCAGGGCCATTATATATATTATTATTATTATTATTATTATTATTATTATTATTATTATTATTATAATAATATATATATATATATATTAGCCTACTATTATAATAATAGTAATTATTATAATAATAATATATATATATATTATTATTATTATTATAATAGTAGGTTAATATATATATATATATTTGATGCAGCTTGAAGCACAGAACAGTGCTCATATAGTGACATGTGACTTTTTTCTTATTTTCGGATGTTGGCGGCACCACCCCCAACAACTTTATTTCTTATTTTCGGAGGTTGGCGGCCCCCCTCCCGCTTAACAACAGGTGTCCACATAATCGGTCCATAGGGGGCGGCAGCACAACCGACCCCCCCCCCCCCCCCGCGCTTATCGACCTGTTTTCACATTATCGTTGGTCGGTGGCAGCACCCCCCCCGCTTAATAACTTGTTTTCACATTTTCAGTCACCATCGGCAGCCCCAACACCCCCCACTTAACAACTTGTTTACATTTTTCGGTGGTGGGCGGCAGGACACCCCCCCCGCTTAAACTTTTGTGGTGGTCGGCGGCAGCACCCCAACCCCCCCCCCCCCCGTCTTATCAACTTTAAAATTTTTGGGGGTTGGCAGCAGAACCCACAGGCCCCCCCTTATCAACTTTATTAAACGTTTGGTGGTCGGCGGCAGCAACCCCCCCGCCCCCAGTTATCAACTTTATGAGTGATTTACAGGTTGCAGATATTTGCGATTTACAGAATGCAGATATGTGCGATTTACAGAATGCAGATATGTGCAATTTACAGGTTGCAGAATGTAGATATGTGCGATTTACAGGTTGCAGAATGCAGATATGTGCGATATGCAGAATGCAGATATGTGCAATATGCAGAATGCAGATATGTGCAATTTACAGGTTGCAGAATGCAGATATGTGCAATTTACAGGTTGTAGAATGCAGATATGTGTGATTTACAGGTTGCAGATATGTGAGATTTAGAGGTTGCAGAATGCACATATGTGTGATTTACAGGTTGCAGAAAAGGTGCCTGATGTGGTTATACACAAGATAGGCATGATTCATCTGCTTTAGTAGAGCCCTGTGTATAATGTGCAGCCTGGTATATGATGTGCAGAGCCTGGCACATGATGTGCAGAGCCCTGTGTATAATGTGCAACCTGGTATATGATGTGCAGAGCCCTGTGTATAATGTGCAGCCTGGTATATGATGTGCAGAGCCCTGTGTATAATGTACAGCCTGGTATATGATGTGCAGAGCCCGGTGTATAATGTGCAGCCTAATATATGATGTGCAGAGCCCGGTGTATAATGTGCAGCCTAATATATGATGTGCAGAGCCCGGTGTATAATGTGCAGCCTGGTATATGATGTGCAGAGCCCTGTGTATAATGTGCAGCCTGCTATTAGATGTGCAGAGCCCTGTGTATAATGTGCAGCCTGCTATTAGATGTGCAGAGCCCGGTGTATAATGTGCAGCCTGTATATGATGTGCAGAGCCCTGTGTATAATGTGCAGCCTGGTATATGATGTGCAGAGCCCTGTGTATAATTTTCAGCCTGGTATATGATGTACAGAGCCCGGTGTATAATGTGCAGCCTGATGTAGGATGTGGATTCTATAAGGGGTGTGGCTTATGAGAAGTGGGATGGGCCAATCATGGAGGGGCGGGGTCTTGCGCCCCCCATCCTAAAACTTCACCAGCCGCCACTGGATACAATCCTGTAAAAAGGGAAACTAATGCAACTACCACATCTAAGGACTGGTAAATTGCAATATATATTTTTTTTTTACTCTTGGATTTAAATATACTTAAACAATTTAGTTATAAAATATTGGAATATTGAAATATTAACTGGATATAATAACTGGATATTGATAAAAAAAACAACAACAAAAAACACCTATTTATGATCCCACATGCACCTGCTGCCTGGTTTTCAAAAAAATATATTTATTGTAAAATCACAATATTTATCTATAGAAAATATCTAATTTTATGTATTCATTTTGTAAACTTTTAAAACAACATAAATGATTTATCTAGATGACACTGTGAAAGCGACTGAATAGTAGAATTTGTAATTACTTATTCTATCATTTTTTTTTTTTTTTTTGCACAACAGCAGACAAGAAACATATTTTCCTTTTTAAAACAATGCTGCCAGGTCCATCACCTCCCTCACATTTACATAATGGAGCCACTGACATAACGCTGGAAATGTGTATTCATCCACTCTCTAGCACTAATACAAAAATACCCATTCTATTTCAGCTTGTGCACCACATTTACATACAACTTGAAGAGGTGGGCCCCACTGCATATTAAAACATTTACTTGAAAAACCTTGATTAATATTATTGTTGTGCATGTAAATTAAATGGTGCTAATTAGATAAAGTCTGCTTGGCTTCATGCAAAGCAAATTACCCTGAGTGTTCAGAAAGACAAGTCATGGTAACAAAATGTATGATGATAGGTTTCCATCGGCAACATTCTATCCACATCTATGTGTATGTTTTTTGTGCATTGATACACAGTGGGTTAACGCAGCCCATTAATTTTGAATGGGTTCTAAGGGAGCTTTTAAACATGAAAAAAAGCACCTGCACTATTTTTGAGCAATGCAGCATAATACAGCGCAATTTTGCATTTATAGCTTGCTTATACTGTAGATATGTGTTGTGGTACCTATCAGGATTCATTGGAACCTCAGTCCACATAAGCCACATGCTGTGGTGTGTGCATAAGTATAGATCAAGAAGTGGCTGAAAAATGTGTTTCTTATGTTACTATTCAGAGTTTTACTCCACTATATGAGACACAATTTGTTTTTTTTTTATCTTGTAATATTTAAAAAAATGATTATGAAATATATATGTCTACTTTTGTTATTACATTATTTTTTACCATTTACTGTGGAAGCCCTGATTTATGTCCAGACTACGTATGTTCAACATGCACAATCATATTCTTTCTAATTGTACCTGTTCACACTTCTTTTCTTTTTTTTTTTTGTAGCATATTTAGACATTTTTGGCCCCATAGACTTCAATGGAAATTTCTGTAAACATGTAATATGTGTGCTGAAAGAAAGAAGTCATCTCGTCCTCAAAAACTGCTCTGCTCCACATGCCCAGCCCAGAAAACAAATGCCCAAAGCTTACACAAGTGCAGTAAAACACCTGAAAAATGGCAGAAAAAAAATGCTTCAAAATCACCTAGAATATTCTTTGCTCAGGTGGGAATGCAGGCTAAGGGCTTATATAATGAAACATTGCTTCAGCATTATCAAGCTGTACAGAGGAAAATAACTCATGTTTCCTAATCTGAATTTAGGTTGCTTAGGGCTTCAATACGTAATATTCCTAATCATGTGATGGTAAACTTTCTATACAAGTCATCTTGTTAAAAATCAAACATCTGCATATATGTTGTACATGTATGTGTTTTGTGTCAAATGTTTGATTAGTTGCAATTCCTTCAGTTGTACACATGAGACCTTAGGTAATATATATAGAGAACAGTTTTCCAAGCTAGTGCCTGGGAATCAATTACAATACATAATAATCCCTATGCCCAAGTGTATTTTCCCCTAGGACCAAAAGGGGGATTGGTCTGTACTGGAAAGGGAGCATTTGAAGACTGAATTTTAAGTCACTGATGCATATCTTGTTTGCAAGTGGCAGTCCATAATGATTGTGGTGCTTTCAATTAAGAATGTGTAGCAGCAAATGCAGGTATAGGTGCATTAATAATGTCTAACACTAACTCAAAGCCGGCCTGCAGTTAGCACACCTTGAGCACCCCTTCAAAAAAGGACATTACAGGTTCTTTATGGCCCAATCACACATGTATCAAAATGCGTGTTCAGATGCGTACACTGTACAGCATATAGTTGTGTAAGCACCTATATGTGCAGTCTAGAAAACTATGGGCCCATTCGCACAGCTACAGATGGCAGCTTAATGCTGTGCTGCGCTCAGATGCTGCTGTACAAATGTAACAGTCTGTAGTACCTTTTAAATATGTACATTGTACAGCGTGCATGGACTCTGTTGACCGCTGTTCAGGGCTTATATGTAACTGCACTTGGGTTGATTTACTAAAACTTGAGAGTGCAAAATCTGGTGCAGCTGTGCATGGTAGCCAATCAGCCTCTAATGCCGCGTACACACGACCGGACTTTTTGACAGCAAAAGTCAGACGGAACGAATCCACTGGACAATTCGATCATGTGTGTGCTTCATCGGACCTTTACTGTCGAAAAATCAGATGATAGAAATAGAACATGTTTCAAGTTTTTCCGCTAAAACCAGTTCCTATCGAGAAGTCCGTTAGTCTGTATGCTAGTCCGATGGATGAAAACCGACTCTAGGGCAGCTATTGGCTACTGGCTGTGAACTTCCTTATTCTAGTCCGGTTGTACGTCATCACGTTTGAATCCGTCGGACTTTGGTGTGAGTGTGTGTGTCCAAGTCCGTTCGTTCGGAAAGTCCATTGGAAGTCCGCCGAAAGTCTGTCGGTAAAAACGTCGGACCTAGTCTGACGGAAAGTCCAGTCGTTTGTGCATTACTTCAGCTTGTTCAATTATAGTGGTTGTAAACTTCAGACATTAAATCTGAACAAAGCACATATTTCTATAGTGATTACTTGCCTATTTCTCTCTTCTGTCTAGTTCCTCTGTTATCAGCATGAATTGCTTCTGACAAGTTTTTCTGACACCAATAGAAAAAAAGGTGATAGGGGAGGGAGCTCTAGCTGATTGACAGCCTCAGCTCTGTTCCCTTGTGCTGGGAGTGGGGTTGTATCCCTTCCCTCCAAACAGGTCTCAGAGCTCTTGTACAGTGTATAACTGCAGCTCCCCACCCCCTGCTTTGTGAGTCTATGAAAAATCGTTTTTATCTCTGGGATTTACACAGATGTACAGGAAAAATGGCTGCAAATAAACAGATGCAACCTATGTAGGGGGATTTGGTTAACCTCTGTGTATCACCCAAGGCCAGTCATGTGACTGGGTATAGGTAAGGGTTTACAACCACTTTAAGCTTTGACAAAAAACCTGGAAGCTGATTGGTTTCTTTGCATAGCTGAACCAGATTTTGCACTTTTAAGTTTTAGTAAATCAACCCCAATGTGTAGCTAGCTGCACTGCCACCACTTACTATACACTATTAAAATTTACATTTTGGCCCTGAATGAATGGTGCATGCACAGAATGACCTCACCCAGCCAATTCTGAATGACTGAAGGCTGAGATCATTCTGCATTACATGCCGTTGCCACGTTGATGAATCATTCAGGACCAAAATGTAAACATCAATAGTGTGTAATCAGCAGTGGTGCCGGGTAAACATTGTAGATACAGGTGCAGCTCCTAAAATTAGAATATTATCAAAACGTTAATTTATTTCAGTAATTCAATTCAAAAAGTGAAACTCATATATTTTATATAGATGTGTTACACACAAAGTGATATATTTCAAGCATTTCTTTCTTTTAATTTTAATCATTATGGCTTACAGCTAGTGAAAACCCAAGATTCAGTATCTCAGAAAATAATAATATTACATAAGACCAATAGAAAAAATGATTTTTAATACAGAAACGTTGGCTTACTGAAAAGTATGTCCATGTACAACATAGTATGCAGTCAGTACTTGGTCAGGCTCCTTTTGCATGAATTACTGCATCAATGCGGCGTGGCATGGAGGCGATCAGCCTGCGGCACTGCTGAGGTGTTATGGAAGCCCAGGTTGCTTTGATAGCGGCCTTCAGCTTGTCTGCATTGTTGGGTCTGGTGGGTCTGGTCACATCTTCTTCTTGACAATACCCCACAGATTCTCTATGGGGTTTAGGTCAGGTGAGCTTGCTGGCCAATCAAGCACAGTGATACCATGATCATTAAACCAGGTATTGGTTCTTTTGGCAGTGTGGGCAGGTGCCAAGTCCTGCTGGAAAATTAAATCAGCATTCCTTTAAAGCTGGTCAGCAGAGGTAAGCATGAATTGCTATAGAATTTCCGGGGAGAGGGCTGCGCTAACTTTAGACTTGATAAAACACCTTGGACCAACACCAGCAGATGACATGGCTCCCCAAATCATCACGGACTGTGGAAAATGTAGCATTTCACTAGGACATCAAGGTCCCAGAGTTTGGATAAAGAGTGGAGAGGCACAGAATCCAAGTTGCATGAGGTCCAGTGTAAAGTTTCCACAGTCAGTGATAATTTGGGGAGCCATGTCATCTGCCGGTGTTGGTCCATTGTGTTTCATCAAGTCCAAAGTCAGCACAGCCCTCTACCAGGAAATTCTAGAGCCCTTCACGCTTCCCTCTGCTGATCAGCTTTATGGAGATGCTGATTTTATTTTCTAGCAGGACTTGGCACCTGCCCACACTGCCAAAATTACCAATACCTGGTTTAATGATCATGGTACCACTTTACTTGATTGGCCAGAAAACTCACCTGACCTAAACCCCATAGAGAATATGTGGGGTATTGTCAAGAGAAAGATGAGTGACACCAGACCCAACAATGCAGACAAGCTGAAGGCTGCTATCAAATCAACCTGGGCTTCCATAAAACCTCAGCAGTGCCACAGGCTGATTGCCTCTATGCCACGCCTCATTGATGCAGTAATTCCTGCAAAAGGAGCCCCGTCCAAGTATTGAGTGCATACTATACTGCAGCCCTCAAAAATTCCACTTGCCTGCTCAGATTTTGCGAGTGGAATTTGAGGGCTGGCAAGGAATATCTGCCTAGGAGCGGGGGGGGGGGCGAGCATCACCGACAGGCGTGGTTGAATGGGAGTCCTTCCCCCAGTGATCGCGGAGGTAAAGATAGAGGAGAGCCGTCCAGATGATCAGAGCACGGGGAACACAGCGATAACAGGTTTCATTTCAATTGCTGTATGTGTCCCACACTCGCTGTCATATACAGCCCGCCCCCTGGCTGGGGACTTTGATAGACAGATCACCCATCCAATCCCAGAGGTGGTGGGGCTGTATGTGACGGCAAGCAGCGGGAACAAACAGGAATTGAAATGAAAGCTGTTATCGCTGTGTGCCCCGCATTCTGATCATCCGGGGCGGCTCTCCTGTTTCTCTCATCTCCTCCCCTGCACAGGCAGACTGCATTGGTGGACACAGTAAGTAAAGTGAAATCTAAGGAATAGAGCTGCAATACAAAGCTATGTGTATCCTTTACTGCCGGGGTCTCCAAACTTTTTAAACAAAGGGCCAGTTTACTGTCCTTCAGACTTTAGGGTGGCAGGATGTTGGTGTTAGTGGGAGAAATAGTACTCCATTGTTGGTGTCAGTGGGAAGAATAGCTTCCCATTATTAGTGTCAGTGGGAAAGAACCGTACCCAGCCATTGGTAGTGGGAGGAATAGTACCCCATCATTGGTGTCAGTAGGCAGAATAGTATCCCATCATTGGTGTCAGTAGGAAGAGGTGTGCCCCATAGCTGGTATCAGTGGGAGGAATAGTCTCTTGTATCAGTGAAAGGAACAGTGCACCAAGGGCCAGATAAAGGCAAGCAAAGGGCCGTATCTGTCCCCCAAGCTGCACTTTGGAGACCACTGCCATACTGTCTGTTATTGGCACAGAATGAACAATTAAAAAAAGCATTTTTATTGTTCCCTGGATTCTCTGGCATACACATTATGTTGAGCAGCTGGATCTTAGCTCATCTTTATACAGAATACTTTTTCTTGTCTTTGTCAGACAGTTTACAAAGTAAACCGCTTAGGCCCCTTTCACACATGCGGACCGTATGTCCGTTTTTCATCCATCCGTTTTTGGATGAAAAACGGACATACATGTACCCCTATGGGATAGCCGGTGTCAGCGGATGAGCATACCCGCTATCGTCCGCCTCCGCTATTGTCCGATTCTGCAGACGAAGGAAAACCCTTTTTTTCCATCTGTCTGCAGAGCGGATCGGATGAACATGGACAGACGGTCCGTGTTCATCCGATCCCCCATAAGGGAGAGCGGAGAACTGACAGGGCGGTCCCTGCACAGTGTGCAGGGACCGCCCTGTCATCAGCCGGCTCATCGGGGATCAGCTGAGCGATCCCTGCTAAGCAGCAGATCTTCACGGGGCGGATCAATACGGATCTGTCCCGTGTGAAAGGGGCCTTAGAGTGAAGTTAGCACAGGAGCTGATTTACTACAGGATTTGAGAATGTTCACACAATAAATTGTGTGAATATTCACTTCAATTTCCACGTATCTTGTGTACATGAAAAACAAAACAGGGATTTTATTTTCGGGATGATTGGATGATTGAAGTGAACATTCTCAAATCCTTTAGTATGAGTAAATCAAGTCCACAATGTGCATAAATATACATATAAATGGGAATTAGCACAAGATTGCCTGACTCCTAAATATAAACTCTGCCTTTTCCCACCTGAAAATATTTGGTAATTTAGTGTGCAGCAGACACAGGAGCAGGGCATAATGTATGCACCTGGAAAAAGAAAAAAAGAACACAGATAATTTAGGAGCAGGTAGCAGGTATAGTAGACATTATAATTAAGATATAGAACTGTATATACTACTATTAGAGGTGAGTAAATGACTAACAAGCTATATAAGAAAATGTGATTGAACATATTTCAGCCCCTACTACAAGAAAACGTATTAACTAAAGTGAGGAGATTAAGGGGAGATATGATCAACATGTATATGTACATATGTGGTCCATATAGTGAACTTGTTGTTGAGTTATTCACTTTAAGATAATCACAGGGGACAAAGGGCACTGTCTATTATGTCTGGAGGAAAGGAGATTTAATCTCCAAATATGAAAAGGCTTCCTCACAGTAAGAGTTGGGAAAATGTGGAAAAGACTCCATCAAGAGCTGGTTCTGGCCAGCTCTGTAGATTGCTTTAAAAAAAAGCCTGTATTCTTTGCTAAATGTACATAATATAACTGGATACTAATATTTATAGGTAAAGTTGATTCAGAGAATATCCGATTGTCTCTTGGGGATCAGGAAGGATTTTTTTTCCCCCTGCTGGAGCAATTTGGTCAATGCTTTGCTTTTTTTTTTTTTTGCCTTCCTCTGGATCTATGGGTAAAGGATTGTGCATGTAGAATTGTACATTTTTTTTTCCTTTTATTGGTTAAACTGGATGGACTTTTTTTCAACCAGACTAACTATGTAACTATGTAAGGTAATTGCTTCATTTTGTATGATAAGATGATGAGCAGTAGGCTGTCTGCAGTCTGTATTTCCTTTTGGCTTTAAAAGTGTCCATATTCACAGTTTACAAAGAATACTTTACACTGTAAATAATTCCAGACTATGGTAAATATGCAAACAAATTAATTATTTAACCTATGATACTAAAAATAAAATATTAAGTCCCTGAATTTTTGTGTCATTGATTAGCATAAAACATGTTTCCCGGTAATAATATTTTTTTTAAAGATACATAAAATAAAGATATATATAGCTATATAACTATATATATATATATATATATATATATATATATAATATATATATATATATATATATATATATATATATATATATATATTTATATAGCTATATATATACAGTATCTCACAAAAGTGAGTACACCCCTTACATTTTTGTAAATATTTTACTTATATCTTTTCATGTGACAACACTGAAGAAGTGACACTTTATATAGGTGTACTCACTTTTGTTGCCAGCAGTGTATTGAGTTATTTTGAGGTTACAGAGAAAATATACACTGTTATACAAGCTGTACACTCACTACTTTACATTGTAGCAAAGTGTCATTTCGTGTTGTCACATTAAAAAATATAATAAAATATTTACAAAAAGTGAGGGGTGCACTCACTTTTGTGAGATACTGTATACATAGATAGATAGATAGATAGATAGATAGATAGATAGATAGATAGATAGAATCTCCTAAAAGTGAGTACACCCCTCACATTTTTCCAAATATTTTATTATATCTTTTTCATGTGACAACACTGAATAAATTACACTTTGCCACAATGTAAAGTAGTGAGTGTACAGCTTGTATAACAACGGTATACTTGTGCTGTCCCCTCAAAATAACTCAACACACAGAAATTAATGTCCAAACTGCTGGCAACAAAAGTGAGTACACCCCTAAGTAAAAATTTCCAAATTGAGCCTAAATAGCTATTTTCCCTCCCCGGTGTCATGTGACTCATTAGTGTTACAAGGTCTCAGGTGTGAATGGGGAGCAGGTGTGTTAAATTTGGTGTTATCGCTCTCCCTCTCTCATACTGGTCACTGGAAGTTCAACATTGCACCTCATGGCAAAGAACTCTGAAGAACTGAATTTTTGCGCAACATAAATATGGCCTAGGCTATAAGAAGATTGCCAAGACCCTGAAACTGAGCTGCACCACGGTGGCCAAGACCATACAGTGGTTTAACAGGACAGGTTCCGCTCAGAACATGCCTCACCATGGTCGACCAAAGAATTTGAGTGCACGTGCTCAGCATCATACTCAGAGGTTGTCTTTAGGAAATAGACATATGAGTGCTGCCAGCATTGCTGCAGAGGTTGAAGGGGTGGGGGTCAGCCTGTCAGTGCTCAGACCATATGCTGCACACTGCATCAAATTGGTCTGTATGGCTGTCGTCCCAGAAGGAAGCCTCTTCTAAAGATTATGCACAAGAAAGCCTGCTAACAGTTTGCTAAAGACAAGCAGACTAAGGACATGGATTACTGGAACCATATCTTGTGGTCTGATGAGACCAAGATAAATGTATTTGGTTCAGATGGTGTCAAGCATGTGTGGCAGAAACCAGGTGAGGAGTACAAAGACAAGTGTGTCTTGCCTACACTCAAGCATGGTGGTGGGAGTGTCATGATCTAGGGCTGCATGAGTGCTGCTGGCACTGGGGAGCTACAGTTCATTGAGGGAACCATGAATGCTAACATGTACTGTGACATATTGGAGCAGAGCATGATCCCCCTCCCTTTGGATACTGGGCCGCAGGGCAATATTCCAACATGATAAGCACCCCAAACACACCTCCAAGACGGCCACTGCCTTGCTAAAGGAGCTGAGGGTAAAGGTGATGGACTGGCCAAGCATGTCTCCAGACCTAAACCCTATTGAGCATCTGTGGGGCATCCTCAAACGAAAGGTGGAGGAGCGCAAGCTCCTTAACATCCACCAGCTCCATGATGTTGTCATGGAGGAGTGGAAGAGGACTCCAGTGGCAACATATGAAGCTCTGGGAAACTCCATGCCTAAGAGGGTTAAGGCAGTGCTGGAAAATAATGGTGGTCACACAAAATATTGACACTTTGGGCCCAATTTTGACATTTTCACTTAGGGGTGTACTCTCTTTTGTTGCAAGCAATTTAGACATTAATGGCTGGGTGTTGAGCTATTTTGAGGGGACAGCAAATTTACACTTTTATACAGTAGCGGCCCATCCATAGAGGGTCCATAGAGGGTGCTCAGGCACCGCCTACCCTATCAATGCATATCGGTGGTGCCGGACCATGGATTCCAATACGGGGGGTTTAAGCACCTGATTAGAGCCAGAGCTCTAATAGGCTTCAAAAAAGGGTGGCCTCAGAGCACAGAGCATTGCGCTTCAAGGCCATCCATTTGTGTGACCAAAAATTTATTTTGTTATTATCACAGTATAGTTCCTCCCCGCCAATCAGGAGGCAGGTCTGTGAGATCTATTTCCTGATTGGCCAAAGTGTCAGGCGATCCTATTGGATGCCTAGCGCTTTGGCAGAAAAGGAGACACAGCGGAGGAAGCTGGAAGCCACTGCCCGCACTCCATGAGAGGAGGAGAAGACACCACAGCCCAGCCACACGGTAAGTGCTGGATTGCCCATGCGCGCAGGGAGGTGCTGTTTCAGTGCTGTGCCACGCCACCATAGGGGGTGCTGTTTGTTTGCCACCCCCCAAAAAGAAAAACCCACTAGCTGCCACTGCTGTTATACAAGCTGCACACTCACTACTTGACATTGTAGCAAAGTGACATTTCTTCAGTGTTGTCACATGAAAAGATGTAATAAAATATCTACAAAAATGTGAGGGGTGTACTCACTTTTGTGAGATACTGTATATTTATATCTATCTAGATAGATAGATAGATAGATAGATAGATAGATAGATAGATAGATAGATAGATAGATAGATAGATTTATATATAGATAGATAGTAAGTTAGCCTGTGCAAAAAAAGTTCTATGTGAACAGGAACTGTTATCTACTATGATATAATCCATTTTATTTTATTTTTCTCTTATTACAAAGTTGAACTATAGACCTTATAAACGTGCTTAGCAGTTAATTGCCCAAAAGCTGTACAGACACCAGATTGAAAGTCAGTAAGGTTATGAGTGTAGATAGAGTTTCAGTATGGGTGCTTTAGGCTTAACTAGCTCAAGGTTTAAAAACCTTGTTTGACTCTACCTAAGAATAAGGCAAGGTGAAAAACAAACCCTGCTTCCATTTTTAATTTAACATTTAAAAAGTGAAATGAAGGAATTAAACGCAGGTACTATTCCGTAAGTGGCCTATTAATGTACTATACAATACCTTGTTGTAAACACCATTACTGTTAAACATTGAAATATAGCAATGGTCAGAAAAGGGAGAAAACAAAAGTGTAGGCCTGTCCCTAGGTGCAGGTCTATTGGGTCATCTGTTTGAAATATTAAAGAGGCTTAGTAATGATTTAGTTTGGTAGGTATGAAAACTCATTTCATACACTATTTCGGGTTGGTAGGGGATGAGTTACACGAGTCCCTGGACATATGTTTTCTGTAAACCTCCAATGAGCTTGAGGACTTTTTTTCCCCTAATTTAACTGGGTTAAAAATGTACTGATTCTACAACTGCATATTAGTTCCAAGTCACTGCCGCCATTCACTGTAAAGCGTAAAAGAATGTGCTTGCAGGCTCCAAGGCTGCATACTAGTTCCAGAGCACTGCTGTCACCAGTGTAGCATGATGGGATAACCTTAACTGGCCCCAATGTAGTATGCCACTTAGAAGTCAGAGAAAGGCTTCTGCCATCTGTGCCTGAATCTAAGGGGTTGATTTACTAAAGGCGAATACACTGTGCACTTTTGCAAGTGCAATTGCACTCTGCAAGTGCAGTTGCTCCAGAGCTAAGTAAATGGGGGGAAGCTCTGCTGACTTCCATCATCCAATCATGTGCAAGCAAAAATGCATTTTTTTAAATTTTCCTTACATTTGATTGGGTGTTTTTTGTAAACCAAAGCTTTGCCTCATTTTCTAAGCTTTGAGGCAACCACACTTGCAAAAGTGCACAATCTGTTTGCCTTTAGTAAATCAACCCCTAGATCTGTATCAGGGATCCCTGCAGGCTCCCTTCAATTAAATTAATTGTAAAACACTTCTGGCAAAAAAAAAAGCTTATTTGTTATAATCATAAACTTGTTTTAATGATAGTTGCATGGTTGCCACAATGGTTTTCTGGCTTACCACTTTGTAATTCACTAGTCTAGAACTAGCAAGAAGGTTGGGAGTTTTTACTTCATTGGGTTCACGTTGTACCAGGTTAGTAACTCACTAATTCTTGTGTGCAGAACATCTGCCTGAAATCCAGGCAATTAGCACTTTTTAGAAGAAGTCTGAAGCTGTAACACACATGTCTTTCATGACATGTTTCCTTTAAAGACCATAATGCAACTTGGTATAACAAGAAAATGTAACTTAATATAAACTATATAATAGATATGTGTTCGTTGAGCCTTTTCAGAGTGCTCATATTTATAGCCAGACCTAACATTCTGTGAGTCTGCTGTTTTGGTGATATGGCCTTGCAGGCATAGATGTAGTGCTAGTAGCAATATTTTTCCCTGGCTTTCCTCATTGGCATTGAAGAATTATTGTGGATCTATGAAACCTAAGGCAAATATTTAATAGAACTGGTGCTCACAGCAACCAGACAAATGATGGCTATCATCTGTTCTGTATATAATATACAATGGCATCTTTGGGTCAGATTTTATAGTAATAATAATAAAAAATTGAGGGGGATAAGATCAACATGTACATATACAAAAGGGGTCCATATAATGAATTTGGTGTTGAGTTAGTCACTTTAAGGTCATCACAGAGGACAAGGGGGCACTCTTTACATCTAGAGGAAAAAAGATTTCATCTCCAAATATGGAAAGGTTTCTTCACAGTAAGAGCTGTGAAAATGTGGAATAGACTCCCTCAAGAGGTGGTTCTGGTCAGCTCAGTAGACTGCTTAAAAAAAAAGCCTGGATTATTTCCTAAATGTACATAATATAACTGGGTACTAACATTTATAGGTTAAGTTAATCCAGGGAAAATCCAATTGCCTCTCGGGGGATCAGGAAGGAATTTTTGCCCCTGCTGTAGCAAATTGGTGCATGCTTTGCTGTGGTTTTTTGCCTTCCTCTGGATCAACTTTGGGTGAATGATTGTATATATGGGATTGTATGCCTTTTTTTTTGGTTGAACTAGATGGACTTGTGTCTTTTTTCAACCTGACTTACTATGTAACTATGGGGGTTATTTACTAAAGGAAAATCCACTTTGCACGGCAAGTGCAATAGAAAGTGCACTGGAAGTGCACTTGGAAGTAAAGTCACTGTAGATCCGAGGGGGAAATGCAAGGAGAATAAAAAAAACAGCATTTTAGCTTGCACATGATTGGATGATAAAATCAGCAGAGCTTCCACTCATTTCAGATCTACCCCTTAGATTTAGAGCCACTGCACTTCCAAGTGCACTTGCAGTGCAAAGTGGATTTTCCTTTCATAAATAACCCCCTAATGTGACTATGTTTTTCCCCAAGTCTTCAGGAGACAGGTTCTCATTTTGAAACTGAAATTGATAAAATAAAAAATTGCACAGGAAGCATCTGATGACACCATGCGAGTGTGTGTTGGATGAGAGGACACTGGTTTGGTGCAATTAGAAATCTCTGCCTTAGCATCATAAAATAACTTGTCCTGGCAGTGCTCTCAGTCTGTTTGTATGGCTCCAGAGATTCCATTTACACAGGAAATTCTGCAGGACAGGATAATTTATTAGTACTCTCTGAACCTATACTGTGTCTTGTATCCTGTAATCATTTCTTTGCCTGTAATTTACAACAACCATGTAAAACCATGCTTGCAATACTGAGGCACTGCAGATTAATTATACAGGCTTATTCCATAAGGCAGAGCAAATGTAATGTGCAAAATGTAAGAACCTACAGCAGCCAATCAGAATTAATCTTCTACCTAATCTCCAGAGAATTGATTGCAGGTTAGTTGTCATAGGTTAGTGTACTTTTCACATGCTCTGTAGGCTCTCTTATTGAAAAGGCCTTATTTTGTAAAAATGTTTTTATACACTTTACTATTATTGAGGAAATAGAACCTGGGGTTACAGTCACTGGAATACTTCATAATTACTATTCCTTACGACCTTCAATTTAATACCTTATTTTGATTATGAAAAGTTCAATATATTCTACTCTTGCTGGACAGTTATCCCTCTTGGAATGTACCTTTTGAAGCTTATGTAATATTTATTAGGGTACTGGATTATTTATGAGCTTTGCATATATTTGACTATGTATTTGATTTGGACATATATTTCGGACACTACCAAAATGTTCAGCTGTCGTTCTACTCGTGGCAAGGCAGAGTGAAAAATACAGATTTTTAACATGTTTCATAATTTAATTGTATCAATAAAAATTGCATGTCTATAATTCAAGATGAAGTTGAAGTTTTTTAAAACAACTATGCTAACTCAACTTTGGATCACACCTTACTTATGCTCACAAATTACTTTATAAAAAAAAAAAAAACTTGTGTAATAAAAACCATAGTAAAAATATTTTGGTGGAAATACATCTCTATATATATACCTATATCTATATATCTATCTATCTATATATATAGATAGATAGATAGATAGATAGATATAGAAATAGCTATATATATATATATCTATATCTATCTCTCTCTCTCTCTCTCTAGCTCTCTATATATATATATATATATATATATATATATATATATATTTATATATATATATATATATATATATATATATATATATATATATATATATATATATATATATATATATATATATATATATATATATATATATATATATATATATATATATATATATATATATATATATTATATATTTATATAGATATATATATAGATTTTTTTTTTTATTAAAAAAAATCTAAATCAAATGCTAGAGATGTATATGTGTCCTGAAGCTTTTTTTTATGTGACTATAATAAATAATATGACTCTAGATAATGTAATACACCTATTTGCACCTAAGAAAAATGTAATAGTGTGCAGAAGGCCTAAAGGTAACTAACTTATTCCATTCACATCACAATTTTTTTTTTCTGAAATAAAAGAAGCCTATCAATATTACTTCACCACTAAGGCTAACATATTCTGGTAGCACATATAAAACTCTCAGTTAGAATATTTGTAATTTTGATACTTGTTTAAACCTGAAGCCATTTTTCATCAATTTTAATGGAATGTTTCCATTGCTGAGAAATCATTAATCATAAAGAGATTTACTGAGAACCAGAAGACATAGCAGAATCTAAATGGAACAATTTGTAACATTATAAGCTGCATCTATATATAATGGAAATGTGACATGATTGCATAATTCATTGGCATTAGGCCCTTAAGTGGCAATTTTGTCTTAGCAGATGGCTTTTCCAATGTTCCTCACTTGTGTTCGGGTTTCAGACAGTATGCTGCTAAAAATCAAGGCTTATTTTATTTCAGTGCATTAGAATTAACATTATTGTAAAATAATTTGTCTATTCCATTTTATAGGTTCAAAGGATTTTTATTTTTTTTGACATATAATTTATAAGAAGTATTTTTTTCCACATGACTGAAAAAAAGAAGTACATGGTGTACAGGTATATTTGTAAACCTATCACTTTTTTATACATGTGATACAGTCTCCCAGAATTAATTTTTGTTAATAAAAGCAAGAAGAAGAGGCAAAAAACTGCAAATGAATAATATACTTTCTTGGTCACATTTGACTGAGACTTATTTAGGCTTACTAGGATGGGGCCTCTGATGACCGCTGCTGTTTTAGCATTGTACAAATGTAATGAATTAAATCAAATAAACCTTACAGTCTCCATAAATGATTTAATTGGTAATAAATGAATATTAGGAAGAAAAAAAAATGTCTATCCACAAAATCAGCACCAGTCAGAGGTTGAAGGTAATATTTTCTGATGGATGTGGAAATGAGAGGTCACTGGAAAGTTTAGTTCTGTTAATTAAAGCAATCTTTTATCCTCCTAGGTTAAAAGATGAAGAATCTTCCAATTTTCCCTATGGTGGAAATACAGCTGTTTCCAGCATGTGGTGCAGCTGAGACTATTCTCAGTCTAATATCTTACCTCTAGTCTTAGAATGTTCCTAAATCAAAGCAGTATTAAAGACATCAAACATAGCAGTACATTACAGAAGGATAGATGCCAGGACCTGAATACATATAATCACACATAACTGTATATCATTTGAGTCATATTTAACATTGATAGACCATCCCATACTTACACCACACCCCTAGATAACTTTAAAATCAGCTCATTTAAAATTTTATTTTTCTTTCTTTAAAAAAAAAAAAAAATCTAATTTTATTCTTTCAAGATTTAAAATTTAAAACTGCGTGCTTACCCTGGAGAAAGCAATACATATATTTATGTATATATTCATGAACACTGGTGTCTTGTACAGTACTACCACAGAATGTTAATATTCCCTTTTTATTGACAGTGCATATTTATACAGTCATAAAGATTATATATATTAGTGTACTGTACATCTCATCAGTGATACAGTTGCCACTATATGGAATTCATTTCCAAGTCATAGCAAGGTTATACTCTGCATCTAACACATGCATAATTATTTAGATTAGTATACACATTTGCATGACCAAGGAAATCTTTACAGGAGGAAGAGAAGGCACAGCTGATAATTCTCTATCAAACCGTTTATTGTGCCACCCGTAGTGAAATTAATGGGTTACAATGTACTCACAAAGATTTCCGATCGTTTTTAGGAGACTGATTTGCAATCCATGGTTAAAACAACAGAAAACAACAGAGCAGAGCACATTAACCCTATCTGGTCCAGCCAAGGAGTTTTGCTAGCCCTCACCGGAGAGCTGACACTTCCATGGGGACGTTTACTGCATGTCAGAGAGAAAAGAGGATTGCTATGACTGAAAGCTAAGGCAAAGGGTAATAAACGTAGTGCAGAGATTAGGCCCAAGGCAAGGCCACAGAGCAAGGATCACTTTTTTTTTTTTTTTTTTTTTTCATTTGAGTCCCAAAGGATCCGAGCTTGTAGTATATTAAGGCGTTGCCTTGGTGTAGCTCTGCGACTGCACATAATTCATCCCTAGTATCAAACTAGCACAGAATAAAAAAAAAAAAAACATAAAATAAAATAAAATAAAAAAGAAAGAAAAACCATCAAAACCACTTTCATTAATAACAATAATTCAAAAGCTGAAAATTTGTCGCAGACAGATCAATACCGATGCCAACACAAAATAATTCAATAGAGCAATTAAGAAACTAGAAGGAAAGAATCAAAGAGCATTGAATGATCATTCAGCTGTAGTTTAAAGGGGAAGAATCCAACACACTGCCCATTTAACGAACCTATCAGCTGAAGGAATAAGTTGTGCAAGTCTCTTTTTTTTTTTTTGCATGCAAGCACCGTAAATTCACGGAAAAAGACATGAAATAGGCTACCTTGGCCAAGACAGCGGTTGGTTGGTTGGTAGGTTGCTGCGACTTTTGGGGCGCTGTAGCGTGCTTGTTGTACATACTCTCCTCAACTACGCGTATTCTTAAGCAATAACAACGTAATCCGTATTATCCACCCAAGAATACCCGTCACCGAAGAGAGCTACAAAGCAGCAGCCGGCTGGGCTATAAATCCACAAGCAGGGAAGGAGGAGAATCCAAACAGGTCCATAAACCAAAGTCCAACAATGTCCCAGTGTCTAGTCCTGAAAGAATAGCAGAGAGCCATGAAGGGTTGCAATGTAATGAAGATGTGCATCTTATACCACACATACACACACCACAAGAGAGTTACGTGCAATGTACCTTGTCTCTCCTCACGTCTTCCTCTGTACTTGCAAAATAAGCCAGTGTTGTACGCCCCCCCAAGCTCCAGGCTGTTCAATTGGTTGTCCAATGGACCTATAGATTCCTGCAACAGAATTGCATGCATACTTAAGTACAGTCGTACTGTCAGCGACTCAACAGAGCACAGGGTATACACCCTCTATATTATACCACATCCAATTGTGTCATTAAACCCAGGAACTCTTTATTGCCTCTGTATATCATTACTAAATCCAATGTGCTATTTGGTCATGCTTTTTTTAACCATAGTTCAACTTGGCAACCCAAGATCAGATTTATGGAAATGTTATGTGCATGCCCACCTACAGTTGTATACCATGAAATCGTCCTATAATGCTCTTTATTCACTACATCAGGTATCTGAACATCAGAGCGATCATTTTTTTTTTAGGTTGTCAAGATTACTGTAGCTCTCTGCTCAACTCAGAAGTGGATTATAGAATGTGTGGAGTTTTTTTTTTTTTTTTAAATCAGCTGATGGAAATGTTCCTGGGCTTCAGCTAAAATCAGATAGCAATAGTAGAGAGCCTTCATAGAACATAAGTGAGGCTCCTTTACAATGTTTGCATGGCTTAACCAAATGGTGAAGAGTTCTAGATTCATACTCTGTTATCATTCAACAGAACAGAACACGTCCATTGAACGGAACACGTCCATTGAACAGAACAAGTCCAGGGGTGTGAGAAATCAGTCGTAAGCCTAGCCTATTAGCTTGAATAAATCCTATAGACAACATACAGCCTAGTGTTAGTGAATGCATGTGCAGTATATTCATTGTCTTAGACTATGTCTAGTACAATACACATGTGCATTTAGAACATGTAAAGTGGCCATGCCTACAGATCTAAACTACCTATTATTTTGAATAAAGCATTTGCACAACATGCAGCCCTATACATGTGCAGTATATGCATTGACTTAGACTATGTGTATTGAAATACACATGTGCATTTAGAACATGTAAAGTGGTCATGCCTACAGATCTAAGCCTAACCTATTAGCTTGAATAAATGCTTTACACAACATACAGCCTAGTGTTAGTGAATGCATGTGCAGTATACGTATTGACTTAGACTATGTGTATTACAATACACATGTGCATATAGAACATGTAAGGTGATCATGCTTACGGATCTAAGCTAAGCCTATTAGCTCAAATAAACCATTTGCACAGGTCTTGACATACAATCAATGTTAGCTAATGCATGTGCAGTATATGCATGTGGCTTGGAGTATTAGTATATTGCAATACACATTAAGATATGTAAAGTGGGCATGCCTTCATTTATAGACTGCTATAACCACTGACATAATTATATGTTGCTTCCTATCAATATATACACGTGAGTTAATTCTGCATTAGGTAATAAAAAGACACTTTGTCTGAATAATGAACCCACATAACACAACCTATACAATATTTCATAGGATGATTTCAATGTCAAATATGGAATTGAAATTCTGCTCAAGCCATAGGAGTTGTTCGTGGTTGCATTTATTTGACATCAAGGTTGCATTGACTATACAGTGGAGAAGTGCTAATGATTACAGCAAGGTCTGTTATATAGACAGCGAAATGCATTCATTATATCCTAGAAGTAGATTATGTACAGTCCATAAAAAAAAAAAAAAAAGCTTGGGTTGGGAAATTGACTACATTTCCTTGTGTGCACGCTGTAGTGTGATATAGTTTGCCTGCAGTGCTACAAGTATCAATTGACAGGCTGCACAGGATGGAAAGTATACACTACCAATGAGGTTGGCACTGTTCAGCACCGGCTTGTGGACAGCTCCCTTCTTTGGTTGCTTCAGCCAAATGTTCCAGCTGTTGATTGGTGAGGCACACATTCCACTTCTTTATGCAAAAGCATAACATGGGGGCTAGGAAAATAATCTCTCTGGCAATTACTGCTCCCTGAAAATTGTTCTTGACACACTAACACAATTTTGGATCAGATCCCTCTGGCTTCGTGGAGTTTCACACCTCCCTTCTTGCTCCAGAAATGGTGAAGTATGCCTTAGGGAAAGTCAGTATATCTCATGGGCAGAGGCTTTCTTATAAGTAGTGGTATGTATGATCTCAATTCTCCACTGTTATAGCAAAACAACAACAACAAAAACACACAAACAACACAGCATCCACAAGTAAGGCTAAAGGTGAATGAGTAAGTTAACAAAAAATATAAAAAAAAAAATATTTTCTATGGCTGCCCCACCTTTTTTATAAGCTTTCTGTGATAGTAAAATCTTACAAAAGGGAGTAAGATCTAATTGAAGGCATTTGCTCTCCCTGAATGACTGGGCAGCATAGTGTTATTGCTTTTATGGTGTAATGACCAACTTTCACCCTGCTTGATATAGTGAGGTCCTTCCTTTAGGTTGTAGGAGCAGAGATGGAGTTGTATAGCCAGTCATTGCCATTTAATGCACAGTAAGCTAGTGCTGCCTGAACATCATATCAAGGTACCATTTGGTGTTCTGTTGCTTTACTTGAAACGTTAATCCTCAAGGATGTGTTTCAAAAAAAGCGTGTGCAATGTCCTACAGCTTTTTTAAATCCACAAAACACAGAACAAATGGAGATGAGCTTTGTGTGCACAGTTTCATCTGCTTCATCATGGGCTCAGCAACAGAAATGAAGGTGAAAGAAGCCTATTGATCTTCTTTGCTGACACATAGTGAAGCATCCTGGAAATATATATTAGATAAGAATATACCACTAAGATGTCATCACCAGTAACGTTGCTTACCGTGTTGAGTTGGTGTTGTGTGAGAGCTCTGGATGACTGTAAGATGCAGCTGATCCTTCAGGCTGTGTGTTGGGAGCTGATTCCCCTTATGGAAGCTGATCAGGGTGGAAGTAGCATTTCCTCGTTAATGATAACTCCCAGAGTCAGTCATCAGAAAGATTTCCTGCTGAAAGTCCCCAGATATAAGCACTCCTTACCAGGCTGCTGCCATGCAGTCTTCAGCCAGCGCCCTCAGCTCCAGTAACCAGAGGGAATAGAGGGGGGAAAAAACAGCAGCAATAGCGATCACATCGATCTGATCTGCACCATCTGCCTGCTGCCACTACACCCCAACCTCCACATTTGAGCACGTAAAACCCTGACAGCTCCCAGCATAGGGCTGCAAAGAGTTCATTTTTTTTCAGCAGCTCCCCTAATTGGTTCTGGGTAGCATACAGTTACACAAGCTTATGTTAACCATTCAATAGTAGATCCCGAACATGCTAATGGTTGATTAATTGAGAAATATTTGACGTGGAAGCTTCATAGCCTCTTATTCATTATTTCCCAATGGGAAAGGACCAATGCCTGGTAGAACTATAGGAACATGCAGTGAAAAAGAGAATGGAAGGATCAGATAGAGAGAGAGAGAAAGGGAGCGAGAGAGAGAGTGGAGAGAGAGGGGATGGGGCGAGGGAGAGATAGAGAGGGGGAGAGGGAGGGAAGAGAGGGAGAGGGGTGGGAGAGAGAACGAGAGAGGGAGAGAAAGAAATGGAGAGAGGGGGTGGGGGCGGGGAGAGAGGGGAAGAGGGAGGGATAGATAGGGGGAGAGAGGGAGAGAAAGAAAGAGAGAGTGAGGGCGATAGGGAGGGAGAGAGAGGGGGAGAGAGAGGGGGTGGGAGAGGAGAGAGAGGGAGAGAAAGAAATGGAGAGAGAGTGGTGGGGGCGAGGGAGAGAGAGAGGGGGAAGGGAGAGATAGGAGGAGAGAGGGAGGGAGAGAAAGAGAGAGAGAGAGGGGTGGGGCGATGGAGAGGGGGGGGGGGAGAGAGGGGGAGAGGGGGTGGGAGAGAGAAAGAGAGAGGGAGAGAAAGAAATGGAGAGATAGGGGGTGGGGGCGAGGGGGAGAGAGGAGGGAGAGATAGGGGGGGAGAGGGAGAGAAAGAAAGAGAGGGTGGGGGCGATAGGGAGGGAGAGAGAGGGGGAGAGAGAGGGGGTGGGAGAGAGAGAGAGGGAGAGAAAGAAATGGAGAGAAAGGGGTGGGGGCGAGGGAGAGAGAGAGGGGAGAGGGAGGGAGAGATAGGAGGAGAGAGGGAGGGAGAGAAAGAGAGAGAGAGGGGTGGGGCGATGGAGAGGGGGGGGGAGGGGGGAGGGAGAGGGGGTGGGAGAGAGAAAGAGAGAGGGAGAGAAAGAATTGGATTGGAGAGAGGGGGGTGGGGGCAAGAGAGGGGGAGAGGGAGGGAGAGATAGGGGGGGGAGGGAGAGAGAGGGAGAGATAGGGGAGATATAGGGGAAAGAGGGAGGGATAGAGGGGAGAGGGAGGGCTAAAGAGAGAGAGAGAGAGGGGGATGGAGAGGGAGTGAGAGTGGGGGAGGGAGAGACAGAGGAAGGGGGAGGGAGAGACAGAGGGAGGGAGAGGGAGGGAGGGAGGGAGAGAGAGTCATGGGTACACAGATGTGGACCTTGCAGTTCCCACTAGGAACATATAGTGAAAGAGAGAATGTAAGGGTGGGACTGAGAGAGAGAGAGAGAGAGAAAGAAAGAGAGAATGCCCTGAGTACACAGATGTGGACCCAAACCGTTTAGAAGAATGAGAAGACTGGCAGTTTTACCCGAGGGCTAGTCTGATGCCATCACACTTAAACCAGGATTCATTTTACCAATAATAACGATAATGCTATTAATGGGAATAAATAACCAATGCAATACTGTTTGATTTGCATTACAATACCAGCCCACACACTGTATACAAGCATTACCTCTTTATGCTAGTGCAGCAACAGCAGTAAAAGCATTGTGTAGCATCATTTTCATTAGATACCTTTCTCTCTCGTTTTTATTCATGAACAAGTTGCAAAGACTTTTTTCTTCAATCCCAGCTCTCAATTAATTCATGTTAGGTGGCCCATAGCAGATATCATTAATAAGTGTCTGGCATATGTTGATGAAAGTAGAGTGCAGTGTAGGCTGAGCTGTGCGCTGTCCACCTCTGTGGTGCTGAATCCTCCAGTGTCGGATCCCCAGCACACAAACTTTGCACTATACAAGCTTGTACAAGTGCTTTACTAAAGGCAACGGGGTTCAATGAATAAAGGACCTATCGTTTAGCTTTCTTTTCACATCACAGCGTTTAGACACGCCAGTTATGACAACACACTCGTGAATTTAGTTTGATTAAGTTCTGATTGATTAATGCATTAATTATGTTTCTAAGAATGTTGCCACTCTCCCCGGAATAAACCCAGCACTTTCTTGAGTATTAGCAATCTGGTAACAGAGCCCGAGGAAAAATCAAACAATTTATCAGATCTTTTGTTTCAATACCCAGTAATTAAGCTTCTTTGCATTTACCTACAGTATATTGCGAATTTCTGGGCGAGTGGAAGAAAAATCCACGTTAGCGAGCAATCTCAGTGTGTGATTTGTGTAAGAATATTGCCCTCTACAGGCCAGAGCTGGAGCAAAGATGCCAAAATCATCATCATATCATAAATAAACATGAGAAGGAAAATAAATGAATAAAATAGGCACATGAATACACATATACCTAGCCCCGATGTGTAGTATGTATGTATATGTCGTACATACATATTATATTAAAGTATCGTTTGATGATTAAACCGTTATTTCACTAGACTCTTGCATAGTAGAGCTGGTGAATAAGATTATTATGACTTAATTCTCTATGATAAGGGAAAACTTGTGGTATAACGTCCTTGTGTTATTCCAGTAGTAGTAATTTAAACCTGTATTCATAGACTTTGAAGTTCTGCATTCAGGACATGGTCAGAAAGTGCTTGGAACTGCTCCTTGTATCCCTATTTTTTTATATATATATATATATATATATATATATATATATATATATATATATATATATATATATATATATATATCCTTTCTTCTCTCAACCCCCTTCTTTCTTGATACATAAGTCATTCTTTCCCACTCGACTTTCTTCCCGCTTCACTATCTTCTCCCTTTCTCTATTCTGCTTCTCTACTCCATGTTTCCTAGCTCTCACATATACTAATTCTACTCTCCCTTCCTTATATTATTAACCTATTCATTTATCCCCTCTCTCTCAACCTCTCTTTCTCTCTCTCTACCTTCTCTCACCCCTTCTGCAACCATCTTCATCTCTTTTCTACCCCCACAATTTTTTTCTGCCTTCACTCACTCATTTCTTTTACCTCTATCTTTCTCCCTGCCTCCCCCACTCCTTTCTCTCTGCTTCACCCCCCCCCCTCTATCTTTCTACCTGTATCCTCCATTCTTCCCTTCTTTTCTCTTTGTCTCCACCACTCCTTTTTCCCCACTCTCTTTCTCCAATCTCATTCATGCCTCCTCTCTTATTCTCTCTGTCTCCTCCACTCCTTTCTCCCCATTTTCTCCTTCTCTTTGTCTCCCCTGGTCCTTTATGCCTCCCCCTTTTTTATCTCAATTTATGTTCTTCCCTCACACCACTCCCTCTCTCTGTCTCCTCCACTTTCCCCCCTCTCTCCCTCCCTCTCCTTCCCTCACTTTTCTTTTTTTCCTTCCTCTCTCTCTGTTTTCCACTCTTTATCTCTGTCTCTATTTCATTTACCCCACTCTCTCACCCCTTTTCTCTTTCACTCTGTCTCTTCTGCTCTTTTTACCCCCTCTACCTCTCTGCATTTTGCTTTCTCTCTCCCTTCCTCCATTTTTATCTTCATCTCCCTTGAACTCATCTTCTCTCTGTCTCCCCCACTCCTTTCTCTCTGCTTCACCCAATCATTTCTCCTCTGTATCCTCCACTCTTCTCTTTTCTCTCTGTCTCCACCACTCCTTTCTATCTGCTTCACCCAATCCCCCCCATCTTTCTAGCTGTATCCTCCACCCTCCCCCCTTTTTATTTTTGTCTCCACTACTCCTTTTCCCCCCACTCTCTTTCTCTGTCCCCCCAATCTCTGTATCCCTCTCATTATCTCTGTCTCCCCCACTCCTTTCTCTCTGTATCAGCCCCCCCCCCTATTTATGTATCTGTATCCTCCACTCTTCCCCTCTTTTCTCTCTGTCTCCACCACTCTTTTCTATCTGCTTCACCCAACCCCCCCCCCCCCCCAATCTTTCTATCTGTATCCACCACTTCTCCACTCTTTTCTATCTGCTTCCCCCAATCCTCCCCTCCTCTATCTTTCTATCTGTATCCTTCACTTTTCCCCTCTTTTTTCTCTGTCTCCACTACTCCTTTTCCCCCACTCTCTTTCTTTGTCCCCCCCAATCTCATGTATCCCTCTCATTCTCCCTGCCTCCCTCAATCCTCCCCCTATCTATGTGTATCCTCCACTCTTCCCTCTTTTCTCTCTGTCTCCACCACTGTTTTCTATCCTCTTCACCCACCCACCCCCCAACATTCTATCTGTATCCTCCACTCCTTCCCTCTTTTCTCTCTGTCTCCACCCCTCATTTCTATCTGCTTCACCCACTGCTCCCCGTATCTTTATATCTGTATCCTCCACTCCTCCCCTCTTTTCTCCCTGTCTCCGCCAATCCTTTCTATCTGCTTCACCTAATCCTTTCCCTCCCCCCTATCTTTTTATCTGTATCCTCCACTCGTCCCCTTTTTTCTCTCTGTCTCCAATACTCCTTTTCCCTCCACTCTCATTCTCTGTCCCCCCAATCTCATGTATCCCTCTCATTCTCTCTGTCTCCCCCACTCCTTTCTCTCTGCATCAGCCACTCCACCCCCCCCATTTATCTATCTGTATCCTCCATTCTTCCCCTCTTTTCTCTCTGTCTCCACCACTCTTTTCTATCTGCTTCACCCAATCCCCCCCCTATCTTTCTATCTGTATCCTCCACTCCTCCCTTCTTTTTTCCCTGTCTCCACCACTCATTTCTATCTGCTTCCCCAATCCCCCCTCCTCTATCTTTCTATCTGTATCCTCCATTCTTCCCCTCTTTTTTCTCATTCTCCACTACTCATTTCCCCCCATTCTCTTTCTCTGTCCCCTCAATCTCATGTGTCCCCCACTCCCCTACCTATCTGTATCCTCCACTCTTCCCTATTTTCTCTCTGTCTCCACCACTCATTTCTTTCTGCTTCACCCACTCCTCCCCCCTGTATCTTTATATCTGTATCCTCCACTCCTCCCCTCTTTTCTCTGTCTCCGCCACTCCTTTCTATCTGCTTCACCCGATCCTTTCTCTCCCCACCCACCTCTATCTTTCTATCTGTATCTTCCACTTGTCCCCTCTTTTCTCTCTGTCTCAACTACTCCTTTTTCCCCCACTCTCTTTCTCTGTCTCCCCAATCTCATGTATCCCTCTCATTTTCTCTGTCTCCCCCACTCCTTTCTCACTGCTTCACCCACTCCCCCCTCCCTATCTTTCTATCTTTCTATCTGTATCCTCCACTCTTCCCCTCTTCCCCTCTTTTCTCTCTGTCTCCACCACTCCTTTTTATCTGCTCCACCCACTCCTTTCTCCCCCTCCATTTTTCTATCTGTATCTTCCACTCTTCCCTTCTTTTCTCCCTGTCTCCACTACTCCTTTTCACCCACTCTCTTTCTCTGTCCCCCCAATCTTTTGTATCCCTGTTCTCTCATTCTCCCCCTTTTCTATTTATCTTTGTCTCCCTTGCTCCTTTCTACCTCTCCCCCTTTTTATCTCATTCTCTATCTTCTCTCACACCTCTCCTCCTCTTTCTGTCTCCCCCACATAATTTCCCCCTCTCTCCCTTCCTCTCTCTCCCCCACCCCCTCTCTCGCTTTCTCTCTCCCACTCTTTATCTCTGTCTGTTTTTATTTCTCCACACTCTCTCTTTCTCTCCCCCTTCTTTCTCTTTCACTCTGCTCCTTTCACCCCCTCTCCCTCTGTATTTTGCTTTCTCTCTCTCCCTTTCTCCCTTTTTCTCTTTATCTGACTTGAACTTGTTTTCTCTCTGCCCCCCCCTCCGTCTCTTTTCCTCTCTCTCGCTGTCTCCCCCTCTCCATTCTTCCCCCTCTATCTCTCTTTCTTCCTCTAGCTCTCCCTCCTTTCCCTCTCCTTTCCCCCCTTTCCCTCTCCCTCTTTCCCTTTCTCTCTCCCCCTCTCCTTCTATCACTCCCCCCTCCTGTTTCCCTCTCAGCCTTTGTTTATGTGGTCGATACAACAGTGACACTTATTGAACTGGACTATTCTATGAATATATGGTGTATATAAAAGTGTAGACATTGTAATTAAAATTGTCGGACGTTAGCACCCTGAACTTCTTCATTGTTTCTTTGTCATCATTTTGCAGATCCCTGCTTTTCAGTGTCCATTTCATTGCAGTGCTTCTCCTAAGGAGAAGTGCTGTGTAGGGTCAGGGCATTGGCAGCACTAAGAAGCACGAACACGCCTGTCTGCTACCAGACCGCTTACAATAGAGCCCTGTACTGTGTTACATTGTTAAAATGTTACTATCTGAAAACAGCAATTTTTTTTCATGTTAATACAATCGAAAGCTGCTAGCTCTGTGTCTTATGTAAATAGAAAGTTAAAAGCCATTTTGCTTTTAGAGATAATGCAGCTTACCACCCACACAGCTCTATCTTTATACAATCAGCAGCAGTGATTTAAATCAATCACTTGACTTATTGTTATCTTTCCCCAAAGATATATTTTTTTTTTTTACCATTATTTAAACACAGAGTAAAGCCTGTGAGGTTTAACCCATTGCTAACATGAAGCATGTGAAAACTGCAATTCCAGTAGAGCATATACTGTAAATAGCATATGCTCTTGATTGTATAGTAGTAATTATAGGCAGATGATTTTTTTTATTGTAGATTAAGGTGATTAATTACACATTCTAAGCTCTTTGGGGCTCTGGACTCTAAAAGGTGTCTGGAAAAAAAAAAAAAAAAAAACTATTTGAGTATCTCTTTTATTTTTTTAGGGTCAGGAAAGAGGAAACTATTGGATAAACACAAATTCAGCAAGGATGCACTTTAGAGGTTGTAACATGCGACCTAAAGATGAACTCCACCCTGGGTATCAAAAATGAAATTGAATTTGCCTTTTAATTGTCACTGTATGAATACTAAAATATACACCTTTAAGTTAAAATATAAATAGTAATAATATTTATTGTCACTAATATTAGTAATATACCTTTTAATATTCCCTGTATGAAAGTTAAAAAAATAACAGTGCATGGAATTCATCATTGTCTTTTTGCAGATAGCTTTCCCCTTGTCTGGTGCTGCTCCTGGAGCTGCCATCTTAATGGCATATACAGCGCATGCACAGAAATGCTGCAGGTCTATGGGACCTAGCAGAGCCCCATAGTGTATCTGTGTATGCACTAGATCCCCCTACTCATGCCAGCTTTCTGGCAGAGACCCATGGTGTATCTGCACATGCTCAGAATCAGGCACATGGGCTCATGGGTTGTAGACATTCCAGGAGGCACCGATGCCTCTATATCTCATCCCCTGCATAGCCAAAAAGAAAGTAAGCAATACTGCAAAAAATAAATAAATAAATAATAATATTAATAATTTACTCAAAGTTTAAAAATAAATCTGCAATTGATATAAGAGGATGGGAGAGAAGATAGGTGAAAGCATGCTGTGCAAATGGGTGGAAGTCATCTTTAATGAGTTGAATTGGCATTAGTGATTTCTCAGATTCATATTTGTACTGCAAAGTTAAAGTTTGGAAATGGAAGTTTATTTTTGATTGATCACCACAGAGGTAATTTAGCCTTGTTAAAAAAAAATATATATATATATTATATAATGCCCAATTAACAGTGTTCCCCAATCGTAAAAAAGTCTTATTTAGTGACAGTAGCCTTTGTGCACTGTGACCCACACCAAGCTATTTGAAATCAGGTATTAATGTGTCTAGTCTAATAGAAGCTACGAGTAACTGTGCCCTATTGATTTTTTCCAACTCAGTGGACTTATAATAGGCAGCACCTGTGGTAACTAATCTTGGGATACAGTATATATGGAGAAAAATATTGTTTTCTTCTGTTTACCTACCTGACCCGACATTAAATGAGAACTGTAATTTGACATGACTTGGGGAGCTGCATTTAGCCTAAAACAAATGTATGTTTAGCCCATTCAGAGTGAAAAAACAAGTTTGCTATAACCCCCCAACCCCTGACCCTCTAGCCTATACTTCGTTTTCCCTTGATCCCCTCTGCTTCATTCAGTGGCAGGATCCAAAGGAAATACCAGGTACTTGTGGGTATAGAGAAGTATATGACTCACTCTATGTGAGCAAAGTCACACTGGGAGTCCACAGGCCTATCTAGACTATGACCATTGTGGCTCCTAGCTTACATATAGGAGTGTGCTGGGGGGCTGATGCTGCCTCAGTTTTCAAAAGGAATACAACTTAAAGCTGTAAAGGAATCTGTATCCCATGCCTAAATTGGTAAAGCTTAGCACATTATAAGTAGGCATATCCTATACCTGATGGGCTGCTGGGGAAGCTGAAAATGACTGTAGTAGTCAATGCTGTTACAGTGATATCACTACTACAGTTATGATTGTGAACTTCAAACAGTGTTCCCTCTGCACATTCATCACAAGGGTTCACTTGCTTGGCACCGCTGCCATTTAGAGAACACCTTTTATTTATGTTTTTGCTTGATTGGACAAGGTGGAGAGGAGGGGCAGTAAGTTCATTATATCCGCCTCATCCAATCAGAGAACACCTTTTATTTAAAAAAAATTCAAGGTGTTCTGTTTTTTTTTCATAAATGTTTTATTGAAGAGATTGCATGTAGTACAATATATAGGATAACCATTTTGAATAGGAACAACACAAAGCAGGACGAACATGGAGCTAATGTACAGATCCAGAGAAGTAAATCCAATCCAAGTTCTCTTGCTAAATTAACAGTACACCAGAATTTGCATTGAACAGACAAGCATGAAAAAGGAGACTGGATACTATAAGCTCCTGGACCAGTCAATAATCCAATATACCTATAGCAGGCCAGAATAAAATTAGATAAGAAAGAGAAGCCAGCTAGAGAGGAAAAGAACAAAAAAAAGGGGGGGGGGTGGTCAAGAGATGGGATTAAGCTGTTGTCTGTCATGTCCCGCACCCCCACCCCACCCCCAAAAATACAAGGTGTTCTATGAATGGTGGTGGTGTAGAGTGAATGACACCCTTTTCTCTGTGTGCAGAGGGGAAGAAGCTTGCAGAGAGCCACAGCAGGACCCAGGAGATTGCAGCAAGATGTATAACTGTTCCAGCACCATCTACTACAGTGATTTTCAGTTTGCACAGTGGGCGTGGCCCATCAGGTATGAGATCTGTTTACTTACATAGTGACAAGTGGGACCAGTATATAAAAAGTGTTTGTGCGCTGCCACCTAATCCAAATACCTATCTATTGGCTGCTGCTATCACAATATGCGTTCCCACATACAATACAGAATACCAATATACATTAAGGTGATTGCACTGCCCAAATAAAATGACTATTAACAATCCTCAATCAATAAGGCACAAATAACATCTATCATATCAAATAAATAAAATCGTATGCCCCGTACACACGATCGGAAATTCCGACGTGAAAAGTCTGATCGGATTATGTTGTCAGAAAATCCGATCTTGTGTGGGCTCTAGCAGACTTTTCAAAAAAATTTGAGAGCAGGACCTAAAATTTTCCGACAACAAAATCTGATCTGACTTTTTCCAATCATGTGTATAGAATTCCGACACACAAAGTGCCACGCATGCTCAGGATAAATTTGGGGACGAAAGCTATTGGCTAGTGGCCTCTACGTAGTCCCGTCGTACATTTTGTATGTCACCTCGTTCGGAACGATCGGATTTTCCTGCAACTTTGTGTGACCGTGTGTATGCAAGACAAATCTCGGCCAAAGTTTTGTGGTCGGAATGTCCGACCGTGTGTATGAGGCATTAGTGCAAGAGACTTATCAAGTCCAAATCGATAGCAAAGAAAAAAAAAATCACAAAGGTCCAAGAGAAATAATACTGTATAGCTTCTTCACAGAAGAAAACCAGTGCAAGGAATTTCTAGATGACCTCTGTGCTCCAGCAAGACATGCAATAGTGCTCCGACACTAGGTGAAATGGACGCTCACCTTATTACAAGATCCGTATCAGCAAGCTTCCTGATTGGCTTACAGTGCTGTCATAAAATGCTTCTATTCTGTAAATATTTTTATTTAGACCATGCCAGCATGCTTGGTGTAATCTTCATGAACATGTGCTAAGGAAACAGTTCTGCCTTTAGTGGAATCACATGATCATTCTGACCTCTTGACATATTCATGTAGACCTTACCATGGCTTTTGCCAGACAAGTGTAGCCTTGTTTGTTATTATAAGTGAATACTCACTTCTCTATATGAATCATCTCTGCTTCATTACCAAATCAAGTAAACCACTTTGAGTGACAGACCAAAAAAAAAGCAGATAAGTACTTCAGTCTTCTCCGATCTGCATGTTTTCAATAGTTTCTGAGTGTATTCCAGAAGCTATTAAATTTGTTAGGTTAGCATAACAGTTAGGCAACTAGGTTTTTCAGAAGGACATTGCTGTATCCATACATGTAAACCCTAATGGAATAACATATGTATTTTAAATAATTGCTATATGTTTTTAATAAAATAAAAATGTTCAACATTTTTAATCTTTTGTTGCACTGATGGTATGACATTTCTTAGGGCAGGTTCCCTAATAAAGACAAAAGTAATTCATACCTATGTAATTTGTATTCAATTTATCTACTTGTAGTGTCCATTGGAAGCCCATGTGATGATGTGATAGATTAGAAGCAGAATTAGAAGACATGGACAGCGTTGTCCCTCAACAGAATGTGTTTGAACAAGGACCTGCATGGCAGGATCACAAAGTCCTTTTTAAAGTGATTCTAATGGTTTGTTTTTTGTTTTTGTCGTTTTTTTTTAAAATAACAATTATGCCTATACTTACCTGCTCTCTGCAATGGTTTTGCACAGACAAGCCCTGATCCTCTTCTTCCGAAGTCCCCTGCTTGCTCTCTTGGCTCCGCAACCTTGACCAGTGCCCCCAAAAGTAAGCCACTTGCTATGGGGACACTGGTGCATGCTTGCTCCCAAGCCCTGCTCTATGTGTCCATAAGACACATAGAGCCGCATCTCAGCCCCGCCCCTGCTCAGCCAATGAGGAGAGAGATACCCAGGACAACCCAGGCTCCCACGCACATTGCTGGATCGTGAGAGGGCTCAGGTAAATATAAGGGAGGGGCTGTGGGGGAGTATGAAAGTAATGCTTGAAAGTAAAATTCTTTCATCCTTTACAACCACTTTAATGAAAGCTACAGATAGGAAGGTTGAAAATTACTTCTGAAATGACATTAACTTTCAAAGTTCATATGCCATTTCAGTGATTTGGTTAAAGCTAAATTCAAGGTTTGGCCTTTTTTTTTTGCAAACTTATATTGGTCCTGATTGAACCAATGTGAGCATGCATATGCCATACCTGTAAGACCGCTGTGGAAGCTGAGAATCACTGTAGTAGTCACAGCTACTTCAGTGATCACTGCTGTCTGCTGGGCTTCACACTGAGCAGCTGTTCTGTTGCATAGTGAATACAGGGTTTTGCTCACTTGGCACTGATGCCATTCACATTTTTCTTAAAGCGGTTGTATACCCTCTTAAACATTTTTTTTTTTTGGTAACTACCTGCAAGACAAAGTCATAATGAGCTAGTATGACTAGCATACTAGCTCATTATGCATCACTTACCTTAGATCGGGGCCACCGACGCCGTGTTCTTCTCCCCCTCCGGCCGCATCCATCTCAAAACAGATACCCTTCCGGGTATCGCCGCTCCGGCCAATCACAGCGCCGCTGCGGCGCTGTGATTGGCCAGAGCGGCGAGGACGTCGCTCCGCGCATGCGCGCGGGACACTTCAACTGCGGTGAGCCGCAGTTGAAGATGGGGATTAACCCTGTAAATGCACCGTTGTCTACGGCGCGCATGCGCCGTAGACAACGTTGTAAAACGTTCTTTTCAAATAACTCCTAAACCATGCAGGTTTAGGAGATATTTCTTGTACCTACAGGTAAGCCTTAATCTAGGCTTACCTGTAGGTGCAAGTTAATTTTTAGGGTATACAACCACTTTAATAAGTGCAAGGCATTCTCTGACTGGACAAGGTGAGAAGGTAGGACATTGACGTTATGATCTCCACCTCGTCCAAGCAAAGAATGCCTTGTATCCATTGAGAAAAATACAAGGAGTTAAAGTGTTACTAAACCCATAACAGTAAAATCAGTCTCTATATGCAGTAAAGCATGCTTGTCATACTCACTGTGGAACCTAAGGGGTTAATCATCTGCATTGTGTAAAAAGGCTGCTTGATCCTGTCTTTTCTGATCCTCCCCTTCTTCTACAGTCCCCAAAGCCATCTCCTGATAGAACAGAGCCTTGGGGGAAAGCTGCACATGCTCAGTTTGGTGTGTATTGCTAGAGAGTTTTTTTTTTTCTTGGGCGGGTGCATGTGACCAGCACAGGGCCAATCAGCACTGTCCAGACAGAGGGTCGGGGAACCTTCAGCCTCAAAGGACAATCAGGAAAGAATGAAAACTCCTCCTACCTGCTTTAACCAGACAATGATAGAAGTCACACGACTGCTTTAACTGCTGATGAGAAAAGGTATTTTTAGCAGTTTATATTTACTAAAACTATTGCATTTCCTTGTTATGTGTACTGTGAGTGACCAGATATATTGAATGTGGGGTCCTGGGTTTAGTAACATTTTAAGTATATGCATACAGTAGGTGTGCGCAGCCTATTGCATTAGGGTGTGCACCTCAAAGCTCAAACACACATGAGTGTATACAGCAGTGGAGCAGTGGACAATGTTAGTAGGGCAGAGGTTGGTGTCAGTAGAGCAGTGGATGGTATCCACAGTTTATTTTTATTATATCTTTTTACCATTTTATAATTTTTTACAATATTTTTTTACAATATTTATTATTATTATTTTTTTTTTTTTTTTAGGAGCCCCATTGGGAGGCTTTGGAGTAATATCAGAGGTCTAAACAGGCCCCTGATGTCATACTTTTGAGACAGAGAAAGGGACTGAAGACAGAGATTCCCCAGTCCCTTTCTCTGCAGCCAAGCAGGGGGGGGGGGGGGGGATCTGAGCAGAAAAACGTGATTAGAGTGTGCCCATGCCTATGAGTGAATGGCATTTATGTCAAGTGAGCAACAGCCTAGTAGCTGCCCAACATGGAAAGTGGAATTCCTTGTACTCACGGTCGAACATTCCGGCCACAACGGATTTTGGACGAAACTTGTCTTGCATACACACGGTCGCACAAATTTGATCGTTTGGAACGAGGTGACGTATAAAACGTACGGCGGGACTACGTAGAGGCCAGTAGCCAATAGCTTTCATCTCCAATTTTTTTCTGAGCGTGCATGGCACTTTGTGCGTCGGAATTCTCGACACACGATCGGAAAAAGTCATATTGGATTTTGTTGTCGGAAAATTTTAGATCAGGCTCTCAAACTTTTTCCATCAGAAATTCCGACGGAAAAAGTCTGATAGAGCCCACACATGATCGGATTTTCCGACAACATAACCCGATCAGACTTTTTCCGTCTGAATTTCCGACCGTGTGTACAAGGCAGAAGACAGCAGCGATCCCTGTAGTAGTGTACACAGCGATTTTTCACTTCCACAAAGGTTTTACAGGTATGGCATATGCATACTTACATTGATCCAATGTAAGTATGCCATAAAATAATTCACCTTTAAACCTTGGAAATAATAGCAATCCCTCTAAGTTGTTAATTTTATATATAGAATAACTCACTCAAAATAGAAAGCTTTAGAACATAGAAATATTTCTGTGTTGCAGACAGCTATTAAATTATTGTGCCCAGACATCAGTGAACAAGATGAAAGGGCAAATATTTGTTCCTCTTCTAAAAGCAGTGAATTCATGTGTCCATTGACAGTGTGGTTTTGGTAGTGTGCTAAAAAAGCAGCTCCTTTAATCTGGTGTAATCATTAGATGTTCAGCTGTACTCTGCCACCAACATAACTAGCACAACCTGTATAAAATCATCCATACATCACTTCTCTTTAACTGTTCATATTTGTTTTTCAGATCTGTAGAAAAATCAAATATATTATATAAAACAGCTGGGGCACCCATTGAATAATATATCCCTCTAGTCATTTAATAATTCAAATAATACACAAGACCTTCTTTCCTCTGCATGCCAGAAGCGCTTTATTGGAGTCTAAAAAGTACACATCACTACATGTCTCTTATAATCTATTTTTATTGCAATTCGAACAGTTTAGAGAGGGTATCACTTTTGTTTTATTTTTTACTTTTCTTTTTCTTTTTCTTTTTTTTACGCGGAGCGAAGGCGCCCCCTAGCGGCCGAGTTTGCAGATCTGCAAAGACGAAACTCATGATAGCAATGAGCTTCCGAGTCGTCGGTGAAGAGTCCCGGTTTACCTGTTTGGAGGAAAATCGAGAAATCAAAGGAATGAAAGCACACCATTAGTGGTTATTCTTAGAAAATGCTAAATACCTATGTTATATGTTTTCTAGCTGCTACCATTATTATGTACAGTTAAGTTCACACGTATTTCATAGGGAAGGATTATAAACAGAATTATACTGTAAATGGGCAAGTGCTTTCCACATTCAGCAAGCCACAAACAGATAAGGGTGAAGACCGATGAAAATTATTTTGATGTAGAGTATATAATACATAGCAACATCATAAGACACATAAAGATTGAGTTTATAAAATAGAGACTGCTCACTTATAAAAGTAAGTTCACCTTGCAAAATGAATGATCACTATACCATGGATGTTAACACTAATCCTGCTAGCAGCAATTTTTTTTAAACTTGCCTACTGGGCACTTTTACCCCCTTCCTGCTCAGGCCAATTTTCGAAAATTTTGAAAAAACCCAAACATTTTTCATAATTTTTGCAAACAGGTAATTTTTCTCCTTCACTGATGTGAGTTGATGAGGCTGCACTGATGAGCACTGATAGGCTGTACTGATGGGCACTGGTCAGGTGGCACTTATGGGCACTAATAGGTGGCACTAATGAGGTGGCACTGGTGGGCACTGAAGAATAGGCACTGATAGGTGGAACTGATAGGCAGCACTGGTGGGCACTGATAGGTGGCACTGATGGGCACTGATGGGCACTTATATGCACTGGTAGGTGGCACTGATGAGCACTGATAGGCAGTACTGATAGGTGACACTGATTAGGAGGAATTGAGGGGGACTCATTGGCATCATTGATGGGCACTGATTGGCAGCACTGATGAGCAATAATTGGCAGCACTGGTTGGCACTGATTGGCAGCACTGGTGGGCACTGATTGGCAGCACTGGTAGGCAGCACACTGGTGGGCACTGTTGGTACTGCACTGTTAATCAGGACACTTATGTAGATGCCCCCTTAACACAAGCTGGTTATCGGCTCTCTTCTCCCCCCCTCATGCTGTCAGCATGAAGAAAGAAGTGCCGATAACCGGCTTGTGTTTACATTGTGATCAGCTGTCATTGGATACAGCTGATCACGTGGTAAAGGGCAGCTGTGATTGCCCCTTTACCCCAATCTGTGATCAGCTAAGTCTGCAGGACTCAGTGATCACAAAGTGTGCCGCTTGTGCGCTGCAGGGGGGTGCGCGGGCAGCGCGATCATGGGAGGACGTCATATGACGCCCTCCCAGCAATGTAGCTGTCTTTTATCTATAGCGTGGGTGGGTAGTGGTTAATTTGCCTTACACAATTGGGTATTTAAAGTGAACAAAGGCTCACCTTATTTACTAGCAGTTTATAAAGTGAGTCTCACTAAGTTAAAGTGGACCATCACTCCAGAAATGTTAATATTCTTCCTGAAATTCTTCCCCCTCCACATGTTTAAAAAAAAAAAAACATTCATTTTTTTTCTTCTCTGGCCCTCTTCTCTCCTATGTGATTTCCTGTCAGATCTCCATCATATACTGTGGGGGAGATTTACTAAGACTGGTGCACTCAGATTATGGCGCAGCTGCGGTAGCCAAATCAGCTTCCAACTTCAGCTTGTTCAATTAAGCCTTGACAATAAAACTGGGAAGCTGATTGGTTACTATGCACAGCTGCACCAGAATCTGTGTGCACCATTTTTAGGATTCCAGGAGCCTGCAGGTGCAAGGACACACAGCAACTGGTGGGCAGAGCTAACAGCACATCATCGGAGACTGGATGCCTGAACTAAAAACAGATAGCTGGCTTCCAACGAGGTCAAAGAAAAATATGGCAAATAAGGATCTTCACCATCACACTTTGGAATAGTGATAATCTTGTCTTGTATTCATGTAGATCAGCCTTTCTCAACATTTTCAACATAGAGGAACCCTTGAAATAGCTTTCCAATCTCAAGGATCTCTGCTGAAAAAATATTATATCTACAACTCATGAACAATTTGTGTAATGTTCATTGGTAAGAATTATCTCCTTACTGATAGCTAAAAATAGCAATGGCCTCAGTGGGAACTTGTCTGAGAGGCAGAGACTGCTCACTGTTCAAGGAACCCCTAGCAACCTCTGGAGGAACCCTACAGTTCCACGAAACTCTGGCTGAGAAACCCTGACATGGAATGACTGGCATCGCAGACAATGTTCTGGGACCTTGCAGGATCCCTTTTCAAGGCACAGAAAGCTCTCTGTCTTTAAAAAAGGAATTCTGTGAGGACCCAAAACATTGGCCTGTGATGCCATTGCTTTTTTGTGAATAAAAAACAAGATTATCACTTTTCCAAGGTGTGATGGTGAAGATCCTTATTTTGTTACGATTGCATTGTGGCGCCATTCACCAATTCACTGCAGCACCCTGCAGGAACTGTGGGTGGGCCTGTAAGGAGTGCAACAGACACAATACAGTTTTTTCAAAGAAGAAGATGACGGCATAGGACCAGGGTTATGAAAGCGGACCAGTGGATCACTGCAGGACAATGCTTAATTCACTGGGCTGCAGGTAAGTATGTGAATCAAGGACAACTCTGCATAACAGGTAAGAGGGAGATGGAAAAAAATGGGGTAGTAAACGTTCTCTTTAGGAACAACTTCTGATGTTTTTGTAAATCAACCCCAGTATATGAACTTGATTTAACAGTGCCCAGGGAGCACATGCACATTGAGATCAATGGCCAACACTGATAGTAATAATTTATCAGGTTAAAAGATAGACTGTGATGAAATATAGTGTCAACAGGGAAGCACAAAACCCCCATTGACCTTGGTCTGAGAGAGATCTGTTGGATGGAAATAAAAGCTTTGAGCAATGATATCCACAATAAAGCAGATGTGAATACTCATCCTTACCCCATTTAGCTAACTATAATGAGACTAGCAGACATGTTTAAGGGACCTCTGCCAAACGCAGAGGGTTATTGTCTTGACCCTGCACAGTTGATTATCCTTTTATGTCTATAGCCACATTTAAAGTATATATTTTAAAAAATAATAATAATACATGCACATCTTTTTACAGGAAAAAAAAAGTGTATTTGTTATTTTACTTGTTGGAAGCCTGCAAAGCATTGCATCCACGATCATGGGTGCTATGCAGGGCTCTTGGAGACTCTGTGTGTAAGCTTTGTGCTCGTATCTCATACAAGAATTCAGTTACACACTGACAGGAACTTTCAATGAACTACCCTGTTTTCCCGAAAATAAGACCTAGCATGATTGTCGGTGATGGCTGCAATATAAGCCCTACCCCCTAAATAAGCCCTACCTTGTTTCCCCTAAAATAAGCCCTACCCTGAAAATAAGACCTACAAGGACTTTAACTAGGGCTTATTTGGGGTGTAGGGCTTATATTGCAGCCATCACCGACAATCACAATAGTTCTTATTTTCAGGGAAACAGGGTACCAGAGGACTCAACAGCACCATGATAGTTCATTGAGAACTACAACCAAACAGCTGCAAAGACTGTCAGTAGTTGTAGTTTGCCATTCACAGAATACAGTTATGTGGCCGGGTGGGCAGAGCTCCGCATGGCCAGGTTTTTTTTTTAATTGTGGTAGCAGACTCGAGGAGAAGATTCCTGGTGTGCAATCACAGCAGGGTTCATAGGGGGCGCGGGGCAGCTGCACCACTAACATGTTAAGGATGTAACATGTAACATGTTAGAAAAGGAGAACCTATACTTTAAGTTGGTCACAGACATTATTGCACAGTAAGACATGCATGTACAACCCGATCGTCTAGTTGCGTGAATACTCTGGTTTCGAGCATAGTGGTGGGAGGAAGAGCAATAGTGTATACAGACAGTTCCAATGTTAGGTAAAACAGTGGTGATCAAGAAGTTTTCTACCTGTCTTATCTTTTTTTTTTTTTTGTCTCACTGAGATCTCTTGTTTGAGCTAGCATACTCTACCTTGTTGAATCATTGCCTTAGCAGGCCAAAAAAATGCCATGATGGGACAATGCCACCTTATACTGTATCTATGGGGACCCATAACTATTCATTAACATGGGTAATACAGAAGCATTGACTGAATTATGTATGTTTATATTAGGTGAACTAAGAATTTCAGGAACCTTTAATGGTTCATCAAACCTATACCTCTACATATAGCCTCCAAAACACTGATCAAACACTAGTATCTTGTGTATTATCTGTGTTTAAAATTCAGGCCTACTTTTTTACTGTCTGTTTTTATGTAATTCTACATTCCTTATTTCCTTAATAGCATGCTGCCAGATGAGTATATTGAAAAAATAAACTGTGTGATACCTATTGGTAAAACATTGTCATGCTCAGAAGATTAAAGAAAAGTGGAACTGTTGCCAATAGCAACCGATTAATTTCCTTAATCATTTTCCAACATAGAGTACAGACAAACAGACCAGGTTGCTGTAGGAAACAGATGTATTTTTTCCATATTGTTCATATATCAGGTTCTTATTGAAAAAATGTTACTTCATTTGCTAGATGTAGTTCAATGGTTAGTGCCACGGCCCTGTCACAGAGTGTGAAAAGCGCCCATACATTCCTATGTGACAGGGTGACCAAGATCCTGTTAGTAAACCAATGCTGAAAACTTTCAGCCGTAATTTTTATTTTAATTGTCTGATGCAGTGCACAAAGCAGCCATCTGACACAAGCCTAACAGAGGAAGCTTTTGATTATGTGACTGCATGGATAGGAGCAAGCAGATGCTTCATCGTCTGTCTTAGCTCTACCGTGACAGTCTTTGTTTGCTGAATATGCCTTTCCCAAGAGCTGGGTGTGTATGGGCAAAGTAAGATATTTTTGTCCTTCTTTCACCAACCTATTTCTAGTCACCTTTCCTCTTCTGCTTTGTTTCCAGTGGCAGCTAGAAGTGGTAATTACTGCTTGATTATACTCAAGCAACCCTATTAATGGCCGTCAATAAAAAATGATACAGTCTGGCTTCTATCTGGAAATGAGCGTAACCTTGAGAGACAGCATCTCATTGGATTTGATTTTGAATAAAGGATATTTGAAGCTGCTTGATGTACCTTTAGCAACCTTGAATCACAGATGTGGCTGAATAGTGTTGTATTCAATGTTATTTACGATATATAGCACAATTATAAAACAGAAAGTAAAAAAAATAGAACATACGGTTTTGTATCTAAGCTTTTTTGTTCAATATTCATGGTATAGTACAGCAATACGGTATTTCTTTGCATATGCACATAAATACACATATATGCGTATATATATATATATATATATATATATATATATATATATATATATATATATATATATATATATGTATATATATATATATATATATATATATATATATATATATAAAAATATTACATTCCAGGGACTCAAAGTGGTCAGAAATAATAAATTCACTGATATATAATATATGTTACCTACAAACACAGTTAAACCTTGGATTGTGAGCATAATTCGTTCACTAAAGCATGCTTGTAATCCAAAGCACTTGTATATCAAACTGAATTTCCTCATAAGAAACAATAGAAACTGAAATGATTTGTTCCGCAAACATTTATTCATAAGTCCTTCAGTTTATAGTACATATAAAAAAATTATAGTAATGTGACTAGGTTGTGCAACCATAAAATGTCCATCCACAAATGGAAGCCTCCACAAGGGGATTCAAAGCAAAATCCAGCAGGAGCTACAGAGTATAAAAGAGAAGAGAGGTGCCTCTAAGTGTAGCAATATGGTTACATTTAATGAAGGTACAACATTTAGCAACTCACATTGTTGATGATTAAAAGAGGCACATCTAAGTATGCAGGCATCTGGGGTAAATGAGTCCACAAAGACCATCCCCCCACCGCCGGCTCTCACTGCTGTCAGTCTGCAATCGTGATGGGGAAGACTACCCTGCAGTAGAGCGATCTGAAAGCGAGGCTTAAAGCACTCGTGGAGCACAGCGTGGAAGGGACAACGTCAATGGCGGTGAGGAGGATAGTCTCTGTGGATAGCTTTACCATGGATGCCTGCATTCTTAGGCCCGTTTCACACGAGGCGGACTCCGCTTCCACGGAGTCCGCCTCTGTCCGCCGGCTCAGCGGGAGATCTCTCCGTTGATCTCCGCTGAGCCGGCGGATGACAAGTCCCTCTCTGCTCACTGAGCAGGGAGGGGCTTGCGAGCGCCGCTGGTCTCTATGGAGAGATCGGATGAAAATGGACAGTGTGTCCGTTTTCATCAGATCTCACCCGATCCGATCCGCCAGCGACGGATCTGGACGTGGGGCCATACGTCTACTTTTGGCGGATCGGACCGGGTCGGATGTCAGCGGAGATGTCTCCGCTGACATCCGACGCTCCATAGACTAACATGGAGCGCCCGTTCAGATCCGCCGTCAAAACTGACAGGCGGCTCTGAGCGGTCCGTCCATGTGAAAGGGGCCTTAGATGTGCCTGTTTTAATCATCAACCACATGAGTTTCTAAATGTTGTACCTTTATTAAATGTAAATGTATTGCTACACTTGGAGGCACCTCTTTTCCCTTTAATACTCAGTTGTGACATGACGCTACTAGTATATCAAGACATTGCTTGTATATCAAGTCAAAATGTATTTAAATATGTAGCTTGTCTTGCAAAACGCTCTCAAACCAAGTTACTCTCAAACCAAGGTTGTACTGTAATGCACTTGATCTAAGCACTGTTTTTGAAAATAATTTTGTGGTGGGATTAGATTTTCAGCTACAATAAGTACAGAGAAACGTTGGAGTTTTTTTTTTTTTTTATCAGAATGTGAATAATTTACCCGAGGCAAAAAAAAAAATGTTGGATGCCTAAAGTAAAAACTTTTTTTTGCTAAGCTAAGTGATCTACCCAAGTAGCAGTTCAATCACCATATGTAAGTGATCACCGATGAATCATACCCCTCTGCTAAAGACAAAAATTTGATTTTGTAGATCTGTGTAGGGTTCTTGGGATTTCTCTGAATGATCAGTGGTTATGAGGCGGTCTAAAGGATAGCTCATCCCGTGTTTCTACTGATGAAACATCTACCCGTCTATGGCCACTACAGGCCTGATTCTATTTTCTCCAACCATAGTTGTAAGATCCAAATAATAATTAATAACAATACATGAACTGAACTGATCATTCAATCTGCAAAAAGGAAAATTAAAACACCCATACAATAATATAAATGAGCAAACATTGTCATTGCCTGACTGATTTTTTTCACCCTTGATGACTATTATTCAGTTAGATGTTAGATAGTAAAAAACTAAAAAAGATGTTAGGCAGTGTTATCGCTTGTGCAGAACACCGGGACCAGCTATGGAAATATTAAGCATACCTGGGTTGTTTTACTAAAACTTAGGAGTGCAAGATCTGTTGCAACTGTGCATGGTAGCTAATTAGCTTTTATCTGGAAGCTAATTGGTTTCTATTCAGAGCTGCACCAGATTTTGCACTCTCCAGTTTTAGTAAATCAACCCCACAATGACTCATACAATCAGCCTAAAGAAAACCCTATCACCAAAGTACACATTGTAGCCTGCACATACAGTATGTAGTGAAAGTAGGCATGTAGGATTTACTATTTTTCTTTGTTTGGAAACAGTCTGTTATTCTTTTTTTTTGTATGATACTCTCTTGCAGGGTCGGTACTGAGCAAAGCAGATGGAAGCTCAGATCACAAGTGCTAAGGGAGTGTATACAATTACAGGCTGTCTGCCACTAAGGTGGGCCCAATCAAAATTGTGTTATGGGGCCATGTGATTTCTATTTACATGAAATCGTGTGTGCAAACATCACCTGGAGTATCTTGCTCTTTTCTGCCTCAGAGTACCCTTGCAAGAATGCTAAAACATAATTTGCAGTGAGGACAGGGGTGTACCAACAGGTTGGCGAGACCTGCGTCTGCCAGGGGCACAGGTCGAGTGGGGGGCGCAAATTGGCAGTGTTCTACATGCTCTTCCATACAAATTAGTTCCACTCCCAGAATCCAGCGAATCAGGGCTGAATCCCGGAATGGCAGTGGCATGTGCGGGTTACCATGGTTCCCACATGCCGCAAGCTACACTTATATGGCAGCCGCATCTCTCCCCTCTGCCTCTGACACCCACAGTGCACAGAACCGCCCCTAATAAACATACATGTGTTCCCAGCCTGCCTGCATAGAACAACATTTCTGTACTTGGGAGGACCATATGATGTCAGGAGGGAAGAAGGGAGGCATTTACGATGAGCTTCAGCTACCCATTGGCTGAGGAGGGCGGTGCAGCTGCTTCCTCGGCCAATGGGTACACAAAGAGCATTGTCCTTCCCTTCAAATTCGTCCCGCGGGCTTCCTGTGTTAGTGGGTTCGGGATGAAGCAGCGCCCATGTGGGGAGAAGCCTGAACAAGAGCTGCATGCAACGAGTGAAAGTCCTGCAGTGATCAAGGTGAGTGATCTGCTACTGACTGCACAGCAATGTCGCTCTCCTTCACTGAGCTCTCTCCACTCCCATCAACACTCTCTCCTTCTGTCGCTCAGCCCTTCCAGAAGTTCTCCTGATTCATGGGCACCTTTCACCCCTAGCTGCACTTCCCCTCTGTGTACTAAATGTCTACATCTTCCTGAAGAGACCATGCAGTAATAACACACTCCCACGATCCTCATCACCCCTTCCCTTTCCACTTCACTTTCTCCTGTTTTTGCTCTCCCCTCACATAAATCTGCACTTCCACCCAGGCTTACTTTTTATATATTCCAACTGTGCTGCAGCCTGGTACATTCCTTGCAGTCCTTTAGGGAGTAGTACAAGTATACAGTGCAAACACTGTCTCAATCACAGCACCTGTGATCATCATTATCATGCTGGTGATTACACTGTACAGCCTGTATACACTACAGTAAGACACAGGCTGTACAGTGTAATCATCAGCATGATAATGATGATCACAGGTGCTGTGGCTGTATTATTCATGGCTGCAGACAGTGTTTGTACACTGTATACTTTATTTCAGCTGAAAAATGTGACTCCTGAACTCTGCACTCTACACGAACCCTGCAGTCTTTACATAGCACCCTCTGAACTCTGCACTCTGTACGTAGCACCCTCTGAACCCTGCACTCTGTACGTAGCACCCTCTGAACCCTGCACTCTGTACGTAGCACCCTCTAAACCCTGCACTCTGTACGTAGCACCCTCTGAACCCTGTACTCTGTACGTAGCACCCTCTGAACCCTGCACTCTGTACATAGCACCCTCTAAACCCTGCAATCTGTACGTAGCACCCTCTGATCCCCGCACAATTGAAAATGGACTGTATAGCCTAAACATTAAGGAAAAAACCTTAGTAAGGGTTTTAAATTTGAATCGCCATGCGCAAATGGTGTGGGCGTGGACCAAATGGTATGGGCGTGGACCATTTGCGCATGCGCGATTCAAATTTAAAACCCTCACTAAGGTTTTTTCCTATCTCTGGCTGTTTGCTGTTTTAAATATCTTCGAGCTTGATTTTACTACATGTAATTTGTTTTTAGTGCTTGTTTAAGCACAAATAAACACCTGGTGCTTTCGTATTACACAATTTGGAGTTTTTTTCTCTTTTTTGGTGACACGTTGAGGACATTTGCAGTGAATGTCCATTTGAATGCACTGAATAGCTCCTGTTAATAGGAGTTTTCCAACACGAGATTCCTGATACACCTGGAGGACTCCTGGGAGATCGGCACCTGGACATCTGTGGATGAGTCTGCGACCTGAGTGTGACCCGTTTTCACATTATCAGACCCCCCCCTAAAAAGGGGGTCACTGGGGATCCGGTAAGTCTCCACTTCTTATTGGGGCATAGGAATGATGGGATCTGCATGGTCAAACTGTTAGTGATACTCTATCAAGTGGCATCACTGTTTATTTCTATGCATGCTAGCACATTTCTATACACGCTAGCACATTTTCTTGATATATCACGTTTTGATCACGATAATTTTTTATATGGTTATGGACACCTACATGGACATTATGTATACATTCATTGATCGATTGATTTGTATCTGCACTAGCTAATAATCCTTCACTGATTATTTGTATTAGTGAACTCATTTTCTTTGAGCACTCAATTTCACCCATTTTTTTATATAGTTTTGAGGTTGCTACGCATATCATTCTTGCCATTATATTCGTTATTTTTGTGCACTTTATATTGAATAATCATTTAGAGTTTTATAGTTTGAGCGCTGCACTTTCTTTTTTTTCCTATCTATGATGATTGGGAGATATGTATTTTAATCTCTCAATTGCCTAACTGAATGTAATTTTATTTCTAAAGCATGATGTATTGTAATCATTTGTTTACTTTTTACTTATTTTTATATTTTTTTGCATTTCAGTGTTGCTGATGACCTGACAACTCTTTGCAACCACTTGATATTTCCATGTATACACTCTCGTAATGGCTGCATGGCATTTCCCAGGGTGAAACGATGGCATGGCATTTCTTATGGTGACAACAGTGGACCATGCTTTTCTAATTCTCATTGAAATAGCCACTTGTAGTTTACATGGAAAGTCAATGTGACTGGGTGACAATGCAGGAACACAAATGGGAGATAGGTACAGAGCGTTGATGCAAACATGGCCTTTCATGGAAAGGTCACTCGGTATTATTTTAATAAACTTTGGAGATAAAAAACGATTGAAAATGATTTTTGAAATTGCACTACCATGCTAGAACAAAGGTTTGATTGATTTATATTATATATACTTTAAGTAACGTGTATAATTCCTCGAAAACAGATATTTTTTTTAAAACTACTACATAAACTGTAGTTTTGCCATCATATTTGTTCCTATTATAGCATCATGATAAAAAAGGAAAATCCTTTTGAATGGAGGGACGGGGGTAGCTGGGCTTACAAAATGACAGATGGCCATTTTTATCCATAATGGGTTTGTATCTTTTTTCATACATAAAAGCATTTTAAGACTACAACTTGAGGTCTCCTTGACATAAAATCAAGTGTTAGCAGAAGGCAGAGCTAAGAGCATACACAGTATGTTTGAGGTCACATCAGACTCACCATACACTACATCGTCAATCTTCATCGGGTATTCCTTCTTGCTGAAAAATGCTGTGATAATGAAAAAAGAGAAACATTTTCTTCTTGGTGGTGAATTAACTATCTTATGTAACATGACAAAAGACTCAATTGGTTTCTGCAGTTTTACTGGAGAGCAAATGTTAGATTATCTAAAACACCCATCTCAGCAAAAGCTTTATTTCCACTTATAGGAATAATTTAGCATTCACTTTTCTCTGGAATTTTGCTGCTGGTTGAAAGACATTTTTTCTCTGCTAGTGCGGGGTGGATTAAGGTAAAGCTTTCAAGACAGAGTGTGCAGTGCAGTCTATCGGTATGTTACTATTGGGTTTGTTTTTTACATTTGTGCAAATATAGGCAAGCCTTAAATAAATCAGGTATTTTTTATTTTTTTTTACTGCTATTTCAAGATCTATTCTTTTTATACTGATTACTATTTTATTATGGTATTTGTGAAGAAAAATCGAAGGGAGAGATACTGGAGGATTCCGCCGGGCTCCTGAATTACAGCGGAGAGGGGGTGTTTTTGAAGCACCTGATTAGAGCCATAGGCTTTAATAGGCGTCAAAAAAGGTAAACAGTGAGCATCATGCCTGGCGCTCGCAGTTCACCCAGCTCGCTTTCCTAACACTGAACCGCCTCTCTGCCAATCAGATGCTCGGTCTGTTACCTGTCACTTCATTGGCTGAAACGACAGGTGCTGTGATTGGACAACTATCAGACATCCAATCATAGGAGAGGGCGGGAGAAGAAGACATCAAGGACATCGCTCGCCTCCCGTCGCCGTCACCCGCTGCCCCACGAGACAGGGTAAGTGCTGGGCAGACGGCAGGCGGGGGGCACAGTGGCAGCATTCGATGGGCACAGTGGGAGAATTTGATGGCACAGTGGGAGAATTTGATGGCACAGTGGCAGCGTTTAATGGGCACATTGGCAGCGTTTGATGGGCACAGTGGCAGCGTTTGATGGGCACAGTGGCTGCGTTTGATGGGCACAGTGGCTGCGTTTGATGGGCACAGTGGCGCCATTTGATGGGCACAGTGGCTGCATTTGATGGGCACAGTGGCTGGCTGCATTTGATGGGCACAGTGGCAGCAATTGATGGGCACAGTGGCTGCATTTGATGGCACAGTGGCTGTGTTTGATGGCATAGTGGCTGCGTTTGATGGCACAGTGGTAGTGTTTTATGGGTGTAGTGAGGCTGCAATTGATATTTTTTTTCAAAATTTTTCAGTTTGTTTGCACCCCCAAAAAATTTGAGCACCAGCCGCCACTGCACTGCAGCATAGGACACTTTCTAACAGAGGGGATGGTGTGTAGTTTACAAAGGGGGTCATTTACTATAGCGTTGATAAAAATGATTCTGCAGTCCCAGAAAATAGCACCCAATTAAGGCTAATTAAGACTTCAACTCTCAGAAACTGAGCACTAATGCAAATGGAAAGCAGCGCTATTGCCGGCAAAAATGCCTGTCAGATCACATATAGTATCTCACAACAGTGAGTACACCCCTCACGTTTTTGTAAATATTTTATTATATCTTTTCATGTGACAACACTGAAGAAATGACACTTTGCTACATTGTAAAGTAGTGAGTGTACAGCTTGTATAACAGTGTAAATTTGCTGTCCCCTCAAAATAACTCAACACACAGCCATTAATGTCTAAACCACTGGAAACAAAAGTGAGTACACCCCTAAGTGAAAATGTCCAAATTGGGCACAATTAGCCATTTACCCTACCCGATGTCATGTGACTCATTAGTGTTACAAGGTCTCAGGTGTGAATGGGGAGCAGGTGTGTTAAATTTGGTGTTATCGCTCTCTCTCTCTCTCAAACTGGTTGCTGGAAATTCAACATGGCAAATCAAAGAACTCTCTGAGGATCTGAAAAAAATAATTGTTGCTCTACATAAATATGGTCTAGGCCAGTGATGGCGAACCTTGGCACCACAGATGTTTTATAACTACATTTCCCATGATGCTCAGCTACACTGCAGAGTGCATGAGCATCATGGGAAATGTAGTTCCAAAACATCTAGGGTGCCAAGGTTCGCCATCACTGGCCTAGGCTATAAGAAGATTGCCAAGACCCTGAAAATGAGCTGCAGAACAGTGGCCAAGACCATACAGCGGTTCAACAGGACAGGTTCCACTTGGAACAGGCCTTGCCATGGTCGACCAAAGAAGTTGAGTGTATGTGCTCACCGTCATATCCAAAGGTTGTCTTTGGGAAATAGATGTATGAGTGCTGTCAGCATTGCTGCAGAGGTTGAAGGGGTGGGGGGGTCAGCCTGTCAGTGCTCAGACCATACGCCGCACACTGCATCAAATTGGTCTGCATGGCTGTTGTCCCAGAAGGAAGCCTCTTCTAAAGATGATGCACAAGAAAACCTGCAAACAGGTTGCTGAAGACAAGCAGACTAAGGACACAGATTACTGGAACCATGTCCTCTGGTCCGATGAGACCAAGATTAACTTATTTGGTTTAGATGGTGTCAAGCGTGTGTGGCAGAAACCAGGTGAGGAGTACAAAGACAAGTGTGTCTTGCCTACAGTCAAGCATGGTGGTGGGAGTGTCATGGTCTGGGGCTGCATGAGTGCTGCTGGAACTGGGGAGCTACAGTTCATTGAGGGAACCATGAATGCCAACATGTACTGTGACATACTGAAGCAGAGCATGATCCCCTCCCTTCAAAGACTGGGCCACAGGGCAGTATTCCAACATGATAACGACCCCAAACACACCTCCAAGATGACCACTGCCTTGCTAAAGAAGCTGAGGGTAAAGGTGATGGACTAGTCAAGCATGTCTCCAGACCTAAACCCTATTGAGCATCTGTGTGGCACCCTCAAACGGAAGGTGCAGCACAAGGTCTGTAACATCCACCAGCTCCGTGAAGTTGTCATGGAGGAGTGGAAGAGGACTCCAGTGGCAACCTGTGAAGCTCTGGTGAACTCCATGCCCAAGAAGGTTAAGGCTGTGCTGGAAAATAATGGTGGCCACACAACATATTGACACTTTGGGCCCAATTTTGACATTTTCACTTAGGGGTGTACTCACTTTTGTTGCCAGTGGTTTAAACATTAATAGCTGTTTGTTGATTTATTTTGAGGGGACAGCAAATTTACACTGTTCTACAAGCTGTACACCCACTTTACATTGTAGCAAAGTGTAATTTCTTCAGTGTTGTCACATGAAAAGATATAATAAAATATTAACAAAAATGTGAGGGGTGTACGCACTTTTGTGAGATACTGTATGTGGGAATAGTGGAAGTCAATGGGGCTCGTACCTGCAAAAGTTCTTTGCCATAAAAAGTGTATGGGGACCTGGTTCCTGCCCCAGGGGACATGTATCAATTGGCAAAAATGTTTTTCAAATGGCCAATCTTTCAGGAGCAGTGATTTTAATAATGCTTAAAGTGAAACAATAAAAAAAATTTCCTTTAAATATTGTGCCTTGGGGGTGTCTATAGTATGCCTGTAAAGTATCACACCTTTCCCGTGTTTATTACTGTACTGCAGCAAAATGACATTTCTAAAGGAAAACATTTCATTAAAAATTGCTTGCGGCTGTAATGAATTGCAGGTTCCCAGCAATATAGAGTTAAAATCAAAGAAAAAAAATGTCGGAAGAAGGAAAAAACTTATGGAAGACCGGAGGAAGGAGCGGGGGAAGAAGAAGCTGGAGGAAGACCGGAGGAAGGAGCGGGGAAAGAAGACATTTTAAATAAAGAAATGCTTTTTTTGGTGAATGTGTAGGGGTACAATGTACTCGATATCCATTCACATGGGGGGCGGGATCTGGGGGCCCTCTTGTTAAAGGGGGCTTCCAGAATCTGATAAGCCCCCGCCCGCAGTCCCCCACACCCACCGGGCAAGGGTTGTGGGGATGAGGCCCTTGTCCCCATCAACATGGGGACAAGGTCCTTTTGGGGGCTACACCAAAGCACCCGCCCCATGTTGAAGGCATCTGGCCTTGTACAGTTCAGGAGGGGGGGCGCTCTCTCGTCCCCCCTCTTTTCCTAGGAACTGCCAGGTTGCGTGCACGGATAAGGGGTTGGTATGGATTTTTTGGGGGGGACCTCCATGACATTTTTTTAAAAAGTTTGGTGCAGGGTTCCCCTTAATATCCATACCAGACCTGAAGGGTATGGACTTTGGGGGGACCCCTACAACATTTTTTTTTACTTTTTGTCATGGAATTCCCCTTAAAGTCCGAAGGGCCTGGTATGCACTGGGGGGGGGGGGGGGGTCCCTACACCGCTTTTTTCCTTGATTTTTGAATAGCTGATTTCTTGAATTCCACACCATAATATTATTGAATAATTACATACCATTGCATGCATTTGAAGAGTTAAAATGATGTTATTAACCAAACTGATGTGCATTCACTGATTATGCTGCTGAGTACAATGTACGTTTTCAGGCGATAATACCATTGGTGGGATCCAAACCCATGGCTTGAACCTTTAAAGGTAGCTGGGCATACCACTACGCTATTTAGCTGAGCACAATCATAGATAGAAAACACTATTATTAATGTTTGATTCTTTTCAATGTATACAATAATGTTTTGCATTTGAGGCATTAATATTATGGTACCAACCATGCTCATGTGCCATTGGGTACGGATGAGCCAAACACTCCAGTTAGGTTTGCACCAGAACTTGCGAAGATGCCAAAAATTTGTGCGAACATTGTTAAAGTCTATGGAACACAAACATGGAAAATCAAAAGTGCTAATTTTAAAGGCTTATATGCAAGTTATTGCCATAAAAATTGTATTACCCGGGTCCTGCCCCAGGGGATATGTTTCAATGCCAAAAAAAGTTTTAAAAACGCCAGTTTTTTCAGGAGCAGTGATTTTAATAATGCTTAAAGTGAAAAAATAAAAATGAAATATTCCTTTAAATATCATGCCTGGGGGTGTCCTTAGTATGCCTGTAAAGTAGCGCATCTTTTCCATGTTTAGAACAGTACCACAGCAAAATGAAATTTCTAAAGGAAAAACATGTCATTTAAAACAGCTCACGGCTGTAATGTATTGTTGGATCCTGGTAATATAGATTAAAATCATTTAAAAAAAATGGCGTGAGTCCCCCCCCCCCCCAGTCCATTCCCAGGCTCTTTGGGTCTGGTATGGATATTAAGGGGAACCTTGCACCAAAATTTTTTTTAAAATGGCGTGAACCAGACGATCCATACCAGACCCTTATCCGAGCACGCAACATGGCAGGTTGCAGGAAAAGAGGGGGGACGAGAGCGTGCTCCCCCTCCTCCTGTACTGTACCAGGCCACATGCCCTCAACATGGGGAGGGTGCTTTGGGTTCCCCCAAAAGCCCAGATCCCACCCCACCTATGTGAATGGGTATCGGGTACATTGTACCCCTACCCATTCAGCAAAAAAAGCAGTGAAATGTGACAAAAGACAATAGCCGATTTTGTACAATTCCTTTATTTAAAATGTATTCTTCTTTCCCCGCTCCTTCCTCCGGTCTTCCTTCGGTTTTCTCCTTCTTCCTCCAGCTTCTTCTTCTCCTGCTTTGTCCTCCATTTTCCTCCGACTCCAGTCATTCTCCTCCGCTGCTCCCACCACCGATCCTGCTGAATATGAAAACATCAAACCTCCTCCGACGCTGCAGCCAGCCGATCTGTCCGCTTCCATAGTGCACATTTCATATATAGCTATGAGGCGTGGCATGATGTAATCAGGAGACCCCGCCCCTTGTGACATCACTGACCCATCATGCCCCATGCGGTGAAGTCACAAAGGGCGGGGTTTTGGAGTCACAGCATCCGCCCCATCGCAGCATCGGAGTAGGGCATGTGGCCTGGTACAGTTCAGGAGGAGGCGGGCGCTGTCTCGTCCCCTCCTATTTTCCTGCAGACTGCCTGGTTGTGTGCTCAGATAAGGGTCTGGTATTGATTTTGGGGGGACTCCCATGCCATTTTTTTTTTATTTTGGCGCAGGGTTCCTCTTAATATTCATACCAGACCCAAAGTGCCTGGTAATGGACTGGGGGGGGGGGGGCGCACGCCATTTTTGTTACATTTTGGCATGGGGATCCAAATACATACTAGACCCAATGGGCCTGGTATAGACCTGGGGGAGGGGATATCATGCAGTTTTTTTTTTTACTTTCAGTGGGGAAGCCGTTGACAGCTGAAGATTCATTGGTTGTTAAGGATGTGGCAGCTGGCTTCCTGGCCCCCCGGTTAGCAACCAGCTATATACAGTGTTAAAATAATAAACGCAAAACACATTAAAAATCATATCACAAACGCAACAGTTGCGTTTCTGGTGCGGTTCCATTGACTTTTTTACCCGCAAATCGCGTAAAAAAGTCCCCGACCATTTCCAAAAACGCACTGGCCTCAAAAAGCAAAAATGTGAACTAGTACCATAGGAAATCATGTTAAATAGACTGTAGAGTGTTTCTGAAAACTGCACTAAAAAATGTATAAGTGTGAATGTAGGGTCGCGGCCAGTTCACACTGGAGTGATGCGGGAACCCTACGAATCCAGTGCGGGTTCCCGCATTGCATACAACTCGCAGGCAGTTCACACTGCCATAAGGCCCCTTTCACACTTGTGAGACTTGTCCTGCAACTCCTGTGTCCATAGACCTCAATATTACATTGGCATTGCTTCAAATCACATCAAATTTACAGCAAAAAGTGCTGCAAAATCGCTGGACTTTCAAGTCACACAAGTGTGAAAGGGTCCTTATGGACCTCAAGTTGTATGAAAAGGAACCTTTGAATTAGTCCCCATTTGCACTTGTGCGACCAATGCCTGTGTAATCTTGCTGTATATGGAGAGAATTTGACCCACTTGCAGGATGCTCAAGTGAGAATAGTGCCTAATTCAAAGGTATTATCCATGAATCTCATTCACACTGCTGCGACCTGAAAGTCACAAAATTGTGCTGCCACTTTGCTGCTGCAACTTGGCCCCGAATTCTGGGAATGTCTGTGTAATATTGCACTCTATGTACCTCAAGTCACATGAAAGTCACACCAAAGTAGTACAGGGACTACTTTGAAGTTGTTGCAACTTGAAGTAGCAAAGATATGAATGGTTATCATTGAGAATCATGGGGTACAACTTGTCATGCAACTCGGAGGTCCAAATTTTCAGAAAAAGTCACCCAACTGTGAAACAAGTCATATATATTTTAATAGAAAGGAGCTCTCATCTATATTTGCATAGTCCTTACTGATTTACATCAGCAGAACAAATGCAGGAAGTGATGTGTGCACATGGGCCAGAAGCAAATGTGTGGTGATGCCAAACAAATCAATGAACCCCACCCACACCAAATCTAACTACCACATCCACCCCCACATTGAGTAAGTACATATCCTACACTTACCCGGCAAATCAGCAACACCTCCTCTTTGCTAAAGAGGGACCTCGCCATGTCCACCTAGATGGAGATTCTGACCAGCACAGGAACTTCCGGGTGATTACAATGACTAATTTCCAGGTCAGAGGGTGAAACCACGCTCTTATGATCTTATGATCGCAACCACGCTTACAATTTTTTTATTTTTGTTTATTTGCAGATGTGCAAATCTGTATTTATACATATAATGATATTTGAAGGTAAACTTAAGGAAGTTCAATAAGAAATGGTGTCCCTGGGATAGCAGCAGGTGAATTACAAAGACAAATGCCCAGTTTGAGCCCTGTTTCACACTGACAGTGGGAGGAAATCGTGCGAGTTCAGCTGAACTCACACAATTCCATTCCTGCATGTCAGTCTAGACTGCGGGGGGAATTTCAGAGACATCTGTGCAGGTTTCTGCACTTGTTTGCTCAAGCATTAGGCTTACCATTATTAGCAGCTTCTACTGCTGGACTAGAGGATCAGCAGTGGATGAACTTATATTTATAGTACCTCTGTTTTTTTGCTTGCACTATGCCTCCTAAAAGGGTGGTCTCTACCCCCGCAAAAAAGAGAAAGGCATCCCCATCAGGCTCTGAGGACCCTGCTCATGCCTCCATAGTACCCACCTCTCCGCCTTATCCTCAGCTCTGGTTGGGTTAGAACAGAGGTTAGCGGCTTTAATCACATCCTCTTCCCAGAGTGGGAGGAAGCATGTTAGATCTCCCTCCCCCGCTCCGAACCCCCTGTCAAAAGAACAGCAGTGGCCGGAGGAAGAGGAATTACCCTCAGGGGACTGGGAAGAGGGGCAGTCTAACGATTCCTCTTCAGAAGAATCAACCGTAGAAGAACCTTTTTCAGCCTCGCAATCCGAGACATTGCTAGTGCAATCCCTTACTGAAATGGTCCGCTCTGCATTCAAGTTGCCTTTGACAGAGTCAGCTGAAAGGCCCATTTCTTTGCGAGGTTCGCTGAAGCCCCTGCAGGCTCTTCACGCCTTTCCGGTTCATCCATTGTTGGAACAACTTATATATGCTGATTGGGTACACTAAGACAAGCATTTTCTCCCTCCTAAGAAGTCTTCTACTCTCTATCCTATGGAAGAGAAATTTACCAAGAAATGTTGTATTTTAGTTGTGGATGCTGCTATTTCCTCTGTAAATAAAAGCCTGACTTGTCCCATGGACAATGCTCAGATGTTCAGGGATCCAACAGATAAAAGGCTAGGCTAGAGTCTTTACTAAAGACTTCTTTTTCTACCGCAGGTGCAATAACTCAACCTGCTGTAGTGGCAATAGGCATCTGTCAATCCCTGAAGGACCAGCTGAAGCAGGTTCTTAGAGATTTTCCAGGTCAGCAGGCCGGAGATTTAGCTGAACTACCTAGGGCATTGTGTTTTGTGATTGACGCTATTAAAGATTCTATTCATCAGGCTTCTCGCCTTATGCTCCTATTGGTGCACATGCGTAGGATCTTGTGGCTGAAAAACTGGTCAGCCGAGGCACCATGCCAAAGACTCTTGGCTGGGTTTCCATTTCATGGTGAACGGCAATTTGGGGATGACTTGGATAAGTATATCCAAAAGATTTCAAGTGGGAAAAGTACCTTGTTACCAGTTAAACTAAAGATTAAGCATCCTTCATTTAAGCGAGCTTCTTCTCCAGGGTCGGGGGCACATGTCTCTAGGCAGTCGCGATGGCCTTCACCAACAGGTTTAAGAGGTAAAGCTCAAGGTCATGTCCAGGGACAGAAAAAGCCCTGGGGGAGGAAACCTACAAAGCAGAATCCTAAAGTCTCCTTATGAAGGGGGCGCTCCCTCTCACTTGGGTGGGCGGAAGACTTTTGAAGTTTGCAAAGGTGTGGCAAGAAGAGATTCAGGACATCTGGGTCTCCTCCACAATAGCTCTAGGTTACAAACTAGAGTTTCGAGATTTTCCTTCGCCTCGTTTTCTAAGGTTAAACGTTCCCAAAGATCCAGGGAGGAGGCAATCCCTGTTCTTGGCTTTAAAACAACTGTTATCGCAAGGGGTGATCATGAAGATTCCCATGGAAGAGCAGGGTCTGGGGTTTTACTCAAACCTCAGGCCCATCTTAGACCTCAAAGGGCTAAATCAGTTCCTGAATATCCACTCATCTCGCATGGAGTCGATCCGATCAGTAGTTTCCTTCCTTCAATGAGGGTAACTTTTGGCATTGATCGACATAAAGGATGCGTATCTCCATGTGCCTATTTTTCCCGCTCAACAGAAATTCCTGTGTTTCAAGGTAGATGGGCACCATTTTCAGTTTGTAGCCTTGCCCTTCCATCTAGCTACTGCACCCCGAGTTTTTACAAAGATTCTGGCCCCACCTCTGGCCAGACTAAGAACTCAGGACATAATGGTTATACTTAGACTTGTTGCTAATAGACCGGTCGGTGGCCCGCTTGGACCAAATTGTGGTCAGCACAGTCAACTATCTGGAATACCTAGGGTGGATTCTCAACCTAGAGAAATATTCCTTAAAGTCACTAAGAAGGCTAGAGTACTTAGGTCTGATCATAGACACAGCCCAGAGAAGAGTGTTTTTGCCTCAGGCAAAAATCTGTGCTATAAGGGACCTGGTTCAGGTGGTCAGGACAAAGAAGAATCCCTCCATTGACCTTTGCATTAGGGTTATTAGGAAAAATGGTGGCCTCATTAAAAGCTATTTCCTATGCCCAGTTTTATTCGAGACTGTTGCAGAACAGTATACTAACTGCTTGGAACAAAAAAGGTCCAAGCTCTAGATTTTCCAATGCATCTGACTCCAAAGGTAAGTCAGAGTCTCAGTTGGTGGTGTATGACCAGGAATCTACAGAAGGGGAAATCCTTCATACCAGTTACCTGGAAGGTGGTAACAGCAGATGCCAGCCTTTCGGGTTGGGGAGCAGTCCTGAAAGAAGCATCTGTCCAGGGAAGATGGTCCACGACCAAGAAAACGTTGCCCATCAATATTTTAGAGATTCGGGCAGCACGTTTGGCTCTGACAGGGGGGTCTGTGCTGATCACTTATTAGCACAGCCCCCCCCCCAAGGATGCCCACACTGGACCACCAGGGACGCCACTAGGACCACCAGGGATGCCACCACTAGTCACCACCAGGTATGCCACCCTAGACCACCAGGCATGCCAATCATTGCCCACAATGGATGTCAATCAGTGCCCACAATGGGCATCACTGATTGGCAGGCATTGTTATTTGGCACTGAATAGCATCCATCAGTACCATTTATTAGTGTACATTGCCACATATCAGTGCCCATCCATGCCCATCCGTGCCACCTATCAGTGCCCATCTGTTCCACCTATCAGTCCCCACCCATGCCACCTTTCAGTGCCCATCAATGCTGCATATTAGTGCCACCTATCAGTGCCCATCAGTGCCGCCTATCAGTGCCCATCAGTGCCGCATATTAGTGCCCATCATCAGTGCCCATCAGTGCCACCTCATCAGTGCCACCTCATAAGTGCCCATCAGTGCTGCCTTATCAGTGCCTGTCAGTTCAGCCCCATCAGTGACCATCAGTGAAGGAGAAAACTCACTTATTTACAAAGTTTTGTATTTGTTTAGCAGAAAATAAAAATCCCAGAGGTGATCAAATACTACCAAAAGAAAGCTCTGTTTGTGGGAACAAAATGGTAAAAATTCTGTTTGGGTACAGTGTAATTGTCATCCAAGGTGCGACAGCGGTGAAACCTTAAAATTGGTCTGGGCAGGAAGGTGTATAAGTGCCCTGTATTGAAGAGTAGAAGGTCAGCACATGTTCCCAAACTATGTTTGCATGGTCAGACAGCTACAATACACACAGGACATTGACAGCATGGCCACATAAACCCACTTTTGATGGAACAAATGCACAAGAATTTCAGCAAACAAACAGCCCTAGTTGGGCGTTTGTCAATAGGCACAATATCATTCCTTCTCCATCACAAATCACAGCAAAAAACCTGACCATCTCAGGCCAAAATACTGCGACCCTTTCTATAAGGTAGGTTGTATTGTTATCACACTGACACATGCCCAATAGAAGTACATGCCCACCAGTATCTTTCAATCTGTCTCTTCATGTATGTCTAAGGTGATTGCACCTGATGAGCAGGAACACATAATACTATTTGCAACTGTTTTAGCCCTTGGCTATGTGCATCAAATCTCCAACAACAGGCCAAAGATCAAAGTCCATTTGCATGCACATAAACAAAACAACAGTTTTCTAAGCATATGTACCTTTGCAAGTCCCTGGGCATGATTAGTACTAACAAACATGAACATCAGTCCCTGGCTGCAATGAGCTTCCAATCTAAAGTCCAAAACTAACTTTCTTACATTAGAGACTATTTTGACAGCAGACAAATAAAATTACAGCATGCCTTTGGATTGTGGTGAGAAACACACAGGAAGAACATATAAACTTCAACAAAAGCATTAGCATGTTGGGGAATTAAACCAGCAACCCCAGTGCTGCTAAACAGAATTGCTACCCTCTTAGCCAGCAGGCAGCCTCACACATATTCTCTGCATCTCTGTGGTGTGAACCAGCCCTAAGTCCATAGCTATGCTCAGTGTTAGGGATGGGCCCGGTGTTCGATTCGAATCCACGTTCGAAACGAACACCGGGCGTTCGACCGATCGGCGAGCCCAGAACTATTCGGGCCGTTCGCATCAAATTTGTGTGATGCGAACAGCCCACAATGCACTGCGCCAGTCGCAGTGCATTGCTGGCTGATGATTGGCCAAACATGCACTGTGACCCCGCATGCTTGGCCAATCATAGAGCCAGCGGCGAGGAGAGCAATAATTGGCCACAGGCAGGATGCCTGTGGCCAATTATAGCTCAGGGGGTTTAGCACACGCCCCACACTATAAAAGGCCGCCGCTCTGGCGGCCTAGTGTAGTGTGTTTCGGCGTTAGTGAGTGACTGTGTCAGTCACATTAGCTGCTGTTATTCACTCTGCATTGCTGAGCATCTGCTGTATTCATTCTGCTGAGTGCACTGCTGCTGACAGTATTTGCTGTGTTATACATTCTGCTGTGCTAACTGCTGAGTGGTGACATTATCTGCTGAGTGCTGAGTCTGACCATATCTGCTGCGATTCTGGGGATTAGTCTAGTGTGTGCGTGCTGTTAGTACAGCATTGCAGTATCACATTACCTTTACCCTTCTGGCCTGTTGTCATCTAAGGCAGCCAGCCAGGCATTTGCAGGAGCTAGCGTGTGTGTGTGTGTGCTGTTTGAGTAGAGCACAGCACACAATAAACCAACTCAGCCTCTATCTGCTGTAAGGCCCTGTTGTTGTCATCTAAGGCAGCCAGGCATTTGCAGGAGCTAGCGTGTGTGTGTGTGTGCTGTGTGAGTACAGCACAGCACACAATAAACCACCTCAGCCTCTATCTGCCGTAAGGCCCTGTTGTTGTCATCTAAGGCAGCCAGGCATTTGCAGGAGCTAGCGTGTGTGTGTGCTGTGTGAGTACAGCACAGCACACAATAAACCACCTCAGCCTCTATCTGCCGTAAGGCCCTGTTGTTGTCATCTAAGGCAGCCAGGCATTTGCAGGAGCTAGCGTGTGTGTGTGTGCTGTGTGAGTAGAGCACAGCACACAATAAACCACCTCAGCCTCTATCTGCCATAAGGCCCTGTTGTTGTCATCTAAGGCAGCCAGGCATTTGCAGGAGCTAGCATGTGTGTGCTGTGTGAGTAGAGCACAGCACACAATAAACCACCTTAGCCTCTATCTGCCGTAAGGCCCTGTTGTTGTCATCCAAGGCAGCCAGGCATTTGCAGGAGCTAGCGTGTGTGTGTGTGCTGTGTGAGTAGAGCACAGCACACAATAAACCACCTCAGCCTCTATCTGCCCTAAGGCCCTGTTGTTGTCATCTAAGGCAGCCACCACCTCAGCCTCTATCTGCCCTATGGCCCTGTTGTTGTCATCTAAGGCAGCCACCACCTCAGCCTCTATCTGCCCTAAGGCCCTGTTGTTGTCATCTAAGGCAGCCACCACCTAAGCCTCTATCTGCCCTAAGGCCCTGTTGTTGTCATCTAAGGCAGCCATCTGCAGGAGTTAGTGTGTGTGCTGTGTGACTTCAGCACAATATACACTACCCACTACAATGCCTGGAAGACCGACAAGGAGAGGCAGACAGTCCTGAGACAAGAAAACAGGGCAAGCAGGCTCTGTGTCTAGAGACAACAGTGCTGGTCGTGGACGTGGTACATCAGCACGTGGTCATGGGACACACTTGTCCTTCTTTTCGGCAGCTGGACATGTAGAGCCGCATCATGCCGAAGGCTTGGTAGAGTGGATGACCAAGCCCTCCTCATCCTCCTCATCCTCTCTCACCCAGGCTCAGGGTACTGGCAAATCAGCTGCCAACGCGTACTCAATGGCATCATCAGGCGCTCCTTCCCTAGACCCACCATGTCCTCCTGAGGAGTCCCCCGAACTGTTTGAGCACAGTGTTGGGTACATGCTCCAGGAGGATGCCCAGCATTTTGAAGGCTCGGATAATGATACCCAGCTAGAGGAAGGCAGTAGCGTGAGCGCAGAGACAGGGGATGCTCAAGGACAGCAATCTGGCAGTCATGTTCCACCAGCTGCAGCTTACTGCCAGGTTTGCTCCAGTGGTGAAGAGGGAGGGGATGATGAGGTCACTGACTCCACGTGGGTGCCTGAAGGGAGAGAGGAGGAGGAGGAGGCGGCACATGTCCAACGAGGCAGGATGCCCTCCGGGGGCCAGCTTGAGGCCAGCACACCAACTGAATCACACCGCAGAGCTCCGCCTGTGCAGGGCGCTGCCTCTGCACATTATTACAAAAGTTCTTTGGTGTGGGCCTTTTTTGAGACGAGTGCATCAGATCGCACCACTGCTATTTGCAACATATGTCTCAAGCGTATCTCGCGTGGCCAAAACATCAGCCGCTTGGGCACCGCAAGCATGACCAGACATATGTCGACCTGCCATGCAGCTCGTTGGCAAGCGCACATTAAAGACCCACACCAAAGAACAAAGCGGACCTCGCCTTGCTCCTTATCAGCTGGGATCTCCAACCCCACTATACCATCAGTCCTCTCTGAAAGCTGCACTGAGAGGAATGAAGGTGTAGAATTAGGTGTGTTACAGCCATGTACCTGCAGGCACTCTGTTAGCAGTACACCGACGTCCGATTGTAGCAGGCAAATTTCCCTGCCCCAGCTGCTGGACCGTCAAAAGAAGTTTACTCCCAGCCATCCACATGCCCAGTGGTTGAATGCTAGCTTGGCTAAATTGCTAGCACTTCAACTGCTGCCTTTTCAGTTGGTAGACTCGGCCCCCTTCCATGAGTTTGTTCAATGTGCGGTTCCTCAGTGGCAGGTTCCCAAACGCCACTTTTTCTCACGGAAGGCGATTCCGGCTCTCTACCGGCATGTGGAAGGCAATGTCCATGCATCGCTGGACAGGGCCTTCAGCAGTAAGGTGCATATGACCGCTGACTCATGGTCCAGCAGGGATGGACAGGGACATTACCTGTCTTTCACGGCCCATTGGGTCACTCTTTTGGCAGCTGGGAAGGATGCAGGACGAGGTGCAGTAGTGTTGGAGGTTGTTCCGCCACCGCGCCTCAAAAATGCTACTACTGGTTGTGACACACCTCTCTCCTCTACCCCCTCCTCTTCTTCTTCCTCCATGGCCTCTTCGAGTGCTCTGTCCTCGGAACCAGCGGTGCTCCATAGGCGTCCAAGGGGCTATGCAAGTACGCAGGCAAAAAGATGCCATGCCGTGCTTGCGCTGGTGTGTTTGGGGGACAGGAGCCACACTGGGGCAGAGGTTCTGTCAGCTCTGCAGGGGCAGGCTGAGAGGTGGTTGACGCCACGCCAGCTTAAGCCAGGAATGGTGGTTTGTGACAATGGCACCAACCTCCTCTCAGCCCTGCGACAGGGACAGCTGACCCATGTGCCCTGTATGGCTCACGTCCTTAACCTGGTGGTGCAGCGGTTCTTGGGCAGGTACCCAGGCTTACAGGATGTCCTGAGGCAGGCGAGGAAAGTCTGTGTGCATTTCCGCTCATATAATGCCAGTGCTCGGCTGGCTGAGCTGCAAAAGGAGTTGAACCTGCCCAAGAACCGCCTTATATGTGACATGCCCACCAGGTGGAACTCAACGTTGGCCATGCTGCAGCGACTGCACATGCAGCAGAGGGCCATCAATGAGTACCTGTGCGACTACGGCACCAGGACAGGGTCAGGGGAGCTCAGATTTTTTTCCCACGCCAGTGGAGCATGATCAGGGATGCATGCACTGTCCTGTCACCATTTGAGGAGGCCACGAGGATGGTGAGCAGTGACAGTGCATGCATCAGTGACACTGTACCTCTTGTCCACCTGTTGGAGCATACGCTGCGTGGGATAATGGACAGGGCACTTGAGGCAAAACAGAGGCAGGAAGAGGAGACTTCCTTGCCTCTCAAGGCCCCCTTTATCCAGACAGTGTTCCTTCTCTCCCATCCATCACACAGGAAGAGGATGAGGAGGAGGAGGAGAAGGAGGAGGATTGTGTCAGCATGGAGGTGGAGCCTGGCACTCAGCATCAGCAGCAGTCTTTTAGGGATGATTTACAGTCCCAACAAACCAGTGGACTTGTACGTGGCTGGGAGGAGGTGGCTGCGGATCATGTCGTCCTCAGTGACCCAGAAGACTCAGGACCGAATGCCCCAGCTAACCTACGTTGCATAGCCTCCCTGATCCTGCAAAGCCTGCAGGAGGGTCCTCGTATTCTTCAGATCAAGGAGAGGGCCACTCTCCTTGATCCACGATACAAGGGTAAGGTTGCGGACCTTATCTTGCCGTCGCAGAGGGAGCAGAGGATGAGACATCTCCGGAGGCCTTGCAGAAAGGTCTGTGCAACGCGTTCCCAGAGACTGGGAGGTTACAAACTCCTGGTCCTGGACGACGAGTTGCTGAGGCTTCGGTCAGTAGCAGAAGGAGCGGTGGGGAAGGTGGACGTCTGAATGATGCATTCAGACAATTTTTTAGTCCGCAGCCCCAAGGTATGATCGGTTACAGCAACCATCGCCAGCGTCTGATATACATGGTGCAGGAATACTTAGGGGCAAGGTCAGACTTGGACACCTTTCCCACTTAAAATCCTCTGGCTTACTGGGTCTTGAAGATGGATCACTGGCCAGAGCTTGCACAGTATGCAATTGAGCTACTGGCCTGTCCTGCATCCAGCGTTCTTTCCGAACGCACATTCAGTGCTGCTGGAGGCTTTGTCACCGATCACAGGGTGCGCCTGTCCACCGACTCGGTTGATCGACTGACCTTCATAAAGATGAATTAGTCTTGGATCACCACCAGCTACCAGGCACCTGAAGCTGATATAACTGAATAATATATAATGTCACATCCCTTCAAGACTGCCTATGCTGATGCTGAGTGACTGTCCTGTTATGTTGACTGACTATCCTCTTCCTCCTCAATAATCCTGATGATAGCTTGGAAGAACATTTTTGTTTCTGGGTGCCACCACCAGTGGCTAAGGCCCAATTTTTCAGCCCCTGTTTAACAGGTGCGTGTAATTACAATTTTTTATGCAATGCTTTGTAACAGGTCTCATTGCTGTGCTCAGAGTACAGTATCTGTGAGGGGTTGCAGTGTTGTGGCACCAGCACCAGTGCCTAAAGCACAATTTTTCAGCCCCTGTTTAACAGGGGCGTGTAATTACAATTTTTTATGTAATGCTTTGCAACAGGTCGCATTGCTGTGCTCAGAGTACAGTATATGTGAGGGGTTGCAGTGTTGTGGCACCAGCACCAGTGCCTAAGGCCCAATTTTTCAGCCCCTGTTTAACAGGGGCGTGTAATTACAATTTTTTATGCAATGCTTTGCAACAGGTCTCATTGCTGTGCTCAGAGTACAGTATCTGTGAGGGGTTGCAGTGTTGTGGCACCAGCACCAGTGCCTAAAGCACACACTGTTTAACAGGGGCGTGTAATTACTAATCTTGATCTAATAGTTCACAGCAGGGCCCATTCCTGCGCCCACCAAGAGTAACTGTGAGGGCTTACAGTCTTGTGGAAACACCGTCCACCACCACCACCAAAGGCCCAATTTTTCTGCCCTGTTCAACAGGTGCATGCAATTACAAATTTTGATCTAATAATTCACAGCAGGGCCCATTCCTGTGCCCACCAAGAGTAACTGTGAGGGCTTACAGTGTTGTGGCAACACCAACATCTAATGGGGCAAATTTCTGCATAGTATATACGGCAGGCCCCTACTTTCAAACATCCCACTTACAAACGACTCCTACTTGCAAACGGAAGGAGAAAACAGGAAGTGAGAGGAAATCTACCCCTAGGAAGGGAAATTCTATCCTGTTAGACTTAATTTGTGAAAAAGGTATCTCCTCTCTACTGATGCTTTATCACCAATCCTTGTTTCAATAAAAACCCAACTTTTCCAAAAACATTTGTCATTGGGACGGAAAGTGAGGTGAAATGTTCTGAACAGGTGCACAGACAGCAAAACAAATGTTACAGGGGTGATAACCCTTCCCTATGTTCTCCAAAAAGCTTAAAAATAGATTTTTTTTAGATGGAGCTACACTTAAAAATGTACCTGTTCAAAATTACAAACAGATTCTACTTAAGATAAGAACAAACCTACAGTCCCTGTCTTGTTTGCACCGCCTGTATACTGCTGTTCAGAGTATATAGGGTTGTAGGTATAGGGTTTTATTTTGGGTGTGGGGTTCCCCTTAATATCCATGCAAGACCCAAAGGGGCTGGAAATGGGCTGGGGTGTGTGTGTGTGTGTGTGGGGGGGGGGGGGGGATGATGGGGTAGCCATGCCATTTTTCTCAAAGATTTTCATCCATATTGCCAGGACAGGACATGACATTAAAGCCGCAAGCAGTTTTAAATGGCTTCTTTTTTTCCTTTACAAATGTCATTTTTTGCAGGGACAGTTCTAAACACGGGAAACACATGCCACTTCACAGGCATACTTTAGACACCCCCCAGGTACCATATTTAAAGGAATATTTCACTTTTTTTTTTTCACTTTATGCATAATTAAAATGACTGCTCCCGAAAAAACGTCAGTTTTTAAAACTTCTTTTTGCATTGATACATGTCTCCTGGGGCAGGACCCTGGTCCCCAAACCTGTTTTATGACATTAACATGCATATTGGCTGTTATAATTAGCACTTTAGATTTCGAACGTCCGCATCCATTGTAACTAATAGGGTTCGAATATTTGCGCAAACTTTCGGTCCGTTCGCAGGTTCTGGTGCAAACCGAACCCGGGGGTGTTCGGCTCATCCCTACTCAGTGTCACAAGCAATATACAATATAATGGCCTAAGTAGTGGGACACCTGCCTTTAAACGCACATGAACTGTAATGGCATCCCATTCTTAGTCCGTAGGGTTCAAAATTAATTTCACCCACCCTTTGCAGCTATAACAGCTTCAACTCTTCTGAGAAGGCTGTCCACAAGGTTTAGGAGTGTGTCTATGGGAATGTTTGACTATTATTTCAAGTGCATTTGTGAGGTCAGGCACTGATGTTGGACGAGAAGGCCTGGCTTACAGTCTCCGCTCTAATTCATCCCCAAGGTGTTCTGTTGTGTTGAGGGCAGGACTCTGTCCAGGCCAGTACTCTGTCCAGGCCAGTCATGATTCATAAAGACATGGATGAGTGAGTTTGGGGTGGAGGAACTTGACTGGCTGCATTAGAGCAGAGACTGCGAGCCAGGCCTTCTCATCCAACATCAGTCCCTGGCCTCACAAATGCACTTCTGGGAGAATGGTCAAACATTCCCATTGACACACTAAACCTTATGGACAGCCTTCCTAGCCTTCCCAGAAGCTGTTCTAGCTGCAAAGGGTGGGCCAAATCAAATTTTAACCCTACGGACTAAGACTAGGCTGCCATTAAAGTTCATGTGTGTGTAAAGGCAGGTGTCACAATACTTTTGACTAGATAGTGTTTCTGGCAAGATTTACAATGGTTGTGGAACCCACCTACACATAAATACTACATTTAGACATAGTTTTAGGACCTCGGAGATGAGACAACTTCTCTAGATGAAGTGGCATGTTTGGGATTTAAACCCAGACGCTCAGGGATGCTAAGCAGAAGTTCTAACCTCTAAGCCACGGAGCTACCACAGGTGGAGACCTCCTACACCTAAATACTCATAACTACTGCATTTCTTTGGACATACAGGTCATGGAATTACATTACTCAAGAGTTATTCGTCCTGATTTTTATTCTGTGATATTTGGCGTTTCTTTGTGGGTGAGTGTAGAATAGTGATATTACCCTCAAATTTTTGGAAATTACATTTTGATTTCTGATGTTGGTACACATATCAAATTGTTTGGGCTTAAATTATGATGATTTGGAAATAATAAAACGCACAAAAATTGTGACTTATTAAATTTGCATTAGCAATGGTATTGTTTGTGCTTTGTGAAGACACCTGTGTCAGTTTGGGTAAAGATTGTTGTGAGATGGAGTGTAACAAGTGAAAGTGACAGAAAAATATATTTTACCAAAACATCAAAACATTCCACATTCTAGCATTCTTAAAAACAAAATATTTGAAGTAGAAGCAACAATGTTACAAAAGAAAATTTATTTCAGAGAAAGATACATTTCATCTCAACATTAAAAGGATTTATTTGTGAAAGTTACAAATGTTCCATTAGAACCAATGGCTAAATCTTGCATTGGACTACAATAGCGCAGATTTTCACTTCCAAAAAATGCTCTTTAACCACATGCCGACCGGGCCATAGCCGAAAGACGGCACGCACTCGGGAACATCCGTGACGGATCACAGTAAACAGCTGCTGATAGTGGCCATTTACCACGTGATTGATCAGTCAAATGACGGAGCGACCACATGTACACAAACCGGCGTCACATCATGACGCCGGTTCCTCCCTCCCCTCCCTGTACCGATCGGTACAGTGAGAGGGGAGAAGCGGAAAAGGGGGAGAGACGGGACCAGAGCTGTGGGCTGGATGTGTAGTGCCCACAGCGCTGGTCAGTGCCTGCAATGTGCAATACACTGCCACCACTGTGCAATACTCTGCCACCACTGTGCAATACTCTGCAACCACTGTGCAATGCTCTGCCCCCACTGTGCAATGCTCTGCCCCCACTGTGCAATACTCTGCAACCACTGTGCAATGCTCTTCCACCACTGTGCAATGCTCTGCCACCACTGCAATCCTCTGCAACCACTGTGCAATGCTCTGCAACCACTGTGCATTGTATGTGGATGTTTAATAGTGCCGCCCTCCTAAACTTAACACCGCTCTGCGCTACAAAGATGTGTTACTTGCAGTGAGTGGGCTGGTCCTTGGTTGACCTACCCTATAAATAGTAGTGTGTGAACTAGATGAATATATAAATAAATAAATAAATATATATATATATATATATGTGTGCAAAAAAATACTGTATATAAATAAATGAATATATATATATATATATATATATATATATATATATATATATATATATATATATATATATATATATATATATATGCACAAATGTGAATTTAAAATTTATATTTGTGGTGTGCAAAAATAATCTTGGTATAATGTAGGTGTATAGTAGTCCTTATACATACATTATTAACAGCTGCTGCTTAAAAACTTAGAGATATGGAAACGTACAAAATAATAGGGTGGACCCAACTTAGTCCACCCAAACAGAATTTTGTAGCAGCGCTATTGATGAGATTTCTCAAATTAATGTGAAAATCAATTTGTAAAACACGCTAACTGAGGTGACCATAAATTAAAATGGATCAATAAATAAATATATAGATATATAAATATAAATAAATAAATATATGAGCAAAGTGAGCGTGAATACGAAGCAATAAATAAATTAATAAATTAATAAAAGTGAATCATAAATATAGTGAAAAAATATATAGCAATTCGTGTCTGAAGTCCACGTGTAAAAAGTGCTTGCCAATCTGATCAAACAAGTGGCAAGATTACAATAGTGACAGTTCCAAGTTGGTATGGACAACAGTTCTAAATTGATATTCCTTGAGTGATCCGACCACCATAGACTTCACCACGTGAGGGAATCGTCCCCTTATGGGGTTGCACTCACCAGAAATCAACTTTTAGTAAGCCTGTAGTTAAACCAGTATGGGCCTTCTCCTCCAACATCACCAGAAAATTATTATCCACCAGCGGGGTTATAAGACCAGAATTTCAGACCACCAATCCAGCATCCCTTGATCAAAACTCCACCAGCGCGGTTACATCATGTGTGAAAACAAATGGAGGGCCACATAGTGTAATACACAAAATAATGAGCAATGAGCATTGGATAAACGTAAAGATCTACTGTGCCTGTGTTCCTTCCACCTAGCAGGATGTGGATCCTCCAGTTCCGCTGTGTGTACTGGCGGCGTCCCTCCTTCATGGTGTCTGTGGAACGCACAGTGGACCGCAGAACGTCGTGACGTCACTTCCTGAGACGCCCTCGAGAAGAAGTCGGAAATGACGAAACGCGTCAGTGCGTAGGTCAACAGGAAGTGTTCTGCGGTCTGCGGTCCACTGTGCGTTCCACAGACACCAGGAAGGAGGGACGCCGCCAGTACACACAGCGGAACTGGAGGATCCACATCCTGCTAGGTGGAAGGAACACAGGCACAGTAGATCTTTACGTTTATCCAATGCTCATTGCTCATTATTTTGTGTATTACACTATGCGGCCCTCCATTTGTTTTCACACATGATGTAACCGCGCTGGTGGAGTTTTGATCAAGGGATGCTGGATTGGAGGTCTGAAATTCTGGTCTTATAACCGCGCTGGTGGATAATAATTTTCTGGTGATGTTGGAGGAGAAGGCCCATACTGGTTTAACTACAGGCTTACTAAAAGTTGATTTCTGGTGAGTGCAACCCCATAAGGGGACGATTCCCTCACGTGGTGAAGTCTATGGTGGTCGGATCACTCAAGAAATATCAATTTAGAACTGTTGTCCATACCAACTTGGAACTGTCACTATTGTAATCTTGCCACTTGTTTGATCAGATTGGCAAGCACTTTTTACACGTGGACTTCAGACACGAATTGCTATATATTTTTTCACTATATTTATGATTCCCTTTTATTAATTTATTCATTTTTTTATTGCTTCGTATTCACGCTCACTTTGCTCATATATTTATTTATTTATATTTATATATCTATATATTTATTTATTGATCCATTTTAATTCATGGTTACCTCAGTTAGCGTGTTTTACATATTGATTTTCACATTAATTTGAGAAATCTCATCAATAGCGCTGCTACAAAATTCTGTTTGGGTGGACTAAGTTGGGTCCACCCTATTATTTTGTACGTTTCCAAACCACTGTGCATTGCTCTGCCACCACTGTGCAATACTCTGCCACCACTGTGCAATACTCTGCCACCACTGTGCAATGCTCTGCCACCACTATGCAATACTCTGCAACCACTGTGCAATGCTCTGCAACCACTGTGCAATGCTCTGCCACCACTGTGCAATGCTCTGCCACCACTGTGCAATACTCTGCCACCACTGTTCAATACTCTACCAATACTGTGCAACACTGCAATACTCTGCCAATACTTGCCAATACTTGCCAATACTCTGCCAATACTCTGCCAATACTTGCCAATACTCTGCCAAATACTCGCCAATACTCTGCCAATACTCGCCAATACTCACCAATAATTTTTAAAAGAAACAAAGATTTTTTTTTTTTACCGAATTTTCAGTATTTTTTGCTTTATAGTGCAAAAATGTGTGAAAAAAAGGACACAAAATTCATTTGGGTACAGTGTTGCATGACTGAGTAATTGTCATTCAAAGTGTGAGAGCACCAAAGGCTGAACATTGGTCTGGTTAGAAAGGGGGTTTAAGTGCCCAGTGGGTAAGTGGTTAACACACTGCTCATTTTGGTATTTACTTTTGAACCTTGTAAAAAAGACACTGGAGCTAAAATTATTTGCATGCTCAGTTGTGTTGGCACCTAGTTGTACAAAAACAGGGAATTTATCTCTTCTCAGACTTATCTTTAAATAATATACCACATATTTCAGTACAATTTAGGCAATTATATCATGCTCTAAACAATATTTCCATGTGCAATTCTCCAGGTTTTAGTAGAGTAAGGGTTTGGGCGCTATTTGGTTTCAGGGAACTATAGTAAATTCGATTTTGGGAGTATTTTCTCATCATCGCTATAGTGAATACTGTTTTAGAGCTAATTAGCGCTAATTTGCGGTATCTCTGGAGTTGATCCCCTTTTTAATGCATGCCAATATTCTGTTTGCTTTGTTAGCAGCAGCTTGGCATTGCATGCCATTGCTGAGCCTATCATCTACTAGGACCTCTAGGTCATTTTCCATCCTAGATACCCCCAGAGGTTCTCCACTCAGTGTATAGAATGCATTCATATTTTCGCCACCTAAATGGGTTAACAACTTGGTTGGGGATAGGGAGGTGTGCCAACTTGACTATAACAAGAAGTTCAGGGACAAACTTCATATGTACAACTTCTACTTCTTCCTCCTGCACACACTTGCTCTACTTTACACACATGCCTCCTAACAGTCCCGGATTGGGCGGGACTTTACAGCATTTCAAAGTTTGTTCTGTGCTCCCAGTGTACAGGGGCTTTGTCCCGCATTACTCCATTATATGCGAATAGTCTAGCAGGACATGCAGCAGTGTAAACAGTGTGAACACCCACACAGCACAGCCAGAAATTGGCAGGGATGGGTCAGGGTACAGAGTGCAAGGTTCAGGAGTGCGTTAGTACAGAGTGCAAGGTTCAGGAATACGATAGTACAGAGTGCAAGGTTCAGGAGTTAGTTAAACTGCAAAGACACCAGGGGTTTAGGGTCAGAGTTGAGGAGGGAGATGGGTCTATAGCTGGCACAGCATTGAGGATCCTTCCCTGATTTCGGGAGAACCGTCAACCTCTGGAGGCAATGGGTTAGAGACCAAAACAGAATTGAGGTATTTGCACAGAGGAGCCAACAGGATTGAGGACAACTTTTTATAATACATATTGTGAAACCATCTCGTCCCAGGCTTTTACCCAATGGCAAAGCCGCAATCGCTCCTTCCAACTCTTCAATAGAAATAGCTTTTTCCATTTCCTCCAGGGCCGCAGATGGAATAGCTTGCAGCTCTGAGGCCTCAAGATACTGTCCGCACGCCCACCATCCAACGTCCCCACAGGAACTGAGTCTATATTATATAGAGACCCATAAAAGCGGTGAAATTCATCTGCTATTGCTTGGGTGTCCACTATCTGCTTATCGCCTACCTTTATAGTGTGAACATGGCGTAAATCCTGTTGTTTATTTAATTGTCTAGTCAATAGTCTCCCACCCTTGTTACCTTGTTCATAGAAACAGTGGGCAAAATGTCTGTGTTTATTTTGAACTTTTTGATCAAGAAACTGTTTTAAATCTACCCGCAGTTGCTCTAGTTTCTGCACGTCCCCAGGTTTTAAATGGGCCTTGTGTCTAATTTCAAGTTTATGTATTTCCTCTAGAAGCTCAACCATTTCTTTCTGTCTCTCTTTTCTATTGCGCAACCCCATTGAAATTAATTCCCCTCTGATGACCACCTTATGGGCTTCCTATACCACTTGGTAAGACACCTCTTCTGATGTATTGGTCTCAAAATATAATGCTAATGTGCGGGACAGGGATTCCACCTTCTGTTTATCATCCAAAATAGATTCATTCAATCGCCATGTTCTTTCCATGCCCCCAATCAATGCCGGACATATCGTTAAGCTTATTGGGGCATGGTCTGATATGATGATTGACTCAATAGTTGATGAATTTACATAATTTAAATAATATTGATCGACCAACAACATATTGATCCTTGAATATACATTATGTGTTTTGGAATAGTAGCTGAAATCCCTGTTCCGCTCATGCAGCACTCTCCAACAATCCCCCCCCCCCCGCTCGGTTCGCACCAGAGCATGCGGACAGGCAAACAATTAGTTTGAGCACGCAAACACCATTAAAGTCTATGGGATACGAACATGAATAATCAAAAGTGCTAATTTTAAAGGCTTATATGCTTGGTATTGTCATAAAAAGTGTTTGGGGACCTGGGTCCTGCCCCAGGGGACATGTATCAATGCAAAAAAAAGTTTTAAAAACTGAAGTTTTTCGAAAGCAGTGATTTTAATAATGCTTAAAGTGAAACAATAAAAGTGTAATATTCCATTAAATATTGTACCTGGGGGGTGTCTATAGTATGCCTGTAAAGGGGCGCATGTTTCCCGTGTTTAGAACAGTCTGACAGCAAAATTACATTTCTAAAGGAAAAAAACTCATTTAAAACTACTCGCGGCTACAATGAATTGTTGGGTTGACAACACACATAACAGTTTGTTGATAAAAACGGCATGGGGATTTCCCCACAGGGGATCCCCCAAACCAAAATTAAAAAATAAAATCCCTAAATTCCATACCAGGCCCTTCAGGTCTGCTGCTGCTGCTGCGACTGCTGGTTACATGCATCGGGGCACCCCGCAGTGCAGCGGGTGCACGTGCCTGCTATCCTGCTTAAAAGGACTGACGTAAAGCTACGACAGTTCGCGGGATCGTCCCAACCTGCTGCCGTATCATAACGGTGGCTGGTCGGCAAGCCATTAAGGGCCATTAAGACCCCCCAGGCACTATATTTAAAGACATTTTTCATTTTTATTGTTGCACTTTAAGCATAATTAAAATCACTGCTCCTAAAAAAACAATTGTTCTTATTTTTTTTTTATTGATACATGTCTCCCAGGGCAGTAACCAGACCCCATACCCCTTTTATGGCCAATTACTTGCATATAAGCCTTCAATATGGGCACTTTTGATTTTTCCTGTTCGGCTCCCATAGACTTAATAGTGTTTGCCGTTTGGGTTAAAACATTTCCCCTGTTTGTGAGTTCTGCCGCAAACCAAACAGAGTTTGGCCCATCCCTACTGACAATTGTTGAATGCCAGAGCACCAGACTGGGCTGCAAACTTCAAGACATAACACAGTATCTACTCATCGGGGAAAATTTTGAAAGTTGGCAGCTGATATCCAGCTGCAGAAAAAAAAGAGAAACATGGTATAGCATTTTTACGGTGTTGGAGTAAACAAATAGGGCTCAAACTTTCCAGTGCAACACATTATTTACAATGCAGCAAACAAAGTAAGGTAGGCATTGAACATTGTGGGGCTAGGAAATATGGCAGAATCTATTAAAGGTGGCAGGTATAAATACAAGTCAAGTCTGTAGCATTAGGGGATGGAATTTTGTAGTCATTAGTCATTAAAGTGAGCCGGTCCACACTGTCAGGAAATACTATAGATACATTTGTCTCTCTGTAACAAGACCTCCTGCTAAACCGAAGGCCCTTTCAGACAGCAAATTGGCTGCAGGACAAACCAGAAGCTCTAGTGCTAATTGTGCAGGCTTTAACCAGTGGTCCAGTCAGGAAATCCTATTGTTTACACTTCTGAGAGTGTTTATATCAGCCCTGGACACAATATAGTCAGCAATCATGATGTTTAGGCACTAACTATGAGTGTTGCCTGCAGCTGGGCCTGACTGATGTGGTAAGAAAACATTTAAAATTGGTGTTAAGGCAGCTACTGCCACTGTTGCACCTGTAGCGCCCTGGGTTTTAGTCAGGGAGCTCCTCACCAAATTCCTTGTCAGGAAGCTACTGTAGTTAATTACTAAGGATCCATTAACTTCTCCTTTAGTTTGGCCTGGTTGTATTTTCACCTTCTACCAACAGGTGGCCGGTCAGCAGGGGTGAAGCTTGAAGGTATCCAAAGTGCCAAGCTAGGGACCCAGCAGGAAAGAGTGGGTGACGCTTGAGGAAGATACCACTGCAAAAGCCTTGAGGAGCTCACAGGATTCAGAGTTAGTGAATCAGAGGGTCCAGTGAGAGACCAGGAGCTCAAAGCGCTGAAGAACTACAAGGAGAAGTTGTAGTACAGCTGAGAGAACTGTTACTTTGAGTTGGGAACGGTTTAAGTACTGTTACCATAGGAGACAGCAATCCTGCACGTGCAGAAGTGGCACCTTGTTGGGGCCTTTCCCTGTACGGCTGTGCTCCTATTGAAGTCTCGGAGTTTGCCATTAGAAATTGCAACTACTTAAGGGTGTCCTGGCCATAGCCCTCTTTCCACTACAAAATATAAAAAGGACTGTCAAAGAAATAAACCTTTTTACATCCAAGAAGTTTCTGGCGTCCAATGACAACCTTTGCACCCACTATGCCTTACAATCCACCACTTATTAAAGTATATCAATTATCTTTGGCCTTGAAGGTTCCCATTAGCCTGGAAGAGGTCAGAGATTCTATACACCTCCTTTCTGAAATCAGAGGATTGGAGGCACAAAGGTCATTAAATGAGATCCAGCCACCATCAGGAAATGCAGAAATGTTTTTTTACACAGCACCTCCTTAAAGTTCACATTATGGGCTACCTTCTTCTCCCACTTGAACTGTATTCCTCCTGCCTTCCTCTGCTTTACGGGAATGGAGGCAGTAAGCAAAGGATCCTGCTTCGCCTCAGACAGCAGTAATGTTCCTGCTGCTGTGCCTCCAGTGTCTGTTAGGCCATGGACTATGTGCTCTGGGAGGAAAATGCAACTAATCCCACGTGGACACGTAGCACATTGGCATGGTGTGGCTAAAGTGCTACACTGGTCTGCCAGATGCTGGCCTTGGTAAAAAGGAGCCACTGGAGGATGACAGGAAGGAGATCAGTCTCTAGTGCAGCAGATGTAATGTCCAAACACAGGATCAGCAGACAGGTGGAGCATAATAGGTGAAGCTGCAGACAGGCAAGAAAACGTGATATCTAAGCTCCATACTAGGGTTGCCACCTTTTCTTCAAGCCAAACCCGAACACTTTCGCGGCGCACAGCAATTTTTTCTGTAGTACACGTTATAGGATTGTAAAATACCTTGGGTGACCCAAAGAGAGTAGTAATGAGGTGTTCTACGGTGAACAGTGGCTGTGGCTAAATTGCATTAACAGTGGGGGGGACTTAAAGGGGCATGGTGAAATAAAACAAAAGCATTAATGTACCCATAAAATATGATTCAATTAATAGAAGAAATATCAGTTAAAATATGAAAATAGTCTACCTTAAAACTGGACACTGTCAGACAGTAGAGCAGTGTCAGTAGGGCAGTGGACGGTGTCAGTAGAGCAGTGGACGTGTCAGTCAGGCAGTGGACGGTGTCAGTCAGGCAGTGGACGGTGTCAGTCAGGCAGTGGACGGTGTCAGTCAGGCAGTGGACGGTGTCAGTCAGGCAGTGGACAGAGTCAGTCAGGCAGTGGACGGAGTCAGCAGAGCAGTGGATGGTGTCAGCAGGGCAGTGGAAGGTGTCAGCAGAGGAGTAGATGGCGTCATTAGAGCAGTGGATGGCGTCAGTAGAGCAGTGGATGGTGTCAGTAGAGGAGTGGACGGTGTCAGTTGAGCAGTGGATGGTCTCAGTCAGGTAGTGGTTGGTGTCAGTCAGATAGTGGACGGTGTCAGTAGATCGGAGGAGCAGTGGATGTGTCAGTAGAGCAGTGGACGGTGTCAGTAGAGCAGTGGACGGTGTCAGCAGAGGAGTGGACGGTGTCAGCAGAAAAGTGGATGGCGTCAATAGAGCAGTGGACGGTGTCAGTAGAGCATAGGATGGTGTCAGTCAGGTAGTGGACAGTGTCAGTAGAGCAGTGGACGTGTCAGTCAGGTAGTGGACGGTGTCAGTAGATCGGTGGAGCAGTGGACGGTGTCAGTAGAGCAGTGGACGGTGTCAGTAGAGCAGTGGACAGTGTCAGTCGGGCAGTGGACGGTGTCAGTCGGGCAGTGGACGGTGTCAGCAGAGCAGTGGACGGTGTCAGCAGGGCAGTGGATGGCGTCAGCAGAACAGTGGATGGCGTCAGTAGAGCAGTGGATGGTGTCAGTCAGGTAGTGGATGGTGTCAGTCAGGTAGTGGACGGTGTCAGCAGAGCAGTGGATGGTGTCAGCAGAGCAGTGGATGGTGTCAGCAGAGCAGTGGATGGTGTCAGCAGAGCAGTGGATGGTGTCAGCAGGGCAGAGGATGGTGTCAGCAGGGCAGTGGACGGTGTCAGCAGAGGAGTAGATGGCGTCAGCAGAACAGTGGAAGGTGTCAGTAGAGCAGTGGATGGTGTCAGTAGAGCAGTGGATGGTGTCAGTCAGGTAGTGGATGGTGTCAGTCAGGTAGTGGATGGTGTCAGTCAGGTAGCGGATGGTGTCAGTAGATCGGAGGAGCAGTGGATGTGTCAGTAGAGCAGTGGACGGTGTCAGTAGAGCAGTGGACGGTGTCAGCAGAGGAGTAGATGGCGTCAGCAGAAAAGTGGATGGCGTCAATAGAGCAGTGGACGGTGTCAGTCAGGTAGTGGACGGTGTCAGTAGAGCAGTGGACGTGTCAGTCAGGTAGTGGACGGTGTCAGTAGATCGGTGGAGCAGTGGACGGTGTCAGTAGAGCAGTGGACGGTGTCAGTAGAGCAGTGGATGGTGTCAGTCAGGTAGTGGATGGTGTCAGTCAGGTAGTGGACGGTGTCAGTAGAGCAGTGGACGGTGTCAGCAGAGCAGTGGATGGTGTCAGCAGAGCAGTGGATGGTGTCAGTCAGGTAGTGGACGGTGTCAGTAGAGCAGTGGACGTATCAGTCAGGTAGTGGACGGTGTCAGTAGATCGGTGGAGCAGTGGACGGTGTCAGTAGAGCAGTGGACGGTGTCAGTAGAGCAGTGGATGGTGTCAGTCAGGTAGTGGATGGTGTCAGTCAGGTAGTGGACGGTGTCAGTAGATCGGTGGAGCAGTGGACGGTGTCAGTAGAGCAGTGGATGGTGTCAGCAGAGCAGTGGACGGTGTCAGCAGAGGAGTAGATGGCGTCAGTAGAACAGTGGAAGGTGTCAGTAGAGCAGTGGATGGTGTCAGTAGAGCAGTGGATGGTGTCAGTAGAGCAGTGGACGGTGTCAGCAGAGGAGTAGATGGCGTCAGCAGAAAAGTGGATGGCGTCAATAGAGCAGTGGACGGTGTCAGTAGAGCAGTGGACGGTGTCAGTAGAGCAGTGGACGTGTCAGTCAGGTAGTGGACAGTGTCAGTAGATCGGTGGAGCAGTGGACGGTGTCAGTAGAGCAGTGGACGGTGTCAGTAGAGCAGTGGACGGTGTCAGCAGAGCAGTGGACGGTGTCAGCAGGGCAGTGGATGGCGTCAGTAGAGCAGTGGATGGTGTCAGTAGAGCAGTGGATGGTGTCAGTCAGGTAGTGGACGGTGTCAGTAGAGCAGTGGATGGTGTCAGCAGAGCAGTGGAAGGTGTCAGTAGAGCAGTGGATGGTGTCAGTAGAGCAGTGGACGGTGTCAGTCAGGTAGTGGACGGTGTCAGTCAGGTAGTGGACGGTGTCAGTAGATCGGTGGAGCAGTGGATGTGTCAGTAGAGCAGTGGACGGTGTCAGTAGAGCAGTGGACGGTGTCAGTCAGGTAGTGGACGGTGTCAGTAGATCGGTGGAGCAGTGGACGGTGTCAGTAGAGCAAAGGACGGTGTCAGTCGGGCAGTGGACGGTGTCAGTAGAGCAGTGGACGGTGTCAGTCAGGTAGTGGACGGTGTTAGTAGAGCAGTGGACGGTGTCAGGCAGGTAGTGGACGGTGTCAGTAGATCGGTGGAGCAGTGGACGGTGTCAGTAGAGCAAAGGACGGTGTCAGTCGGGCAGTGGACGGTGTCAGTAGAGCAGTGGACGGTGTCAGTCAGGTAGTGGACGGTGTTAGTAGAGCAGTGGACGGTGTCAGTCAGGTAGTGGACGGTGTCAGTAGATCGGTGGAGCAGTGGACGGTGTCAGTAGAGCAAAGGACGGTGTCAGTAGGGCAGTGGACGGTGTCAGTAGAGCAGTGGACGGTGTCAGTCAGGTAGTGGACGGTGTTAGTAGAGCAGTGGACGGTGTCAGTCAGGTAGTGGACGGTGTCAGTAGATCGGTGGAGCAGTGGACGGTGTCAGTAGAGCAAAGGACGGTGTCAGTAGGGCAGTGGACGGTGTCAGTCGGGCAGTGGACGGTGTCAGTCGGGTAGTGGACGGTGTCAGTAGATCGGTGGAGCAGTGGACCGTGTCAGTAGAGCAAAGGACGGTGTCAGTAGGGCAGTGGACGGTGTCAGTCGGGCAGTGGACGGTGTCAGTCGGGCAGTGGACGGTGTCAGTCGGGTAGTGGACGGTGTCAGTAGATCGGTGGAGCAGTGGACCGTGTCAGTAGAGCAAAGGACGGTGTCAGTAGGGCAGTGGACGGTGTCAGTCGGGCAGTGGACGGTGTCAGTCGGGCAGTGGACGGTGTCAGTCGGGTAGTGGACGGTGTCAGTAGATCGGTGGAGCAGTGGACCGTGTCAGTAGAGCAAAGGACGGTGTCAGTAGGGCAGTGGACGGTGTCAGTCGGGCAGTGGACGGTGTCAGTCGGGCAGTGGACGGTGTCAGTCGGGCAGTGGACGGTGTCAGTCGGGCAGTGGACGGTGTCAGTCGGGTAGTGGACGGTGTCAGTAGATCGGTGGAGCAGTGGACCGTGTCAGTAGAGCAAAGGACGGTGTCAGTCGGGCAGTGGACGGTGTCAGTCGGGTAGTGGACGGTGTCAGTAGGGCAGTGGACGGTTGGTTGTATGTATAGTGTATGGGGGGGTGTATGTATGTATGGTGGGGGGAGGGGGGTGTATGTGTGTATGGTGGGGGAGGGGGGTGTATGAGTGTATGGTGGGGGAGGGGGTGTATGTATGTATAGTGGGGGAGGGGGGTGTATGTATGTATGGTGGGGGGAGGGGGGTGTATGCATGTATAGTGTATGGTGGGGGGAGGGGGTTGTATGTGTGTATGGTGGGGGGAGGGGGGTGTATGTATGGTGGGGGAGGGGGATGTATGCATGTATAGTGTATGGTGGGGGGAGGGGGATGTATGCATGTATAGTGTATGGTGGGGGGAGGGGGATGTATGCATGTATAGTGTATGGTGGGGGGAGGGGGATGTATGCATGTATAGTGTATGGTGGGGGGAGTACTTTGAAATCCTGACATGGCAAAAACTTACCTTACAAGCTTGGCTGCAGTCCCAGCGCGATCTCTGCACACATTCCAGAGCAGCAGGGAATGGGGAGGCTCCGCCCACCTCTTTGGCCCTTCTGCAGCCAGCCAGAGGATTCGAGGAGAGCACCATGGAGGCTCCGCCTCTGCCTCTGTGTCCCGACTCCCGTCCCCCACTGACAGCTGAGCAGGAGCAGAAATCAAGCAGCGTTGTGCCGCTGCGGACCCGAAATCTAGGAGACACAGCCGCACTGATGTACAGGGAGCCACTGGCGGGTCTGAAATTAATAATGTGTCCGGGTCTCAGGTGGTCAGAGACCCGGGCACATGTTTCAAAACCCGTACTGTCCGGGTGAATCCCGGACAGGTGGCAACCCTACTCCATACTGGTTTAAGGTCAGACAGGCCAGGTCAGCAGCTGGCAGGTGATAAGGCAGAGAATCAGTAGTAGCAGGTGTAAGGTAAAATTCTTAGCTGAGGTCAGTATCAGACAAGTAGATCTGGAGTAAGAGGAGCAGGTAGAAGCGTGGTCATGATGCAAGCAGAAGTCAGTACATGCTGATATCAGAAGCAGTTCAAGACAAGTAGGGTTGATATCAGAAAGTCAATGCAGAGATACTGGAACCCCTGCCAGCATCTGCCTGTTACAATCCCAACTCTCCTTTAGTATGGAGGGACTTCTCAGTGTTAACAGTTGCTTTCCTAGATTCAGAACCTGGGCTTACAGGGAAACAATGTGCTTACATTTTGCACAGCAGTATTCACCCTCGATTGGATGATCAAGGAATGCATACATGTCGCAAGATGTACACTGAGTCACATCTCCACACCCACCGTGCATCGTACCCACGCACTAACCTAATGGGGATTGGGGGGTTACACTCCGTCCAAGTTAACTAACAACTAGCTTCCTGACACTAATACTCAACAATACACAGGTGCTTAACAAGACAATACAAATTTTTTGCAATACACGTACACTCGCAGCACACGTGCACTCACAGCCCATGTGCACTCACAGTCCACATGCACTCACAGTCCCCATGCACTCACAGCCCACATTCCCCTTACAGCACTTGTGCACTCACAGTCCACGTGCACTCACAGTCCACGTGCACTCACAGTCCACTGCACTCACAGGCCAAGTCCACATGCACTCACAGCCTATGCTCATGAAGGAGTCTGGGTACGTCATGATTATCCACTGCATCACCAGGTTGAGAATATGTGATAGCATGGTACATGTGTGAGTTTGTCCTGGTGAAGGGAAGCCAGCAGGTTGTGCCATCGTCACACATGGCCTTGCTTGGCTAAAGATAACTTGGCCTAGACCAGGAGAGCTGAAAGCAACTCTGGCCAAGTGTGGCATATGAGCTGCAACACACCATGGCAACATCAAAAATTGCATGCATTCTGGGGTGCTTGTGGGGGATACTTTTCTGAGGACTCATAGGATGAGGCCAGTGAGAAGGAAGGGGCTCAGGTGCCTGCGCTATCACATTATGGCAGCACCAACAGGGGTGTACTCCATCCTGTATTCTTCCCAGCCACCAGAACATTCACTCAATGTGCCATGAAGCATGGAGAAGTGTCCCTGCTTATGCTTGGTCGACCATGTATCTGTGGACATAGGTAATCTGTCACTGACAGCATGGTCCAGTGACAGAGACACATAATATTACATATGCTGGTGGAGGACAAGAATAGCCTTCTGGGAAAAATAATAGTGTCTGTGTACCTGTCACTGTGATGCAACACAGGCCATAAACTTGCAAAAGGAGGCTGAATGTATGAGCTGCAATGGGAGCAGCTTCAATGTCAGCAGTTTTGACAAACTGTCATTAGGACACTGGGCATGGGGGTGATTTGAAGACATTTTTTATTCTACTTCACCAGCTGTTGAAGAGTCACTTGGGTAAAATGCTGCTGGAGATGGTGAGGTTGGTGTGGGAAAATTCTGCAGACGTCAATATCCTCCTCAGCCTGTCACCATGCCTCTATTCCCTGCTTGATGTGGCATAACCTAAGCCTCTAAAACTTCTTGTGAGACATTCTTCCTTGTCACTAGAAAGCCCAGATGTTGTGGTGGATACAACAGGAGAATCTTGTTGAGGGAGGAGATGTGGAAAGTGAGAAATGAGGAGGAGGAGAAGTTTGGGCCATTAGCTGCTGACTGTAGAGTTGTATGGAATAATCCTGGGGGTAGCAGTGGTCTGCACTTGTGGGGCAGTCCCATCAGATAGAATAGGATGGCTGCTCCCTATAGACCTCTGAAAGCTACCCTTGGATAACATTATCCCTCATGAAAGGTTAACCACTTCATCATCCAACCCCTATTTGCCACTGAAGCCCACATGGCAGAAACCCCAGTTGCTGAAACATCACTGCATCTTGCTGCTCCATGCCTGATGCCTTCCTGGCAATATCTTCTCCAATCTTAATGACTGAAATGAGGAATGCCTGCACATGACCAATACCATCCTCCAACAGCAAATCAGTCATTGTGTGATCAAATAATTCCAATACTAGTTGCCAATTTGTGTGATTACCAGAAAATCAGAAGGTAGTGGATGAATAGGGAGTGTTAGCAGTACACTCTGCGAACATTACTAAAGTTTAGATGCCAAATCTAAACCCCATTGAAGTCAATGGTTCCTAATGTAACAAAAAGGACATTTTCTAGGATAATTTGGTAGGGATTGTCAAATAAATAGCATGGCAGGCTGGGCAGTGTCCTGGAGAACATGAGTTAAAGCAAAAAAAATGAAACAATTCTGTTTGGTGGGGAGTAGTAATTTTAGTAATGTTTAAAGCCAGGCTTAAAGCCTAGGCTTTTTTTTTACCAGACAGGAGAAAGGAAGTGGGCTGTATAAGGTATGTACTGGTAGAAAAGTTTTACTATCCAAAGTTAAAACAACAAGGGCAAAAGATGTAATAGATGGAAAGATGAAAAAAAATACTGAAGTTCCTCTTTAAAGTGAAACATTGAAAATGCTAAATTACTTTAAAAAACATGTTGGGGGGGGGGGGGGTGGATCGAAATGTGAAGTGGCACATCTGTGCAATTATTGCAACCTAATACAGCAACACCTATATTTATAAAGAAAAGTGTGTTTCAATTGTTTGCAAAATTAAATTATAGCTATCAGTCACTTCATTCTGTTTTTTCTAAACAGAGTGTCTGGGGAATCACTTAATTTATCCAGGGTCTGATATAGATGTTAATGGGGGACTCCCATACAAAAAAAAAAACAACTTTAGATACCTCCAAATTCTACACAAGACCCTTATCTGATGCAGCTAAACAGGCCAGAAAAGTGGGGTTGAAGGGTATGTGCTTTGTGAGCCACTCAACTACCTTCTGCTCATGCTGTGGCTGTATTGCATAACCACTCTTAAGCCTAGTACATACTAGAAGTTTTTTTTTCATTCAACTCAGCAGGCTAAAAAAAAAAACTGAAGAGCTTAATCACAGCTGATTTATTGTGTTATAACAGGGGGTCTGCCCCCCCGCCACCAGATCTCACCAGTCAGCGCTTGTCTGAGAGAGCTGATTGGGCGCTGATCGGCAGACCTTTTTGGTCATGCCCTTTTGACAAAAAACGGCCAAATGGCCAGCTTCTGTCAGACCGGCTGACGTACACATGAGCTGAATGTTGTCTGGTTTCTATTGATCCGGCCAATGTCACCCGATATTTGACCCATGTGTATGGCCCTAAAAGTGTTACTAAACCCACAACAGTTAAATCAGTCTGTATATGCAGTAAAGCATGCTTGTTATACCCACTGTGGAACTTAAAGGGGTTGTAAAGGTAAAAAAAAATTCACCTTAATGCATTCTAGGATCAATTGTCTTCTTTAGAGTCAAACATGTAATAGGCGCTGTCTACAAAGTTATGCCAATTTGAGTGGCCAGCAGCAGGATTACCTTTTCCTACTGTAAATATAAATACAAAGAATTAGACTGTTTAACTCCCAATATCGGATGCGTTTCGCAATCTATTGAGCATATTTCTGAACTTAACAGACCATGGTTGAAGAAGCATATATAACTTTGGAATTCTAACTGCTAAACCTGAAACTAATAAACAACATAAGTGTGGTGGTTTGACTAAAGAGCCAATGTGACTTTCATTATGAGTCAAGGAAGAACATTTTTCATGTTTGAGGTTATATAGTTAGCTTCTTTTCTAAGGGTTTTGTTTTGCCTTTCACAATATCAAAATAGCTACAATTCAGACACGACTGAACTTGAAGTACCCTATTCTGTATTATGACCTAAAAAAACTGTATGAATAAGTAGTGCTTTATTTATTTCACTGTATAGAATAAAGAGATTCCATTCACCAGCTTGCTACTGTGAACCCTCAGCATTTCTTTTTCTTTTTTCCTGTTAATATTTCAATGTTTTTTAAACCTCAAATGGATTTGCTATTATGAAGTGCATGTATTCACAATATTCCTTTCAATTTTTATGCCCAAAAACATAGTTGGCACAATATGTCAATGGTGTCATATCAATGTGTCCCTAAAATTAAGCTTTAAATCAAAACCCACATCATATTAAGGACAGTTTAATAGAGCATTTGTTTTCTTGTGAAGGGAAAGATAGGACTTGTACTAAAGTACAAGCTGTTAGTAAACTGCTAAAATTACTCAAAAACCGTTGCCATTATGCCAAAGTCAGAAGTTCCAATTAATGTACTGTTCACCTGTTTTATATAACACCCTAAAACTCATTCAGGAAACTTTAATTGCTGATTCTGTGTAGAACCACATAATCTTATACAATGCAGTTTCGGTGAGTTTGTAGTGGAGTCAGAAGATGGCACTGATAAAACCAAAGAATATCATTTCCCTATGTCTTGGTTCCTTTATTTTCTTTAGATTGAAAGCTTTTGCCGATGATGCCCTACCATCTTTTTTTCATTTGTTTCATATGTTAATCCATATTTACTCACGTTGTGTTTTTTTAAAATATATTATGGTTAATATAACACACTTTAAATATGCCTCTACATAAATAAAGCATGTATTTGTACTTTCATAGGTCCATATTTAGGTCTTTCAAAAGATAGAATTGCCAACAACTCAAAAAGTCAGTTATCCAGTGTTACTTTTGATGGTATCACACAAAGATATTTTGGCCTATGTCAGAAACTATCTGCTAATGTGCCACTGACTCACTAAAAACATGAATTGCATTTGAGGTAATAATATGGTGTTAGTATTTTGCTAGGTAATATTGTGATGCCAGCTACAGCCAAGTCCTGGATAGCTGAGTGTATAAAAGAAATTATCAGTGCATGCATTCAGTCTAACTCTGGCTATTTAACAGTAACCATACAATACGAAATAACAATCAATTTCATTAAAAGAATCATGTGCACATTGATTTTAGAAACAAAACATGGGGTCATTTACAGAAAGAGATAGTGAGGGCAGGGTAAAGGAAAAGAAGGAAGAAAGGGGGAGGAAATGAGGAAAAAAAGAGAAGGGGAAAGGCAAGAATACATACCTTCTGTTATTTGGAAGAGGGGTAGTCTAGCAACCTTTGGCCAAGGGATCAAAACAACAAACTAGCCCTTTCATGCTAAGAACAGATTTCTGTGCCATGGTGCCACAGTGATTGGGGTATACTAAAAGCTGGTTGGTGTTGGTCTGTACCAAATCCTGTGAAGCCCTAAATGGGAATTAGGTTGCTATATAATGCCTTGCACTTGTCATTGATTCTATTGAGAGTGATATCTGAATAGTAGACATGTGCACTGTCACGTACCGGGTACGGCGGGGAACAGGAGGTGGATCCCCTATGCCAATGGGGCGATAGCACGGGTTGTATTGGAGGACCGGTTCTAATGTTGCTACTGGTTTTCACCAGAGCCCGCCGCAAGGCGGGATGGACTTGTAGCGGCGGTAGCAACCAGGTCGTGTCTTCCAATAGCAACTCGACCCCACTGACAGCTGAGACAGGCGCGGTACACAAGGATTAGGCAGAGGCAAGGTCAAACGTAGCAAAGGGTCAAGGCAGGTGGCAAAGGTTCGTAGTCGGGGGAAACAGCAAAGGTCTGGATACACAGAAGGAGCAAAACACACAAACGCTTTCTCTGGGCACTAAGGCAACACAAGATCCGGCGAGGACAGGAAGGGGAAGTGGGTTTTTAATGGGATTTGGGGAAACTGTAATTGGGCCAGGCACTAATTGATTGTGCACTGGCCCTTTAACTGGAGGCGCAGTCGTGCGCGCGCGCCTGGGGAGTGGGGGCGCGCGCACGTCAAAGAGAGCCTGCAGAGGACAGGTCAGAGGAGCGGGATGCGATCCCCGGGCAGACCGAGGATCGCATCCCGGAAACAAAGCAGCACCTGCGGTCAGGGGAGCTGACCGAGGCGCTGCAGGGCAGAGGACGCCGTGAGCGCTCCGGGGTGGAGGGGATGCCCAGAGCGCTCAGCGTTACAGTACCCCCCCCTTGGGTCTCCCCCTCTTCTTGGGCCTCCCCCTCCTCCTGGAACCCAAGAACCTGCGGATGAGATCCTTGTCAATGATGTTACCCTCAGGTTCCCAGGACCTCTCCTCAGGCCCACAGTTCTCCCAGTCAAGAAACGTTTACCTCGGACGGTTTTAGAGGCAAGGATCTCTTTAACGGAGAAGATGTCGGAGGAGCCGGTGACCAGAGCAGGAGCGGTGACCTTGGGGGAAAAGTGATTAAGAATAAAGGGTTTGAGGAGAGAAACATGGAAGGAGTTGGGAATGCGAAGGGAAGGAGGAAGATGTAGTTTGTAGGACACGGAATTGATCCGAGCCTTGATCTTGAATGGGCCGAGGTAGCGGGGACCCAACTTGTAACTGGGGATGCGGAACCTGATGTACTTGGAGGAGTGCCACACCCTAACGCCAGGGGAGAATACCGGAGGAGGTCTTCTTTTGCTGTCAGCATGTCTCTTCATGCGAGAAGAGGCCAGGGCAAGTGACCTTTGGGTCTCTCTCCAGATGGACGACAGTTCTTGGGTGACTTAGTCTACAGCGGGGACTCCGGAAGAAGTGGGGATGGGAAGGGGGGGAAGAGGATGACGGCCGTAAACCACAAAGAAGGGTGATTGAGAGGAGGACTCAGACTCTTTCAAGTTGTTAGAAAATTCGGCCCAGGGCAGGAGGTCAGCCCAGTCGTCTTGACGGGCCGAGACAAAGTGTCGCAGGTAGGCCCCAAGGATCTGGTTGACTCTCTCCACTTGTCCATTGGACTGTGGGTGGTAGGCAGAGGAGAAGTCTAGTTTGACTTTCAGTTGACTGCAGAGAGCTCTCCAGAATTTAGACACAAATTGGACGCCTCTGTCCGAGACGATGTGGGATGGAAGTCCATGAAGACGGAAAATCTGAAGGAAGAAATGTTTCGCGAGTATAGGAGCCGAAGGGAGACCTGGAAGCGGGACAAAATGTGCCATTTGGAGAAACGATCCACGACCACCCATATGGTAGTGTGGCCGTGGGAAGGAGGGAGGTCCGTGATGAAGTCCATAGCTATGTGGGCCCAGGGTCGTTCAGGCACAGGCAGGGGGTGAAGAAGACCAGCAGGCTTCTGGTGAGGGGTCTTGTTACAAGCACATATGGCACAGGCCTGTACGAAATCCGTCACATCCTTTTTTAAGGAGGGCCACCAGTAATACCTGGCAATCAGTTGGGAGGATTTCTTGATTCCAGGATGACCAGCCAGATGAGAGGAGTGACCCCATTTGAGGACCTGAAGCCGAAGACGTGGGGGGACCAAGGTTTTCCCTGGAGGGACTTGCAGTAAGGAGGCCGGGGCAGAAGAGATCAGACACTCAGGAGGTACAATGTGTTGTACAGGACACTCGGACTCAGAGGTATCGGTGGAACGAGAGAGGGCGTCAGCCCTGACATTCTTGTCTGCAGGACGGAAATGGATTTCAAAGTTGAAGCGGGCAAAAAACAACGACCACCTAGCTTGGCGTGGGTTTAACCGCTGGGCGGACTGGAGGTAAGAGAGATTTTTGTGATCAGTGAAGATCGTGATGAGATGAGTGGACCCCTCAAGGAGATGTCTCCACTCCTCCAGTGCTAGCTTAATGGCCAGTAATTCACGGTCTCCGATGGAATAGTTCTTTTCAGGGGGGGAAAAGGTCTTGGAGAAAAAACCACAGGTGATGTTCTTGCCCTTGGAGTCTTTCTGGAGAAGCACGGCTCCAGCTCCCACAGAGGAGGCATCGACTTACAGGAGGAACGGTTTGAGAGGGTCAGGCCTAGATAGAACGGGGGAAGAGGCAAAGACAGACTTGAGGCGGTTAAATGCCTCATCAGCTGGAGGGGGCCAGGACCTCGGATTCACATTTTTTTTGGTTAGTGCCACAATAGGCGCGACAATGGTGGAGAAGTGGGAAATGAACTGGCGGTAATAGTTGGCGAATCCGAGGAAATGCTGGATGGCCCGTAGCCCTGTAGGACGTGGCCAGTTCAAGACGGCAGAAAGTTTCTCCGGGTCCATTTGGAGCCCTTGTCCAGAGACCAAGTAACCCAGGAAGGGAAGACTGCAGCGTTCAAAGAGACATTTCTCTAGTTTGGCGTAAAGACGGTTATCACGGAGCCGTTGGAGCACTTGACGGACATGAAGACGGTGCTCCTCCAGGCTAGAGGAGAAAATCAGGATATCATACAGATAGACAACAACACAGGAGTACAGCAAGTCTCTGAAAATCTCATTCACAAAATCTTGAAAGACCGCAGGGGCATTGCATAAACCAAAGGGCATGACGAGGTATTCAAAGTGTCCGTCACGGGTGTTGAAGGCGGTTTTCCATTCATCGCCTTTACGAATACGGATGAGATTGTATGCGCCCCGGAGGTCCAGTTTGGTAAAAATGCTTGCTCCGCGCAAACGGTCAAAAAGTTCTGAGATGAGAGGTAGGGGGTAGCGATTCTTCACAGTGATTTTATTAAGACTACGATAGTCAATGCAGGGATGTAAGGACCCGTCCTTTTTGGCGACAAAGAAGAATCCTGCTCCAGCAGGGGAAGAGGACTTGCGGATGAAACCTTTCTTGAGATTCTCCTGGATGTACTCAGTCATAGCTTGTGTTTCCGGGATGGAGAGAGGGTAGATCCTGCCACGGGACGGGGTGGTACCAGGGAGGAGGTCAATAGGGCAATCAAAGGGTCTATGTGGCGGCAAGACCTCAGCTTGTTTTTTGCAAAACACATCGGAAAAGTCCCGGTAAGGCTTGGGAATACTAGGCAGAGAGGCAGAGATGGAAACTTGTTTAATGGGCACCGCTTTGAGGCAATGCCTGTGGCAGGAAGGACCCCAACTTTTGATGTCCCCCGAGGACCAGTCGAGGGTAGGAGAATGAATCTGGAGCCAGGGTAGGCCCAAAAGGATCTCGGAGGTACAATTAGGTAGCACAAAGAAGTCAATCTTTTCATAATGGAGAACTCCAATTCTCATGAGGAGAAGTTCGGTGCGATAACGCACGATACATTTCAAATTTTGACCATTTACCGAGGTGATGAAAACTGGTTTGGCAAGACGGGTGATGGGAATATTGAATTTGTTGATGGGAGAGGCTTCAATGAAGTTCCCTGCAGAGCCGGAGTCCAAAAAGGCTACAGCGGAGAAAGAAGATTCCATGGTCAGAGAGATCCTCACTGGAATGGTCAGACGTGGAGAGGAAGAATCCACACCTAGCAGCGCCTCTCCCACGTTAGCTAGGTGCGAGAGTTTCCTTGACGCTGAGGGCGGATAGAGCAGTCCTTTAAGAAATGATCCGGGCTGGCGCAGTACAGACATAGATTATGGTCTCGGCGGCGAGACCTCTCCTGTGTGGTCAGGCGAGATCGATCCACTTGCATAGCCTCCTCAGCGGGAGGCATAGGAACGGGTTGCAGAGGATTCTGGAAGAGAGGTGCCAGGCGAGGAAACCGCATGACGCGAGCGAGGTCCTTCTCCTGGCGTAACTAAGCGTCTCTCGGTAAAACGCATGTCTATGCGGGTGGCCAGCTGGATTAGCTCAGACAGGGTAGCAGGAATCTCACGTGCGGCCAGCACATCTTTAACATGACTGGATAGGCCTTTTTTGAAGGTCGCGCAGAGGGCCTCATTGTTCCAAGAGAGTTCAGAAGCCAGGGTGCGGAACTGAATGGCGTAATCGCCCACAGAGGAATTCCCTTGGACGAGGTTCAGGAGAGCCGTCTCTGCTGAGGAAGCCCGGGCTGGCTCCTCGAAGACACTACGAACCTCAGAAAAGAAGGCTGGAACTGAAGCTGTGGCAGGATCGCCACGGCCCCAAAGTGGTGTAGCCCAGGCCAGGGCCTTATCTGATAGTAGGCTAACCACGAACGCCACCTTTGACCGTTCTGTGGGGAACTGGTCCGACAACATCTCCAGATGGAGGGAACACTGGGATAGGAACCCTCGGCACAGCTTGGGGTCCCCATTGAATTTGTCAGGAAGGGACAGGCGGATTCTAGCGGCAGCGGCTCGCGGAGGAGGAGATGTAGGAGCTGGCGGTAGGGCTGGCAGGAGCTGCTGTAACATAGTGGTCAATTGCGCCAATTGCTGTCCCTGTTGAGCGACCACCGTGGTCAGATCCGAAAGGCTAGGCAGCGGGACCTCAGCGGGATCCATGGCCGGATCTACTGTCACGTACCGGGTACGGCGGGGAGCAGGAGGTGGATCCCCTATGCCAATGGGGCGATAGCACGGGTTGTATTGGAGGACCGGTTCTAATGTTGCTACTGGTTTTCACCAGAGCCCGCCGCAAGGCGGGATGGACTTGTAGCGGCGGTAGCAACCAGGTCGTGTCTTCCAATAGCAACTCGACCCCACTGACAGCTGAGACAGGCGCGGTACACAAGGATTAGGCAGAGGCAAGGTCAAACGTAGCAAAGGGTCAAGGCAGGTGGCAAAGGTTCGTAGTCGGGGGCAACAGCAAAGGTCTGGATACACAGAAGGGGCAAAACACACAAACGCTTTCACTGGGCACTAAGGCAACACAAGATCCGGCGAGGACAGGAAGGGGAAGTGGGTTTTTAATGGGATTTGGGGAAACTGTAATTGGGCCAGACACTAATTGATTGTGCACTGGCCCTTTAACTGGAGGCGGAGTCGCGCGCGCGCGCCTGGGGAGCGGGGGCGCGCGCACGCCAAAGAGGGGACAGGTGAGAGGAGCGGGATGCGATCCCCGGGCAGACCGAGGATCACATCCCGGAAACAAAGCAGCGCCTGCGTTCAGGGGAGCTGACCGAGGCGCTGCAGGGCAGAGGACGCCGTGAGCGCTCCGGGGTGGAGGGGATGCCCAGAGCGCTCGGCGTTACATGCACACTGAAATATTTCATTTCGGAATTTTGTTTTCGTCCGAAAAATAAATTTATTTAGTTACTCCCGAAATTTGTTTTTATTTATTTTGCTTTTTGTTAAAAATTACATTCATCCGAAAATCCAAATTAATTAAGGTCGAATCTGTCATTGAAGGCTTATGGTGTCTGTCGAATGTTCAAAGAAGATTCGACGGAGCAGCTAAACTGTACGGTGCCGTATAGTTTAGCTGCTCCATCGGATCTTCTTAGAACTTTCGACAGACACCATAAGTAGAGTTGAGCGACACCTGGATGTTCGGGTTCGACGGGTTTGACCGAACTTCGGAAAAAAGTTCGAGTTTGGGACCGAACTTGACCCGAACTTGACCCCGAAGCCGAACCCCATTGAAGTCAATGGGGACCCGAACTTTTGAGGACTAAAATGGCTCTAAAAAAGTAATGGAAAGGGCTAGAGGGCTGCAAATGGCAACAAAATGTTGTTAAGTGCATGGCAAATGTGGATAGGGAAATAACTTAAAATAACATTAAAAAAATAAAAAAAATAAAATAATATGCTGGAGGCCCCCTTCTCAGCAGAAGAGGTACAGGAAGTCATTAAGAACCTCAGAAACTCAACGGCACAATGCCACACATATGGTGGGAATGCCCCAGAATACGCCCTTTCTGGAAAAAATTATTAAATTGAATGGATCAGCTAGTGGGGAAATAAAATACTTTGAAATTCAATTTTTTTTAATTATAATCTTGACCTAGGAGGACGAGGTCCATATGGAGTAGGAGGTTGAGGTGGCGGGGGATGTGGCTGTGTAGGTGGAAGCTACGGTGGAGGAGGACGTCAAAAATACAACAATGGCTGGGTAAGGCCGGTGATGTGTGGAATTCTGTCCCCCGTCGGATAGTGTCCCGCCTGTATTGCGCTTTCTCAGTACGTAGGACAAGGGGATTTTGAAAATCTCCGAAGACGAACGGCGCCTGCCCGGTGAGTCCAGGTTCAAGCCACACCATCTGAGGTTCAAGCCGAGCTAAGCGAGCCCGAAGTGTGGTGAGCGAAGCGAGCCCGTGAGGGGCCCTGTTACTATGTGCTACCGTATGTCCACTTGGATGGTGGGGCTTGAACCTGCACTCACTGCGCAGGCACCGTTCATCTTCGGAGATTTTGTGAATCACCTTGTCCTCCGTACTGCGCAAGCGGAAAGCCTGCGCAGTACGTGCCGGACACTATCCGATGGCCGGACAGTTTTTGTCAGAACACCGATATACATGTCTATTCTGCACAAGGTACGGACAAGTCCTGTGGGATCCATGCCTGGTTCATTTTAATGAACGTGAGCTTGTCCACATTGGCTCAGGACAGGCGGCTGCGCTTATCTGTGATAACGCCCCCTGCCGTGCTAAATACACGTTCAGATAATACACCAATTTGGAGACCCAGAAGTTGAAGGGGGCAGACCCGTCATTCAGTACGTGTAGGCGTGTGCACACATACTTATCAAGTCTCTGGTGGGAGGCCGGGATGCTGAGAGGGCGCCCCTTGCGGCTGAGTGCAGTGTACCCCTGAGAGTGGGACAGGGAATACAGTGCCCAAAGGTGCACGGGTTGCCGGATGCAGATGCTTGGGTAGCTGAGTCGCTGGGGTGCGCAGGTAAGTAGGTCGGGCACCTGTGCTTAGACGGGTTCCAGTGCAGCAACCAGGAGCAGGGTCAAGCCAAGCCAGGGGTCATACACAACAGGTCCAAACCGATACGAGGTACAGCAGGATGGTTCAGGAACGGAGTCGGTAGCCAGGCCAAGGTCAACACTGTGCGGGCAAGCAGAGGTACAGAAGGTGCAGACGTAAGCGTAGTCGTGTCCAAGCCAGGGGTCGGTGCAGGCGGAGATCAGGAAGAGTCGGGCAAGCCAAGTAATCACAGGAACCGGGTAATCAGACACAGGCAACAGGTACAAGGGACACAGGAGCTGACGACAATCCAGCAACCTGCCTGTAGTCTGCAGCAAACCTAAATAGGCACATGGGCGCCAATACCGTAATTGCGCGTTCTCCCGCGCACGCCTGTTCACGCACATGCATTGGTGCGCGCTCCCGTTTGCGCACTGCGTTGGCGCACTGCGTTGGCCCATGCGCACTAGCCATGGCCGGCACGCACCTGTGGGCGCGCATGTGCGCGGGAATTCGCCCAACGCGACCACGGCAGTTCCTGACAGGATTGACAGTTCTCTGATTGTTCCCCTGACAGTGCCCCCCCCAAGGGGCAGCCTATGGATGCCCAATCGGGCACATCTCTCGGGATAGCGGGCACGGAAACTCTGTAACAGTCTGGGAGCATGAATATTATTTGCTGGTTCCCAAGAATTTTCTTCAATGTCATAACCTTTCCATTTAACAAGGAATTGAATTGTCCTATCTCTCTGCCGACATTCCAGGATGGCTTCCACTTCATATTCTGTTTCGTCTCCCACAGAGACCAGAGGTGGTGGAACTTCTTCTCTTCCTGGAAAGGGACTAGAGACAACAGATTTAAGCAGAGAGACATGAAATACAGGGTGTATTTTATAGGAACTTGGCAGTGTCAGTTCAAATGCCACGGGGTTGATTTCCCATCTGATTGTAAATGGCCCAATAAACCTAGGTCCCAGTTTCCGGGAGGGACAAGGAAGCTTTAAATTTTCTGAAGAGAGCCATACCCTATCTCCAACATTAAACACAGGGTTCCTCCTTCTCTTATTATACTGCTTCTTGTAATCCTCTTGGGCCTTTTGCATGGTCACCTGGAGGGTCTGATAGTTGGCCTGGATAGCATTCAGCCTGTCCTGGGACTGAAGTTTCCGGAATGACGTTGGGTAGGTGTCATGAAGATCCTGCCAGAAATCTGAACCCTGGCCGTCCCGGCCTGCGGGCGCCACTGCGCATGCGCACGGGCGCGCGTGCCCGTGTGCGGCCGCGCACGGGCGCGCGCGAAGGTAGACAGGCGCGTGCTCTTGTTGACGCCAGTAGGCTATTTAAATCCGGCTAGAGCAGACGGTCCCCGCTGTCTGCTCTACAGCGTTGTGGTGACTGTAACCTGATCCTGATACCTCTGACCTGTGTTTGACCCGGCCTACCTGTGACTATCCATCTGTCTGCCTGCACCCGACCTTGGCTTGTTTGTGACCATCCTTCTGCCTAACCCACTTGTACCTTGCTGCCAGCCTGATACCCGGCCTGTTCTGACGATCTAGTCTGCTCAGAGATCCTGCCTGCTTTGCTGATCCAGCTTGCCTGTGCTGATCCAGTCTGCTCTGAGATCCTGTCTGCTTTGCTGATCCGGTTTACCTGTGCTGATCCAGTCTGCTCTGAGATCCTGTCTGCTTTGCTGATCCAGCTTACCTGTGCTGATCCAGTCTGCTCTGAGGTCCTGTCTGCTTTGCTGATCCAGTTTACCTGTGCTGATCCAGTCTGCTCTGAGATCCTGTCTGCTTTGCTGATCCTGCTTACCTGTGCTGATCCAGTCTGCTCTGAGATCCTGTCTGCTTTGCTGATCCAGCTTACCTGTGCTGATCCAGTCTGCTCTGCTGTCCTGTCTGCTTTGCTGATCCAGTTTACCTGTGCTGATCCAGTCTGCTCTGAGACCTTGTCTGCTTTGCTGATCCAGCTTACCTGTGCTGATCCAGTCTGCTCTGAGATCCTGTCTGCTCTGCTGATCCAGTCTGCCTGTGCTGATCCGGCCTGCTCTGCTGTCCAGTCTGCCTTTCTGATCCAGTCTGTCCATGCTGACCCAGCCTGCTCTGCTGTCCAGTCTGCCTTGCTGATCCAGTCTGCCTGTGCTGATCCGGCCTGCTCTGCTGTCCAGTCTGCCTTGCTGATCCAGTCTGTCCATGCTGACCCAGCCTGCTCTGCTGTCCAGTCTGCCTTGCTGATCCAGTCTGCCTGTGCTGATCCGGGCCTGCTCTGCTGTCCAGTCTGCTTTGCTGATTCTGTCTGCCTTTGCTGATCCGACCTACCTACTCACTTTGTCCGCTGAGTTGACCTTGTGTCGCTCCACCGGTCTGTTGATCCTGCCAGGCACCCGTGCTCCTCCTCACTCCTGGGTCTCCTATCACCCTACCAGGGAACCAGGAGTGGGAGCCGCAAGGGAGGCCCTCCTCTGCAATTCGGGCTCGCACCACCAGGTACGTGACAGTAGGAATGAGGGATGGAACCCGTAGTTGGTCCAAAAGGGGGATTGGTTGGTGGTTGCATGACTTTAATTATTATAAGCAAACTCCCCCCATGGGAGTAAAGAGTTCCAATTATCCTGGGAAAAAGAGCAGAAGCAGCGTAAATATTGTTCTAGAGTTTGGTTTGTTCTTTCGGTTTGGCCATTACTTTGGGGGTGATAAGCAGAGGATAGATGTATTTTAATTGACAGCATTTTGCAGAGCTCCTTCCAAAATCTGGAGGTAAATTGTACCCCTCTATTGGATACAATACTATTGGGCAACCCGTGCAGTCTGACTATTTCTCTTATAAAAGTCCTTGCCGTTTCAGCGGCTGATGGTGTACCCTTCATGGGCAAAAAGTGGACATTTTGGAAAGCCGATCCACGACAACCAGAATGGTTGTGGACTCTTCAGAGGGGGGTAATCTACTATAAAGTCCATTGAAATGTCTTTCCATGGTTGTTCTGGAACTGGCATGGGACGTAGTAGACCCCAAGATTTCACATTGGACCCCTTGTTTAGCTGACAGATGGTGCAAGAATTTACATATTTCCTAGAGTCGGACTTCAGAGACGGCCACCAAAAGGATCATTGGACCAGCTCCATTGTCTTTCAAACCCAGAAATGTCCAGCAAGCTGATGGTCGTGCAAGGTCCTCAGGACCTGGATCCTGGTTTGTTGGGGGACAAAGATCTTATCCTGGTAACAAAGGAAACCATCCATGTTTCTTGAGAGAGGATGCTTCTGTATCTGAGCAGTGGGAGGAGGCTTGTCTGAGTGAAGAACTCGGGTTGAATCATGAGAAAGTTCTGTGGGGACAGAATAGTGCTGGGAGCCACCACTTCAGGAGTATCGGAGAACATACTGGACAGAGCATCCGCCTTCCCATTCTTGGATCCAGGGCGGAAGGTTATGTGAAAATTGAACTGGGCAAACAATAGAGCCCATCGAGCCTGCGGTGCAGAGATATTTTAAGTTCCGATGATCTGTGAAAATCTTTATGGGGTGAGAGGCCCCTTCGAGAAGATATCTTCACTCCTCTAGAGCAGACTTAATGGCCAAAAGTTCTCGATCACCCACGTCATAGTTCCTTTTCGGATTGGCTCATCTTCCGTGAAGAGAAGGCCACGGGATGCAGTAGCAATTTAGGCCCCTGGCGTTGCGAGAGAACTGCCCCAGTGGCTACCTCGGAGGCGTCGACCTCCAGGATGTAAGGCAGAGTATGATCCGGATGACATAGGATTGGGGCTGAGGTAAATAGAGACTTCAGTTTGTCAAAGGCAGATTGGGCTTCTGGAGACCACAGGAACCGTGCATGTAAACAGGTGACTTGGTTTACTGGTAAAATGATCGAAGAGAAGTTCTTAATATATCTTAAATAAAAATTAGCAAAGCCCACAAATCTTTGCACCCCCTTTTTGTCAGATGGGGTTGGCCAGTCTAGCCAGTCTAGGATTGCCTGCACTTTCTAGGGATCCATAGCTAGAAGGACGTCTTCTCAAAGTCACACTTTTCCGCTTTCACGTAGAGCCTGTGTTTCCTCAGTGTGAGTAGTACTGTCTTTACGTGGGTTCAATGTAGCTCCAGGCAGGTTGAAAATATGAGGATATCATCCAGATAGATAGTGACAAAGAAATCTATGTATTCACGGAAAATGTAAATGCTAAAAAATGCTGAAATGTAGCTGTGCCGTTGCAAAGCCCAAAAGGCATTACCAACGCGGTCTTCCATTCATCATCCTTTCGGATGCAAACGAGATTGTAGGCCCCCCGTAGGTCAAGTTTAGTGAATATCCAGGCAGAATGAAATCTTTGGACGAGCTCAGGGACGAGAGGGAGAGGGTACCGGTTCTTAATAGTAATCTTATTACGTTCCCTGTAATCCACACATGGCCTTAGGGTCTTGTCTTTTTTTTCAACTAAAAAGATCCCGGCACCTACAGGAGAAGAAGAGGACCTGATGAAGCCCTTTTCCAGGTTTTCGTCAATGTATTGGCGTAGAATGTCTAATTTCATCTCAGAGAGGGGGAATATACGTCCAAATGGGACTTCAGCCCCAGGGAGTAACTCAATCGGACAGTCGTAGGCTCTATGTGGGGGCAGAACATCAGCTTTCTTCTTATCGAATACATCCAAAAACTCATGGTAAGTGGGTGGCACATTTGGATAACTGGCAGATACAGGTTGAACAGACAGACAGCTGGGGGTATCCCTGTGACTGGGAGCAAGACAATGCTACAAGCAGTAAGGGAAGGTGAACAACATTTCTCTCTTGATCCAGTTGATCTGAGGGTTGTGTGCTTGGAGCCAGGGAGTACCCAGGATAACGGGAAACATGGGGGAGCTCAGGACATCGAAATGTATGAACTCCTGATGGCCATCAGGAGTAGTAACAAAGAGAGGAGCAGTCTCGAGGGTAACAGGACCCGAACTAGACAAGGTACCATCAGCCAGGAGAACCTCCAACCTGCTTTTCTTTGGGATCAGGGGTGGGCCAAGTCTTTCGGCTAGATTTGTATCCAAGAACAGGAAGGACAAGGTGGGTGGAGGAAGTTCTGGAGACCTGGAAGTACGCTGGAGTGTATTTAGGTGGCTTGCAGGGCCTAATGGGACAGCTGCTAAGGAAGTGTCCATCTCCTCCGCAGGAAGGGCATAAGGTGGCCTGACGCCGACATTGTTTCTCCTCCGGGGTCAATGCGGCTCGCTTCATGCTAACTGGCATAGCCCCAGTCTCTGGAATAAGCATACCGAAAGTCTGTGACTCCCGTAGACGTCTGTCCAGCTGGATGGCCCGTTGGATGAGATCCTCAAGAGTGGTAGGGATACCACTTCTGGCCAGCTCGTCTTTGAGGGATTCAGAAAGTCCTAAACAGAACTGATGCCTTAAAGCAGCCTTATTCCAGTCTGTATCCATAGACCACCGACGGAAGTCTATGGTGTAGTCCTCCACCGGCTGCTGTCCCTGTCGTAGAGAATGCAAAGCAGCCTCAGCGGTGGCTGTGAGCTGGGAGTCCTGGTAGAGATGAGACATGGCTGCAAAAAAGGTGTCCACTGTGTGGATAGTGGGGTCTTTGCGTTCCCATAGACTGTGGGCCCAGGCCTGGGGGTTACCTGCTAACAAGGAAATAAGGAATCTGATTTTAATATTTTCAATGGAAAAAGTCTGGGGCTGCAAAGCCAGATACAGCAAACAGCATTCTTGAAAGATCTAAACTTGAATCGATCTCTGGTGAATCGCTCGGGAGTGGGTACTTGTGGTTCTGGAGGTGGGATTATCACCGTAGGAGTCTTTAATTCCATTAGTAGCTTTAACCTACCCTCTAAATGCAGGTAACCTTCCTGTAGTCCTTGGACTATTTGAGTGAGGGTGGAAGCTTGTTGGCACAAAGTCTCTGCAGGGGACGCACCTCTGCGGGCCTTGGTCATGGCTAGATTGTACTATCAAGTCTCTGGTGGGAGGCCGGGATGCTGAGAGGGCACCCCTTGCGGCTGAGTGCAGTGTACCCCTGAGAGTGGGACAGGGAATACAGTGCCCAAAGGTGCACGGGTTGCCGGATGCGGATGCTTGGGTAGCTGAGTCGCTGGGCTGCTGGGGTGCGCAGGTAACTAGGTCGGGCACCTGTGCTTGGACGGGTTCCAGTGCAGCAACCAGGAGCAGGGTCAAGCCAAGCCAGGGGGCATACACAACAGGTCCAAACCGATACGAGGTACAGCAGGATGGTTCAGGAACGGATTCGGTAGCCAGGCCAAGGTCAACACCGTGCAGACAAGCGTAGGTACAGAAGGTGCAGACGTAAGCGTAGTTGGGTCCAAGCCAGGGGTCGGTGCAGGCGGAGATCAGGAAGAGTCGGGCAAGCCAAGTAATCACAGGAACTGGGTAATCAGACACAGGCAACAGGTACAAGGGACACAGGAGCTGACGACAATCCAGCAACCCGCCTGTAGTCTGCAGCAAACCTAAATAGGCACATGGGTGCCAATACCGTTACCGCCCATGCGCACTAGCCATGGCCGGCGCGCACCTGTGCGCGACCACTGCAGTTTCTGGCAGGATTGACAGTTCTCTGATTGTTCCCCTGACAATACTGCTCCACCATGTTGGTGAAATGCTGCCTCCTGCTAAGACTTTCCATTTCAGCTGGTGGTGCTGGTTGTTGTGGCGTGCTGACAAAGCTTTTTCACATTTCGGCCATGCTAACCCTGCCTTCTGAGGTGCTGGCGGCGCCCCAGCTGCGTTGGCGACCTCTTTCTCCTCATATGCCTTCGCCTTGTGCTTCCACCGTACCCCCGCTGTCAGGTGGGAATGCCACCAGCAGCGCGTCTACCAGCGCGCGCTTGTGCTCGCGCATCTTACGATCACGCTCCAGTGAGGGAATTAAGGGCGGTACGTTGTCCTTGTAATGGGGATCCAGCAGCGTGGCCACCCACTAATCAGCATCAGTTAGAACGTGGGCAACTCAGCGGTCATTGCGCAGACACTGCAGCATGTAATCGCTCATGTGTGCCAGGCTGCCCAGAGGCAACGAAAAGCTGTCCTCTGTGGGAGGTGTATCGTCTGTGTCCTCTGTATCCCCCCAGCCACGCACCAGTGATGGCCATGGGCTGGTCTGTGTGCCACCCTGCTGTGAACATGGTTCCTCCTCCTCCATCTCCTCCTCATCCTCCACCTCGTCATCCTCCAGAACTGTGCCCTTGCTGCCGGACAATTGTGTACCTGGCGTTTGTTGGTGCAGGAACCCACCCTCGTAGCCACTTGTGAATGACTGCCCTGAAAGCCTTGGAAATTATCCCGGTTCCTCCTCATCCTCCTGTGCCACATCCTCTTCCATCATCGCCCAAAGCATTTTTTCAAGGAGGCATAGAACTGGGATAGTAATGATGAGAACGGCGTCATCGGCACTGGCCATGTTGGTGGAGTACTCGAAACAGCGCAACAAGGCACACTGGTCTTGCATGGAGGCCCAGTTATTGGTAGCGAAGTGGTGCTGTTCTGCAGAACGACTCACGCATGCGTGCTGCAGCTGAAACTCCACTATCGCCTGCTGCTGCTCGCACAGTCTGGCCAGCATGTGCAAGGTGGAGTTCCACCTTGTGGGCACATCACATATGAGGCGGTGAGCGGGAAGGCCGAAGTTACACTGCAGCATGACAGGCAAGCAGCAGGGTGAGAACGCAGAAAGTGCGCACACGTTCTGCAGCAGCTCTGGCATATCGGGGTAATTTTTAAGGAACCACCAAGTTCAACACATGCGCCAGGCAAGGGATGTGCGTCAAATGGGCTAGGCCCAGAGCTGCTACGAGATTTCGCACATTATTGCACACCACCAGGCCGGGCTTGAGGCTCACTGCCACCAACCACTCATCGGTCTGTTGTTCCATGTCCCTCCACAACTCCTCCGCGGTGTGGGGTTTTTCCCCCAAACAGGAACGTTTTAAAACTGTCTGCTGTCGTTTACCCCTGGCTGTGCTGAAGTTGGTGGTGAAGGTGTTACGCTGACCGGATGAGGAGGCGTTAGAGGATGAGGAAGCGGAGTAGGAGGAGTTAGCAACAGGAGGCAAACTGAAGCGCCCTGTAATCCTCGGTGGTTGAAGGACATGCGTGAAACTGCTATCTGCCTCAGGCCCAGCCGCCACTGCATTTACCCAGTGTGCTGTTATGGAGATATAACGTCCCTGACTGTGCTTACTGGTCCACGCATCCGTAGTTAGGTGGCCCTTGCCACAGATGGCGTTGTGCAGTGCTCACCTGATTTTGTCCCCCACTTGGTTGTGCAGGGAAGGGATAGCTCGCCTGAAAAAGTGGTGGCGGCTGGGCATGACGTACTGTGGGACAGCCAATGCCATCAGGCTTTTAAAACTCTGCGTCTCCACCAGACGGAATGACATCATTTCTTTTTTTTTTTTTTTTTTTTTTTTCACAGGAACAGGTCCCACATGGACCAACAGTTTACAACATAATATGATTGCAATACAACTACAAAAATAAACTTCACATTATGACATGCATAACATAACATCTTGAGCATTAAAAAATACTTCTTTGGCCGCTTACAGATACATAGTGGTGTCAAATACTAATGTTGCATTGTGTAATGTAGTATCTGTCCCGCTCTGCTTTGGAGCAGAGCAGGTTATTATAGTTTGGTCCTTATAGAAAGCTTCTGCTCGTATATGAAGAATTTGGAGCGTATCTCACCCTTGAGTGCAATCTAAGTTTGTCTATTAGTACGCACAGACTTGGACGGGTTGGTCCCGCGGGTCCGGCTCCCTTTTTTCTTTTTATCTCTAGAAAAAGGTTAGTTAGTTAGAGAGGGGGGGGGGGGGGGGGAAACCAGAGAGGGAAAGAAAGGAGGGAACGGGGGGGATGGGGTGGACATGAGGGGGAGTACACCCCACGACCATGGTACGCTGTTAGAGTAGTGTCAGAGAGTGAGATCGATTCTGTAATGGCTTATACCCCAAACTCCAGGGGACACAACTAACAACTCGTTTGTTCAAGTGACGTCTCCCAACCTTCTCAGAGCCTGCCCTTCCTTTGAAAAAATGAACATAGACCAAAGCTGCCACGTCTTGGTGTATGTCTCCTGTCTCTTCTGTTTGGTTAGAATAAGGTCTTCTTCCATTGTCCTTATTTCCTCCACTTTTTGAAGCCAGAGGTCAATGGACGGTGGAAGAGCAGATTTCCAGCAGAGTGGAATGCAGGCCTTTGCCGCGTCTAGTAGATGGTGAATCACCAAATTTTTATATTTCCTGTCAGGGGTATCTGTTGCATGAAGGAGGAAGATTGCCAGGTCAGCGGGTATAATCCTTTCTGTCATTTTTTGTATCGTCTCATGTATTACTTTCCAGAAATGACTCAGTTTGGGGCACGACCAGAAGATGTGTAGTATGTCTCCTTTCTCTGTCTGGCAGCACCAGCATCTATCTGTTGTTGTTGGGAAAAATTTGTGGAGTATGGCTGGGGTTCTGTACCATCGAGTCAGGATTTTGTAATTCGTCTCTTGAGTTTTGGCACATATTGAAGATTTGTGCGTGTACTTGAGGATTAACTGCCTCTTCGCGTTACTGAATTGGAGCCCTAAGTCTTGTTCCCATTTAAGTAAGCCCGGTGGGACGAAGTCCTCCGGCGGGGTAATCATAAGCGAGTATGTCAGTGAGAGCATATGTGGTAGTACTCCTGAGTCATTACATAGTTCCTCCAGTGATGTGAGTGGTTGGTTGTTACCTATTGGGGGCTGTATCGTGTTCAGAAAGTGTTTCAGTTGCAGTGCTCTCATAAAGTCAAGTCTATATGGGCCTGTGGGGTCAGAGAGTTCGGCTACCGTTCTCCACCTCCCCCTGTCACTAAAGCGTGATGCTTGGTGTAGTCCCGCCGCTAACATGGACCGAAAGGGATCGTCGTTGATACCCGGTGTGAAGAGGGGGTTTCCTAGTATGGGGTATAAAGGAGAGTTCTGGGAGGAGAGGGAGGACTGGGAGATGATACGTGCACAGATCTGGGCCGTGTTACCTACTAACGGGTGTTGTTTAATCTCTGGCGGCAAGCCACTAAAGCACCATGGTATGCCTCGTAGGGGGACTATACTCTGTGCTTGTTCCATTTGGGCCCAGAGTTTGGATTCCTGGTGTCTACACCAGTCGAGTAATCTCCCCAAGTGCGTTGCTTGGTAGTATACTCTAAGGTTTGGTAGTGCCAGGCCACCACAGCGCTTGGGAAGGACAAGCAGTGAGTTGGCTAGCCTAGGTCTTTTTTTTGCCCAGACGAAATCCGTAAATACTGTTTGAGTTTCTTTAAAATAGCTACTTGGTATTCGGATGGGCAGGGCTTACATCAGGTACAGGAATTTCGGGAGTATAGACATTTTAAGTATATTGCAGCGTCCCAGCCATGAATGCAGACCGGATTGCCATGCGTTCAGTAGCTCTCTTACCTTCTTAAGAAGGGGGGGGGGGGGGGGGGGGGGGGGGAAATTTAATTCGTACAGTTTCGATAGTGATTGAGGGATGTATGTGCCCAAATATTTTAAGGCCGTATTCGTCCATTTCAGCTTAAAGCTGGATTGGAGGTGTGTAAGTTGGGCTTTTGGTATGTTCAAACTCATTGCTTCTGATTTACTGAAATTAATCTTAAGATTGGAGAGCGCTCCATATATAGAGAATTCCCGTATCAAATTTGGGAGGGACACCGACGGATTGGATAGTGAAAACAGTAGGTCGTCCGCATAAGCCGACATTTTATATTGGGTTTGTTTTATCGCTATCCCTGCAATGTTTGGATTACGCCTAATATGACACAGGAAAGGTTCCAGAGAAAGAGCGAATAAGATAGGTGAGAGTGGGCATCCCTGATGTGTTCCGTTTGTAATTGTGAAGGGATCTGAAAGAATCCCATTAGCCCTGACTCGTGCCGACAGTGTAGTATAGATCGCTGAGATCCAATTCATCATGGTCTGCCCTAGTCCCATGTGCTGCAGTGTGGTGAACATGAAGGTCCAATTAACCCTGTCAAAGGCTTTCTCAGCATCCGTGCTGAGAAAGACACTTGGTGTATTGGCCAGAGTAGCTTGATGGAGTAGGTTTAGAACTTTCGTGGTGTTATCTCGAGCCTCTCTAGACGGTACAAAACCAACCTGGTCTAAGTGTATGATTTGTGTTATGTGGGATTGTAGTCTTGAGGCCAATATCTTGGTGAACAGCTTAAGGTCCGTGTTCAGCAAGGATATTGGCCTGTAAACTCCCGCAATGGGCCGGGTCTTTCCCTTCTTTGGGGATCACCGCAATTTGAGCCTGTAGGGTAGTGGTGTGTAGATTATTCCCCTTACCCAAGTCATTCAAAAGGTCGATCAAATGGTTGCCTAGTACTGGAGAAAGGTCTTATAGTAATGGATGGTGAGGCCATCTGGTCCTGGGGCTTTCCTCTGTTTAGTGTTCCCTATCGCCATCTGCAGTTCAGTCAAAGTTATGGGCTCCTCTAAAAGAGAGCGGGTTTCAGTCAGCATTGTGGGCATCAAGGACTCTACTACGTATTCCCTGATGTGTTCTGCAGTCGGTTGGGTGGAGTTAAGATTGTATAAAGTCCCGTAGTAGGATTTAAATTCCTGGGCAATTTGCTGAGGTAGGGACTTTTTCTGTCCTGTCGGAGAGTGTACATGTGGGATATATGCTGCCGCCGTTTGAGATCGTAGAGATTGTGCCAATAGCCTGCCACATTTGTTTCCCGACTCATATATCCCCTTGCGGGAGATTTGTAACGCCGCCTTAGCTTTAAACTGTAGTAGGTCAGTCAGTTGCGTTCTTATTGTGTCTAGCTCTCCCCCTAACTCTCTGGTCGGTGTGCATTTATGATTCGCTTCTAGTGTCTGTAGTTTGTCCAGTAGTAGCGTGATCTGAGCAGATCTCAATTTCTTAATCCTGGCACCGTGTTTTATCAGCACCCCGCGGATCACAGCCTTATGTGCTTCCCAGACTAAGCCCCTGTCAGAGTCTGCTGTAGTGTTTGTATTGAAGTAGAAATTGCCTTTGAAATGTCAGCTAACATTTCAGGGTCTTGAAGGATGTGCTGTCAGTAGCTCCGCAGCCCCGTCAATAGCTCCGGCCTTTTTCAGGCCAGCATTACCTGATCCTCGCCGGCCTTGAGGCGGCATCCGAGTCCCCCCCCCCCAGGCACGGGGACCGGGTACGCGAGCCCCCGGCCCCTCTCAATCACCTTACCTTCCTCAGCGCCCATCACCGCCGCTTCTCCCAGCACGCCAGCCTCGCCGGGTAGGCGGTCAGGAAACACCGCGGCTCCGGCCTAGTCCGACCGGCGCCGGATCACCGATCCGCTCCGTCGGTAGAAGCTGCCCCGCAGCTAGCGCCCACACCGGGTACCCACGCTCATCGGACCCCCCCCTCATCCACGACTGCCTCCTCTCCCACTGGGCAGCCGAGACCAGGCTAACCCGTGGCTCCAGCCTAGTCGGCGGCCATCTTGGTCCACCCAGTCCACCCAGATTCAGCCAGGACATCATCAGGACCCCCCAGGACCCCCCAGCAGGTGCTAACGGGAACTGCTCCAATTCAGGTCAGTCACCTGGGTGGGCATCATCCACAACCGCCGTCACCTCTGCTCTAGCTTGCTAGACGAGGAAGAAAACGGCTGCGGCTGAGACCCAGCCCACGCCATCCCACCTCTCACCTACCCTTATTTCCTTTCTGCAAGCCGGCGTGCCCTTCCCTCTCAGAACACCACTACCGTAGCAACCAGACTTCACCGCAGAGGCACCAGGTCACACAGCAAGCGCCGCTGGGATTATCTCCAATCAGGTAAGTTCCCGGTTATCCCCCCCCCATTAGTCGTTGATCCAGGGCCCTGTGGTCCGACCGCCTTCGGGGGTCAGGAAGGAATTTTTTCCCCTACTGAGCGATTGGCCGGCACAGTTAGGGGTTTTTCACCTTGCTCTGGATCAAACGGGAGGGCGGTAGGTTCAACAGGCCCCCATAACCCCTACCGGAATGATTTGCACCAGTACAAGATACCTCAGCGGTCACCAGCAGTATTCTTCTGGTCCAGGATTGGCGCTACAAGCAGAGCCAGCTGGAACAGCCAGGAATTAGCGACGCGACTAACAACATCCTTCCACATAGGGCACTACATGATCAACTTGCGCGCTTACAAATAGCCGCAACACGGCGGCAAGTCTGATACCTAGACTGATACAAACAGGAACAGGAAAAACCCGGATCAGGATCATCAGCACTGTCATCCTAGTGCCATCAACTTCACCCTCCCGCCATGTGCTACTTCAAATATTCAGCAGAAGTTCTCCACAGGCTAAGGAATGCCACCTCTACATTGCCAGCTACCATTCAAAAAATTCTAAGGAAAGAACAACTATTAAAGACCGACCGACGATCAACCATCAAACACAGGAAGATACCAACTTAACCTCAGCAATTAGCATGCGCCATGATCAACACCAGATCTGCAGTCAAACACAGACTGGAAGTACACGACTTCATCACCCTAAACAACATAGATTGCCTCTTCATCACGGAAAGCTGGCTAACTCCCGACTGCAACACCATCCTTACCGAATTGGTGCTGGAGAACTACAGGATCCTAACTGAGCATCGGATAGGAAAAAAAGGAGGAGGCCTAGCAGCGATTTTTAAATCGCACCTGGTGCTCACCAAACCGATTTTGCAAAACTCAGTGCCTTTTATGGAGACACTGACGCTACATCTTCAATCAACACCCCATGACACCACTCACATTCTACTCTGCTATACACCACCAGGACCAAAGACCAATCTTCTTACTCCCCTCACGGAATTCATTTCAATACACACCCTGAAATCCAAAAACCTCCTGGTACTTGGAGACTTTAATCTCTGGGCAAATTCTACCCAAGACCCTATCGCGACCACCTGCATCAACCAACTGGAAGAACTGGGTCTCCAGCAACTGATAAAGACTCCAACACATGGCTCAGGACACACCCTGGACCTTATCTTCAAACAAAATTTGAACATCAACATACTCGACAACCTACCACTACCATGGACGGACCACCACACCATCAAATTTAAAATCACCACTAATACCACCCAGCAAAAACAGAAACCGGCAACAACAACTCATTGGACCAGATCGCAGAAGAAACTACACTCCGAAACCTTCAAAAACACGTTGGCAAACAAAATAGCAACGCTGAATTTAACCCACTCAACGGAACATACACTCAGCTCCCTAAACAAGGTATTACTACAATCAGCAGACTCAGTGGCTCCAAAACGCAGAACACTTATCCGGAGGAAAAACTCAGGATGGTTAAACAGCTCTCTCATGCTACTCAAGCAAGAACGCAGAAGAGCCGAAAGAGCATGGAGAAGAAATCCTACCAAAGAAAATCAGACAAACTACAAAGGACTCACAGAGAATTATCACAAAGCAATCTTTAAAGCTAAAAAAGATTTTTTTGCAAATACCATTTCATCGGCACTAAACCGCCCTCGGGAACTTTTTAAAATAGTCGCTCAGTCGATGAACCCGGCATGCCTAGAGCCCCCAGCAAACGAAACCCAAGATTTCTGCAATGAGTTATCAGATTTTTTCATTGACAAAATCGACAACATCCGGAAAATAATTCATCTGAAAAAAACTTCCAACCTTAGTCATCCAGAGCAAAAAGAAGATATTGTCACAAATATCCCTCATCCACCAAAGTTTTCTTTGATCCCAATCTCCACGGACACCACTAAAAACATCATCAAAAACCTCAGAGACAGCACATCTCCTATTGACATCATCCCCACAAAACTCCTGAAAGAATGCTCTGACATCTTGACGCCTACTCTAACTCACCTCATAAATCATTCTTTCAAAGAAGGGATTGTTCCAGGTGCCCTCAAACAAGGCATCATCAAACCCCTTCTAAAGAAACCCAACCTCGACCCTCAGGACCCTAACCACCGCAGACCGATAACAAGCCTCACCACATCTCCAAGATTATGGAGAAAGCGGTAGTACAACAGCTACACCGCCACCTAGACACACACAAACTCCTGGACCCTCTACAATCAGGCTTCCACCCAGGCCATGGCACAGAAACGGCACTCCTGAAGATTTGGGATGACGCCCTCGAAGCATCAGATGACGGAGAATCATGTCTCCTGGTGCTGTTGGACCTCAGCGCAGCGTTTGATACTGTGGACCACAACACTCTACTCATCCGCCTTACAGAAGTAGCAGGAGTCGCAGACGCAGACCTACAATGGTTCGCATCCTTCTTAGGAAATCGCTCTCAGACAGTGAATCTAGGAGCTTTTACCTCTGAAACACGGGCAATCTCTTGTGGAGTCCCTCAAGGATCACCCTTGTCGCCAGTGTTCTTCAACATATACATCCGCCCACTCCTCAAAATCATCAGAAGATCAGATCTCTGCTTCCACTCATATGCTGATGACACCCAATTATATTTTCGGATCACCGGACAAAAAGACCATCATCAGCAATTAGAAAACTGCCTCACTCTGATAGACGACTGGATGACTGCCAGCTCTCTTAAACTCAACAAATCAAAAACAGAGCTTCTTATTCTACATGCAAACCAAAACTTCCGAACCAAGATCCCTTGGACACCTCCTACCATCTTTGGACAGACCATCTCCCCAAGGACCAAGGCCAAGAGCCTCGGAGTCATTTTTGACTCAGAAATGTCAATGGATGCACAAATAGGATCGGTAGTTAGCGGATCTCACCATCTCCTTCGCCTGCTACGCAGACTCATCCCCTTCATTCCAAAGGAGGACAAAGCAGTGGTAATTGGAACAGTCATTAATTCACGACTTGACTATGCAAACTCCCTCTACATAGGGTTACCCCAATATCAACTTGCGCGCTTACAACTTATCCAAAACACGGCGGCAAGGCTGATAACAGGAAAAAAACCGTGGGAATCCATCTCCCCTTCCCTGAGGAGCCTACATTGGCTAACCGTAAAGAATCGGGTCATTTTCAAGACCCTCTGCCTCACCCACAAATGCACCCATGGAGAAGCGCCTCAATACCTTCTCGAGAAAATAAAACGCTACACACCCAATCGCAGTCTTCGATCGTCCGACCAAAACCTCCTCCTCATCCCCAAGTCCCGCTACAAATCAAAAGGGGAACGAAGATTTGCTGTCCAAGGACCACGGCTATGGAATGCACTACCAACCTACATCCGCATGGAAGAAAACCATCAGGTCTTCAGGAAAAAACTCAAGACCCACCTCTTCTAAGAAGCTTGACAACAAAGCACTAATTACAGCGCCTTGAGGCGATTCGGTTCGCATTGTAGCGCTATACAAATTATTCATTCATTCATTCATTCATTCAAGGAGGCTCTCGTTGAGTCTCCAAGACTGTTTTCTCCTCGCGTCATAGCTGGATAGTGCGTATCTCATAGTTATCGGGGCGTGATCCGACCAGATAATAGACCCTATAGTTGTGTCTTGTACTGCCTGGAGCTGGTCATGGGGTTTAAGGAAGTAGTCTATGCACGAATATGTCTGGTGAACTCGGGAGAAAAAAGTGTAGTCTCGTTCGCCTGGGTGCAATAGGCGCCAGACGTCGATCAGTCTCGCACTGTTAAGAGCGGTATGTATTATTTTGCGGGACCTATTAGTGGAGGATGAGGTGCCGGTGGATGTGTCTTCTGAGGGGATCAGGGGAATGTTTAAGTCACCCCCTACAATGAGTTGGCCTTCTGCGAAGTTTTGGAGCAATTCTAGGTGTTTCCTTATAAAAGAGTCCTGTTGACTGTTTGGAGCATAAAAATTTGCTATGGTCACTTTCGTCTCCCCAATCCGCCCCTTCAAAAACAGGAATCTCCCTGCTGGGTCTGTTCTCGCTACATTTAGAGTCCACGGTACTCTCGCCGAGATTTGGATGGATACCCCCCTGGGATTTGGCCTCCGAGTATGTAGAGTGGTATACTGTAGGGAAGTACCTATTCTTTAGGATCGGATACTTATCCTCCCTGAAGTGCGTCTCCTGTAGGAGAACGACGTTTGCCCTCATCCTTTTCATATCATGCATTAACATCTTTCTCTTTTCAGGGATGTTAAGTCCCTTGGCATTTAGGGAAACAACCTGTATTACGTCCATGGTCGTGTGGTGATGGCAGGTAGTGGATAGGGTGTGAGGGGGGGGGGGGGATAGGGGATGCAAAGATGGGTTGGGTGGATGAAAGGATCAAAGATCAAGGGGAAGCTTTAGGAGGAGAGAATAGAAAGAGGAAGTGGATTTGGACTTAGATTGGTCCTAGAAAAAGGTTTGAGGGTTGAAATGCCCTCAGCAGACACCGCGCAGCGGTGTTGCGATCTAAGGTTGCAGCAAAACTGCTGTAGTAATGCCTGCTAGGCCAGCTGGGGAAGCGTTGGCCTAGTTGGAGTTGTGTCTAGCAGGAGACCGAGGGTGGAGCTCCCGCCCTCCCCAGGCCCCCAAGACCCATGTGCATTGTTATTGTGCAAGTATGTTGTGTGAACGTCTGAGTGGCAGTAGTGTATCTATACAGAGGGTGCTCTTCGCGTGCATAATAAAACGTAACACAATAGTGCATATATGCATCATATTCTGATAAATGCCTTCAATAACCCATCCTGATACCATCAGCCTGCGAACCAGCTGACAGTATGCCCAACTCAACTGAGTTGGTTTAAACTTCCCAGTTTACCAGCTAAAATCTTCCGTCCCTCCCCTCCCCGCACCGCTAGTCATCATCTTTTAAATAAGTCTAGTGCCCTCTGGTGGCCTAATCAAGACTCTTCGCGGTGCAGGGAGGAGGGGGAGGGGGGAGCCCAGAATACCCATAACAATAGGACCCTCTTTCCCCCTAGCCCCACATCCCGTCAGCTTCCCCCCAGCCACACATCCCATCATGTCGTCAAATCCTAGGGGTAAACATATGGACGGAGAGCCACCCCACCAACATATTATCCCCCCTCCCTGGGACCACAACACATTACATTCCCATCACCCCTTCTCCTCCCACTCTCAGTTCAGGATTACCAGATCAACAATTGCCACAGAAGATGTCCTTGCGGGGGTTCATCTGATCTCCCTGTTTCCATATAGCTGATATTGACAACCTCCTTGAAATCCCAGCTTTTCCCGGTGTCTATGGCAACAAGATGTCAGGGGAGTTTAGAGACGGTCCTGCCATCTGGACTGGGAGGGAGATCCCCCGGGGGGGAAGGGGGCAGAGGCCATGCGGGTGTCTTCCGGATTTTAAAGGAGCACATGAAATGGGGACACTGCATTGTGGCTTCCCCTCCTCCATTATATGTTCAACCGGCTTCTAAGTTGGGTGGGCGGGGTTAGGGGATTCTGAGCAGTACACATACCCCAATGTGTGGGTCACAGGGTGAGGTACCTTGGCTATCTTCTTAAAAAAGGTCAAGCCTGTCCAGCTGCAGCAGAGGTATAAGCACCGTAGACTGTTGGCTGCATATGGGGCTAAGTGTCAAAGTATTTCCCCGCTATGCGGGCATAGGAAGGACGGTCTACATACCGCTGAGGGCAAAAAGGCATACGGGGCATCCAGGGGGGGGGGTCCGAGCGGTCACTCTAACCATTGGGGGAGAGCCGGGTCAACTGGGCTTAGGGAAGGAAATAAAAACAATTGGAACATCCATACCATATTCTGTTCGATCGGGCTCTAACCATTGGGGGAGAGCCGGGTCAACTGGGCTTAGGGAAGGAAATAAAAACAATTGGAACATCCATACCATATTCTGTTCGATCGGGCTCTGCCTCTGGGGCGTTGAGAGCGTGCAGGCTGGTTAGGTCCGTTCCTGGATGGGCCTGCTCTTCCGGCGTGGGTTTTGGCAGTCTCACCAACCAATTTGGTACCTGGACCGGGTCTGTGTCTAAGAAGGCGAAAAATGCAGGAAGATCCTCAGGTGAGCGCAGGGTGAAAGATGAGTGATCCGAGCGAAAAGTTACCGCCAGGGGGTAACCCCAGCGATATGTACAGCCTTTTCTTCTGGCCAATTCAAGAGCCGGTCTCAGGATCACTCGGCGCTGCAGAGTGGCCCTAAAAAGATCCGGGGGCACTTGAACATGTGCCCCATCAAATTCAATCTCACCGTGATCCCATGCCTTCCGGAGCAAGGTCTCCTTCAGAGTGTATCGGTGAAGCCGCCACAGGACATCTCGTGGGCGTTCTGGATCTGTTGACTTAGGCCCCAGTGTGCGGTGTATCCGGTCGAACTCTATAGTGGGGGGTAAGTCCTCCATTAGGTTCCGGAGGATGGCTGTAACTGTGGCAGCCAGGTCCTCAGAGCCTCTAGCCTCTGGAATGCCCCTCAGTTGCAGGTTGTTGCGGCGGCTTCGGTCCTTCATTTTCTCCAATTGCAGTTGCATTTCTTGGGCCTCCTTCCTGGTAGTGTCCTGGGCTCTCTCCAGCGTTTGCACTCTAGTGGTCAGTGATGAGAGGAGGGATTCCCCAGAGGTGACCCGTTCGTCTATCAAGTGCAGTTCGGTTCTCACCTCCTGTAAATCCTTACTGTGTGCCTCTTCAATACGCATAATCAGGGATTCAATATCAGCCCTGGTCGGCAGTGCTTCTATGTCCGCACGTGTCGGTAGGGCCCATAGCATGACCCGCAGATCTTCGTCCAGACTACCCTGTGACTGGTGGGGCCCGGCCATTTCTGGCTGTAGTATAGCTGGCAGACCTGTAGGAAATACCTGGTCCGGTGTGGACGTCAAATCAGGGGTAGCGTTGTCTGTCGCTGTGTATGCCGCACGTGGTGTGGAAGGTATGGCGCCGGGCGAAGGCCGCTGCTCCCTGAAAAAGCTTGTTATATCGGGTTGAGAGGCAGAGTTTCTGTTGCTGCGAGCTGCCGATCTTGTCCAGCACCTATTAGGGGTGTTCATGCCACGAATTCTGTGCACAGTCTTTGATTCAAAAAAACATTAGGGTCGGTTTGGGCCGGGAGCTCCCCCAGATCACATCTTCACTCGGCCATTTCTGATCCATGCGACTCAAGCATGCCGTGGACAGGGAATCAGTGTGTATCAGTAGCCCCCTCTTGCACAGCAGACACACTGGCAGAGGCACAGCAGGGATGATGTGGGGCTTGCAGTGACAGTGCAGGGAAGGCCCAGAGCTGTGTGTCAGAGGCAGCAGAATGGAGACACCAGGCCCAGGCTAGCTCAATTTAGACAGGCAGTGCCTGGCAGCACCCACCTCTGTAGCAGGGCCCTGGATGGGTAACCAGGTAGATGTTCAGAGATGATCCACGCCTCCGAAGGTGGGCCGTACCGGCCGCGGAGTGCTCCGGCGGGGCAGCAGTGTCAGGAAAGACTGGGGATCCTTAGGCCTCACTAGGCCGCACCAGGCCGGAAGTGGTCGCCGCCTCCACGGATGTCCCACGGATTCAGAAAGGCCACCGGATTGCCTCAGAAAGGTGGGTGAGTGGCAGGTGGGGATGGATGGAGGTCCCTTACCTCTCAAATGTGCTGTATATCTGCCTCCCAGGAGGCCTCGGGTTTCCAAGATGGCGGCGGCCGCAGGTGTCTGGGGGCAGTGATTGTCCACGGACCGATTTTTTCCAAAATAACAGCCCAGATCACAGCAGTGGGCTGAGCTGATGAGGCTGGTATGTTTGTGTGCTCTGGATCGCTATTCTGTGGCACGGATGGCAACGGATTTCTCTCAGGGCATCCGGAGCTCTCTATAGAAACGTCCACCTCGGCTCGCACCAGGACACGCCCCCTCTGGAATGACATCATTTCAAAGGAGAGGAATTTTGAAATGCTTGCATTCAGGGCCAGGGATCGCGGGTGGCTAGGGGGGTACTTCCTCTTCTGCTCCAGTGTTTGGGAGATAGAGAGCTGAACGCTTCCATAGGACATTGTGGAGATGGTTGGTGACCCAGCTGGTAGTGTTACTGGCAGATCCTCTGTTTGCGGGTTGGCAGGTGCCACTGTCACTACAGAGGTGGATGAAGAGGCCGAGACTGCAGGAGAAGAGGAAGCACTAGGAGCCAGAGACCTTTCTTGGTTTTTGAGGTGTCTACTCCACTGCAGCTCGTGCTTTGCACTTAGATGCCTGGTCATGCAGGTTGTGCTCAGGTTGAGAACGTTTATGCCTCACTTCAGGCTCTGATTGCACAGCGTGCAAACCACTCGTGTCTTGTCATCAGAAGATTGTCTGAAGAACTTCCACGCTAGGGAATTCCTTGGACCTGGCTTTGGTGTGCTCGGTCCCTTGCTGCGTTGGGCAGTAGCAGACGTACTGTCTAGGGGACGGACGCTCCGCTTTTGCACCCTGCTCCCTCTTCTGCTGTGCTGGTGGCTCTTTGCGACCACTGCCTCTTCCTCCGAACTACACTGGCCACCTGGATGACTTTGATTCCATGTGGGGTCGAGGTCCTCATCGTCCTCCACATCATCTTCCACCCAGTCTTCACCCCTGCCCTCCTTGTCGGTCTGCACAATTGCAAAAGCAGGAGCAGTTGGCACCTGTGTTTCGTCATCATCCGAGACGTGCTGCAATGGTCCTTTCATGTACTCATCATGAAACATAAGTGGTTGGGCATCGGTGCACACAATCTCTCCCACTTCAGGGGCAGGGCTAGGTGAATGGCCCTGGGAAACCCTGCTAACAGAGTCTTTAAAAAGCAGAAGAGACTGCTGCATGATTTGGGACTCAGACTGCTTGGCTGATTTGCAAGGGGGTGAGGTGAAAGACTGATGGACATCAGCTGCAGGTGCCAACTCTGAACTTTCATCAGGAGACTGGGTGGGAGACAATGTGAAGGAACCGGAGGCACTGTCACCAACCCAATCTACTATCGCCTGTACTTGTCCTGGCCTCATTAGGTGCGACCAAATACCGCTGCAGGCTCTGTCGCCTACTCACACCTGAGGAAGGTGTTTCACTTGTGCGTGTAGCTAGCACAGATCGACCACGTCCTCTCCCTGCAACAGGAGCTCCACCAACACCACGACCGGGGCCACGTCCCTTCTTTGGCCTTCTCCTCATATTTTCCAAATTTAGGATCTTGCCCTAAATGGGTGTTTTTGCAATAGCAGAATACACCCACAGTATGCAAACGGTTTATCTCACATCTACAGAAATGCAGAAAATGCTATTCCAAAAAAAATGTTTTTGCCCTAAAAAAATTTTTATTTGAATAGCACAATAGAAGAAAAATATATAAATTGTGTATCTCCCACCTCCAGAAATGCAGAAAATCCCACAGTATGTACAGGGTGTATCTCACAGTAACATATGCAGTGCTGGTGCACTGAGTAAATGTGTGTTTTTGCAATAGCAGAATACACCCTGAGTATGTTAACGGTGTATCTCAAAACCTACAGAAATGCAGAAAATGCTATTCAAAAAAAATGTTTTTGCCCTAAAAAAAATTTATTTGAATAGCACAATAGAAGAAAAATATATAAATTGTGTATCTCCCACCTTCAGAAATGCAGAAAATCCCACAGTATGTACAGGGTGTATCTCACAGTAACATATGCAGTGCTGGTGCACTGAGCTTGCAGATAAAAGTTATATTTTCTCTGACACTAGGCTCATGGCAGTGTAAAAAGACTGTGCACTCCAACCCAACCAGGTAAATCTATGTAGATCGCTGAGTTATTAGAATATATTTCAGAATCTGGACTCCTATCATGTAATTCTCTCCCTCACAGCAACAGCAGCCAGGAACCTTGCACTACACTGTCTATCTTTTTTCTCAGTGCAGTGTAAAAAGCTTGTACACTGCACCCACACAACTAAATCTATGTAGATCGCTGACTAATTAGAATATATTTTAGAATCTGGACTCCTATCATGTAATTCTCTCCCTCACAGCAACAGCAGCCAGGAACCTTTCCCTACGCTGTCTAAAGCAGAGTGACGTGCTGTGCTGTGTGCCTCTAGCTTATATAGAGGCTGGGTCACATGCTGCACTGGCCAATCACAGCCATGCCATTAGTAGGCATGACTGTGATGGCTTCTAAGGGCACACCAGTTAAAAGAATGTTGATTGGCTGCCCTGCAGCTTTTAAAAATGTGCCATTACATAGCCGAACACCGGACCCTAACCCGAACATACAGTCAATTGTTCAGGTTCAGGTCCGGGACAGAAAAACCCCAAAAGTCCGGTACGGACCCGAACTTTACAGTTCGGGTTAGCTCAACCCTAACCATAAGCCAAAGATTCAACGTTTGTATGTTTTTCGCTGCTTTGTCGAATCTTTGTCATTCATGTTGAATGTATATAGTTCAAACAGAAAATGGACTGGTGATAGTGATCACTGATCAGACAGGTAACAAGATAGGGTATATAGAATCTATATAGAATCTCAATCTATAAAATAGAATCTATAATAATAAATCCCCCCCCCCCCCCACAACACAGGCAGCCTCTGAGGCTATCACAACACTAGCAACACTAGTATCACTATCAAGTTCACAACACTAACACAATAGCAGCAGATTATTATGAAAAAGTTAAGTTGAACTGTAGCTTGCTTCACTATTGTTCTGCTGCTGTGCTTTTACTTAATTGCTAAATAATTCAAGTTCTCTGGCAAACGGACCAGCTAAGATTCACTGTCTTCTGAAATGATTCAGTGTGTGTGTCTCTCTCTGCTAGCAATCGTAAGTGAAAGTAAGTTGGCTGTACGTGTGTACTTAGTTCTAGCTATTTTACTGCTCCTCCTCTTTGGTTACAATCAGCCAATAACATTCATCATCATCATCATTACTTTTATTTTACTTCCCCCACCCAATTCCAGCAGAGATCTTTTCTCTCTATGTCAAATCTTTTCTCTCTATGTCGAATCTTTTATCTCTATGTCAAATCTTTTCTCTCTCTGTAGAATAATCTTGAACTAATACAGTTAAGGTTAGGCACATTCGACCACAGGTTCGATAGACACAGATTGTTATTGTCAGCGTCATGTTGAATCTCCTATCTATATCGAACTGTTGTCACAACGAAAACAAAAATAAAGCATTTGTTTATGTCGGATGTTATGTGTTTCGGATTCTGCACTCTCATTATCGTTTGTTAAAACGATAACAAAAATACCTGAAATTCGGACAAAAATGCATTCGGACGAAAACGAATGCACATGTCTACTGAATAGTGAAATATCTCCACTCCACTGGTCCACCAGCCAAACATATCTTATTAGTGCTGGCCCGGGAGGGCAGATTCCATCCTATTCTCTAGTCCAGTCCTCTTCTCCTTTTTCTAGGACATTCTTTGGCAAAGGTTTCATCAGGTATACAAAGCAACACCTGTTTTCTAAACCCAGTGTCTTTTCAAAGGAAAATTTGCACATCTATCCAACTTCTAGTTCCCTATTTTGTTACCCCAGACACAGTTAAAAATATTTGTGGCTCCCAAGTTTACCCACAGACTGACTGGAACAATAATGTGTACAAGCGGAGTTAAGATGTGGGGTCACATTGTGGGTGTTTATGATACTGGGAGAATGAGAGGATGACAGGAGGGATTATGGAAATGAGAGACCACTCTAGAAAAATAAAAACGTTGTTAAGCTTAAGCACATTTGTAATTTATTTTCAAAATGTTATCAGCAGACTGCTGCATTTTATTGGATGATCTGATTTACAAACTTATCAATGTCCATAATTGTTTATAAACTTTACTCTGGATTATTGAACATTAACATCCCTTTGGTATTAATGTTAGGTCATTTTCTGCAGCAGGAAAATACTTAGTATGTCCTATATAGCATTTTGATTTGAAAGGCAAATTATTATGGTAACTTTAAAGCCTTTGGCATTTGATTAGCTATTTCCCTTAAATGTGTTGTAGGAATTAAGAAAACTGTAGGAGACAAGTATATATGCAAAATGCCTATGAGATAAATTATGAATGACATTTACCTCTAAATTGAAGGTAGGAACTTGGAAATGAAATACATGCTTGTGCACTTTAAAATTTAGTTAACATTCTATCTACATTATTAGGTTTAACTGAGAAATGTAGTCTTCTCAATGCGAGGTATCCTCCAATGTCTCAACATAAATTACAATAAATCAGATGATAGAATCTTCTTGCAACTGACCTTCCATTCACTAGTCTTGATATTTAAATGTAAAGGTGTCCTGAGGTCTGGGATCTTTTCTTAATCGGTTCTGGGTAAATACTATCTGACATATGTCTTGTTATTTTCACCATGACCCTGGCAGTGATTGGCAGATCACCTTAAAAGGATATACTAGCCAGATAAAGGTTGTACTTTCTCCTGTCACAAAAATGCAGAAGAGATACACAGCTCTCATTCCATTCATATCAGTAAATTGACATGTTAGACTTACTGTACAGTTGAGATTTTACAATTTCTACTCTTTGTGAATACCAATGTCTTAACTAATTACATTATAAATCAGAGCTGTGGAAAAATGTGTCTTTTGCTTCAGCCAAAGGTCTCACACCAGTGGTGCAAAATAACATTTCATATTTGCCTTCAGGCACAGTGCGTGATATCTCACTCTACATTCTGAAGTTAAGAAAAGGTCTGTACTTACCTCTCTGATTCCTTAGCTGTTGGTCTGCTGTTTTAAGACTGTGGGCAGCCTCTGTTTTCAAAATGAATATGAATTAAAAACAGGCAAGTACAAAAATGTAAAGAATAATTATGGAAGGTTACCATTACCCAGTAGATTGTTTGATCTCCAATAGCAATGTTTTCCCACTAGAGCTACTAGCTCTTGCAGCCCTCAGAGTGTGGTGCCAATCATCTTGCTGTAAGCAAGGTAGAAAGACCTGAGGTTCAGAGCTTGCACTATCAAAGTCTCTAAAAGATGTTTTAAAGGCAGCAAATAATTCAACCACACAACATTTACCAAAACTGATCATTTTTTTTTCTGTTTTAGGTGGAATGGCCCTTTGTAAATAAAGATGAAATTCTATTTTTGCCCAGAATGGAGCACAGATAAAAACCCAGGCTGTCAATTTAGCTCAACTACTTCATCTCTACAGGCCAAAAATCTTATTGTCCTCTTTCTTAACTTGACACTAGCCACCTGTAGGTGGTAAGTGTCAGGACCTTATAAGATTACAAGACATCTTCAGCATGTAACGTTTTAATAGAGAAGCTAAACGAGGAAATGAAGAACTTTAATATCTAGACTAAAAAAAAGTTCATCCACTTTCATATTTTTGTTTTTTGTTTAGACCATTGACATGAATCATCCATTAACTAATATCTCTTGGGAGCTACAGATGTAAAATACCAAAGCATGTCCAGCCTAATCGTTAATCATTACAAAGCCAACCTTTAACTACAGCACTCACCTCTTTGTAATGAAAGTTAAATTTACTATATATATAGCCGATAAATACGGTATATATATATCAAATTTGCAACAATGGCAGCAAGACACCTTTGTAATGACATAGCTAGTTGACGGCTTAGGACACCTACAGATGTTGCTGTAGGCTACCATGAGAAATGGTTGAACGTTAAACCAATAAAATATAATATACCGAAAAAAAATTACTTTAACATTACAAACCCTTTCACAGAATGTATTTATTTTAACTCTAACTTCAAAACTTTAATCAACAAGAAAGTACAATTAGATGGCCTGCACTTAGATATTATTTGTCTGCAAAACAACCACATAAAGGCTAAACAACAGCTACGAAGGTTTGGTGATCTGATTAAATTTCATGATCATAGAAAAAGTGCAATTGTTTTCATATGTTTGTAAAAAACTCAAACAAATCTTATAGTAGCAAAACAATAGTAATTTGCATGGTAGTTCTCATTCTGCATATAATTTACAATTAGAAAAAATATGTAATTGTAATACTCACCAATAAAACAACCAAATAACAGCAAAACACAAACAATCAAGGGGACATTGTCCATTGTTGCTAGTATAATGGTCATAAGCTATGTAGTGGCAAAGGAAAAGTGTATGAAAAGATGGTCCGTCAACAATTTATCAATTCTTTGTAGATTGCACACTGGATCAACACTACAAGTGAACATTGGTTGTTTAAACTGAGTGAACACAAATCGTCAGCAGGTAACAAATTCACACATATTAAGCTCAGTTTCACATGATGTGTAAAATGAATCTACGCTCCATGCTGCTTTCTTTGCTCTTTTTATAATTTGAAATTGATCTTTAGTTTCGGTACGCTATGCTGATTCTTTTTGGGAGAACATATAGTTCTTCATTTTGAAATGAAAGTAAATGCATTTATAAATATTTTTAATAGGCTTAAAATATAATTTTTATATCTTCAATAACAATTTTATGCAATATCAATGAATCTGTAATATATTATTAAAATAGACAAAGCACTTTTGGCCTTTCCTGGTTTTGTAAAAAGAAAATATAATGAAAGATTGCATTAGATGGTGGGCTGTAGGGCTATTGCTGGGGTTATTTATATCAGAAAATAAGTTGCACAAAGTTGTAAAAGCTTGGTTATTGGACTCACCTGTCTAATCTACCTGTTCATTTCCATGCTCCCTAAACGGTTTGGCCCAAGCATGAGTTCTGGAGCCTGCTTAAACGTTCGCCAAACACCTGAATTTACAGGGTGTTCGCCCTGCCAAATCTCAAGTCATCAGCTGTCAATGGGTTTTCCCCACTGACAGCTGAGTAAAAAAAAAGTGCCTGTTAAAAAAATAAATAAATAAAGTGCCTGGGGAGGGGGTCCCTTTATGCAGCATACACACGCTCGGACTTTCCGGCGGGATTGTCTGTCGGACCTAGTCCAGCGGACAAACCGCCGGACTCTCCAGCGGAGGTCCGCCGGACTTACCGAATGTGTGGACTTGCCCAGACACGCTCAGACTTTTCCGGCGGACAATCTGCCGGAGTTTTGGCTAAAGTCCGTGGGACTTTTGAAATGAACAGACTTGCCCACACACGGAGGAAAGTCCGTTCATTTAGAATGTGACTCCAGGTAGACGGGACTAGCGAAGGCAGTGAATTCTGCCATGCTATCCCCGTCACCTGGCATGGATTTAAAGGGGAATCCCTACGCCGAAAAAACGGCGTGGGGGTCCCCCCCACATCCATCTCAGACCCTTATCCAAGCACGCAGCACGGCCGGTCAGGAAAGGGGGTGGGGACGAGCGAGCGCCCCCCACCTCCTGAGCCGTACCAGGCCACGTGTCCTCAACATGGGGGGTGCCCTTGGGAAAGGGGGGCCCTACGTCCCCCCCACCCCAAAGCACCTTGTCCCCATGTTGATGAGGACAAGGGCCTCTTCCCGACAACCCTGGCCGTTGGTTGTCGGGGTCTGCGGGCGGGGGGCTTATCGGAATCCGGGAGTCCCCTTTAATAAGGGGGCCCCCAGATCCCGGCCCCCACCCTATGTGAATGAGTATGGGGTACAATGTACCCCTACCCATTCACCTAAGGAAAAAAGAGTAAATAAATAAAAACAACACAATTATGTCACAGTCCCGGAGGATGCAGAAAGATCTCCTTCACCCCACAGCACGCACTGTAGCTGAAATTCTATTCCATTACACACAGCTACTGTATGATCTGCATGTGTATAGCTGGTTATTGTGTTGCATGTCTGACCTGAAAAATGTCATGGTCCAAATGGCATCTTAGCTGCAGTAGCCAGCTATACACTGTGCAGATTGTAGCTGTTTGTAATGGAATCAGATTTTAGCTACAGTGTGTGTTGTGGGGTGAAGGAGATCTTTCTGCCTGTTCTCAGGCTGTATGTACCATACAGGGATGGAGATGGCTGGCACAGAGTCTGGGCTGGAGGGGGGCTTTGGGAGGGCACAACTGAAGTCTGGGGGGGGGGGGGGGGGGCGGCAGCCCACTCCAGAATCCCCCTAGATCCATGCCCCAAACATTATGTATTTTCCAAAATTCAGAGACCCTGGAGAATAAAATGGTTGTATTTGAAATTTTTTAATGTCAGGTTGTAACAGTGTCATGTTACATTAGTGCCATGATTTATCCAACCCATATTTGGCCAGTTTGTACAAAGTTGAGGGCTTTAGCTTTAGATTTTGTATGCAGCTTTATGTGCCCTTCTTTTTTTTTAATCCTTTACCTTTTAGCCTTGAAAATTATCAGAATGTATTATCAAGATTAATCCCACATAGACTTCAATAGTGTTTTAAGTTTGCAATTTTTCTACTTCACTCTGGGTTTGATAAATTCCCTGTGAACTGAACTAAAACACGTTCTCTCATCCCTACTTGAGTGGCAAAATCTGAACACTGCTATGTAAGGAAGACAGTGACATCTTCCACCTGCATAATCTCTGAAACCCTCTAACAAAAGGGCTTACTAATGGTGGATTACTGCAATGGGGAAATAGTGGAGGAGCATACAGTAGATTGTTGAGTATACCTTGCTAGTGAGAAAAGATTTTAGGAGACACAGGTGACAATGTTAGTTTACGTGTTAACCTTCCTTTAACTGAACTCTAATATAAAAGAGGGCTGGTCTAGAGTAGAGGATATCTTCTTGGTAAATTACTGGGCTGCAACAGTATGCACACTAGTTCTCAGTGGCTTGCCCATAACTACAAGCATTGTCTCTCAATGAAAAGAAGAAATATGTATACAGTATGTTACTTATATTTATGTATACAATATGAACAAAAATATAGATAGATAGATAGATAGATAGATAGATAGATAGATAGATAGATAGATAGATAGATAGATAGATAGATAGATAGATAGATATTGACATTTTTTTTCAATTTATTAGCATGCTATTGTGTTATTTTTTTATTTATTTAAATAAACATATTTGGCTTATGTTTAGTATTTTGGTAAAGCAACCTTTTGCCTTCATTTTTTGTGAAGCGCTGTCATCTGCTCTAAACTTGGTGCAAAAACTAAGACACATGGAATTAAAATTAAATGTTAATGAGCTATTAAAGGTACAAGTTCAATATTTCAGGCTTAATCTAGGTTATGATTGAAATGTCAACCTTGCAGATTCCAATTAAGTATTAATGATTGGTTGAAGACATGTGAAAGTGTATCGTTAGTATGCTTATCTTGAGCCTTGTAAATCACCATTTGTCTTTTGATGACAAGAGCTCTTTTGCTTTTTATTGGCACTATACTATTACTATTCTTTTAGGATTCCAATACTTATAGCAGCACTCTTGTCAACAATTGGATTGTGACAGGCATTATGCCAATGTTTAGTCCATTTATTATCTCTTTCTTCTTTTTTATGTATTGTTTGTATTGTTTTTATATTTATTTGTTGATATATAATGTATTTATTTAGCAATTTATCCTTTTTTAATAATTTGGATTGATGATGGGATTTGATTAATTTTATGTGAACATTTAAATTTCGTATTGACTATGATTGATAATACCATTACCAATGTGTAAATTCCAATATTGTCATGTGAAGCTCGGTAACAAACTTATATATGGGTTTTCTAGTACGCTAGTGCATTACAAATGAGATGTTGGCTCATCAGCGCGGTCTTGCACATGGATTAAGCCCCTGTGTGTCTCTGATACCGCTAGCGTGCACTGCTGTGAAGTAGGGCGGTGAACACACAGAGGGTTAACATAATGCTGGATTGGCCAATAAATATCGAGGCGCTGTTCCATTTGGTCGCGCCCTCTGTTGAAGTCGTAAATGACAAAACGCCTCAGGATGTGACTTTACTGCCACCGGAAGTGATGTGTGCGTGTCACGGCCAGGAAGGAACAGCCAAGTTATCCCACTATAGATGGATTTTCTAATCCCCCGCTACCCTCCTATAGAAAAGGTAGGATGTTAAGAGACCATTTAGTAAGATCAGATCAACACATTTCTTCCACTCCTAAAACAATCTTTTTGGGACCATTTCCCTGTGTATCATGTAATCAGTGTAATTCAATGATTAAAGGAAAAAGTATATCACACCTCCACAAAGGTTTTGATCTTCCAATTAGAGACACCTGTCAATCATCTTATGTGATCTATGCCATAAAATGCCCATGTGGGTTACTTTATATTGGAGAAACAACTCAAAATGTTAAAGACCACATAGCTAGGCATAAATACTCGATTAGAGACAAATTAATACAATTACCCCTGGCTAGACACGTTTTAGAGAAGGGACATTCAATTTCCCAGTTAAAATATATGGTGTTGGAAGGCATTAGTAAAAATAGGAGAGGGGGTGATCAGTAGTTGGTTTTAAGAAAACGTGAGGTTTATTGGATAGATTTCCTTAATACTATTGCTCTGAAAGGACTAAACACAGATTTATATTTATACTTGTTTGTATAACTGATTAGGAATATTTATTCCTTCTCCCTTTTTCCCTTTTTTTATTTTTATTTTCAGAATTATTTATACTCATTACATTTTTTTGTTTTACATAATATTATTTTTGGATATCTAGATCATGATATTCATATACTTTCTTTGACAGATTAACAATATGATGGTTTCAGATGGAATAGTGAGATGAATGTCTGTTTGATTAACCATTTCTGTATCAGTGGCTTTGAAAAAAAAAAATCAACAGATGAAAGAATATAATATACTAATGAGTAATTAACTACGAAATTGATTCCATATGTGATTATTTGAAAAAAAAAAAAATTCTCATGAATGTGATTGTGATGTTAGATGTGTTCTGATCTGAGGAAGGGTGTAAGCATGTGAACCCAAAACGGAAATCTCTTTGAACACTTTACTATGTAACTATTTTTGAAACAAATACAATTTTAAGTGCAGCAATCCTTCAAACTTTTTCTTATAGATACACAAACATATATATAACTGTATATAGTCTGGCAAACATGTTAACAAATTTTTACATGTTGTTAATGTAATTTATTCCAGATTGTTTTTGCAGATACAATTTTATTATGATAGTCAAAATACCATAGTGAATTCTAAAGAGCTAATAGACACCTGTCACTATCAATCTGGCAGTGCTTTAATGAGAATCATCTAAACTCTTGTTATGTTACTGGACTGGATCATTTTTTAAATGTCTTAATAAGGGATTTTAATAACCCCACTAGTCACAGTGATATCACCCTTGTGTGTAGCGGTCAGCACAAACCACGTAAATAATATAATGCAGTATATTAATAATGTATTAATCCATTCATTCTAAAACAGTATATGTGCTCTGTTACAGACAGGAGAATGGGAGAGCAAACTGATGAGCACCACGGTCACCTAAGTCATCACACTCTAGGAAAATGAACAAACAGGAGTTATGGATGCCTGAATGACTCCAAAGGTACTGGATCACTGTAAACTGGGTTAAATATGTGAATAATAAATTAGTATTCTTTAAAATGTGTAATAGAATTGCAGGGAAAAGAAAGTCAAGAAATGATAATTATCTATACAACATGTACACACATCTCAAACACTTACACACAAATTCATTAAGGGTCCATTTACACCAGGAGGCAGTGCGTTGTTCTTGTGCAATGCATTAGTAGCCCATTGAACTGTAACACATCTGAATACACAAAAAATTAGGTGTGGTTACATATTTTTAAAACAGCTATATTCACCACAACTCTTAATTGGACCTTGCACGTGCTGCCAGTGAGGATTTTAAGCCTAAAATATTTGAGGGAATAGTGCCCTCTGCCCCCTTCACTCTCCTACCTTAGACAGAGTGAAGATCAGGAAGCAGAGCATTTTGCGGACCAAGTGTGGGACGCACAGAATTGAAAGAAGTGCAGGAGCGGGACCACACTCGGTCAGAGCTTTGTAAGAGCTTTGGCTAGACTTAGTGGGAGTGGGTCTCAGGATAACAAAAAAAAGGTAAAAAGAAAAGATGTGAAATATTTCTAGAATTTGCATAGTTGATATAGGGCTGTTAGTGTCTGAGTTTAAACTAAGAGTGTAAAGGAGAGTATAGACGATCAGTGTGTTGTCAGTCCATGGAGTCTTCTTTATCTAGAGGGGGGGGGGGGGGGGGGGGGGAAAGCGGCTTCTTTTATGTGAATGAAGATGTTTTCCATTTTTCTTGGAGGATTTGGAAGGGTTGCGTGGAGAGTATGAGGCTGATCTTCTGTGTGAGGTACTGGTATTGGGAGTGGCTTCCACTAGATGTAGATCTTGCAGGGTTTGCTGTAATTCTTCCAGTGACCTGCAGGTGTATTTGGAGCCTTGGTATGAAAGGCTGCTGCCCGGGCTGCTGCCAGTAATTGTTCCTTTGTACGGTAAAAATAAAATTTTGCGATTATATCGCTTGGTGGGCCTTCTGCCTTTTTTGGCGTAGGGGTTCGGTGGATTCTATCCATTTCTAACTGTTCTATTGATAATGCTGGTTGGAGTTCAGACCATCGTTTTTGTATTTGGTCCCTTGATCGTTTTTCAAAAATTCAAAATTTTCACTGCAAAACGGCGATCACCTTCTCCAAAATGAGGTCCTTTTGGCTGTTGGGCCTTTCGTAATTGCGCAGCTTGCAGTCGTAATCGTGCTTCTCTAGGATATGCGCAAAATCTCCACCATCTCCCCTTTGCTCATGGGGGTTGTTTTGTGCCTCCTATGAGCTCCACCACTGCGGGGCTGGCTGTAATCCTCCGAATCCGCCATGTTGTCCCTTCCGAATGCTCCGCCGTCAAGGTCGCATGCAGAAGAGAGATGGTCATGCCCCAGCCTCATGACGCACTGAGAGCAGAGTTTGACGCATGCTCAGTGTATATAAAGCCAGAAAGCACAGTCAATGGAACGGCCATAGGAACGATCTTGGAGTGGAGGACGAACGATCACCAATGCAAAAAATGAGGCAAAAAACAAAGGTACAATTGGAAATTGGGGCATAGGTGGGTATTGGCCTCTACTGCTTAGTCTGAGGCCTATATTGAGACCAGCTTATGGGTTAAGCCAGACATTATGGTTTGTCTTGTGTTCTGTCTTGCAAGCATCATATCATTTATCCTGATGGATAAATTTACTTCCCCTGATTTTCTACCCCAATTCATTGACCTGTACCAGGAGATGTCCTGTCTCTGGAAGGTCAAGAGTAGAGACTACTCCAAATAAGGCAGCTTTGGAGAAAATGGTGGAGTTGGTCAACCCAGTGTACCCCAGGGCAGACATCAACTATGTAAAGTAAAAAATTGCTATCCTGAGGACTACATTAAAAAGGTAGCTGAACAGGGTCCTGAAAGCTGAGAGGTCAGGAGCAGCAGCAGATAACCTATATGTCCCCAGGCTGAGGTATTCCACAGCCTGCATTTTTTGACTGACCAGACAGAACCCAGACCATCGCTTTCTACACTCCATTCAACATCTGCTGAGGCCACAGCTTCTGAGGTCCACACTGGTCCTGATGCACAGGATGAAGATATGGAGGAGCTCAGCTTGGCCCAGGTATAGCATTGTTGAACATATTTGTATCCAAAAATACAGGGATGATAACTAGACATTATTGGTAAAATATTTCTTCCTTAACAAAGTGGCTTCCATATCAATAGACAGTAGTGACCAAAAATTATTTGAACAAGAATGAAAAATGCTGGGGTCAGAATGATAGTCTTTTCTATTTCTCCACATTAAATTTGCAACAGTAAGGGAACAAAATTGTGTGTGATTGATGACCGAAGCCTAAAAAATATTCTAATTATGTCCCATTTTCATAAACAGGAAAGTGTCAGTCTGGAGGAGCCAGCAGCCAGGCGGAGTCGCAGATCCCTCCCCTAGGCCCTCCTTCTGCTAAAAGGGCCAGGAAGAGCAGGAATCTGGAGGAGGCCACAGCTTCCTTCCTCAGCCAGGCCACTACTGGGCTCCGTACTGACCCAGATGAGGCTGAGGCATTTGGGTGTGTGACTGCCAATAAATTAAGGCAGGTGGCCAGTGAGCAAAGGAGCAGGTGTGAGGAACTCATCCTGCAGCTCCACAACAAGGGGGTGAGGGGCCAAATTTCAGAAACAACACACATTTCTGATTTTGTGGCCCCACCTCCACCACCTCCACAGTCAACCCACACACCACAGCCACCCCACCCACCACAGCAGCATGGCGGTCAGTGGCAAGTGTCAGTGACTAGGGATTTTCACCCCTTCACCACTTACTAATTTCTACTTTTTTTTTTTAGTAATGATTTTATTTGTTATATTTTCTATATTTTTGTATGCATAGAATGCACTTTGTGGTTAAGTTCTTTGTATTTGGATGGCAGATAGTATCTCTAATTTAATTTGTTTTATTTTTTGTCTGCACAATAAAAAGAAAAAGCATAGAATAATACTTGGCTATGTGTTTTACTTCAAATGACAGTTTGTCTTTTTTTAAATGTAACTGCCTACTCCCAATGTAAAAATTAACAGGGGACAGCAACATAGTTGTATCTTTGATCTTAAAAACTACGGGATAATGGTGTTGTGGTAACTTGCCCAAAAACAAAAAACAAAAAAAAAATCAAGCATAATAAGAATATTCTTGATATCACTAGAAAACAAAAGCCTTTTAAAATACGTTTGGCAGAACTCCATCAGTATCACCAGTAAAGCAGCTTATAATTATTCATTTTCATTATTATCCGATTAACCACTTAATAACCGGCCCATAGCCGAAAAAACGGCTACAGGGCGGTTTCTTAACTCTGGGAGGCCGTTAATTAACGGCCTTCCAGAGAATCGTTCCTGCGCGCCCCCTGGGGCGCGCACACGGGAACATCCGTGCTCGCCGGGTCCACGGGACCCGGCGCAACACGGATCGCGGTAAAGGGCCAATGACAGCGGCCCTTTACCACGTGATCGCTCCGTCCAATGACGGAGCGATCATAAATGTCAACACAGCAAGGTCACTGAAAGTTCATCTCTCTCCTCTCCTCACACCGATCCAGCGTGAGAGGAGAGGAGAGCGATCTTGTGCCATAGAGTGAGATTTGTATTTTAGCAGTGCCCAGCAGTGCCCAGTAGTGCCCAACAGTGCCCAACAGTGCCCAATAGTGCCCAATAGTGCCCAAAATCAGTGTCACAACAGTGCCATCTGTCATCCGTGCCACCTGTGCCACCTGTGTCACCTCTGCCACACCAGTGCCACCTTTGTGCCACCTCTGTGCCATACCAGTGCCACACCAGTGCCACCTCTGTGCCACACCAGTGCTACCAGAGCCACCAGTGCCACACCAGTGCCACACCAGTGCCACATCAGTGCCACATCAGTGCCACCAGTGCCCACCAGTGCCCATCAGTGCCACCTGTGCCACCTGTGCCCATCAGTGCTCATCTGCGCCACTGCAGTGCCAAACCGGTGCCGTCTGTGCCCACCAGTGCCGTCTGTGCCCACCAGTGCCGTCTGTGCCCACCAGTGCCGCCTGTGCCCACCAGTGCCGCCTGTGCCCACCAGTGCCACCTGTGTGCCCACCAGTGCCGCCTGTGTGCCCACCAGTGCCGCCTGTGTGCTAATCAGTGCCACCAGAGCCACTACAGTGCCCACCAGAGCCACCTGTGCCCACCAGAGCCACCTGTGCCCACCAGTGCCACCTGTGCCCGCCAGTGCCACCTGTGCCCATCAGTGCCACATCAGTGCCGCCTGTGCCTACCAGTGCCGCCTGTGCCTACCAGTGCCGCCTGTGCCTACCAGTGCCGCCTGTGCCCACCAGTGCCACCTGTGCCCACCAGTGCCCACCAGTGTAGCCTCACCAGCCACCAGTATGGCAAAAAAATTTACTAGTGAGGAGGCCTACCAGCTTCTTTGTATGACCGATGAGAGCAGCGGGGAGCTCTCTGAGTCTCAGTCCGAAACGGAGTCGGCCTATGAACCCGTTACAAGTAGCGGGTCCGATACCGAATCAGAAGAGGAATGTGTGCCCGTGAAAAGAAGGCGTTGTGGCGGGGAGCAGCAGCCTACTACCTCGAGAGCACAGCCGTCCACCTCGAGAGCACAGCCGTCCACCTCGAGAGCACAGCCGTCCACCTCGAGAGCACAGCCGTCCACCTCGAGAGCACAGCCACAACAAAGGTCAGTCACCAGTAGGGTACCATCTCAGCCCCAAAGGGATAGGGGCCATGCCAGCCTTCCCTATGCCCTTCAAAACCCCCTGTGGCTTCCCCCCAATTCCGGAGCAGCAAATATCCCCCCTTTCACCGCCCAGCCAGGTGTCCAGGTGAACACCGATGATTTTGAAATGATTGATTTTTTTCACTTAGTTTTCACCGATGAATTCCTTTCGTTCATTGTGGCCCAGTGCAACCTCTACGCACAGCAGCACATAGCAAGTAACCCTGGCTCTAGTTACGCCCGTCCCTTTCAGTGGAGAGAACTAACTGTAGAGGAATTCCGAATTTTCTTAGGCCTAACTTTTACAATGGGACTCTCAAAAAAAAACCAATTGTACTCCTATTGGTCTACCAAACCCTACCACCACATGCCAGTCTTCTCATCCCTTATGCCAAGAACCAGATATCTAATAATTATGCGGTTCCTCCACTACAATGATAACACCCAGTGCCCTCCCCGAAACGACCCAGCTTATGACAAACTTTTTAAAATTCGGCCACTCCTAAATTATTTCTCTGAAATATTTCCCCAATTATATACCCCCGAACAGAATATTTGCGTGGATGAGTCCCTTGTGAAATTCTCAGGTAGGCTTGGCATCAAACAGTTTATCCCCAGCAAAAGGGCCCGATATGGGGTAAAACTGTACAAACTGTGTGACAGAGCCACGGGGTACATGTACTCTTTCCGGGTGTACGAAGGGAAGGACTCCCAACTGAATCCCCCTGAATGCCCAGAGTATATCGGAGCCAGCGGAAGAGTGGTCTGGGAGCTTGTCTATCCACTGCTTGGAAAGGGGTACCATCTTTATGTGGATAATTTCTACACTAGCTTGCCCCTCTTCCGCAATCTTCACCGGAGAGACACCCCAGCATGTGGTACAGTCAGAGCGAATAGAAAGGGCTTCCCGCAAAAACTCGTTAATGAAAGGCTACGATGAGGGGAGGCGGCATCTTTGCGGAACCAGGAGCTATTGGCTGTAAAGTGGAGGGACAAACGAAACGTCCACATGCTTACTACCATCCATAATGATACCTACGTGGAAGTCTCCAGAAGAAGTGGCCCAATCCAGAAACCAGCGTGCATATATGATTACAACTTGTTTATGGGGGGAGTGGACTTTAACGATCAGATGATTGAACCCTACCTTCCCACAAGAAAATCCCGCCACTGGTATAAAAAAGTGTCCATTTATTTATTCAGTTTGGCCATGTATAATACGTATATTATTTACCAAAAATCGACAGAGAACCCCGTACCCTATCTGCACTACCATGAAGAAATTATTTCTGCCCTTTTGTACCCTGAAAGCCCCCCACCAGCACCTATTCGCTCTGATTCCGTGATCAGACTCCACGAGCGCCACTTTCCTGAGAAAGTCCCCCTCCAAGAAAGAGGCCACAGACGCCAGAAGAAATGCCGGGTGTGCTCCAGAGAAGGAATTCGAAGAGACACCACGTATTATTGTCCCGATTGTCCTTCCCAACCAGGCCTCTGTATAGGTCAATGTTTCCGCCGTTACCATACATTTGTAAATTATTAGGGAAGTATGGCAAACATTATTCTCATTTCCTATCATTTTCCTCCACACCCCTTATGCCACTCTGCCTTCTCCGGAACCGACCCTGGCCTGTTATTTGACCAAGCTTCTGCCTAACGCTAAACATACCTCTGCCTTCTCCGGAACTGACCCTGGCCTGTTATACGACAACGCTTCTGCCTAACGCTAAACTGTACCTACCTTTGCCTGCTCTGGAACTGACCCTGGCCTGTTATACGACCACGCTTCTGCCTAACGCTAAACTGTACCTACCTCTGCCTTCTCTGGAACTGACCCTGGACTGTTTGACCACGTTTTTTGCCTGCCTCTTGGATTGATCTTTTACCCTACTACGCTAGTGGGAACACAGGGGTCTCACATATGTGAGGGGCTCCAGAATAGTTTTTCTGGATGAAGAAAAATAATTTTTTAGTTTTCTCATTCCCGGATTAGGGTCTGGAGGCTCGGAGGCTTCATAGAGATTTGGGTGGGAGAAGCCTCTACCCCTGTCCCCATTCTTTCCTGGCAGTGTTCCTGCTTACTACCAGGACCAATATTTTGGCACTGCTGGCAACGTCTCTACTTGCACTGACCCTGGGCTGTATATGGACGTACTGACTATGGACAATATTCCTGCCTGGTGCCTGGACAATACCATTCACTGTCGCTGACCACGTCCCTGCCTGCTGCCTGGATCAGGGCTCTCCTCCTGTGGACAATTGCACTACAAAAACCAAAGGTACTGTAATCTTTTGTTTACCCTTTACTAAGCAGAATGTATTTTAGGGTGTAATTCTTGGTATGTACATGCTGTGTTAGAAATATAAAGGGCCTTCAAAAATGTGATTGTAAGGAAATTGGATGCGTAATTTATGTCCCTAGAACACCTGATAGTGCTTCTTGGATGTGGCCAGGCTGTGTAAAAGTCTCACACATGTGGTATTGTCGTACTCAGGAGGAGTAGCAGAATATATTTTGGTGTCATTTTTGCTATGTACATGCTATGTGTTGGAAATATCTTGTAAATGCACAACTTTGTGTAAAAAAAAAAAAATGCGTTTTCATTTTTTTTTTTTTCCACATTTTCCCAAAACTTCTGGAAATAAATGAACCGTTCAAAAGACTCATTATGCCTCCTAGATTATACGCTGGGGTGTTAGCTTTCCAAAATGGGGTCACTTTGTGGGTGTTTCCATTGTCCTGGTGCTCCAGGGCCTTCAAAAGTGTAATAGGTGGTTGAGAGATTAGATGTGTAATTTATGCTCCTAAAACGCCTGAAGTTGCTACTTCAATGTTGGGCCTGTGTATGTGGCCAGGCTGTGTAAAAGTCTCACACATGTGGTATCGCCGTACTCAAGAGGAGTAGCAGAACATATTTTGGGGTGTCATTTTTGCTATGTACATACTATGTGTTGGAAATATCTTGTAAATGCACAACTTTGTGTAAAAAAAATGCGTTTTCATTTTTTTTCCACATTTTCCCAAAACTTCTGGAAAAAAAAGAACCGTTCAAAAGACTCATTATGCCTCCTAGATTATACGCTGGGGTGTTAGCTTTCCAAAATGGGGTCACTTTGTGGGCGTTTCCATTGTCCTGGTGCTCCAGGGCCTTCAAAAGTGTAATAGGTGGTTGAGAGATTAGATGTGTAATTTATGCTCCTAAAACGCCTGAAGTTGCTACTTCAATGTTGGGCCTGTGTATGTGGCCAGGCTGTGTAAAAGTCTCACACATGTGGTATCACCATACTCAGGAGGAGTAGCAGAATATATTTTGGGGTGTCATTTTTGCTATGTACATGCTATATGTTGGAAATATCTTGTAAATGCACAACTTTGTGTAAAAAAAATGCGTTTTCATTTTTTTTCCACATTTTCCCAAAACTTCTGGAAAAAAAAGAACCGTTCAAAAGACTCATTATGCCTCCTAGATTATACGCTGGGGTGTTAGCTTTCCAAAATGGGGTCACTTTGTGGGCGTTTCCATTGTCCTGGTGCTCCAGGGCCTTCAAAAGTGTAATAGGTGGTTGAGAGATTAGATGTGTAATTTATGCTCCTAAAACGCCTGAAGTTGCTACTTCAATGTTGGGCCTGTGTATGTGGCCAGGCTGTGTAAAAGTCTCACACATATGGTATCACCGTACTCAGGAGGAGTAGCAGAATATATTTTGGGGTGTCATTTTTGCTATGTACATGCTATGTGTTGGAAATATCTTGTAAATGCACAACTTTGTGTAAAAAAAATGCGTTTTCATTTTTTTTCCACATTTTCCCAAAACTTCTGGAAAAAAAAGAACCGTTCAAAAGACTCATTATGCCTCCTAGATTATACGCTGGGGTGTTAGCTTTCCAAAATGGGGTCACTTTGTGGGCGTTTCCATTGTCCTGGTGCTCCAGGGCCTTCAAAAGTGTAATAGGTGGTTGAGAGATTAGATGTGTAATTTATGCTCCTAAAACGCCTGAAGTTGCTACTTCAATGTTGGGCCTGTGTATGTGGCCAGGCTGTGTAAAAGTCTCACACATGTGGTATCGCCGTACTCAGGAGGAGTAGCAGAATATATTTTGGGGTGTCATTTTCGCTATATACATGCTATGTGTTAGAAATATCTTGTTAATTCACAACTTTGTGTAAAAAAAAATGCGTTTTCATTTTTTTTCAACATTTTCCCAAAACTTCTGGAAATAAATGAACCGTTCAAAAGACTCATTATGCCTCCTAGATTATACGCTGGGGTGTTAGCTTTCCAAAATGGGGTCACTTTGTGGGCGTTTCCATTGTCCTGGTGCTCCAGGGCCTTCAACAGTGTAATAGGTGGTTGAGAAATGAGATGTGTCATTTACGCTCCTAGAACGCCTGATGGTGCTATTTCAATATTGGGCCTCTGTATGTGGCCAGGCTGTGTAAAAGTCTCACACATGTGGTATCGTAATACTCGGGAGAAGTAGCAGAATGTATTTTGGGGCATCATTTGTGGTATAAACATGCCATGTGAGAGAAATAACCTATTATAATGAAAATTTTGTGAAAAAAAAAAAAATCGTCATTTTGCAAAGAATTGTGGGAAAAAAATGACAACATCAAAAACCTCACCATGCCTCTTACTAAATACCTTGGAATGTCTACTTTCAAAAAAGGGGTCATTTGGGGGGTATTTGTACTTTCCTGGCTTGTTTGGGTCGCAAGAAATGAGATAAGCCTCAGTACATCAGGTGTGCTAAATTTTTTATGATTCGCACCACAGATTGTAGACTCTATAACTTTCACAAAGACCAAATAATATCCACTAATTTGGGTTATTTTTACCAAAGATATGTAGCAATATAAATTGTGGCCAAAATTTATGAAGAAAAATTAATAATTTGCAAAATTTTATCACATAAACTAAGAAAAATGCGTTTTCTTTCAAAATTTTCCGCCTTTTTTCATGTATAGCGCAAAAAAAAAAAAACCCAGAGGTGATCAAATACCACCAAAAGAAAGCTCTATTTGTGTGAAAAAAAGGACGAAAATTTCATATGGGTACAGTGTTGCATGACTGAGTAACGGTCATTCAAAATGTGAGAGCACCAAAAGCTGAAAATTGGTCTGGTTATTAAGGGTGTTTAAGTGCCCAGTGGTCAAGTGGTTAAAGAAGAAGAGAATGTGCGCTGCATTTAGACATTTAATAATTTGCCACGTCACGAATGTTAATTCTAAATTACGAATGCTAGTTTACAAGACCGACCGCTTCCGGCTTGTTCCTTGCTTTCAATCATGCGTGTTTGTACTTTTGACTTTTGTGTGATGACTTGTGTACTGACCATCAGAAAATCTGGCAACCAACCGTTGTCAGACGAAAATTTACTAGCATGTCATCCAACATTTTTTGGCAGAAAGTTGGACAACAATTGTCAAAAGGAGCATATTAACAGTCAGATTTTAGAACAACAGTCTGTCAATAGACAATGCCCTGCCAACAATCGCATTGTGTGCATGAGGCTTAAGAGTTAAAAATACACTTGTTTATAATATAGCCAGTTAGCCACCCAGAATCAGACACAAACATTATATTTTATTTTGCTGGAACTGTTATCCCAGTCCAGTATTGCCGCCTATACCTCAGTTGTAACCAGAAAAAAAAAAAATACTTCAATGGTAAACATAGGGGGGCGATTTACTAAAACTGGTGCATGCAGAATCTGGTGCAGCTGTGCATAGTAACCAATCAGCTTTTAACATCGGTTTGTTCAATTAAGACTGGCCAAACATTATACAATTTTATTTTTAAATTTACTTTAGATTTACCTTTAACTGTAGTGCAAGGACCTGTCTGATTGCATACACATTGAAAGTGTTTAGGTATTACCTCATAGTATATGGTTTTGGTTAATCTAAAGGAAAATTGTACAAGGAAATTGTATAATGTGTGGCCAGCTTTAGCATCTGAGTTCCAACTGTGTTGTGAGTTACCATCCATTACTCTTGGTAGTGGTCTCATTGGCATCTAAGTGGAGTTTCACTTCAAGCGCTGCATATTGAATAAAATGCATATTGACCTCTGATGTTTTGTGGTCTAATTGTATAGTGAGTTGCCAATTTGGCTTTATGGTGAAGGTCATGAATGCAAATTGAGATTCACAAAGGTGAACTATTACTTCAAGCGCTGCAACTGTTGAAAGCCTGTATTGATGGTCTATGACACTCAAGAGCCCTGCTCATCAAAAAACACTGAGATTCGTCTGGTCAATATGTTACAGGTGCTAAGGAACAGAGATAGGTCTACTATTTCTGTACATCATGCTGTTCTGGATGATAAGCTATAGATTGTATTCTGCCTTCAAAAAGTTCTTCCTGCTGTTAAGATACATCAGGTCAGGTGGACTTGTCAAGTAACTAGAAGAAAGTGTCACCTAGCTTCTATAATCATATGGCGTTTAATCATATGGCTGCCAGTAGTTTAAACATAAAATGAGAAGACCAAAAATTTAAAGCATTAAAAGGCAGATTACAAAACACCAATATACTGTGTGCAGTTATGTATTTGCAAAACTTATATTTATGAATATGTTTCATAAGGGAATATACAGTGGTTTGCATATCTCTTTTTTTCCCCCTTATATGTATAGTATTTATCATTTTAGACAGGTAAATATGAAATATTGCATATGAACATCCAAACTTTATTTAACCACTTCCCACCTGGCCACTTCCCGCCTGGTCATATGACGTCCAGCAGGCTAAGCCACGATCACGCGCCCTAGAGGGCATGCAGTGTGGCGATCAGTGGTGTGGTGGGTCAGTCTGACACACTGCATCACCGATCTCGGTAAAGACCCTCTGATAGAGGCTCTTTACCACGTGATCAGCCGTGTCCAACCACGGCTGATCACAATGTAAACAGGAAGAGCCGTTTATTGGCTTTTCCTCACTTGCGTCTGACAGACGCGAGTAGAGGAGAGCCGATCTGCAGCTCTCCTGACAGGGGGGTCTGTGGGCCAGATGGCCACCACACAGGACCACCAGGTATGCCACCCTAGACCACCAGGGATATGCCAATCATTGCCCAGGCAGCTGACAATCAGTTCCCATTAAAAATGCCTGCCAGTGCCACCAGTGATGCCTATCAGTGCAATCTATCAGTGCCAGCCATCAGTGCTCATGAGTGCCCATCAGTGCTGCCTATCAGTGCCCAACAGTGCTGCCTATCAGTGCCACCCATAAGTACCCATCCGTGCAGCCTTTCAGTGCCCATCAGTGTCACCTATCGGTGCCAATCAGTGCCCACCAGTGCCACCTATGAGTTCCCATCAGTGATGCCTATCAATGCCCATCAGTGCTGCATATCAGTGCCACCCATCAGTGCCCATCGCCAGTGCCCATCAGTGCCACCTCATCAGTGCCATCTCATTGGTGCCACATCATCGGTGCCGCCTTATCAGTGCCCGTCAGTGAAGGGGAAAACATACTTTTTTGAGTGCCTGTAGGCATACAGTTTTTGTAGAAAACCTGTAATGCTCTGTGAATTATGTGCTTTTGGTGCACACTGAATTAAAAATTCCTTTTAAGGATACCCTACACCTGCCTGTGAAGTGGCTCATCTGTACGACATATAAAATCTATTACTTCAAAACCGACTGTACAAAGAAAAAAATGCCATTTAAAGGCAGAAAATCACAGTTCCTAGCCATTGTGTTCTGTTTGTAAACAAAGTAGATGGGGATACCCTTTATCTACACCAGACCTTTAATGAAAAAAACATGTACCAATGGAAGAAGCACCAGTCCCAATGATAAAAGTCCAAATTAATTTATTGGTTTATACAAAAAAAACTAACGCATTTCAGGGGGCCACAAAAAAAACCCTTTTATCAGGGCTTCACTTAAAATAAGAACTTTGGACTCAAAATAGGGCTTTCTTGCGTGATCTATGTAGGGGAGCTAGTTGCTGGACAAGGAGAGTTACTAGCCAGCAGCACCTGCAGAAGCAATCAAGACCTTATCTTAGATGAGGGTCTGTTATTGATGTTATTGAGAGACCCTACACAAAAGTAAAAATGGCATAGGGTTCCCCCTAAAAATATTTTCCAGACCCTTATCCTTGATGTGGGTCTTGTTTGGATGTCAAGGGGGAATCCCCCAAAAAAATAGGAAAAAAAGTGAGGTCCCACCCAAAATCCACACCAGACCTTTATTCGTGCATGAAGCCTAGCAAGCTAGGAAAGGAGGGGAGGAAGCATGTGCCCCCTTGCTGAACCATACCAGGCTACATGTCCTCAACATGGGGTGGTATCGTGATAGGAGGAAACCCCTGGAAAAGTATCTTGTGCCTATGATGATAAGAACTAGAGCTTCTTCACCATAACCCTGGCTGTGTGGTTGGGGTTGTAGAAAGAGAGCTTACAATCTGGAAGCCCCCTTTAATAATAAGGATATCCCCAGATACCACCCCCTAATCAGTAAGGAGTACATTGTAAAAAAAATTAAAAGAAAAAATAAACAGTACATTTTAGAAATATACATCGTTTTTGACAAGTCCTTTATAAAAAAAAAAAAACAGGTTCCAAGATGTACTGTATATCCATTGTCAATCACGTTGTCCAATGATGCAGATCCTCATCGATCACAGTGAATGAAGCCCAATTAAAAGAAAAAATCTGTGAATGATATCTCCTGAGGCACGACTGATATGATGGCCGTATTTGGTCAATTTCTCAAATATAGGCATGTGGTCAAATTTGATCAGTGATGTCACGCAATCTCCGCCTTTGTTAATATGGTTGGGGATTCAAGGCCAGTAAATAAATGGAGTCCAGTGACAGCTGGTTTCTAGGGACACAGTAAATACCTGCAACCACTGCTTCCTTAGAAACCACTGACAGGAAGGAAGCTGTCATATATAGTAGCCGAACAAGCAAAAAGCCTGGCATTCAGAGGAATGCCCAAACAGCCACAGTTTGGTCCGAACCTGTGTTAAAACCAACCCTTGAGCTCATCTCTACTCACCAGTCCCCACCATTTATCCTTGTCCATGGATCATAACCACCCATAAAAGCCTATTTGCATTATGTGCAGTTGCCTGCATTTTTTCATATGGATAAATGCAGGTAACTTCATCAAACACAGAAAATATGTGTGTGTGTCATGTTCACTACAGAAATCAGTGTGTTTCTGTGTGATCCAGAGATGTGCAATATTATGCAACAGGTTTGCATATTAACACATCTTACTAGATGGCCCTACATGTCACCACACAGCAAGAACAGTATGCCATGCTGTGCAGTGACATGAATTAAGTGTCCGTTTGTGCACTTTACATAAAGCTCAAACAAAAAAGAAGGGAGCTGTGTGATGTAATAAAATGTGCATAACACCACTCCCTCTGCTACACGAAAATGTAGCCCAAAACGGCTGCTGCCCGCACACTAAATTGCTGCAGTTTAGTACTCAGGAAAGTGTAAATAGGCCCAAAAGTGTAGGTAAACCCCAATTAAACCATTTCATACATTGCAGCCTAACAGTCTTCCATGCATTATTGTAGCCCATGTGATACTGCAAATAACACAATTCATGTCTTTGAGTGACAATGCTCACTCATTGCACTGTAGTTAACTGCTTCCTGCCCAGATTATAGTCAAATGACAGCCAAGCAGGAGCTCTCCCATCCTCAGCCCTTCCAGTTCTGCGTCTCACGCACGCTCTAGAGTCCACTGAACACAACAGATAACAGATTATTCCACTGGGCCATTGACAGTACTGAGTGATCGCTGTGACCAATCTCAGTTGTACACAATGAATGGCTTTTCATTCATGGCCGTTCATTGTGTTCTATTTTGTTGATCTCTGTGATGAGTCACAGTGATCACATGGTAAACATATGGCCAGTCACAGTGCATCCGTGCCATGTGATAGCCTTAGCCAATAGCACACAATAAATTAATGCATTCCACTCATAAAAATGTTATCACTGTTGTAAGTAATCATAGTGTGTTAATAAAATCAGAGTTGCACAGTACACTGTAACACACTGTACTGATCTGGTCAAAATAGAAAGAAAAAAGGAAAATATATATTTTTTTAAAAAGAACATGACCGCTACACAAGTCATATGGTGATGCTGTACTGCTCTGGTGACAGTATGTAAAAAAACTAAAAAATAAAAAAAAATTGTGAACAAAACAAATTTTATTTCATGTTCTAAAAAATTGTGACAAAAAAATTGCAAATTCAAAAACTCACCAAGCCTCTTACTAAATACCCTGGACTGTTTACTTTACAAGAAATGGCTATTTGACTGGTATTTGTACTGTACTGTTTTGGCATTTTAGGGCCTCAAGAGATAAGATAAGTCATCAGTACATCAGAACTGATCTATTTTCAAATATATATAGCATCGTTTGTAGACTTTATAACTTTCTCTATCAAGTCAATACAGGGCTGAAGATCCAAGCCAAAGTCAATGAAGTTCCACTCAATACCTTCCTGCTGGTATTCCTTTTGTTCAAGTATAAACATAGTGTGATTGAAGAGCTGCTGCAGTTTCTCGTTGGTATAATTAATGCAAAGCTGTTCAAAGGAGTTCAGCTACAGGAAACATGGGTGAAAAGTTTACACCGATAAACTACCACTTGTATGCATAGACTAGTGTGAAGTCCTTAAAGCAATTGTAATTAACCACCAGCCACGGCAGTTATACCGCGGCAGGTTGGCTCCCCTGGGCGAATCACCATAATTGTACATCGGCCGCTTTAAGAGCTCTATGTGGGGCCGCACGCCAGAGCGATTGATAACTTTCCTACAGACAAAATATTATACACTTATTTGGGTTATTTTTACCAAAGAAATGTAGCAGAATACATTTTGGTCTAAATTTAAAGAGAAAGATTTTTTATTTGCAAAATTGTATAACAGAAACAAATAAAAACATATTTTTTTAGCAAAAACATTATAAATATCTAATTTGGGTACAGTGTTTCATGTGTAGGTCTTTCAAAGTGTGACAGTCCTGAAATCCAAAAATATTGAGACTGTATCAGCTGATAGTTATTATTATTGTTATTATTATTATTATTATTATTATTATTATTATTATGTAGCACTACCCCCTAGAGGACCTCTAGGTTTTAGGCCCCCCAATCCTGCATAGCCAAACAACCAAGCATTTTTCCAACTTGCATTCTTAGTCAATAGCCAGTCTTTGGGCTTGTTTTTATGTTTTATTGAGGCAATAAAAACCTGGATGGAGATAAGGGTTATGGGATGCCCAAACTGAGTTCAGCAACAACTTGTAGGACAAATTCTCTATGTACAACTTGCAGCAAAATTAATTCGAATGGATCAAGAAAATATCCCATCTGCTTTCAGGAGCTTTAGGCCCCTTTAGCAAGAAATAGCAAAATCCCAACTGTATGTGGGAGCTCTATGTCCCCTTAGCAGGAAAAATCCCAGCACATGAGTGAATCCCAGAGCAAGAGGGTTTAAGTGTTACTAAACACACAACAGTCAAATCAGTCTGTATATGCAGTAAAGCATGCTTGTTATACTCACTGTAGAAACTAAGGGGTAATCCTCGGCATTGTGTAAAAAGGATGTTTGATCCTCTCTTCTCTGTTCCTACCCTCCTTTGAACATCCCCAAACCATCTCCTGATAGAACAGAGGCTAGAGGACAAGCTGCACATGGTCAGTTTAGTGTGTATTGCTAAAGAGTTTTTATTTTCTTGGGAGAGTGCATATGATGAGCACAGGGCCAATCAGCACTGTTCAGACACAGGGTCAGGGGTCATGCAGCCTTATAGGACAGCCAGAGGAGAATGAAAACTTCTCCTACAAGCTTTAACCAGACACTGATAGAAGTCACAAGACTGATCTAACTGCTGATGAAAAAGGTTTTTAGCAGTTTATATTTACTAAAACGATTTAATTTCCTTTTCAGGCTATTGCATCATAGAGCCGTCTCCCTTTGTTGTCTCTAGGGGTGGTAGACAGAGGTCATGGTATGTATGTGGGCCTCTCAGGCTGCTAGGAAGTGTAGTCCTGTGCCTGCTGCTGTGAGTGCTGGCTGGGAAGGAGCCCACCCATGCTCCAGACAATGACAGATAAGAGCAGAAGATCCTGGGAGATGCACATCAGAACTAGACCTCCTGTGCGTATACAAGAGGCAGTCTCAGCCTGGATCCCCATCAGGCCATGCCCCCAACATATTTCACTCCACTCACTAGAGCTTACTCATGGGGATGGAGTCTCCTGTTGGAGGGGGCAGTTTATATGCATCATCGGCTACCACTAATGGGTAAAGAAGTGTGAGGTGTGTGAGGTAACATATCAGGCTGGTCATGGCGATTATATCATTAGGAAGGTCTATGGGCAAAGCAACTACAGATAATCTATTTGTTTGACTGGCCAGCCTCTAGTTTAGTCTGTGTGTGGATGAAGTAAAGTGCAAAGATATGTGGGGGTGTATCTTAAATATAAAATACTTACCCCCCCCGCCCATAAAAGACCCAAAAGCTTTAATAGTATGGTTCCTAAAAACAAAAATTTAGAGAAATGGGAGAAATACCCTATAAGGATCTGCTACATAAATATGGAGAACTCTACAATCTGAGCACAGAAATTGAAAAAGATAATTAAAACAAAGTATGAAAAACAAAGTTAAAAATGAGAAATGAAAATATCCCAGTATACACTTATGTAACACGAGAAACGCAGCGGATAATCTTCATCTAACTCAATTGGCGTCCATGCGACCCACCGCGGGCGTATTTTTATTTCTCACAAGGAGGTGAACAAGCTGGGATCCAGTAGCAGATATAACAGTTAAGGATCAAGCAGAAGCGTAGTCGAGGAACAAGCCAAAGGTTGGTAACGAATAGTGGTGAACATACAAACAGCAGCAGGAGAGAGAAAAGCAAGATATTGTCAGGAAAGAGCATAATAATCTGGCAAAAACTAAGTGCAGAGACATGGGAGGAGCAACAAGTTCAAGGTTCAAGACAAACAACATTCAAGGCAGGATCATTCAAAGAATTGTCCAGGGAACTGTTCAGCATTGCAGGTGCCTCATCAAGAAGAGTCATTGCCAGACACAGCAGAGGTTCCAGGTTAAAGTCCAGACCCTGGCAGCGCCATTGGTTTACATAAAGATAACAACATATTTCTATGCATATATAAATGCATGGATTAGGACTAAAAAATAATTTTAAACCAACCAGAGGGTGTAGCACATAAAAATGCTAATAATAATCACCAGCAAAAGATTATTTTGCATATATAAATTCATGCATTCAGATCCACTCTACAAATTTCACTTAAAATAGATAAAATGTGTTAAATAAAATGGAATAAAAATAAAAAAACAAAAACAAAAGATGAAAATAAAAATAAATATGAAATAAAAATAAATGTAAAAATAAAAATAAAATTCAGCAGTACTTAACTATTATTAACCACTTACCTGTATGTATACCTGCTTCAATGGCTTTGATCGGATCTCCGATGTAGTACACCTACATCACTTCCTGTTTACTGGAGTCTTAAAGGTGCCAGTTTTAAATGCTTTTAGGTGCAGAGGAGGGGTTCGGGGTCTTACAGACACTAGACTCCATAAAGAGTACCTGTCACTGCCTATTACTGTCACAAGGGATGTTTACATTCCTTGTGACAGCAATAAAAGTGACCAAAAAAAAAATAAAGGCACAGTGTAAAAATAAAAAGTTAAATAAATAAGAAAAAACATTTTTTAAAGCATCTCATTCCTCCGTGCTCGTGCGCACATGCAAACCCAAACTCCCGGGGGCGCACATCGCGGTGATCGTTGTTGCGGTATGTCAGTCTGACACACCGCAACACCGATCTACACAAAGAGTCTCTGACGAAAACTCTTTACCACGTGATCAGCCATATCCAATCACGGCTGATCACAGTGTAAACAGAAAGAGCCGTTGACAGGCTTTTCCTCACTCGCGTCTGTCAGACACGAGTAGAGAAGAGCCGATTGGCTGCTCCTCTGACGGGGGGGTCTGTGCTGATTGATTATCAGCCCCCCCCCCCCAGGATGCCCACACTGGACCACCAGGGAAGCCACCAGGACCACCAGGGATGTCACCACCAGGTATGCCACCCTAGACCACCAGGGATGCCATTATTGTTTGGCACTGATTGCCATCTGTACCATCTATTAGTGTACATCAGTGCCACCCATAAGTGCCCATCCGTGCCACCTATCAGTGCCCATCTGTGCCACCTATTAGTGCCCATCTGTGCTGCCTATCAGTGCCCATATGTGCCGCCTATCAGTGCCCATCAGTGCCACCTATGTGTACCCATCAGTGCTGCATATCAGTGCCACCTATCAGTATCCCATCAGTGCTGCCTATTAGTGCCCATCATCAGTGTCCATCAGTGTCACCTCATCAGTGCCACCTCATTGGTGCCACCCCATCGGTGCTCATCCGTGCCGCCTTATCAGTGCCCGTCCGTGCAGCCCCATCAGTGCCCATCAGTGAAGGAGAAAACTTACTTATTTACAAATTTTGTAACAGAAACAAAAAAAACATTTTTTTTTTCAAAATGTTCGGTATTTTTTTTATTTGTTTAGCACAAAATAAAAATTCAAGAGGTGATCAAATACCACCAAAAGAAAGCTCTATTTGTGGGAACAAAATTATAAAAATTTAGTTTGGGTACAGTGTAGAATGACCGCGCAATTGTCATTCAAAGTGCGACAGCACTGAAAGTTGAAAATTGGTCTGGGCAGTAAGGTGTATAAGTGCCCTGTATTGAAGTGGTTAAAGCATGACATATTAGGTATCTATTTACTTGGTGTAATATCAACTTTCACATTATACAAAAAAAATTGACTAACTTTACTGTTTTTCTTTTTTTTATTCATTAAAGTGTATTATTTTTAAAAAAAATGTGTTTGCAAGACCGCTGCGTAAATAGAGTGTATCATGAAATATTGAAACGACTCTAGGGTCTCTGCTAGAAAAAAAATATATATATATATATTATAATGTTTGGGGTTCTATGTAATTTTCTAGCAAAAAATACTGATTTTAGCTTGTAAGCAACAAATGTCAGAAAAAGGCCTATTTTTCAAGTGAGAATTAATGTCCCACTCAACATTCAATCCTAATGGATTCTAAGACTTTGGTTGGTAAATCCAATATGTTTCCCCTTGTGAGATCTGTCTCATATTATTACACCTTCAAACAAGTGGGGTCCCTATTATAACACAGGGCAAAATGTTTAGAAAGACTATGGCTTTTCACCCCTTTTCTGATACTAGTTAAATACTCCCCAATTCTAACTCACAGTCCTCTTTTTGCCCTACCCACATACTGCAGGCAGCACAGGCACTCAAGGAGATAGACAACATTCTTAGTAGAACAGGTCATAAAGTGATCAATTTAAAAAAATAAATTAATTTTATGACCTGTTCTACTTCTATTCTCCGCTACTCTGATGCCCCACGAAGATGTTCCCCTGAACAAAACATACGCTGGGTGGAGAATAGCGACTACTAGACATGTGCAATTTGTTTTGTTCTGAATTATTTTTTTAATAAATTTTGACAAATTTGTTCATTCGGAAATATCCGAATTAACAAAAACCCATTTGACAAATTTTGATTTGAATATTCGAAAATTCGTACATTTTAAAATTCGTACATTTTAAAATTCGTAAATTTTAAAATTCGTAAATTAGAACATTTTAAAATCTGAAATAATAACTAAATAGTAATAACTTAACTATTGCGAACTATTCAATTATAGATATTGGAATTTTCTTTCAAATTTGGCTGTTAATGAACGTAACGAATACAAATTTATCCGAAGTTACGAATTATCCAAAATAACGAATGCAGTATCTAAATGAATGGAACAAAACAAATTAATAATAATAAATAACAATAATAATAATAAAAGCATGTTATTTTTTTTTTTTATTATTCATTATTAATTTTTTTCATTACATTTGTTTAGATGCCGCATTCCTTATTTTTCGTATAATTTGGAACTTTGGATAAATTTGTATTCGTTACGTTTATTAACAGACAAATTTAAAAGGAAATTCCAATACCTATAATTTATTAGTTAGTTATTATTAGTTAGTTAATTATCCTTTCGACTTTTTGGATTTTCTTTCTAATTTTCGGATTTTCGAATTTCCAAATTTAACAAATTTCGAATTTACGAACTTACAAAGTGCGATCATAAATAATGACCATGAAAACGAAAAAAAAAAACAATGAAACGAAAATTAACGAATTGTTCAGCAGTGCACAAGTCTAGCGGCAACATCATTACGGCTGCCCAGAACACTGGCAGTGGGTCTTTTAATGCACATGTTGCTCTTTGTTAGTATCCTTCTATTTGTTTTTAAAAAATCGTTATACAGTACTTCACTATGAGAGCCTTTTATCCTTTTTTCTTATGTAACTATGGTGATAAAATTGGATTTAATGAACAAATTTGTGATCATCCTGTGGCCTAATATCTGTGTGAGGGGAATCTGAGGCACTGACAGCTGAAAGATCAAGCTATTTGGAACCATCCATCCACGTGGGATTATGGTTCATCCAAATGCGGTTTTAGATCTCTTATAATGTTAAAGTGCTTCTAAAGGTTTTTTATCCGAATGCATTCTATGCATTAAGATATCAGGATCTCCCTCCTGATTGGCTGAGACACAGCAGCGGCGCCATTGGCTCCCGCTGCTGTCAATCAAAGTCAGTTAGCCATGTGGAGAGAGAGGAGGCGGGCCTGAATGGACACACAGAGCTGTGGCTTGACTCGGGTGCCCCATAGCAGGCTGTAGGCTATGGGGGCACTCAACAGGAGGGAGAGGCCAGGATTGCCGTTGGCAGACCCTAGAAGAGGAGGATCCAGGCTGCTCTGTGCAAAAATCACTGCACAGAGCAGATGTTTGGTATTTTTAAAGAAAAAAAATAACAAGACTTTAGTATCACTTTAAGTCTAAACTTCTGGTAAGCGGCCTCTTTTATTTACATGGTGGTTGGTGCACTTTGGACCTATCAAGACTTTCTACATGGTGGACTTTTTTGTAGTTAACACTCTTTGACTTATTTGTTTATTTGTTTGTTGTGATTTATTATTGCTGAATTAATGTGACAGCACAACACTTGGGAATACCATGTAGGAGTCATATAAATATATGTGAATTTTCTGATCTGAAATGGATTGTTTCCCTTTTATAAGAAAAACATTACACAAGTGACTTGTGCAATTCCTCCTGCTATTGCACTTAAAAAGTACATGTGCATAGAGGCTGTTATAAGCCATTTATTGCTTCCTCTTTGACATCACAGCTTTCTAGCATTCCCTAGAAAACAATCATGAACACTGTGTACAAATGAACTTTACCTTAAAAGTCTGTCTGTGTTGAGTTCTGTGTACAAAATTCAGCACTGGGTACACAAAGATCATTTCCAGACTGGCTGACAACATATCCATGACAGTATAGACTGTGCAGCAGGCATAGTGTGTTCGCCAGTCAGACAACAATAAATCTACCTAAGAGACCTTGTAAAGGAAAAAAGAAAATCATTTTTTTCTGAGAATTTTACATCAAAAAATATATAATAATATTTTTTTTTTTTTAACAATCCTTTTTCTTTTATTTATAGATAAATCAAAAACACATACATTAGGAGCATAGAAAAGCTTCTCCACAGAACTACATATGTATATAACACAGCATAAAAAAAAAAAAAAAAAAACTCATCGGCAGGTTGCATACATATCACAATATTGACTTGGTATTCATACGTATGGAAATAACTTATCTTCATATCGAGTGGTGTCCCCCTTTACCCTACCCCGCCCCCCATCTGACGTCATGGGGAAAGCCATAGGGAAGTCCCCATGACGTCCCTGTGCGTCAGATGGGGGCGGGGTTACCAGGTGCCCTCCGTTATAAAAGACCTGTCAGCCGGAGCGAAGCCTAAAGAGGACTTCCAGATTCCGATAAGCCCCCCGCCCGCAGACCCCCACAACCACCGGCCAGGGTTGTGGGGATGAGGCCCTTGTCCTCATCAACATGGGGACAAGGTGCTTTGGGGGTCTCAGACCCCCAAAGCACCCTCCCAATGTATGGTTCAGCCTGGTATGGTTTAGGTGGGAGGGGGGCCCCTCTCGCCCCCCCTCTTTTCCTGCGGCCTGCCAGGTTGCGTGCTCTGATAAAGGGTCTGGTATGGATTTTGAGGGGGACCCCACGCCATTTTTTTTTTTTTTTTTGGCCGGGGTTCTCCTTAAAATCCATCCCAGACCTGAAGGGTCTGGTATGGATATTTGGGGGGGGGGCCCCACGCCATTTTTTTTTTTTTTGCTGGGGTTCCCCTTAAAATCCATACCAGACTTGAAGGGCCTGGTTATTGAATTTGGGGGGACCCTTACGCTTTTTTTTTTTTTCATCAATAAATGGCTGTTCTCTGTGTTACGTAGCCGACTTTTTATTTGCCGCGAGTGATTTTAAATAGCTTTTTTTCCTGCAAAAATGACACATTGTGCAGGAACAGTTCTCTATATTAGATATACTGAATCTCGAATTCATTCGAAGCATTCAAAGCATTCGTTATATCCGCTATTATAATTTCTTTCATATTAGTTGAAATTCGATATTTGTAGTTGGATTTACTAACGATTCGTAACTATTCGTAACGATTCGTAACGATTCGTAACGATTCGTAACTTGAAATTGAAATTCAATATTTGTAGTTGGATTCGAATTGTTCTCTGTGTTATGAGAACCGACAATTCATTAGCCGCGTTAACGATTCATAACGATTCGTAACGGTTCGTAACTTTACTAACGATTCGTAACGATTCGAAAAAAAATTACGATTCGTACGAAATTCGTATTTCGTACGAATTCGTACGGAATTTCATACACGAATTACGAATTTTTTTATATACAAAACGGGACGAAACAAAACAAATTTTTTGACAGTTCCCATGTCTACTGTGGCCCCTCCTGCGCAGTAGCATTCAGAAGGAGAGGCATCACTGGTAGATAGCTGTGTGGTGCCACCTTCCTAACTTTTCTGTCTTGCAAAGAAGTATTAAATAGAAAAGTGACTGGACAAAGTGTTGCCAGCGTGCTGCTGGAGGGCTTCCTTTTAAGGTAAGTCTCTCATAATATGCTACTATGCAATTAATTATAGCACATTATGACATTGTCTTGCAGGGGAAGTTTTTGTTATTTTATTTTAACTGTGGTTTACTACCACTTTTATAAATATTTAAATGTAATACATATTGTTGATATTGGTTGGGACAGTGGGAATTCTACATATGATTGCTGACACATTCCTTGTTTTTTTTTTCAGCTTTTTTTTATTTACTTAGTTTTACTAAAATACTGTTGTAATAGTTACACATTATTTTTTATGATGGTAGTCATATATTCCCTGAAATAGAACTGGGTCAATCAATAAGGACTTAGTTCAGTAAGTCCCACTGAAAACATTATATGTCTATAATAAATCTTAACTTGCTTAGTTTGAACCTTCAGGACTTATTTTTGAAGTTTGTATATACTCTTTATAACTTATAAGGTAATTGTAACAATGCTACTTAAGTGGGTCACACCGTTTTCCTTCATAAATAGTTAAAAAATAAACTGATGATGCACTTAGAATTATAGTAAATAAACTAGAGGCATTCATACACATACTTATCATACAAACTGAATGCAATATTCATGTGCACATTTACTTTTTTCTTTTTACTGTAAATTCACGCAAAATTAGCTTTTTACATATAATGTAACTGCAAAAACCCCGAAAGACAGCTACAGCGCGGTCTTAATTTGCCGGGAGGGCATCCCTGGACATCCTCCTGTGCTTGAGCGGCCTGCGCGCCCCCTGCAGGGCACACGCATCACTCTGTGATAAGCGAGTGTATGAGACTCGCTTGATCACAGATCTGAGTAAGGGGTCGATTCCGACCCCTTACCACGTGATCAGCTGTCAGCCAATGACAGCTGATCATGTGACTTAAACAGAGCCGGTAATCGGCTATTTTTTATCCTCACGCTAGTAGAGTGAGGAGGAAAAAAAAGCAGATTGCCGGTAGCCTCACCTACCAGTACCCACCAGTGCCCACCAGCGCCACCTACCAGTACCCACAGTGTGTCATCACCAGTGCTGCCTATCAATATCACCTACCAGTGCCCATCAGTGCCATCTACAAGTGCCCATAAGTGCCACCTATCAGTGCCCATCAGTGACATCCATCAGTGCCACCCATCAGTGCCACTCATCAGTGCTATCCACCAGTGCCACCCAGTGCCTTCTTATCAGTGTCCATCAGTGTTGTCTTATCTGTGCCTATGAGTGCCGTCTTATCAGTGCCCATCAGTGTCGTCGTATCTGTGCCTTATTGGTGCCCATCAGTGCAGCCCATCAGTGGCCATCAGTGCCCATCAGTGCAGCCCATCAGTGCAGCCTCATCAACGAATATCAATGAAGGAGAAAAATTAACCGTTTGCAAAATTTTATAACAAACTATGAAACATGTTTGTTTTTTTTTGTTTTTTTTTTTTTGTCTTTTTTGTTTGTTTAACAACAAATAAAAACCCCAGTGGTGATTAAATACCACCAAAAGAAAGCTCCATTTGTGTGAAAAAAATGACAAAATTTAATTTGAGTACAGTGTAGCATTTGTCATTCAAAATGTGACAGCGCTGAAAGCTGAAAATTGGTCTGGGCAGGAGGGGGGGTTAAGTGCCCAGTAAGCAAGAGGTTAAAGGGAAACTTTAGGTATTGTCAATAGGTATACATTCTGGAATATTGTCTCATGTTTCCTAAAATAATTTTTTATGTTACCTTCACATTTTTCTATCCTATTTTCATAATGAATCACAGAGAGATGCAGCCAGGCCAATGTATCATGGACTCACAGGTCCCCTTTATCAAGGTGCAATTTAATGGCCTTCCTGCTGATCACAGTGCACCTTGATAAAGGGGACCTGTGAGTCCATGAATTGTTGGCCCTGCCTCTTTTTTTTCTATGCTTTGAAATAAACTACCTGTTAAAGAATTTAGGGATTGCTGGCTTTGATTATATGCAATGCCACCACTTGCCGTGCACTTGACAATTTCGAAGGCCTTGAGTGCGCGACAGAATTTCCTAAAACAATTATTATAAAAAAAAAGGTATATACATGTATCACTTTCTTCACCAAAAATAAGGCATTTATTGCTCATATAATGATAAAAGCCATGCTGATTAATTAATTTATTCTTTTGGGACAACTGTGAATGCATAACTGCTAGCACAAATACAGATTAATATTACATTTATTCCAAACTGCATACAGCTGTTTCAGGCTTGTTGACCATCATCAATGTATAGAAATCATAGCCTCTATGGAGAAGGCCTTGGGGAACAACTAAAAACTATTTTCGTTTACTTTAGTAATTGAAAAGTCCCAAACCCTTTGATAGATCATCCCATTGTCTGCAGATCATACTGGGCTTTTTATTAACAAAACACATCACTGCTTGCTTGCCGAATAGCTGCCTCTGTCTAAATGAAAATTCATACAATTCCCCTAGTAGATTGCTAGTATTATGCACAGGTTCCTGTAACAGACAAAAATAGGTATTTCTCCCTGTTAGCAGATATAAACTGTATGCAGGACTGCTTTTAGAACTCACAGGGCCCTGTACAGCCTACCTGACCTGACCTGACTCTGCCATGGAAGAAATTATACCCTTATGAATCAAGACCAATTCAACTGAATAATGCAAATGCCCCACTGTGCGCTAGTATGGGGTTAAAGCAGGCAGTGAGGAGGCAATTGCCTTCTGTCAAATGCTCTCTGAAGAGCGATCCAAATGCTAACCACTCTTTAAAGAGCAAAGCTTGAACAAGTGCTTCATTTTTTATTAAGTATTTTTTTGAGTTTTTTTTTTTTTTATATTCTATTTATTTATTTATTTTAACTGATCTGTTGGGTGGCCTTTGTAAAATATCACAATGTCTCATTTTTGAGACAGACAGACAGAGATTCGCCAGCCCCTTTCTCTGCAGCCTCTGCTGGATTGGATAGGGAATTGCTCTATGCTCAGCTGCTTAATCGTTATTCACCAACTGACGCATTGTAAACACAGTTTACCAATCACTCACTGTGTTCATTCAGAAAAGGAAGAGGCCAGTAAATATACTTATCAGCATGCCCCCCCCCCCCAGCTCTCCATCCTGAAACATTTCCCATGTGTGCCTGCACCAGCACCAGCTGGCAGGAGAGGAGGTAAGCCAGCAGAGGGGGATCCAGAAAGTGAGGGTAGCAGATCCAAGAACCGATCCCCCAGCAGTGCAGCCAGAGGAAGAAATAGGAGTAGAAGCAGGCAACACTGCAGGGGGGGTCCACAAGAGTCACAAGTGTCAGTTATAGTACAACTGGCCCTCTTGCTCCGCAGGTACCCGGGCCCTCCTTCTGAACTGATGGCGCCTGGGCCTGGTACAGAAGGGCTAGTTGTACTGCTTTATCAGCGGCCCTGACCGAATGATAGACATTAGCTGCAATAAATAGATATTTGAAAATGCGTTTTTTTAATTAAAAAAAAAAAAAAACGCCCAGCACTCTTTATACCCATGATGTAAAAAACATAACTCAGATAAAGACACATACTGTATTTTCACTGCTGGGACTGGGTATGCTTTTACTGTCCATGGCAGCAGCAAGAAAGGAAATGACATCCAGTTTTCTGTTCACTCCCACACACAGTTACAAACCCCATTGCAACTTATAGCCTGCCTGTCTACATTCAGATGATGAAGCTATTGGTTCCTATGCAGTGCAGTATCCAGGGTACAGCACTTATGGCACATGCCCTGGGCACCATTTGAAAGGGGATACTGAGTCACTCAGCAGTAGGATGGTCAGGGTTGCCTTACTTCCCATAGAGTGGTAAAGACAGCCTTCTCATACCAGGCCCCATTGGGTAAGCAGGTGGGTCTGCATGGGATGACTCGAAAGAATGCTGTGACAGCATAGAAACTGTCTGGGACAGTAGCAGGAATTTCTACAGAAACCTTCTAAAGAATTCCTGGTATTGGACCATATGCATAAAGACACAGAGCCCGACCTTGATGACAATATCATGCTGTGTGAGCCAGAGGAGTGTGTTCTGTGAGCTGTAGGATTGATATTCCCATTGCACACTTTCCTGGATAAGGCTTTAGGAGTATTGGGTGCTGCAGCAACAACCAGCTGGAACTGGAAAAATTACAGATCAAATGGACATATTCTCAAGCACACCACAGATCGTCAATTATGTCTAAATCTTTATTAATGAATGATCACATCAGAGAAGACATATGTAATGCTTCAGAGCCACGCAGGACCCCTTCTTCAAGCATGTGGCATATGTACTGCTCTGAAACGTTGCACTATGTCTTTCTGTGGGCTGTGTCTCTGCATGGTCCTGTGATGTGTCTGGACTGGGCAGAATACCATATATATAGAGTATATATACTGTATGTATGTGTGTGTGTATATATATATATATATATATATATATATATATATATATATATATATATAGTATATGTATGTATGTGCTATTTCCATATACAAGCCTTGTGAGTTGTTTGAACGTTTATTTTATACAATAAAACCATTCAGTGAGCATTATGAGAGTTCTTTTCTTTTATATATGGGTCTGATATTGCTTAGGTGATCGGCAAGGAGTGCTGTTAGAGCTGGATAACTGTAAAGGATACCTGATTATCAGTTTACTCCTATGAAGGGATTCATGCCAGACAGACCTCATGTTTATACAGAGGACAATTTTCAAAGGTGAGCAGTTTGAAGTTGCATTGGGTGAAGAGTGAACACCTTTGAGTGTGAAATTTAAAGAAGAAGCACACTAATCACATTATTGGATTGGGATTTATTCTTTATTATTGGTTATTTCATCTGAGTGGTTTGTGTGATTTTTATCACATTTGTGTATATGAATATATGTTGCACATTTATTTTATGCACTGATATATGTTGCATTATATATTTATTTATGGTTATTGTAGCATACTGTGACACTGTATGTGGTTATTCACCTTTTTAATATATTGATATCAGTTTGTAATTGATTGTTGATTTATAATAGGGTAGCGCGGCACTGGTTTTTGATTACAGCTCTTCAGAGGATGGCTGCCTGGGGGGGGGGGGGGGGGAGAGAGCTCAGTCATGTGACCAAGGCAAGCCATAGATTAATCGATTTTCTTTCCTTCCACCATGGGTGGAAGGTAAAAAAATGCTTGATTCCCCCATCAGCACAGTCAGTGTTGATAGGGGAATGCCTTCCATAGTGCTATTGTGTTCTGCTGGAAGGGAGGGGTGTCGAGAGCCTTCCCAGCTGCGATAACACAATGATTACTGTTAGCAGCTATAGATGTCGGCAGTAATTGCATGTTAAAAAAAAATCAGACAGGCTGGTTGTACCCAAGTCGATCAATTGATGCACATACATGGAATTAAATTCAGCCGATTCAACAAGGACTGGCTGAATTTCGTTCCATGTAGGGGCAGGCTGATTGTACCCAAGTTGATCCAGGTATGGCCCACTTAAGCCATGCTGAGACTGTAGCATGTAAACTGCTGCTGTACTCCAAGAAGTGTGAGCTGAGCAGGAGGACCGAAAGAACAGGCAGAAGATAGAGAATGGGGGCATCTGATGTAAAGGGGCTCCTGATGTGTGGTAAGAGGACTTTGTGATGCAAGGGGGCTCTGATGTTGGGGGGAGACTTGGATATGAGAGGAGGCTCTGATGTCACTGTGATTTTGATGTGAGTGGAGGCTGTGATGTGAGGGAGAACATTTTGGATGAAACCCTGTGAGCTGCTATATAATACTTAGAAGCCATCGGCACTTCAAACACTTCCAAATATGTTATAATACAGAATATTTTAAATAAGTGCAGCGCTGTTACAAATATCAAAAAGTGCATAAAAATATATACGTATTGTAAAGTGCAATCCTCTATAAAATTAAATAATACAATTTTTTTTTTTAAACAATAAAGGGGCTTGGGAGGCTGACGTGGAAGGAAACAGGTAGTAACAGAAAGAAAATAGTGTAAAAGATGGGGGAATGCTGATACGGCTGCAGATCCGGCTGTGAGGTGATACCTTGTCCCAGCACTTGTGGATACATATACCAAGGCTTGTTTTTTTATTTGAAAAATGTGAAACTTATTTTATGCTTTATATAAATAAATTATTTTTAAAAGGGTAAAGCACTATTGTAAGATTTGTACCTTACATGTGGGCAATGTGAGTGGAGGCCAATGGCTAACAATAAGGAAGCAGTACACCTTGTGATGTGAGATGCCTAAAAACGGATGAGCTATATGAAGGAGGAAAATCTAAGGAGTCCAATCAGAGGAGCGATTGTGATATAAGGTGCTATTAATAAGCCTATAAGGTGAGGGCACAACCAGTGGTGGTGACACAAGGATATTTGTAGATGCACAGAGGTGGATAATGTGCAGAAATTATCTCTATGTATAGTGATATCACAAATCAACAAAAGGACTGTTTGTTTCTTTGCACTAGCTATTGGAATTTATAAGGACACTAAGTGGAATATGGAGCACATGACACTTTATTGTTTATACATTTTTTTTTAGATTATTGAATTTTATAGAGGATTGCACTATATATTACGTATATATTTTTATGCACTTTTGATATGTGTAACAGTGCTGAACTTATTTGACATATTCTGTGATGTGAGGGGGGCTCTGAGGTATTGGGGAGCTCTAATGTGGGGAGGGGATTCCTGATCATCCACAGTATTTACTGTATGATAGAAGGAAGTAGGGGGAGGCAAGTATTGACTGCCACAATAATATTTCACCAAAGGTAAGCTATTCACTGATTTGTGATCTGGCATGTTACATTTGCTTCTGTATGCTATTATTTTATATTATATTATATTTGGTAGTGGTGAATTTTTAGACATACTTGTAGTGAAGAGTGTCTTGTAACATATATTGTGTTTTTTCTCACACTAGGCCGTGCAAATTTTGCTTTGTTGAATGACATTGTAAACATAGTTTTCATGCTGACTGTATTGTTTTTTTTTCATTTTTTTTTTTTACTCATTACTTAAACTCTGCATTTAACAAATAACAGAAAATTAAAACAGAATACAAACTGTACAATTCCAATGTAAAAATAATCTCAAAGGCGCAATGACTCGACAATGTTAAAGCAAAATATGTGTAATTATTTGCATTACATAACTGCAAACAAGTAAGATTTTGTACATCCCAGAGATATTATGAAGAAATTTTAAGTCAGATTTAAAACTTCAGTTGCTATGGTTATGCTCACAGTGTTGATATTCAGCAAATGCAACAAGAGAACTAATTATAGGCAAAGTGTGTTTATTAACGCTTCCTTGTAAATTGCTATAGGTGACACTGGCAAATAGGCTTATTATTATTCAATTCCCAATTTGTATCCATCCTGTTTGCAACTTACAAACTGCAATACTTAAGATATTCATAGAACTAGATTTATGATCACATTACTGTGAATTATTAGAGCCCCAGGTGATTCTGTTTAACCTGACAAAAACACATTGGAAAAAAATGTGTGACAGATTTTTATCAGGGATAGGTAAGTATGGGTTCACCACTACTAAGGCTAAGGGTTCACAGCAAAGCCACAGGGTTCCCAAAGTTCACAAATCACATACTTTTGGCCAAAAAGGTTGCAGGTTTGACACCAACAATATGGAGGAGCCTATAATGTAGTGCACCCCCTTTCTAAAAATGTGTGGGCTAACTGAAGTCATATAGTCAGTTTTTGTTGAAGCTGTTATGGAAAACTGACAATTCTATGTGTTAGAGATACTGTATATATATATATTTTTTTTTTTTTCAAATGTTGCCATTAGTACATATCAAAATGACTTGCCAAGCTCTTGATAGACTTGCCAAGCTTCACAAGTTTTTGCACAATTACAGCAAGTCTGCATTGCATGACTCCAAATCAACTTTCTTTGCAAACATTCTGCAAGTCTGCTGCAAGTTTTGGTTCAGTTATGTTGTGTAATAGTTATCCCACCACAGGGGCCACTGTGGCTGAATTTTCATCATGGCTCCCTGCTGTGTGTAAGGTTTTTCTTTAATTGGTGCTGGGGCGTGGTGTGCAGAGAGGTAAGTGGTATCCATTAAATCTGATATTGGGTTCAGAGAGGGAAAAATCATGGCGTTACTAACCCTAATATCCCATTGGTGGAGCACAGTTTAGAATGTTTTATGTTTCCTCTTTTGTATGCTAGCAGCTCACCTTAAACAAAGGTCTAGTGGTGCTTTTAGGAAAGGAGAAAGGAGTGGAATGTGATTTTCCATAAAGGATCCATATATTAAAGCCTTGTCAGACCAGCTGTGGATTTTGATGGAGGAGAGGAGAGGAGAGTGGAACGTGGAACATGGAACGTGAACTGCCATTAAGGATTTGTATACCAAAGCACCACTAGACCTTTTGTGGTCTTTGTTTAAGGTGAGCTGCAATGGCACACCCCTGGAGGGTGCCTGAATGGTGGGAACAATTGTGTTCACAACTTTCAAAAACAGTTTTTTTGTGCAGGTGATCTTCACATCTAATCACTTTCTGATGCACATGCACTTTATTATTTGGGACTTATTTTATTGTTTTTTATGTAAAATCTGATGAATATCTGCTTTTGATTTAAGCACTTTTATCACTGTTTCACATATTGCATATTATTGTATTTTTTTTTTTTTAATTGGGGGTAGTTATTTATGCATATTTGTCTTTTTGCTGTTTAGCATCTTGAATTAGTGCACTTTATCACTGTTTCACATAGTATCGCATATTACTGCAATTTTTGTTGTGTGTTTTTTTTTTTTTTATTGTATCATTTTTTTTTTATTGTATTATTTTATTTTGAGAATGTGTTCTTTTTCATATTATAAATGTTCTTTTTTAAGTTTTGTTAAATGTTCAACCTAATAAAAAAAAAATAACTAAGATGTAATCCAGTGCTATATATTAATTATTTCAAACATTTTAATAAATGTTTTTATAAAGATCAGTCTTGTCTTAATGCACTATTCAGTGAACTGAGTTAAAATTTTTAGGGAAATGGTAAAATATAGGCCAAAAAAGCTGAACTAAAAATATTTCAATGAGAGCTTTTTTTTTTTTTTTTCCTTCAGCCACTTTGGCTTAGATTTTTCTGTCAATTCACCTCTTTTCACTTATTAGTGAATAGACCCAATAAAAACGAATACTTGGTCAAACAACAAGAAAAACTAGTGGCAAAAGATATTAATGAAAGATTGGGGGATTAAATAAGATTGCTGCCACCTAAGTACCGGTGAATCACCAGCATAGGTGTGTGTAGCCTATTGCATTAGGATGCGCACATCAAAGATCAAACACACATGCGTGTGTGTGTATATGTGTGTGTGTATATATGTATATATATATATATATATATATATATATATATATATATATATTTATGGTCTTGGCCCTATAACCAAGAGGGATACGGATCACATAAACATGCAACAAGACTTACAACATAAATAGACCTGAAGTGTGCCTTGGTGGTCTGGTCGGTATGCCAAGAAAAGAGGGCATACCCAAGGTAAGTAATGGGTAGTTTATGAAGAAGGATGTCTTGAGAAGTGCCCTGAAAAAGGGAAGGGCGGGAGGGTATCGCGCCCAGGAACCGGCAAAGAGCATGGGCGAGTGGGCTGCTTAAATACCCTCCGGGCTCCTTCCATAAATTCAGGCCACCATATTGACCTTCTTATTTAAGGTCATGGCCCTATGACTGAGAGAGATGTGGATTACATAAACACACGACAAAACTTACAACATAAATAGACTTGTGTGCCTTGATGGTCTGGTCGGTATGCCAAGAAAAGGGGGCAAAAGACTCAGTGGAATAACTCTTTATTGATTCTTGTGGTTATTGAGCCAGCTTGGTGAAGGCTTGTGCCATTTTTTTCCTGAGGATTTGGGATGTATGTGGCAAAACAAGCTGACTTCCATCAGCCTAGTTTCTTGATTACGTGGTCTGGTACTCCATGCTGGGAGGCAGCTGTGGCTGCTCCAATCTGGAAGGAATGTCCAGAGAACTAACTGGGGTTGAAGCCCAAGTTGCTTAGGAGGATCTTGACATGTTTGATAAACTGGCTGCCACTCAGGTGGCTGGTTAGAAAGGGTAGCAACAAGCTACCATCAGATTGGCTGGGTAGCTGGAACAGTAGTCGGTCAAGAACCATCACTGGCACCAGGTGTTGTCTAAAACAGGTTGATGTCAACCCCGTGGTCGGTTTGTTGCATTTTGCAGACTGAGATGAAGGGTGTAATGGTTCGGAAAGCAAGTCAGTGTCAGGACTGGGCTCAGTCCTTCCTTCTGAAAGCTGGCCGCTCAGCTGTCGACTAATTGCCAGCTTCTACCTCTCCACAGTAACTCACCTGTTGATGATATCCTGCTCGTTAGTCGTGCCTACTTAAGCCGTCCAGTCCAGATGATCTCTGCCTTCGCCTTGGTCACATCTCTAGAGACGCTCTCCTGTGTTCCTGTTAAAGACTTGCTTGGCTGACATTCCTTCTGGCTCCAGATCCTGCTTGCTTTCTACTACGCTCATCTCTGCCTCCCTGACGTTTTGGCTTGTCTGACTATCCGTTCCGATTCCTGAACTCTGGCTATGTTTTGACTACGTTCACTCTGTTTACCTTTTTTATTATTATTAAATAATCTCTGATAAATTACCCTGAAAATGCTTTCCTCTCCTCCTTCTGTGGGCAGGGAATCCTTGGTATTAAAATCTGTAGCTCCATTAGCCTCCATTGATTTGTATTCCATTGAATTGCATTATACTCCTTTAAGGACTACAGTTCCCAAATTCAATTTCACTAAAAAACGAATTTTCTTCCCGCCTGATTGGCTCAAACACTGCTGTTGCCAGGAGGGTGGGGGGGGAGCAGGAACCAGGGGAATACAGTGGGCAGACACACACAGCCTGCAGCTCACATGGCTGCTCTGTTTACACAGAAGCCAGCACTCTGACACAGTGTACCAGTGGGGAAAGGGTGAAGAGGGGTGGAATCCACACAGAGAGCCACTCTGCAGCAGAAGCAGCCAGTTTACAACTCATGGGGGGGGGATTACACAGCAGACGGACACCCGGCTACACATGATCTCGGCATCTAGTTTTTTGGCCATTCTTGATAATCTTTTTGCAAATAAAACAAGTGTTTGCTTTTAAAATATTCACTTTCAAATAATGATATTACTACAGTAATAAAGATTGTATCAACTTTATTTGAAAATTGTATACTACATGTGGTTCAGATGATCACAGTAGCCAGGAAATGCCAGTCTATTGGGCTGAACATACCATATAACCTTTTATTCTTTATATGTGTAACATTGAGCCTTGAACCTTTGTCTTTGGCTGATTGTTACTGAACACTGCAGCTCAGATCTGTGCAGCATACACCTGCTCTATTCACAAAAGTTCAAAGAGACTGCTGGACATTCCACCTGTGCAGGATTTACAGGTTAGTCCATCCACTGGGATTAGGTCTGCCCAGTTTGTGCCCTTGGTTACGCCTGCAATTTGTTGGAATTGTATTTTTCCTCAGAATGTCTCTGCGTATTTTGATCATCAGCCTGTCATCTGCCATTCATTACTCCTTTTAACCATCTGGAACCTGATTCTTTTTAGAGTTGGTTTTGACTGTGCCTGATGTGACCCTCTGCCTACTGTATTGTTCTACAGTCTGCTGCTTTCTGTACTGATCTGTCCAAGGATGGTCTAGCATCTGTCATGTTAGTCGTCAGTCAGCCCATATTAAAGGGGGTCGATCGAATTCCCTGATAATTCCAACTACACAAACTACAATCCTAACTTCGAATTAGTACCACTGACATGAAACAAAGTCTGCAGTGTAATTAACATGCATATATATGCAGAATTAAAATGCACACTTTTTCCTCAAATCAGTTAAAGCACACATACAAGCATTTGTTAACCCCCAAAAAATAAAAATGGATCCTGCTCCTTTAAAACATGTTTTATGACACAGTGTCATTTGGTCCCCTGTAACACCTAATAAACCTTGCTGATTCTGACAGTTTCTCCCCACCCCTCTGTAAACTGACCACAGTGTATCATGGCTGCTGAGACCAGACACCATGGTCAGTTTACATGCCTCTGTCATCAGCAGCCTCCTATCTGTTCTCCTCTCTGCTCCTGTGTCCTCCTCCCCCTCCCCTTTCTGTCTGTGTGTGACCCGCCCCTCCTGCTGCTCTCATAACACTAACCTATATACATCATCAGAACTGCCTCCTATTGCAGTGCCCCCCTCTGTGAATGATTTATAAATATAAATGCTGTAAATACCTAATTTAAGAGCTGAGATTGCGATTACATGACCAGCCAGCTCTCTCCTCCTCTCCTCCTTTCCTCCAGACTGACATCAACAGAGGAATCTGCTGCATCTCTCAGAGGAAGAAAGGAGAAAGCTGGACAGTCATGTGATCACAATCTTGGCTGTAAAGGTATTTGCAGCATTTATTTGTATAAATCACACACAGAGGGGGATACTACAATAGGAGGCAGTGCAGAACAACCACTTTAACATATATCATACTGATAGCACACTGATAGCACAGAGTCAACCTTGCTATTTTCTAAAAAAAATATACAATAGAAATTAATTATAATCAGATGTGTTTGAATTGTGAGTTAAGGTGGAGTAATGCAACAATATGTGATGTCACATACAGGGCTCTTCATGACTCCTCAGTGACCCTATTGTATTTTTTAGTTTTTAGTTTTCCAATTACAAATTAGATCAGAAGTTTCCAATTTGTATCACTGCCTAAACCTAACTAAAGTCAATTGGATTTTGAAGATCTCAGAGCATGTCTCATCCCACAGTTTTTTTTTTTTTTCATGAAAAGAGCTCTCGCTGCAGATCTGTGCTAATCACATTGCTATAATACACAAATAATTGAATTTATGAGGTTAAGGTCATCATCTTTTGAGTCTGAACATATCATAGGGACTGGAAACATTCTCTGTGACTTGATTCTGTTTGTATGGTGCTGTAGATATTCTGCATCATGGGGAACACTGCTCACTGGTAATTCTCTTGATGTTATTGTTAGATTAGCAGAATTACCTTTCCTGAGGCTTCCTCACAGATCTGTGTGTATGTGTGCTGGTGTGACCTGATGAAATGAAATACATCCATCAACAAGAAAACATAAAAGAAGTCTATAGTACAAGGAGTGGAAGGGGCACAAGAATTAATGTCTCTGAAGCTAAGAGCAATTCAACTGATTATGTTGGACAGCTGTCAGATGAGTACGTAAATACCTCCAGGGGTTGGATGGGCATTCAATATATTATTGCCTATAGGGCAGTCCCTTGAGAAGAAATCGAGGGTTAATATAATAAATGGTGACTGTTGATAAAGAGCGGTTGTCAAATGAATTCAGTAATGTACAAATCTTCAAGTATTTTTCATTTATGCTTTGCTTGTTGATATATTTCAATAATAACATTTGGCTGCATCAACGCATATTTCCTGTTGCAGAATTTGATTCCTAAAATGTTGTTGTTTTTTTTTTTTGGACTAGTGATAAAAGACAGATTAGAGAAATCTCTGGAAAGTTAGAGAGTATTGTAAAGGTTATAAGTTCTAGCAGGTGGTGTTGCTGTGGGTTTAAACCAGGCTCCTTCATGATAGTGACCATCACCACTGACATGATTTTATTAGCAAAGACATGTGATCACTGTTCCCTGCTGACCTAGTGCTTAAAAGCTTTGTTGACAAACAAAGTCATTGATTTTCTTTTTAGGGACCACATGGTGATCACAACTGATTATCATTAAAACTACACTATATTACCAAAAGTATTGGGGCACCTGCCTTTACACCAGGGGTGCCCAACCAGTGGCTCGGGGGCCACATGTGGCTTGTGGAGCCCTCTGATGTGGCCCGCGACCTCCTGCTCTGGGATGGAATAGAATAGACTACTGTTATTAACAGGTACACTGCGTTGCACCCGCGGTGCGGGAAAACCGCAGTGCATCAGTATGAAAGCAGCCTTGGGCCCCTTTCACACGGTCAGTCTAACCCAATTGGACCCTCCATTCACCTCTAAGGAGTGGCAGATGAAAACCGACTTGTGTCCTACCTCCAATCCGATCCGAAAAAAAAAAAAAAAAGAGTTTAGTGAGCTGTGTCCGTGTCCGCTCTGTATATGCAGAGCGGACACGGACCTGCCATCCGCCTGCTCCACTCATTGTGGCCTGTGACCGGTTACCAAGTCACTTAAGTGGCCCTCATGCTTCAAACGGTTGGGCGCCCCTGCTTTACACGCACATGAACTTTAATGGCATCCCAGTCTTAGTCTGTAGGGTTCAATATTGAGTTGACCCACCCTTTGCAGCTATAAGAGCTTCAACTTTTCTGTGAAGGCTGTTCACAAGGTTTAGGAGTGTGTCTATGGGAATTTTTGACCATTCTTCTAGAAGCACATTTGTGAGGTCAGGGCACTGATGTTGGACGAGAGGGCTTGGCTTGCAGTCTCCACTGTAATTCATCTCAAAGGTGTTCTATCGAGTTGAGGTCAGGATTCTGTGCAGACCAATCAAGTTCCTCCACCCAAACTCGCTCATCCATGACTTTATGGACCTTGCTTTGTGCACTGGGCCAAATCATTTGGCGGAGGGGTGATTATGGTTTGGGGTTGCTTTTCATGGGTTGGGCTTGGCTCCTTAGATCCAGTGACGGGAACTCTTAAGGCATCAGCATACCAAGACATTTTGGACATATTAATGCTCCCAACTTTGTTGGAACATGAAACTGTTCCCACAAAGCTGGGAGCATGAAATTGTCCAAAATGTCTTGGTATGCTGACGCCTTAAGAGTTCCCTTGTTGTTCCAACATGACTGTGCACCAGTGTACAAACAAGGTACATAAAGAAATGTCTGAGTGAGTATGGGGTAGAGGAACTTGACTGGCTTGCACAGAGTCCTGACCTCAACCGATAGAACACCTTTGGGATGAATTGGAGCAGAGACTGCGAGCCAGGCCTTCTCGTTCAACATCAGTGCCTGACCTCACAAATGCGCTTCTGGAAGAATGGTCAAACATTCCCATAGAAACACTCCTAAACCTTGTAGACATCCTTCCCAGAAGAGTTGAAGCTGTTATAGCTGCAAAGGGTGGGCCAACTCAGTATTGGACCCTATGGACTAAGACTGGGATGCCATTAAACTTCATGTGCGTGTAAAGGCAGGCGTCCCAATACGAATAATAGTTTTTATTTAAAGACTTTCAAAATACAACATAAGATACATTTAGTACAAAATATACAGTGTAGAGAAAAATATATATATTCAGCTAGCTGCAGTAGTGGAAGTATCTCCTAAGGCACAGACAAGTGGACATTTAATAACCATTGTATTTCCTATTGCAAACTAACTAGTTGCATATGTTACTTCGAACAACAATTAGGGGGACACTAACCTAATGAGGATTTATACTATCAACCAACTGAGTCTGCGTTGTATGGAGAAAAAAAACTTTACCTATAATATAACTTAGGGTGGTGTTTAAACAAGAGTGAGAAGAGAATAAACATTTGGTCTGACCCAAGCCTGAAATAAGGTGAGTATGATAAGTGTTATCATTAGTTCACATTAAACCAGTTTTTCCATATTTTCCAATGCATATCAAACTTTTTCCTAGTGCCACATCTGCCAGCTAATAGCAATTCATAAACATAATGTGAATGGGTGGTTAATAGAACCTCTGAAGCGTTTGGTGCCCTATCCTTTTTCCAATGTTTTGCTATCAGTGTTCAGGCAACTAAAAGGATATGAGAAATCACAACCTGGAAATCAGGGGGTAAGTTTTCAATACCGATGTTTAGGACTGCCAGGACTGCATTGGGGGGTGTAAGAATACCTGTAATGTTTGAGATTGAGCGGAATATGCTATTCCAAAAGCTGGTCAAATGCTTACAGGTCCAGAACATGTGGAGAAGGTTACCCACTGAGTCACAGTTTCTCCAGCAGAGTGGGGAATTAGTTTGGCCAAATTTGGAGATTCTATAGGGTGTGAGATACCATCTGAGGGCAATTTTTTTTTTGTGCTAGTTCCCTATGGTTAGCACATTTAGAGGCTTTATAGTTTGCTTTGAATGCGTGTTTCCACTGTAAGTCTGTGATGGTTATGCCTAGGTCGGATTCCCATTTCTGGTAGGGGTGGGATTTAAAGAAGGTAAGTTTTTGCTGGAAGAAGTTGTAGAGTAAGGATATACCCTTAGGGGGTGTAGGATATGTGGTGTAAAATCGCCATATTTCGTCTGTGAGAAATATACGGTGAACTTTGTTGGATCTCAGGAGATGGGAAACTTGGTTGTATTCGTATGCGTCAGTAGGTGCTAAGTTGAATTGTTTTTAGGTTATTGGTAAAGGTTTGAGGGAGTCATCCTGATATAAATCTGCTAACCACTTTATGCCTCTGTTTAAGTTTGTGTTCATGTGTTCCAGGATATTGAGGGGGATAGGGACATCTACCATAGTTGAGGTTTGTGGTGCTAGTTTGCGAAGGTCCCTCCAAGCCAACAGGGAGGCTTGAATAGTAAGTGAGAGTTGATGTATATGGAGAGGATGCAATTCAATGCGTCCAGAAGTAGAAGGGAGTGTAGGTTTTTAGTTGGGCACAGAGCTTGTTCAAGGCTGCTCCACAGGATATCTGGGGAGGGATTGAACCAATACTTAAGTTGGGTAAGGATAGAAGCTCGGAAGTAGTCCTAGATATCTACCAGTCCCATTCCAACTGCAAGTCTATGTTTGACCAGAAGAGCTTTAGAGCATCTTGGTTTTTTAGAACACCAAATGAATTGTGCAAATAAAATATTTAATGATTTGAGATGGTTAGTACCTAGTGGAATGGGCAATGTTCGATAGATATATAATATTTGGGGCAGTACCAGCATTTTGAATGAAGCTAGATGGCCTGACCATGACAATTCTATTCTAGCAATCCTTTCGGTTTCTTTAGTCAGTCTGTCAATTAAGGGTAGGTATTTGGCGTCCACTAGTTTCTGGATGTCTGCAGTGAGTTGGAGTCCTAAGTATGATATGCTAGATTTACTCCATGTGTAAGGAAAGTCTGTTTGTACTTGGATACGTAGAAGGAGTGGGACACCCAGGTCCAGTATGAGTGATTTTGTGAAGTTTATCTTATTAAAGGAGATTTGGCTAAACTCATTAAGGACGCTATGAGCATGGGGCAATGAGGTAAGAAACAGGATGATATTGTCTGCGAAAAAATTGATGTCATGGGGTCTGTCTTGAAGGAGGAAACCTGTAATATTAGGGTGGGCTCTAATCCTCTCCACCAGCGGCTCTATGAGGAGATTGAAAATCGATGGGGAGAGGGGGCATCCCTGCCTTGTTCCATTGGATATGGCAAAGAGGGATGAAAGCATGTTTGACGTATAGACCTGTGCAGAGGGGGCCAAGTAGAAAGCTAAGATGGCAGAGAGAATTGGGCCAGTGAAGCCGAATTTTCATAGCGTGTGCCATGTAGCCCCAGTGTATCCTGTTGAATGCCTTCTCCGCATCCAAAGAAAGGAGCAGAGAAGGCACCCGACAGGTCTTAGCATATTGTATAATATTGATGACTCATCTCATAGCGTCAGAAGCCTGCCAACCTGAGGTGAAGCCTGTTTGATCAGGCTTAATGAGGGTGGGTAGGATAGGAAATAATCTTTGGGCCAATATTTTGGCGTACAGTTTAACATCTGTATTAAGTAAGGAAATATGCCTAAAATTTGAAGGAGTGGTAGGTTCTTTACCAGGCTTAGGGATAGTGACCACATAGGCTCTAAGCATCTCAGAGGGAAACAAGGCTTCAGAATAGACCAACCGCAGCATTGGGCATAGGATGTTTTGAAAGGTTTGATAGTAGTCATTTGTTAGCCCGTTGGACCCTGGTGATTTTCCCAATGGGAGGGTTTTTATCGCTTTTATGATCTCAGGTTCTGTAATGGGGCATTGAGCGAGGCTAGTTGAGCCTGCGAGAGGGAATGGAGGTTGATATTTGAGAGGAAAGCTTGTATATTAATATCTGTAGGTTGCGGTGTGTTGTGGTCTGACTCAAGGTTGTACAGTGAAGAGTAATATTCAGCAAACCAGTCTGCTATTTCTTTTGGGTTAAATCTTTTTTTGTTGTCTAACGGGTGGATTATGTAAGGGATTTTTGTTTTGGTTCTAGAAATTTTAAGCCTTTCAGCAAGAAATTTACCAGCCTGATTGCCAGACTAGTAGTGGGTTTAGCCTGAGTGTGTGGATAAGTTTAGCGTACTGTTCAATAAGCAGAAGCCTGAGATCAGATCGAAGTCGAGCAATATATGAGTCAGCAATGTTTTTGTTTAAGGACTATAAGGACTTAATTTCCCCAAGGATACGATCCAGTTTCTGTGTCCTCTGCCTTTTCTCCTGTGAACATAATTATAGAATAATCCCTCTAATAAAGGCTTTATGTGCACACCACAGAGTAGTAGAGCTTGCCACAGAGCGATCATTCAGTGAAAAGAATTCAGTTAGGTTTTGGGTAATGGTGGCAACATGAGAAGGTACCTGAAATATACGTGAGTTAGCACGCCATAGATATGCAGGACTTGGAGTTTGCCCCTCCACCACCGTTATAGAGACAGGTGCGTGGTCTGACCATGAGATGTCATGGATGGTGGAGGAGGACACTGCCTGCAGTAACATATTGTCTACTAATATTAGATTGATTCTAGAATACGAGTTATGTTTGGCCGAGTGGAAGGTGAAGTCCTGTTAACTTGCATGCTGGCACCTCCAGACATCATAGACATCTTTGGAGTGAAGCAGGGGTTGTAGCTTGGGCAAAAGCTTCTTGGATTTAGAGGTAGTGTCAATTGAGTAATCAGCCGTTAAATTATAGTCCCCACATAGAACCAAGGAGCCTTTTTGGATTTTGGCAATTCTACGGAACATTCTTTTCAGGAAGCGAATTTGTAAAAAATTTACAATAGTGTAAGGTTTGTTGTTGAGTTCCCCTGTTAGGATTAGATAGCGCCCATCTGGGTCAACCTGGGTTGGTTCTAGGGTAAAATCTACTTTATGGCAATGATGACTCCTTTCTGCTTTGTTGGAGCTGAGGCCAGAAAGATGTGGGGGAACTTTTTGTGATGAAAGAGAGGGGTATCAGAAACTGAGAAGTGGGCCTCCTGTATAAAAAAAAAAAATCGGCCTGGAGTTTAAGCGCCTCTCTCCAAACTGCGGCACTCTTAGCAGGGTGATTTAGGCCGTTTACGTTAAAAGAGACAAACTTGAGCGCCATGTATACAGGGTGGGTAAAAGGATTGATAGTAGAGTGCGCATGCGCGGGAGCTCCGACATGGCTGCTTGAGCCTGGAGCTCCGCATCACCCCTGACCAACGAGCGCCACAGCGGACTCAGCACCCCCCAAACCAGCACCCCGCTTACCAGCCTTGAGGGAGGACACTGCCGCGACCCCCCTTGTATGCCGGGAACCGCCAAAAACTGTGCCCGGGTGCCGGAACTAGAGCGTGCAGACAGCAGAGGTGTACAAAGATGGCCGCCGTCACTGATAATAGCTCCTGAAGCCCTGCATCACTCTTCCCCAACGAAAGCCACTGGAGACACAGTCTCCCCCAGAAAGTCATCCCGATAACCTGCTGTGAGGGGGGACACTATCGGGACCCCCCCTGTATGCCAGGACCCGCCGCAAGAAGAGACCTGGGGCCTGAATTTGACCGTGCAGGCCGAGGAGGGAGTACCAAGATGGCCGCCGGATTCTCCTCAGCCCAGCCAAAGGCAGTCTATTTGGAGGGAATTCAGGAATTCAGGCAAGTGATGGCCCCTGCCACTCTAACCTACTCCCAGGTTGCCCAGGGATCCCCACAAGGCCTCCCAGCTCCTTCCCCAACCTCCACCGAATCCCTGCTGAGCAGAGTAATGGAGGATTACAACCTGTCCCCTGCAGGGCCTGCTCCCTCACTCCCACAGGAGACTCCATCCCCCAGAATGATAGATCAGGACCAGTCACCTCAGGGAGACATGTTCCACAAGTTTGCGGCCCTATTGGAGAGGGGTCTGGCTAACACAGCGTCCCAAATCACCAGAGATATCACCAGAGACATAAAATCTGATTTTGCTAACCTTGGTTCCAGAATGGAAGCTATTGAAACCAAACTGGACCATACAGTAGCTCACACCAACCAGAACGCAGCCCACATACAGGTCCCCCAGGACCAATTAGAAACTGCCCTTGCCAGGATAGACAACCTCGAGAACAGGTCCAGGAGATACAATTTCCGAGTCCGAGGTCTCCCGGAAAGCATCACAGATATCCCCCAGGCTATACAGGATCTCATCAAGGATCTAATTCCTAATACGCCTCTTCACCGTCTAGAAATGGACAGGGCCCACAGAGCCCTCGGGCCCCCCAGGAAGGATGGATCCCCGAGAGACATCATAGTTAAGCCTCACTTTTACGCAGGAAGTTATGAGACAAGCCCGCCTCAAACAGCAAGTTGCCTGCCGGGGTCACCATTTACAAATTTTCGCAGACCTGGCCCCCTCGACCATCCAAAAACGGAGAGCACTCAAACCACTTTTAGTGGTGCTGTCCCAACAAGACATCAAATATCGATGGACCTTCCCCTTCGGGGTAAAATTCACCACTCAAGGGAAATCATATTCTTTCTCCTCCCTCCCAGAAGGGGAGAAACTTTTCCTCCACCTTAAACTGATTTCCCAGGAAGCACCCATGGAATTTTCCTCGGCACCTGGAGGTTCCTCCAAGAGACCTCCACCGGCTAGCCCAGTGTCCCCTCTCTGGCACGGAGGCAAGTCAAAGAAGTCAAAGGAAGCCAGACCCCCATGAGACGCTTTCGCTAACCTCCTCCATTGCTCCGTCCTCTTCAGGGCATCCCAATCCGGGAAAGTTAACCCTGCTGTTGAGGGAGCTTTGAGCTCCTAACTTTTCAATTGTTGCCGCCCTTTGGGCCTCCATTGTTTACTCTTAGTTATCAGTTCAAAGCAGATCCATTTGGACTTCTACCTTTCATCTCCATGGACTGTGACACGAGGCCCGGACCTCTGAATGTCAGTTTCCTTATTTGTATACACGACCGAGAGCGGCCCGGTCCTCACGAGAACACCGAATATGTCCTCCCTACAAGATTTCCTGGCATCCTCATGGATCCTCCCCCCAAAGCACCGAGCCCCAACTTGCTGATCACCTCCAGTGCCACTGGACATTAACCTGTCAAGGGCTCCAGCCAAGACTACACCTCCATCTACAGCTTGCCTGCAACCCGGGGAGTTCCCACCCAACCCCCCCCCAGGTTTGGGGGAGAGGTTGGGTGATCGAAGGGTGCCTACGCTACAATCCCCCTTTCGGGGCGGCCATTGGGATTCTAGGGAACCTTCACTGCTGAATTGTGTTCTGGCTCTGCTTTTTTTTATTTTATTTTTTTAACAAGAAGATTTTACGCTGTTTTAGTTCTATTCTTCTACACCTAATTTTTCAGCAAGGGTCAGGGGTGACACCCTTGCGCCTCCACTGATCCCACAGACGAGGCTTTCCCCCCTCTGTGGTATGGGTCTTCGGTCCTCTAATAGAGGCTGCCGGAGTCAATTGGTGGGTGTTTGGCGGGACTTTGCCCCGCCAGACATCGTTCGTCCTCTTAGAGGATGTGGCTCTATGTTTTGTTCTGTCTCTTTTCCCCCCTCCTCCCTTTCCTCTTCCCCTTTTTTGAGCCGTCTGACAGGTACTCTGGAGTTTCAGACAACGACGACGCACCGTACTCAACTATTTCTGCGTCCTAGGCCATTGAGGAGAAACCTTCCGATGGTAAGTGGCGATAGCCTTAGCAGTATTCCACCCCTCTGACCAAATGTCTGTGTTAGACACGACTGGAAACGATCTTAGAGTAGCCACTCATAATGCTCAGGGCTTGAACTCCCCTAGAAAACGCAAAATAGCTTTTCATCACTACCGAGCCCTGAAGATTGACATTGTTTTAGTGCAAGAGACACACTTCCCGATCCGATACAACCCCAAATTCCTTCATTCACACTTCCCGACATTCTATCTTGCTAATGCTGCAAACAAAACTAAAGGCGTAGCGATACTGTTCTCAAAGAGTAGTAAATTCTCACACATCTCTGACTACAAAGACCCTGAGGGTAGGTTTATCCTAGTCAAAGGGTCTATAGAGGGCAACATCTACTCCATAATCTCCTACTATGCCCCCAATAAAGGACAAACTCAATTTTTCCGTACCCTGCTCAAAACCCTTCTACCTCTAGTAGAGGGCAAGGTCATCTTTGGAGGGGATTCGAACATTGCGTTTGACCAAGGACTCGACAAATCGAGACCCCCCAAGGCCCAATTGACGCGCCCTACCAAAGCTAGTTTGACCATAGCAAAAATCCTTCACTCACACGGGCTTGTCGACATATGGAGAGAACACAACCCCTCAAAAAATGATTTTACCCATTTCTCAGCTCCTCATCAATCATATGCTAGAATTGATCACATCCTAATACCCCCTGCCCTTATCTCGTCAACACGCAAATCGACCATTCTCGACACTTCATGGTCAGACCACTCAATAGTCCTTCTTCACATGAAAAACTCTCTCACTAGACCGACGGGCTCACACTGGAGATTAAACGAATCCATCCTTAGTGACCCTATTAAAACCGCTGATATAGATAAGTCCCTGCAGGAATACTTCCTTCTCAATAATGTTGACAACATCTCCCCAGAGACGCTCTGGGCAGCCCACAAAGCCACCATCAGGGGCAAACTCATTAGCATTGCAACTCAAATTAAAAAAGAAAGGTTGGCGGACATTATAAAACTCGAAAAAAAGTTTGCTGCTCTTAGACTCCGACACAAGAAAAATCCATCTCAAGCCCTTTTAGACCAATTAGACTCAACCAGACTGGAACTGAACTTAGCCCTCACAGTAAAAGCGGGGAAGCACATTCGCTGGAGTGGGGCTAAATTCTACCACCAAAAAAACAAAATGGGCCAGATGTTGGCCTCCACACTTTCCCCCCGACCCCGTAATTACTGCTTTCCCAGGATTAGAGTAGCAGGTAATCCTCCCTCAGCAGACCCCAACAAGGTACTAGAGGCATTCAGGAGTTTTTACACAAAACTATATAGCAGGTCTCCAAAGGATAAAGGCCCCTTTACGTCCCAATTTCTTCGAGACCTGCCAATTCCAACTTTATCGACTGAACATAAGGCGGTCATGGAAGCAAGCATCTCTGTTGAGGAGATAGGAGAGGTCATTAAAAACCTCAAATCTGGTTCAGCACCTGGTCCAGATGGTCTCTCTGTGCCTTACTATAAGGCCTTCGTTGACACGCTAGCCCCTCATATGGCTAGGTTCTTTAACATGTTGACGTTAGGAACCCCCTTAGACCCTCAGATAAACTCTGCCTACATAACGGTAATTCCCAAACCTAATAAAAACCCAGAAGAAGTAGAAAATTATAGACCGATCTCCGTCATAAATAACGACCTCAAGATCTTGACGAAGATCATGGCCAATCGCTTATCCTCTTTCATTAACCGTTACGTCCATAAGGACCAAGTAGGGTTCATTCCAGGCAGGCAGGGGCCAGACCAAATAAGAAGAGCCATTGATCTAGTCTCCCTCCTACAAACCAGTTGGGATGGGAGCCCCAAACAGGAGGGGATGTTGCTTTCCGTAGACCTCCATAAGGCTTTCGACACAGTCGAATGGCCTTATCTTTTCACTCTAATGGAGAGATGGGGTTTTGGTGATCGCTTCTTGGGAACACTACAATCCCTGTACTCCAAACCTTCAGCTCTAATCCGCCTCAATGGGCATCACTCTAAACCCTTCCACATAGAGCGAGGCACCAGACAGGGTTGCCCCCTTTCACCTTTAATTTTCGCCATCGCAATTGAGACGTTAGCTATAGCAATTCGGAACAACCCCAACATCCAAGGCATTTCTTGTGGCCCCCAAACACACAAATGTGGTCTCTTCACAGACGACATGCTATTATTCATTACTTCACCTATCACATCTCTCCCTAACCTCTGTAAACTCCTGAATGACTTTGCCAAGGTGTCGGGTCTCCAGGTTAATTACGACAAATCTCATGCCCTCAACATATCCCTGAATCTCTCCACTGTGGAAACACTGAAAAGCTCTTTTAAATTTAGATGGAACGCTTCGTCCATAGACTATCTAGGGATTCACCTAACCTCCACAATTGACCAACTGTACCAAGCAAACTTCCACCCACATATAAGAGACTGGAATCGGACCTGAATAATTGGGCTAGTAAAGACCTCTCCTGGATTGGCAAGATCCACTCAATAAAAATGGCCCTCCTCCCCAGACTGATTTATTTATTTAGGGCCATCCCGTTAAACCTACGAAGGGACCATCTCTCCAAGGGAAAATCAATGAGTTTATTTGGGGCAAAAAAGGACATAGATTGCCAAAAAATACTTTATACAGACAGCGGAAACAGGGAGGCTTGGGGTTACCGAGAATACTCTGGTACTTCCAGGCGGCGAGACTAGCCCAACTATCAGCAGTTTATGTCAGAACGGAAAAGCCAGACTGGATTGATATAGAAAGGCAGGCGGTCCCCAACTACACTCTGGATTACTTGCTGTGGCTACCCTCCAAGAACAGGCCTCCTATACTCTCTCCGATCCTCTCTCAATCTCTATCCCTCTGGGATAAACTGAAAACCCTCCCTTCCTTGACCTCCGACTGTCACCCACTAGCCCATGTCTTCAATAACCCGGATTTCCCCCCAGGCCAAGATATAAAATCCTTCAAGTGGTGGTTGGATAAGGGGTTGTATCGGATCGGACATTTCTTTACGGCTACAGGCCCAATAACATTGAAATTCTGTAAGCAACATCTGGACATCCCAAGTGAGGAACTCTTCAGGTTTTCCCAAATACAACACTTTCTCCACAAACTATGGATAGGGAAACCCATCCCACCTAGATTCACTCCATATGAGATATGGTCCGGACAAATCACAGATCAAAGGGTGGAATTTCAGTTATCTATCAGTCTCTTGCCCATCAGATGGGCAAAACCCCTTATATGACCGCATGGGAGAAGGACCTCAATATCCATTGGGATCTTGAACAATGGCAGACATCCTTTTCCAGAGCCTTTACAGGAATTAAGAACATTTCCCTAATAGAATCAAACCTCAAAGTAATGACCCGATGGTATCTCACACCCTCTAAATTGGCCCTCATGTTTCCAACCTCTAATCCCCAATGCTTCAGGGGATGTGCTCTACAGGGCTCCATGGTCCATATATGGTGGGAATGCCCCAAAATCAGGTCGTTCTGGAAAAGGCTGTTTACCCTAATTCACAAAGTGACTGGGCTTCATCTTCCCAGAACCCCTGCTATAGCCCTATTGAACGCCAATATCCCAGGGGCCTCTAAATGGAGCCGCAAATTAACCCACTTCATTCTCCTGGGCGCTAAGTTGACAATTGCCAAGGCCTGGAAAACACCAGGGGTATCCCTCAAAGCCGCCAAGCACAACATTTCTTGGATTATGTCCCAAGAGAAATTGACCAGTGTTCTCCTAGACTCCAAAGCACAATTCGAGTCCACCTGGGAACCCTGGGCAAACCATGTGGGTATCTCCCTCATCCCTGGTTTACAAACGTAACCAGGATGCTTCAACTTCTTCCCCACAATCTACTACTTGTCAGACGGCTCCCCCTCCCCTTCTCCCTACTCCCCTCCTTTTCCTCACCCTCCTCCCCTCTTCTTCTTTCTGGTTCTATTTTACTACATTTTTTTGTTTTTTTGTTTTAAGGTCTGCCTCAAGTGGGCTTGTTGTGGACTTTTAGTAAGTGCAGTTCTCAGTGCGGTGCAGGAGTTCCTGGATTTGGGGGTCTTTCCCCCCCGGGGGACGCCTGTGTCAAGCTCATTTTCCAATGTAGCTTATGCAGTTCTGGGAGCCCTCATTCAGATTTGACCATGCCCCAGACTCGGGGGGGCTTTCCCGACACAGTTTGATCCCATTAGGGGTGTCGGGGGAACCTCCCAGAGCTAGAGTTTTTTTTGGAGCGGGGGGACGTGGGCGCCACAGGGTAACTCCTGGGGGGCCTTCGCCTCACCGTTCGCTGCACTCCCAGGGAAGCCTTTTCTAGTCAGTTTTGGAATACATCAACACCTTGCCTACTAGAGGTTCTTTGTTTCCTGTATATTCTTGATGTTATGCAACTCGCCTCTATGCATCGACTGTATGTATTATTGTGTTTTCTTCTTGTACTCGTTTTTCTCTTTTCAATAATAAAAATTTTTGAAAGTAAAAAGGATTGATAGTACCATTTGTAAGTCCTGCAGACTTCTTGTACAGAAGATTTCCAAAGGTTGGAAGTGTGGTGGAGATCCAGCAGACAGACAGTGCAGATGGAGATCATCAGATGCAGGTCAGACCAATGAAAGGGAAGATAACATAGGGTAAAAGAAAAAAACAAAGTCAAGTAACTTTCAGACGAACAGGGTATTAAAAAGGTAGATTCTAACAGGAATCTGGAGGCAATGTAGCTGCCCATTTCTTGGGGGGAAATTGTGCACACTTGTGCTCCTTAGTGCTTCAGGGATCACATAATGAGTTGTTTGGTTTACAAGAGGGGTAATTATACATTATGTTTTTTGTTCTTCTTCTTGCGAGACATCGTTTGTCAGTCCTCCTGGGTGTTCAGTCGCGCAGAAGGAGAAGAAGCTCCAGCGGTTTGATCAGGTAAAATATCTAGAGAGAGGAGTAATGCCAGGCCTTCATCTAGGCATGTAATCACTGTGGTATTCCCATCATGAGTGATTGTTAATTTCGTTGGGTATCCCCACCAGTAGGGAATGTTGTGGTTGCGTAATGCTATAGTTACGGGCAGGAGCGATTTGCGTTTTTGCATCGTGTATTGGGAGAGATCTGCGTATAGCTGTATGTTGAGAATTTTTCTGGAGGTTGCAAAGTTTTACGGAAAGCTGACATAAGCTGTTCCTTTGCGTGAAAAAAGTGTACCCACATCAGGACATCCCTAGGGATGTTGTCTGTTGTACTGAGGGCAGGAACGCTTTCATGAGGTTGCGGGCATAGTGTTGTAGTTATGCGGGTAGTACAGCCTCAGGGACCCCCCAGATTTTAACGTTATTCCTCCTGGACCTATCTTCAAGGTCCGCCATTTTAGATTTGAGTCATGTAATATCGTAGGATTGTTCATTGTGATCATCCACCAGTGTGCTGTGAGCAGACAAAAAATCGCCCATTTTCTTTTCAATATGGTCTATTCTTCCGATACGCTTTGTGAGCCTGGGCTCAGTGAGGCAGAGGTAGTGGAGCCGGAGAAAGCATGAGAGCTGGCTCTGGCACCGGTGCCATTTTGGCTGGTATCGCGGGCCACCGGCGGGAAGAAATCTGGCAGTTTCTTCGGCTGCGCAGCTCCCTTCCACTTGTGAGACATCTCCCGAGGGTGGTGGGACTCTCAGGTGGACGATGAGTGGTGTCTGCTCAGTTGGGACTACACCGAATGATTAGGATTCCCGTCGCTGGAGCAGAGCTGTGTCCTTAGACATCCATACAGCAGTGCGCAGTAGCCACACCCGCGTCCCAATACTTTTGATAATATAGTGTATGCATATCATGATTATGCATAATTGCATGGTTTAGCAACAAAGCCATGTAACCACAATGTCACCACCTCCCTGGAGATCAATGGCTTTATTAATAAACAAGGCAGGTTATCACAACTGTACATAAAACATGAATTTGTTAACTAACACAGCCATTACTCGCCAGGTTGGCAAGGTTATGTTGAACATATGGCTTTGTTGAAGTCATCACATAATAATAAATAATAATAATACAATAAATCAAAAATAAACGCTCCGGTGCCAACTGACATAATTTTTCCCACCGGAAGAAAGATAACACATTGGCCACTGTATTAACAACTTGTGACACGTGAACAGCAGATACAAATGAATTCAGATGCAGACATTGTAAAACTAAATGAATTGCAAATGAATGACCAGAGGGGAAGAAGCTGAAATGGTGTTAATGGCTTGCAATACTCCCATATTATCACAATTAAATATGACTTGCTTGTTCCTGAAATCCTGACCCCATAACTCAATATCTAATACTATGGGGAACAATTCCAGTAGAACAAAATTGTGCAGAAAAACTGCATTTCTCCAATAATTTGGCAATCATCCTGCACTCCAACAATCACAAAAATATGCCCAAATGAACCTGCAGCATCCCTATACAGGTCTAGATCGAAATTTGTCACTTGCAACCCCGATGTAATTATTGAGAAACATCTCCCACATTCCTAAATCATCCCAATGATCTTTATTCAGTCTAACATTATGACGTGGAGCTTTGATCTTGGCTGTGGCTGCCGCCAGATACCTGCAACAAACCTGCCCCATAGACATAATGCGGCAGGGAAAATTCAGTTTGCCCAGAAACAACTGCAGAGTTGGATTTTTTTGCAGCTATGATGATCAGAAACTGTCCCACAGAGGTTGTTCTATGTGTCTATAGGCAAGCAGGATTCCATCACCATTGTATCAATAATAATTGCAAGAAATTTCAGTTCAGTAGTAGGGTCCTCCTATTTATCAGCTTGCAGCTACACAACAAAAAAAATAAACTGTGCATAATAATGTAATGTTTTAGCCATAAGTGCACCCCTGCCAAACTTTCACATCCACAAAACTGCCTCATCAAAGGATGCATAATAGACTGTACACAACAGAGGGTCAATGGCATCATTGACTGAGCCACCCTTAGGGTGAGAGAGATAGTGTATAGGGTGAAGTTTGTTGGATTCCCTCTTGAAAACAACCCCAAGTGGAGAAACAACCAAAGCATCGAAAGGTGGGATAGAAAAGGGGCTGGCCATTCTCCCCAAAGACACTTCAGTTTCTAATTTACTAGAAATTACCTCGGGATGTAATTTAGCTAATTTCAAATTATCCACTCCCAGAAGAAAGAAAATTACAAATTACAAGGGATTGGAAAACCGTAAAAAAAAAAAAAACCTGTAACAAAACCTGTGCAGCATCCCGGTTTGAGTACCTATTTAGTAATGGTGCCATTTTTTACCACACTCATTGGAGTCCTCCCTTTTTCCAGCTTTGGTCGCTTTTCCTTTTCCTCATCCTTTCTTAAATCATTTGTACAACAGATGTGAACCTCTGCATCCAGAACATTTGTGATGAAGACAGCAAGATCCCTTAGATCTACAAGTTCTGTTGTTATACTGCCAACAGTACCCGTTACTTTTCATGGCAAAGGTGTCGAGGTTGCTGCACCCCCGGGCCCGCCCTGAAAGGAGAGGTTAGTCATACATTTTATCCACAAGCTAATATCCTTATTGTCCTTTCTCAATGATAGTGTAACTGCCTTCTGCTGATAAAACTGTTTGTTATACTGCAACCAGGATACACCACGCACACCGGCTGAGCCTCACTGATGTCCAAATAACAGAAAAGAGCTGTACAGTTCTCTCATGTCGTCTTGCCTATCATGCTAGCTAATATGTTAAAAGCCTGAAGCCAGTTCTTAAATGCACTGGGTATCAAGCCATAAGGATGTTTTTCTTCCTCCCCCTTTTTAATTTAATCTGGCTTCAACTTTTCAAGATTGAATTTTTCAAGAGGCAACAACGAAAAGATTTCACAGACTCACCCTTACATTTCTTTTCTTTCACCAGAGGCATCGGATGCTCCCCTAATGGGCCCTTAAAGCATACGAATACCTGACATTTGGCAGAGCCGGACAGATGTACCCCATCAGAAACAATTTCAACTTTTTTGGGCTCCATCCCCACCTTCATTGTAGTAGCAGTAGTTAGAGCAGCCTCACCCCAAATTCCACTCCCATAGGTTATTGCACAGCAGTGGTAGACACCAGCGTAAAAGAGAGGAAGCTCCCAAGTCGCATCTCACCAAAACCTCTCTGAGACCTACCAATAAAGTGTGAACACCACCCAGTAACCTCTCCTTCCCTGTGGATGCAGCCATAACCTAGAGGGCCCTCATTCTGACTGCACACAGGATCCATATTATTCAATGGGGAAAGTAGAGTACATAAATTATTATGCAAAGCAGGATTCAGGGCATACACTTATGCCGCGTACACACGAAGGGACTATCCCGCGGGATTATCCCCTGGACTCAAGTCCAGCGGACAATCCCCTCGTGTGTGGGCGTCGGCGGACTTTTTGGTGCCAAAAGTCCGGCGGACTAGGTTTTAAGTTTTGTTTTAAAATTATCCGCTGGACTTGGCAGTGCCGCCGTTAGTAGGCTAGTCCGCCGGACTTTTGAAATGAACGGACTTGCCACTCTTTGGAAAGTCCGTTCATTTAGCACGTGACTTGAGGTACGTAGCTAGCGTAGGCAGTAAATGCCGGCGTGCTAGCTCCGTCACCTGGCATGGATTTAAAGGGAGTCCCCACGCCGAAAAATGGCGTGGGGCCCCCCCCCAAATCCATCTCAGACCCTTATCCGAGCACGCAGCCTGGCAGGCCAGGAAAGGGGTGGGGACGAGTGAGCGCCCCCCCCCCTCCTGAGCCGTACCAGGCCGCGTGCCCTCAACATGGGGGGTGCCCTGGGGAAAGGGGGGCCGTGCGGCCCCCCCACCCCAAAGCACCTTGTCCCCATGTTGATGAGGACAAGGGCCTCTTCCCGACAACCCTGGCCGTTGGTTGTCGGGGTCTGCGGGCGGGGGCTTATCGGAATCTGGGAGCCCCCTTTTATAAGGGGGCCTTCAGATCCCGGCCCCCCACCCTATGTGAATGAGTATGGGGTACGATGTACCCCTACCCATTCACCTAAGGTGTAAAATGTAAAGTAAAAAAAAACACACTTTTGAAAAAATATTTTATTGCACTGCTCCGGGGGTCTTCTTCTGTCTTGGGGGTCTTCTCGCCGGACTCCTCCGCCATTTACGTAGCTCTTTTACCGAGCGGAGAAGTCCGGCTACCTTCTTCGTCGTCGCCGCCGTCATCTGGGGGTCTCGATACGCCTTCGGGGGTCTTCCGGGGTCTCTTCTGTTCTTGCCGCTGTCGTCGCTTTCTGCGCTGCCTTCTTCTTCTGCCTTCTTCTTCTTCTTCCGATGTTGACACGTCGCTCTCTCTGGCCGGAATGCCAGAGCCGCGCTGTGCTGGGACTTATATAGGGACAAGGGGACAGGGTCACATGCTCATGTTACATGGTGACCCCGCCCCCTTGTGATGTCACAGTCCCGGAGGCTCCGGGGCTCCCAGATTCCGATAAGCCCCCGCCCGCAGACCCCGACAACCAACGGCCAGGGTTGTCGGGAAGAGGCCCTTGTCCTCATCAACATGGGGGACAAGGTGCTTTGGGGTGGGGGGGCCGCACGGCCCCCCTTTCCCCAGGGCACCCCCCATGTTGAGGGCACGCGGCCTGGTACGGCTCAGGAGGGGGGGGGCGCTCGCTCGTCCCCACCCCTTTCCTGGCCTGCCGGGCTGCGTGCTCGGATAAGGGTCTGAGATGGATTTGGGGGGGACCCCCACGCCGTGGGGATTCCCTTTAAATCCATGCCAGGTGACGGAGCTAGCGCGCCGGCATTTACTGCCTACGCTAGCTACGTACCTGAAGTTACGTTCTAAATGAACGGACTGCTCGGTGTGTGGGCAAGTCCGTTCATTTTCAAAAGTCCCGCGGACTTTGTCCAGCGGATTGTCCGCCGGAGAAGTCCGGGCGTGAGTGGGCAAGTCCACACGCTCGGAAAGTCCGGCGAAGCCAGCTGGAAAGTCCGGCGGATTGTCCGCTGGACTAGGTCCGCCGGGAAAAGTCCCTTCGTGTGTACGCGGCATTAGACTGACTTACCAGGCTGTCTTGATGTGTCAAGCCTTACAGCAAAAAGTAAAGGGGGCCTCTCTGCACTGAGGCTGTATTCTGTGGGTGCATGCTGATGATGTCATTAGCAGCAGCCATTCTGCCTTGCTGAACTTCCTGCTTCCTCTTCTCCCACTCTGTGCACTCTGCATGGAGGGCCAGGCTGTAGATGCAGATTGCCAGTCTGGAACAGACAGTGACAGTGTTGCAGTGGGCTCCCTGGCCTTCTCTCAGCAGTGGTCTCGGACACACCAGGTAACTGTCCAGCACCAGTGGAAACTCCTCTACTACACCGTGCCACATTAAAAACAGGTGGTGAACCCGCTGAGCAGGCTGCATGGTCCAGAGGGGTAGCAGAGTGGACCTGGGAGTGAGTGGACAAAAAAAATCTCCCTCACAGGTCTTGTCTGTGTCAGGAATTTCTTCTATCCCTATCACATGAGGAGAGCTGCCTTTTTGCTGGTGCTCCCAGAATGGCATCTAATCCTAGGGGTCACTTCAGGACTGAGGCGCACAAGAGGCCTGGACCTGCTCAATATTTTTGGGGTATGGCAGCAAACCAACGCCAACACGGAAGACGGACAGGAATGCTGTGATTCTCCCCCCCCCCGCGCACAGGAGATGGATGGGAATTTATCGATTTCCCCCCCACAGGAAACGGATGTGAATGTGGCGGCGATCAGAGGCATCCTTACCTTAAGAAGGAGGCAGATCAGGTAGGCATGGATCCGGGCTTCAGCTCCTCACTCTGGGGCCATTGCTGCTCCTCCAGGCCGAACAGGAAGTGGGTCCTGACTGAGAATCGATAGGCCGGGAGTCCTAAGACTCCCTGGCCAATCGGGTCTTAGGAACTGCTTCCTGATTGGCTGGGAGAAGAAAAAACATTGAAATCCATGCGTCTGCTGCCCTGCTAGTAGATTAGGGGGACAGACGCATGGATAGGGGGGCAGCACACGTCCGCCCCCTATGGATGGGCCGCCACTGATACCTATAATCTGAGCTTATTTCCACTGAGGGCCATTACCCACCTCTACTTGGATTTCTGAAATCATGCTCCCAAGATCCCCTATTTTTGTTTCCTCAGCAGGAAAGGGAGAAGGAGAAAAGCTTGTCTGATGCTGTCCCTCCTCCAGCTGACCCTTGAAGAAAGGACCTTATCATTCCACTCATTTCTCACTATGCCCCATCCCTCTCCTCACCAATAAGGTAAAAGCATTTATTTTTGAAACAAAAGAAAACAAAATCCTACACTAACTCCAGCTTCATCTTGCAAAGCCAGTCATGTCAACCTTCCACTTATGCTATACATACAGCTTCTGGCCTAATACTGTATATAAGAAATTATACTGCCTGACAAGATTAACAGAGATCTGAGAACTCTAAAAAAGGATGCTTACGAAATTCACCTATCAAGCAATGGGAAAGGCCCTGGCCCCCCCGTAGTGATAGGGCCAAAGTTTATGTGATTTTTTTTGTTCTTTTTTTGAAAGAAAAGTAAATGTGAAAATATGCATATACCATTGTACAATGTAAAGAGACAACACATATTTGTGTTTTTTCTTTTTTATGTATTATACTATTAAACAAGCAGAGAAAAAAACATTAATAATAACAACAGACTACATAAACATAAGGCAACAAATACATTCCTTTGATTTTTTTATCTTACTTTATTGCAATTTCTTTCCTCTCAGCTTAAAAAAAAAACATTGATTAATAATTCCAAATATAATATTATAATACTATACATATTAATTAATAGAAATACACCAAAAATGTATGTTCAAAAAAAATCATTCATCAAATCCACACTGACACATATGTTTTTCACAGAAATGTTAAAATTTTGGTAAGTTTTGGAAAAACTGTCAATTTTGCCCATCTCTACTGTTCAGTTGAGCATAACCTATTTTGAGCATGTGTCCAGAGATAGAAGCAGTGCAGGATAGGTATTTAACACAGGATTGGTGTGTTTCAGGAAGAATTGAAATTCATAGGATGATGCTGAAAGGGTTGGGTAGTTGCTTGTAAGACAGCCACGGCCTGCATAATCCAATTCAATGGTGCACCCTGATGCAATTGAACTAGAAACAAAAACTAAGCTTACAGTGTAAGGACTCTGTTATGTTCTGATAGCCACAGCTGTTGTACACTTTACCTTTAGCAGCAAATGTTTGTGAACACATTCTACATGTCACTAGCACTTGGGTGCCCCCAGGTCTCAGGCATCAGATTTATGGATATACGCAGAACAGGAGGCTATTCCCCAAAAAAATGGGCTAAGTACTGTGAAGTTGGCAGGGAGAGTACTACTGTGTGAACTTTCAATAAATAAAAAAATTAAGCGGTATTATGCTATTGGGATCTTTCTTCCATTTCTATTATCTCAATTGAGCTAACTGGAGGTGAAGGCTGTGCCCATATCTATGATCCATTGCTGCATCCACCAAAGAGGGACCCTCTGAAGACCCCTGTCTAAAGCATCTGATTTATTCATGCTGTAACCTTACGGGATAAGCACATTAAGGTGTCACTGCAGTGGATTGGCCTGGCATCAGCCGTTATGTTCATGTTTCACTGTTATGGGAAATACCACTCATTCAACAATTTTTGATTGTCACTGTTTTTTTGGGACTGTATACTTTGGTATCAGAGCTCAGGGTGGCTCAGTGGACGTTTTATCTGTTTATTATTACCACCATGTGTTATAATATTTCTTTGCTCTAAGATTACACCCTGCACTTTTATATACCTATCATTTGTGTGGTTATGCATTATTTTCTAGTGGTTATTATTATCACCATGTACTGATTATTATGATTGCTGCACTGAGCAACTGTTTCACTTTGCACTTTAGCACTTAATATTTTGTGATATGTGTCAGTTTATGATTTATTTTATTGGCACTGACTATAGCTCTGTCTGTGTTTACCTTTGTTTGTTACAAAAATCACTCTTGCACCAGCACCTTATTATAGTGATTCACATCATCTGTCAGAGAGTTCACAGCGCAGCATCACAACCATACCCATTTGTTTATCTGCCAAGGATCAGCTAACTAGGTGTCTGTGGCAATGAACCCTCAGTTTTCTAATTAGTTGACAGCACGGGAGTACTACTTTTATTTTATTAGACTATGAAGTTGCGGGCCAGTGGTGTTGTCTTCCCACTACGGCACAGTTTGCACCCAGATGGGGTGACTGGAGTTGCTAGACATACCCCGTACCTTAGATTTAGCAAGCATCCCAAATTGCTTATATTGTTTGTATATTACTATTGTTTAGTCTTTTGTATCATTTACTTGTGATACTACCTGCTAGTAGGGATGAGTCGAACACCCCCGGGTTCGGTTCTCACCAGAACCCGCGAACGGACCTAAAGTCCGTGTAAATTTAAGAACCCTATTAGTTACAATGGACGCGAACGTTCAAAATCAAAAGTGCTAATTTTAAATGCTAATATGCATGTTATTGTCATAAAAAGTGTTTGGGGACCTGGGTCCTTTTTCAGGAGCAGTGATTTTAATAATGCTTAAAGTGAAACAATAAAAGTGTAATATTCCTTTAAATTTCGTACCTGGGGGGTGTCTATAGTATGCCTGTGAAGGGGCGCATGTTTCCCGTGCTTAGAACTGTCCCTGCACAAAGTGTCATTTTTTCAGGAAAAAAAGCTATTTAAAATCACTCGCAGCTAATGAATTGTCGGCTCCCGTAACACAGAGAACAGTCATTCATTGAAAGTCATTGATAAAAAAAGTCATTGATAAAAAAAAATAAAAATAAAAAATAAAAAGCGTATGGGTCCCCCCAAATTCAATTACCAGGCCCTTCAGGTCTGCTATGAATATTAAGGGGAACCCCGGGCAAAAAAAAAAATGGCGTGGGGTCCCCCTCAAAATACATACCAGACTCTTATCTGAGCACGCAACCTGGCAGGCCGCAGGAAAAGAGGGGGGGACGAGAGCGCCCCCCTCCCTCCTGAACCGTACCAGGCCACATGCCCTCAACATTGGGAGGGTGCTTTGGGGTCCCCCCCAAAGCACCTTGTCCCCATGTTGATAAGGACAAGGGCCTCGTCCCCACAACCCTGGCCATTGGTTGTGGGGGTCTGCGGGCGGGGGGCTTATCAGAATCTGGAAGCCCCCTTTAACAAGGGGACCCCCAGATCCCGCCCCCCCCCATGTGAAATGGTAAGGGGTTACAAAATTACCCCTACCATTTCACCAAAAAAGTGTCAAAAATGGTAAAAATGACAGTAGACGGTCTTTGACAATTCCTTTATTAAAATCTTCTTTCTTCTGGTCTTCCTTCTTCCTTTCTTCATCCTTCCGTTTCTTCATCTTCTCCTTCCGGCATCTTCTTCCATCTTCTTCTTCCATCATCTTCTTCCTTCGATCCGCTTCTTCTTGCTCTGGTCTTCTCGTCCGGCATCTTCTTCCATGGCGTCGGTGTCTCTTCTGGGCCGCTCCGCGCAATGGGAGGCTCCCGCTGTGTGAGGCTTCATTGCGTCTGACAGGTCTTTTTATAACGGAGGGCGGGGCCACCTGGTGACCCCGCCCCCTCTGACGTCATGTGGAAAGCCATAGGGAATTCCCCATGACGTCCCCGTGCGACCCCGCCCTCCGTTGTAAAAGACCTGTCAGACGCAGCAAAGCCTTACACAGTGGGAGCCTCCCATTGCGCAGAGTGACCCAGAAGAGACACCGACGCCGTGGAAGAAGATGCCGGACGAGAAGACCAGAGCAAGTAGATGCGGCTCGGAGGAAGAAGATGATGGAAGAAGAAGATGGAAGAAGATGCTGGAAGGAGAAGGTGAAGAAACCAAAGGATGAAGAAAGGAAGAAGGAAGACCAGAAGAAAGAAGATTTTAACAAAGGAATTGTCAAAGACCGTCTCCTGTCATTTTTACAATTTTTGACACTTTTTTACCCCCTTACTATTTCACGCAGGATCTGGGGGTCTCCTTGTTAAAGGGGGCTTCCAGATTCCGATAAGCCCCCCGCCCGCAGACCCCAACAACCAATGGCCAGGGTTGTGGGGAAGAGGCCCTTGTCCTCATCAACATGTTGATAAGGTGCTTTGGGGGGGACCCCAAAGCACCCTCCCAATGTTGAGGGCATGTGGCCTGGTACGGTTCAGGAGGGAGGGGGGCGCTCTTGTCCCCCCCTCTTTTCCTGCGGCCTGCCAGGTTGCGTGCTCGGATAAGGGTCTGGTATGGATTTTGAGGGGGACCCAACGCCATTTTTATTTTTTTGGCCGGGGTTCCCCTTTATATCCATAGCAGACCTGAAGGGCTGGTTATTGAATTTGGGGGGACCCCCACGCTTTTTTTTTTGTTTTTTTGTTTTTTTATCAATGACTTTTTTTATCAATGACTTTCAATGAATGACTGTTCTCTGTGTTACTGGAACCGTCAATTCATTAGCCGCGAGTGATTTTAAATAGCTTTTTTTCCTGCAAAAATGACACTTTGTGCAGGGACAGTTCTAAGCTCGGGAAACATGCGCCCCTTCACAGGCATACTATAGACACCCCCCAGATGTGATACTGCAATGCTGTACTAACAGCACGCACACACTAATCCCCAGAATCACAGCAGATAATGTCAGCAGTCAGCAGCACATAATAACACTGATACTGGAACACAATATACGAGGCCGACGGCGCGGCAGCCTTTTATAATGTGGGGCGTGTACTAAACCTCCTGAGCTATAATTGGCCACAGGCATCCTGCCTGTGGCCAATTATTGCTCTCCTCGCCGCTGGCTCTATGATTGGCCAAGCATGCGGGTCACAGTGCATGCTTGGCCAATCATCAGCCAGCAATGCACTGCGACTGGCGCAGTGCATTGCGGGCCGCTCGCATCACACGAATTTGATGCGAGCGGCTCAAATAGTTCTGGGCTCGCCGAGCGAGCGAACGCCCGATGTTCGATTCGAACATGGGTTCGAATCGAACACCGGGCCCATCCCTACTGTCAACTGCTGAATGGTTTGCAGTTAATAACATACAATAGTTATTGTACATTTCTCTTTGTCCTCTCTGTTAAACCTCAATAAAAATATTGAACAAGAAAAAGACAAAGTCTGCTTATGCCAGAACACAGGAAAGAAGAAGATCTATATCGGTGAAAGCCAGACAGCAATGCAGGAAAAGGCAGTCAGTAGGACCCAGGTAGGACAGAAGGAACAATGACAATTGAAATAGGCGAACACCTGAAATCTGACATACAGATGCCCTTTCTTCTGCTGATATTTAAAGAAATGACTGACAAGTATGAAATATTCAGTTTATTAACAATGCACTCATGTAAAATTTGTAAGCATAAACTCTGTTCTATTCTGTCCACTGAGACCCAGTTATTCTACCATTGAGGGATTATTTTTCTTGCATCTAATATAACATAAAGCCAGGCTTTTATTCCCAACGAGCGTGTCAAAAACACCTCTGCCCTTCTTGTGACAGTCATGTGTCAACAGCCAGGGAGAGTAGAAGAATTATGTACTAACTAAAAAAGTTTAGTATGTGCTGACTAAAGATGGTCTGTATATCCCTAAAATTGCTGGACGATTTACAAATTCTTTTGTAGAAATGAGAGTATGTGCCACTTTGTGTTGATCTATCACATAAATCCCAATAAAAAACATTTAAGTTTGTGGTTGTAACATGACAAAATGTGGAAAATGTCAATGGGGTATGAATACTTTTTCAGGGCGCTGTATAGCCATTGTTCTCCTAAAGTAAATCTAAACCGTTGCTCAATATCCTTTAGGTACAAAAATGATGGGCATCATGCAAAATTTGGGGTGGGGAGAGAAAAGCGTTTATACATCTTAATGCTGTCCTCCAGCAGTTTTACAGGCTCTCCATCTGCACTGTTTAAATTCATAACAGTCTGCATGAGCATTTTTTTTATAGGTTATTTATCTTTTTCTTTTTTTTACTGGTTGTAATAGATTTTTTTCACATCCTGTCCAAAAGCAATACAGTCATAGCAGGCTTCATGTGTTTTTTCACAGAGCATATTTCCTATTGTTTTCTGAAAGTGATGAGCTGAACATTACTGGGTTCTGTTCAAGCAGGATGCGTGATGTTTGGATACTGAACACGAACCCATTGAAGCCAATGCAAGCTGAATGTTAAAAAACAGTTCTAGATTTTTTGGATTAAAGGGCAGTGGATTGTCAAACAATTAGCATGGGGGCCTGGACACTGCCAATCAGCTGGGGTTAACCTTTATCTTTACCAGACCCTTACCCTAGATGAGGGTCTGTTATATATTTTAATGAGGGAACCCCACACAAAAAGAAAAAAAGAAGAATGGCACAGTGTCACCCTTAATTAATTCCAGGCTTTTTAGTTCTTATATGAATTTTAAGGGGGAACCCTTGCAAAAAAAATAAAACAATCCTAATCATGGCACAACCTGCCCAGAGTTTGCATGTTCTCCCTGTGCCTGAGTGGGTTTTCTCTGGGTATTCCTGTTTCCTCCCACACTCCAAAGACATGCTGGTAGTTGAATTGGTCCCTGTCTAAATTGGCCCTAGTATGTGTATGCATGAATGTGAGTTAGGGACCTTAGATTGTAAGATCCTTGAGTGCAGGGACTGATGTGAATGTACAATATACAGTATGTAATGCGCTGCATAAACTGCATAAATAAACAAAATGAAAAAAGGTGTGAGATCCCCCGAAAATTCTATACCAGACCCTTTGGTCTGGTATCAAGAAAGTAAACTGGAACCTTGTCATTGACAAAATATGATCATATCCATATTTGGTTGAGGACATTACCCCCAGAGTCTGCTCCTTTGCATATATTAACTGTCATCTGTCAAGGCTTGTCAGTAGCAGACACACAGTTCGGTTCAGACAGTGGGTGACATTTTTATTTACTTTTGAGAGGTTGGCAGGTGTGATTGACATGGATCTTTATCACTCAACAATGATTGGTGATGAATGTACATTGTAGGATTTTTTTAAAAAAAGAAGGACTTGTTAAAAACCGTCCCTGTGTCTTTATTGCACTATATATATATATATACAGCCCTCAAAAAATCCACTCGCCTGCTCGCATTTTGCGAGTGGATTTTGAGGTCTGGCGAGCTATTGGCTGCCTGGGAGAAGGGGGCGAGCACTGCCGGCAGCCTGGGTTGAATGGGAGTGGTGGGGAAGAGAAAGGAGAGCCGCCCAGATGATCAGCGCGCAGGGAACACAGCTATCATTTCACATTACAGTACTGTGTTCCCCGCTGCTCGCTGTGACATATAGCCCCTCCCCCCTGGTCCCGGACTTTGATAGACAGATCAGCCGTCCAATCCCGGGATGGGTGATCTGTCAATCAAAGTTCCCCGGTCAGGGGGCGGGGCTATATGTGATGTTGAGCGGCGGGAACACCAATTGAAATGAAAGCTGAGATCGCTGTGCTCCATCATCCGGGTGGCTCTCCTGTTCTTCTTTTCCCCAGCACAGGTAGGACTGGGGCTGCATGAGGGACACAGGCTGCATTAAGGACACAGACTGCATGGTGGACTGAGGGACACAGGCTGCATGAGGGACATGAGGGACAGAGGCTGCATTTTGGTGGACTGAGGGACACAGGCTGGACTGAGGGACACAGGCTGCATAAGGGACATGAGGGACATGAGGGACATGAGGGACACAGGCTGCATAAGGGACATGAGGGACACAGGCTGCATAAGGGACATGAGGGACACAGGCTGCATAAGGGACATGAGGGACACAGGCTGCATAAGGGACATGAGGGACACAGGCTGCATAAGGGACATGAGGGACACAGGCTGCATGAGAGGGACACAGGCTGCATGGGACACAGGCTGCATGAGGGACATGAGGGACACAGGCTGCATGAGGGACATGAGGGACACAGGCTGCTTGAGGGACACAGGCTGCATGAGGGACATGAGGGACACAGGCTGCATGAGGGACATGAGGGACACAGGCTGCATGAGGGACATGAGGGACACAGGCTGCATGAGGGACACAGGCTGCATGAGGGACATGAGGGACACAGGCTGCATGAGGGACATGAGGGACACAGACTGCATGAGGGACATGAGGAACACAGGCTGCTTGAGGGACATGAGGGACACAGGCTGCATGAGGGACATGAGGGACACAGGCTGCATGAGGGACTGAGGCTGCATGAGGGACATGGTGGACTGAGGCTGCATGAGGGACACAGGCTGCATGGTGGACTGGGACACAGGCTGCATGGTGGACTGAGGCTGCATGAGGGACATGAGGGACAGAGGCTGCATGAGGGACATGAGGGACACAGGCTGCATGAGTAGGGTGCCCACGTGTCCCGGATTGCCCGGGATTGTCCCGCAATTCGCATTTGTGTCCCGTGTCCCGGGCACCTTCATTCCGGGACAATACAGTGTCCCGGAATGAAATGAGGACACATAGCAACCCTAATAGAAGATTGCCAAAACTGGTTGCTAGGGCCGCCCTGCCTGGCGTCTAGCAACCAGTGACGTCACATTTGCAAAGACTCAGAGCGAGGCCGAGAGGAGCAAGACCTTTACCCAGTGCTGCCCTATGCTCCGAGTTCACCCACCTCCTCTCCTTCTCTGGCTGTGGCAGCAGCACCCAGAGAGAGCAGCCAAAGCTTCTTCACTGTGTTTCCTCCTGCCCAACTTCTCCTTCTCCCGCCCTCGGGCTGAGCTGCCCGACTGCTTGAGGGGGGCCCCCCAGCCTGGGAACAAAGACCGGCACTCAACCGTTCACCACACCAGACCAATCCAGATTAAAAGGTGAGCAAATGCAACCTGATTGGAGCATGTCAGGTGACAAGTCGGGGCACTGGTGCTGGGAACAGTGGGGGCAATAAAAAATGAAGCTGACGAGTGGGGCAATAAAACTGAGGCTGAAAAGTGGGGGCAATAAAAAAAAAAATATATATATATATATATATATATATGTAGAGAATGTATACCACCTGTCTCAAACTGACCACTGTTTGCTTTTGTTTTTCTAGAAATTGACAAAAAAAATAAATCATCTTTCTTTTTTTGGGATTGATTGGTGTCCCTGAATGGCAGTTTAGAAATGTGGTCACCCTATGCATGAGGGACATGGTGGACTGAGGCTGCATGAGGGACATGGTGGACTGAGGCTGCATGAGGGACATGGTGGACTGAGGCTGCATGAGGGACATGGTGGACTGAGGCTGCATGAGGGACATGGTGGACTGAGGCTGCATGAGGGACATGGTGGACTGAGGCTGCATGAGGGACACAGGCTGCATGGTGGACTGGGACATAGGCTGCATGGTGGACTGAGGCTGCATGAGGGACACAGGCTGCATGAGGGACATGAGGGACACAGGCTGCATGAGGGACATGAGGGACACAGGCTGCATGGGGGACAGAGGCTGCATGAGGGACAGAGGCTGCATGAGGGACATGAGGGACAGAGGCTGCATGAGGGACATGAGGGACAGAGGCTGCATGAGGGACATGAGGGACAGAGGCTGCATGAGGGACATCAGGGACAGAGGCTGCATGAGGGACATGAGGGACAGAGGCTGCATGAGGGACAGAGGCTGCATGAGGGACATGAGGGACAGAGGCTGCATGAGGGACAGAGGCTGCATGAGGAACATGAGGGGCAGAGGCTGCATGAGGGACATGAGGGACAGAGGCTGCATGAGGGACATGAGGGACAGAGGCTGCATGAGGGACATGAGGGACACAGGCTGCATGAGAGACATGAGGGACACAGGCTGCATGAGGGACATGAGGGACACAGGCTGCATGAGGGACATGAGGGACATAGGCTGCATGAGGGACACAGGCTGCATGAGGGACACAGGCTGCATGAGGGACATGAGGGACACAGGCTGCATGGTGGACACAGGCTGCATGGTGGACACAGGCTGCATGGTGGGCACAGGCTGCATGAGGGACACAGGCTGCATGAGGGACACAGGCTGCATAGTGGACACAGGCTGCATGGTGGACACAGGCTGCATGGTGGACTGAGGCTGCATTGGTGCGCACGGATAAAGTTGTTGTTAATATTTTATTTGTATAACTTAATTCTGCATAAAACATTTAAGTCTCATTTTATGAGGGCGTGTTTAGGGGCAGGATTAGAGGCAGGGCAGAGGCAGGGTTGGGCGGGGCAACTGGTGGCGAGTAACCCTTGAGGCCTGGCTAGTAGCTCAGGACTTGAAATTTTGAGCCCTGTATATATAATATATATATGATATATATATATATATATATATATATATATATATATATATATATATATATATATATATATATATATATATATATATATATATATATATATATATATATATATATATATATATATATATATATATATATTTTTTTTTTTTTTTTTTTGTGAATGAGTAAGGGTACACTGTATGATACCAAAAAATATAGGTATACAGCAGTTAGGCTTATTACCTGATTATAACTGTCCTTCTGCTGGTCAAATTTAAACAGGTGTATCCTCTGTGAAATGTCATTCTTGTAGTAAAGCTTTCTTGCTGTACATTGTAAAATGAACATAGCCTTGCTATTTAAAACTATCTTGCTACTGTCCAGTGTTACTGTTTTATCTTAAATTCTTCTAGGAAAACCCCCATCTGTGCTCTTTGTTGAAAAATTGTCTGGCTGCTGGCCAATTTCACACTGTTGTGTCATCTGTGGTCTCCTAATGCTCATAGTAAAAAATCTGTCTGTACTCTGTTGCTACTACATTTCGGAAGTTCTTCCAGGGTAAAAATGTCCTACTGCTGACTATTTTTTTTTGTTAGAATTTTAAGCTTGGGCAGTTTTATGGCATCAGGCAGTTGTTGCTTAAAGTTCGTTCAAGAGCTTTTTTTTATCCCAGCACCTCATTACAACAAAAAAACGTAAAACCTCTGTGTGCACAAAACACTGCACGCCCTCACCCAAGGTTAGTAAAAGTCTGCCTCTTTGGCATGACATGTGCAGCAGAGAAGGTTGGTACCTGAATCACATATTGGGGCACCTCCAACCAGTGGTATATCTTTGATACCTATTAGTCCATGGATTTGATCACATGTACACATTTCAACCAAATGCTAGGGTAGTTTCTTTTAACTTCCTTTAACACACCAAGCTGCCAAGCAAAATTGTCAGTTGGAGGGTGGAGTCAAACCATTTAACACTGACAGGGAAACTTAAATTGGTCAGCTTTTATTCATTTATGTAAAACCTTTATCCCAAAAGGAAAAAAATAAAAAACCTGTTGCTGTAGCTGCTTGAAAAGTGTTAGCTGGAGTTCAGCTTTTGTTAGTCACTTGTATAAAGTCTTTCTCAATCTATTAGTCCATCTAACATTATTCTCTCCACACAGATTGACAATGCTGCCGCACAAGGGTGGCTATGTTTCATCTTAAAGTAGTGTTTCCACCAAAAATAAAATAAAAAATAGCTTAAAATTCATAAAAAATAAATAAATAAAATAATTGGAAAAAAAAATGTACTCACCTCTAAAGGCCTGTTGCTAGGGGGGCCCTCGTAGTCTGCCTCCTTCAGTGCCCGGGCACTGACATCACTTCCCCTCGGCGCAGTCAGTCATCTGGGACACGTGACAGGTCCCAGATGACTGCGCGGCGTATCACGGCATGCGCAATGGGTGACCGGCTGTGCAAGGCTTCATTTCCTGATTCCTATAACGAAGATGGCGGCGGCAGCATCCGAGGATCGAGGGACAGCTCGGCCTCGGGTGCCGACATCGCTTGACCCTGTGACAGGTGAGTGTCCTTATTTTAAAAGTCAGCAGCTGCAGTATTTGTAGCTGCTGACTTTAAAAAAAAAAAGAAATTTGTGTGATGCTAGAATACAGTGTCACTGATGCTGTCTGTGAAAATCCTACTGTTCCAAAAGGTCACATACAACCTAAAGACATTTCACAAACATGCAATTTAAATTGTTTTTTTTTCTTTTCAAATGTTTTTATTAAAGTTTTAGCAGATAACAGATAACAAGTAGGCCGTAAACATTGACCTTAAACATTTTGTTGTTGTACAGAAAAGTAAGGGTTAGTGCCGTTCAGGTTTCAAACAATTCAAACATATCTCTGGTTTTATTCTAGATCTTAAATTGACTCTGGGTCACTTGCTAGATATCTCCACCTGTCACCTAGGCGGCGAGGCCGCGCCGCGGGCACCCCTTTGGGCTCACACTGTGCCCGCGACGCTGGCCCCCCCAAGCTCAATTCTCACCTGTGACCTTGACCTTGAGATTAGTCGGGTATACCAGAAGTTGAATCTTTTCAAGTAGTGTTGTGATAAATAATATAAAATAAATTAACTCAAAACATAAAAGAAAGTATAGAGAGTTTAGGTATAAATGGATCAGTTAGTGGTATTTGCATCCTGTAATGAAATGTACCTTTTCTTTGACACTTGTTTATGTAAGTCCCTTCGGCCCACCAAATGGCTATAGTCAAGCAGGGTAATGTCTGGTCCATGATTCCCAGCAGGAGTTAAATGTGTGTAATGAATTATGTTTTATAGCGAAGTATCTCTCATAGCTGTACTGGGTTTGAACCCTCTGTATAACCTCTGCAATAGTTGGAATGTTCTTAGATTTCCACTTAGATGTTATAGTGAGTTTTGCTGCTATCAAAATATGAGTGGCTAGCGCCCTGCGGTGTTTCTGGATGGAACCTGTCCCTATATTTAGAATCGCTAGTTGGGGCTTGAGCAGTAGTGTTTTCTCAATCACCTTGCTCAAGAGAGAAGACACATCCTTCCAATAAGCCTTGAGACAGCTGCAATGCCACAAAATGTGGAGGATGCCGCCTCTCCCCCCGCACTCCCTCCAACAGTCAGGGGGGGACTGCGGGTAAATCTGTGCCAGTCTGACGGGGGTAAGATACGTCCTGTAAAGTACTTTGAGCATTAAATCCCAGTGGTTTACGCAATGGGAGTATCTGTAATATGATTGTAAGGCTTGTTGCCATTCTTGGTGGGTAAATGTAATTCCTAGTTCCTTTTCCCAGTTGAGCATATTCGTGGATTTCTGAAATATTTTGTTGTATTGTAGCTTCCCGTAGAACCAAGACAGTCCCTTTGTACTGTCCTGATCCGACCGCAAGCGTGACCAAGATTCCCTATGCAGAAGATAAGATAGGTCAGGGTTATTCCTTTGGAAATAGTTTATTTGTATGTGTGCGAATGATGCCGGGTGTGGATATTTAAGTGCTAGTTCTTTATAAGTTTGTATGCCTTCCTTTGTCCATTGGTGGATTTTGAGGTTTGGTATGGTATGTGCATATACTACCAGTGGCAAGTCTGTGCACTTGTCCATTGTGTCTAGTGGTACTGTGTGATGTAGGTATGACCATGCTACGAGAGTGGCCTCTATAGCAGGGAGGTACTGGCAGGGTGTCACTTTCCCTGTCAAGGTCGCTAAGAGCAGAGCGGGAAGGCCACTATTCCCCACCATGTTCTTCTCGATTTCCACCCATAGCTTCTCTGGGCCAATTGTTTTTTTTTCATGTCATCCTCAATTCTGCATTAACCACCTCAGCTCTGGAAGGTTTTACACCCTTCATCACCAGATAATTGTTTTCTATTCAGCACTGTGCTACTTTAACTGCCATTTTCATCATGCAACATTGTACGCAAATTAAAATGTCATCATTTTTTTTTCACAGAAATAGAGTTTTCTTTTAGTGGAATTTGATAACAACTGTTGTTTTATTTTTTTTGCAATATAAACTAAAAAAAATTAAAAATTTTGAGAAATAACAATATTTTCTAATTTTTATTTTATAAACATATCCAATAAAGTCAAATTTCTAAAATAAATTTAGGCCAAAATGTATTCTGATACATATTGTTGGGAAAAAAATCCCAATAAGTGTATATCAATTGGTTTGTGTTCAAGTGTCTGCAAACTATAATATATATATATATATATGAAGATGTATCAATTCTTATGTACTGACAGCCTATCTAACTTCTTGAGGCCCTTAAAATGCCAGGACAGCACAAACACCCCTAAACGACCCGTTTTTAGAAAGAACACAGTCTGAGGCATTTAGTAAGAGGCATGGTGAGTTGTTTTGAAGTTGTAATGTTTTGTTACAATTTATTTGTAACATTTATTTGTAATTTATTTGTAATTTAATGAAGAAATTGAATAAAACTTTTTTTTTCATTTTTACTATGTTTTTACATACTTTTATCAGAGAAGTTTAGTGTCATCATAGTAACACTGTACTATGTGTTTTACTGTCATGTATGGGTTACATGTATAACATATAAAAAATAAAAATACTGCGCTCTCTATTTAACCACTCTACTGTGTATGTGATATATGTATAAATACTTCTGCAACTTAAAATGTGAGACACACACAATATTAGAAATTTGCAAAGAAATAAGCTGCGCTGAAAGAAATGGTTATAGTGAAATGATTATAGTGACATGTATTCACTTATATGTAATTGTGAAATGATTATAGTGACATATATTCACTTATAAAATATTCATGTATATTATGTCAATGACTAAGGAGACTGTACTGGCTCCCAAACCACTTACTGTACAATGTTGCTGCCAAATATGAACATAAAGCAAAAAACTGTTGCAGTTGTAATACTAGAAACATGTGAAATATAAAACAAGGATCACGGTTCTTTGAAAGCTGTAAAACTAAATTCCAAAAGTCCAGAAAAGACCAAAAGTTTCGATATGAAAATGTTTCCAGAAAAAGTTCAAACAGAAAATCCTCCATTCATTGGTCAATGGTGACTTCAAGCAGAAAATACCCAAGGAATAGTGTTTTGATTGGGATAGAAAAGATTTCTCCACCTGAGAAATAAATTATCAGCTAAATCGATTTTTTAGGGAGATCAGAAATCACCTGTGGCTTATCCCCCAGCCCGGGTCTCTATGCTTGCCAGCAAGATATCCCCACTTCTTGGCAAGATGTTCTTGGAATTGCCCGCAGCCAGTTTTTCCCCATATTAAACATGAAAAAGAAGGCTCCAGCCATCTCTGCAGTCTGCAGCTCAATCCTCCCGCCTGGACAGCCACCTCTCCATCGTTGACGTCACTACTGCGGTCACCAGGCGTGGGATGATGACTTCGCGGACAGCTGTGATTACTAGTTGGCTAAAGCTAATCACATGGTAGAGGGGGTGCTGTGATTGGCCTAGGTACCATGTGATAGCTGTGGGACGATCACAGCATATTAAACACAGCTGTTATGAATGAATTTATTTATTTATTCATTCATAATAGCTTTGTTGACGTTGTGATTATGTGATCGCATAGCGATACTGGGATAGCAGGCACTGGGATCCACAATCTGTTTTGTCTCTAAATTGGAACAGGCTGAATGATGTACATGTACGAGATCTAGCCTACCTGTGCTGGCCATCTGCAGAAAAAGTACTGTGGGCAGTTGGCAAGTGGTTAAAAGAAGGATCCACTATACTTTTTTGGGGTTTTTTTTTTCCTTTTTTTTGCATTGCTACATGTCGCCCATGAAAGTGCCAAAGACTTCATGCACTTTTTGACAATCTGTTACCTGTTAGCCTTAAAAATGGACAGGACTTATTATATAGAATAGATCCATCCCTATTGACCTAAATGGGCTGAGACTTTCAGTTCAGATTTCCACTGTGCAAGACTGAAAAAGGTTGAATCTCAGCTTTGAAGCTAATCTTAAGAGCCCCTTCAAAGTTCAGTTTAAAGTTAACCCCCAGACTGTTTACAGCTAGTCAGCACTTTTTTTGCAACATTTTGCCAGTGATTAAACATGTAAATATTTAATCTCTTCAAATATTTATTGTCAAAGTGGGATCAGGCATTATTTACCACAGTGTCTCCTGAAATCCCAGTATGTTCAAAGTTGTTTTGTTTCTACAATTGAAAAGTGGATAGGATCTTTGGGTAATCTCACAGTGTATGGGAAGCATTACTTGCATCCTTTTGGGAAACACAAATCTACATATCCTGTAATTCATTTTTGAAATGAGCTTTAAGATTTATCCAAGGGTTTAGCAGACGTCCAGCCCCATTAGTGAGATATACGGCACTTCAATGGCATAAAAGTTACAGTAATCTAGATGCAAGGTTTTATTACTACAAAATAATAAATGTAGTTAAATGAAGCATTTAAAAAATAAAAAAGAGTTTTTAGGATGTACATGACACATTTTGTTATTTTTTTATTATTATTAAATTTTTTTTTTAATCTTTACAGTTTCTAACCTATTTTGCAAAAGTATTATATCTCTACTAGCATTATTTAAATACATGTAGAACAGAACTCTAAAAACAGTCCAAAATATCAAGATTGCAAACATATGCCCACCACTGGTGTTCGCAGACTATTGTATTAGGGTGTGCACCCCAAAGCTCAAACACACCCGTGTGTGTGTGTGTTTATGTGTGTGTATTTACAGTATGTCACAAAAGTGAGTACACCCCTCATATTTTTGTAAATATTTTATTATATCTTTTCATGTGACAACACTGAAGAAATGACGCTTTGCTACAATGTAAAGTAGTGAGTGTACAACTTGTATAACAGTGTCAATTTTCTGTCCACTCAAAATAACTGAACACACAGCAATTATTGTCTAAACTGCTGACAACAAAAGTGAGTACAAGTAAAAATAAATGTCCCAATTTGTGTCATGTGTCAGTGTTACAAGGTCTCAGGTGTGAATGGGGAGCAGGTGTATTCAATTTGGTGTTATCACTCTCACTCTCTCATACTGGTCACTGGAAGTTCAACAAGGCACCTCATGGCAAAGAACTCTCTGAGGATCTGAAAAAAAGAATTGTTGCTCTACATTAAGATCCCATAGGCTATAAGAAGATTTCCAAGACCCTGAAACTGAGCTGCAACATGGTGACCAAGACCATATAGCAGCTTAACAGGACAGGTTCCACTCAGAACAGGCCTTGTCATGGTCGACCAAAGAAGTTGAGTGCACATGCTCAGCGTTATATCCAGAGGTTGTCCTGAGGGAAATAGATGTGTGAGTGCTGCCAGCATTTCTGCAGAGGTTGAAGGGGTGGGAGGTCAGCCTGTCAGTGCTCAGACCATTCGCCGCACACTGCATCAAATTGGTCTGCATGGCTGTCGTCCCAGAAGGAAGCCTCTTCTAAAGATGATGCACAAGAGATTCCACAAACAGATTGCTGTAGACAAGAAGACTAAACCATGGATTACTGAAACCATTTCCTGTGGTCTGATGAGACCAAGATAAACTTATTTGGTTCAGATGCTGTCAAGCATGTGTGGCGGCAACCTAGTTGAGGAGTACAAAGACAAGTGTGTCTTGTCTACAGTCAAGCATAGTGGTGGGAGTGCCATGGTCTGGGACTGCATGAGTGCTGCCGGCACTGGGGAGCTACAGTTCATTGAGCGAACCATGAATGGCAACGTGTACTGTGACATACTGAAGCAGAGCATGATCCCCTCCTTTCGGAGACTGGGCCGCAGGGCAGTATTCCAACATAACGACCCCGAACACACCTCCAAGATGACCACTGCCTTGCTAAAGAAGCTGAGGGTAAAGGTAATGGACTGGCCAAGCATGTCTCCAGACCTAAACCCTATTGAGCATCTGTTGGGGCATCCTCAAATGGAAGATGGAGGATCGCATAGTCTCTAACATCCACCAGCTCTGTGATGTCATCATGGAGGAGTGGAAGAGGACTCCAGTGGCAACCTGTGAAGCTCTGGTGAACTCCATGCCCAAGAGGGTTAAGGCAGTGCTGGAAAATAATGGTGGCCACACAAAATATTGACACTTTGGGCCCAATTTGTACATTTTCACTTAGGGGTGTACTCACTTTTGTTGCCAGCGGTGTAGACATTAATGGCTATGTGATGAGTTATTTTGAGGGGACGGCAAATTTATACCTTTATACAAGCTGTACACTCACTACTTTACATTGTAGCAAAGTGTAATTTCTTCAGTGTTGTCACATGAAAAGGTATAATAAAATATTTACAAAAATGCGAGGGGTGTACTCACTTTTGTGAGATACTGTGTGTGTATATATATATATATATATATATATATATATATATATATATATATATATATATACACACAGTATCACAGTATTGGTACAGATCAATCACTGTGTTCATTCACAACTGAAGCCTAGTAAACTATGTTTACTAGGCTTCAGTTTGTGAATGAACAGGAAGCTGCTCAGCTCAAAGCTGCAGAAAAAGGGTCTGTGGAATCTCTGTCCTCAGACCCTTTTTCTGTCGCAATAGTGAGACATCAGGGGTTTGTTTAGACGCCTGATATTTCACCAAAGCCCAGGTCGGACGGAAAAAAAATATACTGTAAAAAATAAAAAATAAATAAAAAACTACTGACACTACCCAACTGACACCAATCTCTGCCCTATTGACACCATCCACTGCCCTACTAATAACTTCCAAGTTTTAATACATTTTAAAATGTTTGTTTACATTTATAAGTGAGTGTGTGTGTGTGTATATATATGTTTGTTTACATTTATAAGTGTGTGTGTATATATATATATATATACAGTGGTGTGAAAAAGTGTTTGCCCCCTTCCTCATTTCCTGTTCCTTTGCATGTTTGTCACACTTAAGTGTTTCGGAACATCAAACCAATTTAAACAATAGTCAAGGACAACACAAGTAAACACAAAATGCAATTTGTAAATGAAGGTGTTTATTATTAACCACTTCCCGACCGCCCCATGTACATATACGTCAACAGAATGGCACGTACAGGCAAAAGGAAGTACCTGTACGTGCCATTCTTCAGGCGGTTGGGGGGTCCGATCGGACCCCCCTCTGCCCGCGGGGTCGGTCGGTATCGCTTCAGGAGCGATCCGGGAAGAGGGGACGGCCAGTGGTTTCTGGCCACCCCCTCGCGATCGCTCCTGGCGAATCACATTCTCCCTTGCCTGTGTAATTGTAAACACAGGCAAGGGGAAGTGACGTCACGCTCCTCGTGTCGGTCTTTCTGACCGGGACGCCGAGCGGAGAAGACATCAGGTTAGTGCACCAACACTACACTGACACCAGTCACACATAGGCACACAATCCACCCCCCTGTCACCCCCAGATCACCCCCCAGATCACCCCCTGCCCCCCAGTCACAGTGTCACTGATTGCAGTGATCATTTATTTACTGATCACTGCATTTAGTGTGAGTGTGACTGTAATAACTGTCAGGGCAGTTAGTTTTAGGCCCCTTTAGGTCTAAGGTAGCCCCCTACCCCCCCCCCAATAAAGGTTTAACCCCTTGATTGCCCCCTAGGTAACCCTTTCACCCCCTTTTGCCAGTGTCACTAAGCGATCGTTTTTCTGATCGCTGTATTAGTGTTACTGGTGTCGCTAGGTAGCCAGTTTTTTTTTTTTTTAGGTAACCGCCAGGTTTATATAGGATTATAAATAGGTTTATAGGTCAGGTACCCCCATATTACAACCTAAATAAAGGTTTTAACCCCTTGATTGCCCCTAGAGTTAACTCTTTCACCAGTGATCACCGTATAAGTGTCACTGGTGACGCTGGTTAGCCAGTTAGTTATTTAGTTATTTAGGTTCCCCGTCAGGTTTTTATATATCGTCAGGTACCCCCATATATTACCTAATAAAGGTTTTAACCCCCTGATTGCCCCTAGTTAACCCTTTCACCAGTGATCACCGTATAACTGTTACGGGTGACGCTGGTTAGATAGTTTGTTTTTTATACTGTCAGGGCACCTGCCATTTATTACCCAATAACGGTTTAACCCCCTGATCGCCCGGCTGGTGATATCAATTAGGTTTTAGGGTCAAATAAGGTCTGCGTCGCCCCAGGTTAGTGCCAGCACCGCAAAACCCACGCGCAAAGCATACACCTCCCTTAGTGGTATAGTATCTGAACAGATCAATATCTGATCTGATCAGATCTATACTAGCGTCCCAGCAGTTTAGGGTTCCAAAAAACGCATTGTTAGCGGGATCAGCCCAGATACCTGCTAGCACCTGCGTTTTCCCCCCTCCGCCCAGCCCAGCCCAGCCCAGCCCACCCAAGTGCAGTATCGATCGATCACTGTCACTTACAAAACACTAAGCACACATAACTGCAGCGTTCGCAGAGTCAGGCCTGATCCCTGCGATCGCTAACAGTTTTTTTTGGTAGCGTTTTGATTCAGTCGCCAGCAGCCTAGGAGCTTTTTTTCCTGTGAAGCTCACTAGTGTACTACTAAATTTAGAGCCCAAAATGGCAAATCGCAAGTACACTAGTGAACAGGCCTACTTGTTTCTGAGTATGTCAGATAGTGAAGAGGAGGTCACTCATCTGTCAGAATCAGGCTCAGAATACGATCCAGTAGACGACAGCGGCTCCATGACAGATAGCTCTGGCGACGGAGGTGAGGTCCCTGCTAAGGTCAGGCGTACCCGATCCCGATCTTCTGCTGTTGTTGAGGTGCAGGAACCGCAGGTCTCTCGTATGGAGCAAAGAAGTACTAGGGCCGCTATTCCTTCTGGTGAACTGGCAAGCACCAGCGGCCTAGTACACCCTGGACGTAGTCAAACCAGCACTGCAGTAACACTTGGTGACGTGGCGAGTCCCATAAGTGCAGTTCAAGCTGGCGAGGTGGCAAGCACAAGTAGTGTCCCGCTGCCACCAAGAAGAAGACAAAGGCAGGCCCGTCGATCACATAGTGTCATTCCTGCAGAATTCGCCAATCCTGATTGGGTGCCCACCACTTCTGCAGGACCCGTACTTCCCCCATTCACTGGCCAACCCGGTATTCAGGTGGAAACAGCTGATTTTAAGCCATCCGATTTTTTATCGCTGTTTTTCACGGAAGATCTCTATAGATCTATTGTGGACCAAAGTAATATATACGCTGGTCAATACATCGCCGCTAATCCCCAGTTGCCTTCCCTTGCCAGAGATTGGAAACCAATTACGGTTTCCGAATTTAAGTCCTTTCTGGGCCTTTCCCTCAACATGGGCATGCATAAATTCCCGACTCTGAGGTCTCATTGGTCCACCCTCGCACTCCACCATATGCCCGTGTTCTCTCGCTCCATGTCCAGGGCACGATACGAACAGATCTTGCGGTTCATGCACTTCAGTGACAATGAACTCTGTCGTCCTCGTGGAGACCCTGAATTTGATCGGCTCTACAAAATTCGGCCCCTCATAAACCACTTCAACCAACGTTTTGCAGCCTTGTTTACTCCCAATCAAGTTGTCTGCGTTGACGAGTCCCTGATTAAGTTTTCTGGCCGCTTGTCTTTCAAACAGTTCCTTCCCAGCAAGCGTGCCAGATACGGGGTCAAGCTCTACAAGCTCTGTGACAGGGCAACAGGCTATACGTGGAGCTTTTCGGTTTATGAGGGAAAAGATAGTCACGTAGAGCTGGAGAACTGTCCAGATTACATAGGGAGCGCTGGCAAGATAGTGTGGAACTTGGTGTCACCCTTATTCGGAAAGGGGTACCACTTGTACGTGGACAATTATTACACGAGCGTGCCACTGTTTAGTCACTTGTTTGATCATCAGATTGGAGCATGTGGCACCGTGCGACCTAATCGCCGGGGCTTTCCCCAGCGGCTTGTAGATTCCCCTCTTAGGCTGGGGGAGAGAGCCTGCTTGAAGTGTAATAATTTGCTCGCTGTGAAGTGGAGGGATAATAGGAATGTTTTTGTTCTTACCTCCCTTCATGCAGACACGACAGTCCAAATTCGTACTGCGGCTGGTGTTGTGACGAAACCCCTCTGTGTCCACGAGTATAACCTTAATATGGGAGGGGTGGACCTCAACGACCAGTTGTTGGCGCCGTACCTAGTTGTCCGTAAGGCTAGACGCTGGTACAAAAAAGTGTCTATTTATTTGTTCCAATTGGCTTTTCTGAATGCTCATGTGCTATACGGAGCTTCAGGCGGGAGGTTACCCTTCCTTGAATTCCAGGAAGAGGTTCTCACAGACCTTCTGTTTCCAGACGGTTCTGCACCTCACCATTCCGAACCAAATGCAGTTAGCCGGCTGTATGAGAGGCATTTTCCTTATGTTCTCCCGAGTACCCCTACCCAACGAGCCCCCCAAAAAAGATGTTGTGTCTGTACCAAGCGCGGATGTAGGCGTGACACGCGTTATTATTGTCCACGCTGTCCTGACAATCCTGGTCTCTGCATTGGTGAATGTTTTGAACGCTACCACTCACTAGTGAGGTATTAGTGTAGGGTACAGCATTTCACAGGCTAGGATACACTTTCACAGGGTCTCAAGAATGCCATCGCATTTTGAGACCCGACCGTTAGTTAAAATTATAGTTACAGGGTCTCAAGAATGCCATCGCATTTTGAGACCCGACCATTACAGTTAAAATTATAGTTATAGTTTAAAAAAAAAAGTGTAAAAAAAAAAAAAAAGTACAAAAAAAAAACCCCCCCCCCCAAAAAAAATATAAAATAAAAAAAACAAAAATAGTTGTCGTTTTATTGTTCTCTCTCTCTCTCTATTGTTGCTCTTTTTTACTCTATTCTATTCTGCAATGTTTTATTATGTTTTATCATGCTTGCTTTTCAGGTATGTAATTTTGTTTACTGTGTTTTATTGTTAACCATTTTTTTTTTTCAGGTGTGCCATTCAGTTGCAGCGCGGATTTATTTATCTTGACAGCAACAGCGTTTGCTCCCACGATACATAAAGCCACGACTCCAACGCTGTAGGAGGTGATTTCACCACCACAGTTAAAAAAAAGAGCATATATGCCGAAGCATGGGGGCAGCAGAGGGCGGAGGAGCGATTTTGCTCCTAATGCCACGTACATACGGTCGAAAAAAGTCCGACCATGTGTACGTGGCATAACTTTTTTGCGGGAGGATGCCCCCATGCTTCGGCATATATATATTTTAGGCACCGGTTGCGTTAACAAAATGTTTTATTTTTTACTATGTTTTTTTTTTTTTTGGTATTTGCTTTGCAGGTATGGTATGGTAAGGTCTTACTGTTATACTGTAATGTTACTTTGTTTTAATGTTAAACCATTATTTGCTTAGCAGGTACGCCATTCAGTTGCAGCGTGGATTTATTTATCTTGACAGCAACAGCGTTTGCTCCCACGATACATAAAGCCACGACTCCAACGCTGTAGGAGGTGATTTCACCACCACAGTTAAAAAAAAAGAGCATATATGCCGAAGCATGGGGGCAGCAGAGGGCGGAGGAGCGATTTTGCTCCTAATGCCACGTACATATGGTCGAAGTTCCGACGGAGGCTTGCCCGTGGAAAAGTCCGACCATGTGTACGTGGCATAACTTTTTTGCGGGAGGATGCCCCCATGCTCCGGCATATATAAATGGTGCATGTATGCCCATCATTAGAAGTGGGTGGATGAAGGGAGGTATTCTAATGGTGGGCATACCCACTGCGCCATTGGGAAATTGGGAAAGCATTTTATCACACCGATCTTGGTGTGGTCAGATGCTTTGAGGGCAGAGGAAAGATCTAGGGTCTTTTTTTTCAAAAAAAGAGTACCTGTCACTGCCTATTGCTATCATAGGGGATATTTACATTCCCTGTGATAACAATAAAAATGATAACTAAGAAAAAAAAATGGAAGGAACAGTTTAAAAATAAAATAAAAAAGCTAAATAAAAAGAAAAAACTAAAAAAAAAAAAAAAAAAAAAAAAAAAAAAAAAAAAAAAAGCACCCCTGCCCCCCCTTCTCTTGCGCAAAGGCGAACACAAGCGTTGGTCTGGCGTCATATGTAAACAGCAATTGCACCATGCATGTGAGGTATCACCGTGAAGGTCAGATCGAGGGCAGTAATTTTAGCAGTAGACCTCCTCCGTGAATCTAATGTGGTAACCTGTAAAGGCTTTTAAAGGCTTTTAAAAATGTATGTAGTTTGTCGCCACTGCGTGTTTGTGCGCAATTTTAAAGCATGTCGTGTTTGGTATCCATGTACTCGGCCTAAGATCATATTTTTTATTTCATCAAAAATTTGAGCAATATAGTGTGTTTAAGTGCATTAAAATAAAAAAAAGTGTATTTTTTCCACAAAAAATGCGTTTGAAAAATCGCTGCGCAAATACTGTGTGGAAAAAAAAAATGCAACACCCACCATTTTAATCTGTAGGGCCTTTGCTTTAACAATATATATAGTGTTTGGGGGTTCAACGTAATTTTCTTGCAAAAAAAAAAAAATGTTTTCATGTAAACAAAAAGTGTCAGAAAGGGCTTTGTCTTCAAGTGGTTAGAAGAGTGGGTGACGTGTGACATAGGCTTCTAAATGTTGTGCATAAAATGCCAGGACAGTTCACCCCCCCCCCCCCCCCAAATGACCCCATTTTGGAAAGTAGACACCCCAAGCTATTTGCTGAGAGCAATGTTGAGCCCATTAAATATTTTTTTTTTTTGTCCCAAGAGATTGAATAATGAAAAAAAAAAATATATATATATATTTTTTACAAAAAGTTGTCACTAAATGATATATTGCTCAAACATGTCATGGGCATATGTGGAAATACACCCCAAAATACATTCTGCTGCTTCTCCTAAGTACGGGGATACCACATGTGTGGGACTTTTTGGGAGCCTAGCCGCGTACGGGACCCCAAAATCCAAGCACTGCCTTCAGGCTTTCTAAGGGTGTCATTTTTTTATTTCACTCCTCACTGCCAATCACAGTTTCGGAGGCCATGGAATGCCCAGATGGCACAAACCCCCCCCCCAAATGACCCCATTTTGGAAAGTAGACACCCCAAGCTATTTGCTGAGAGGTATGGTGAGTATTTTGCAGATCTCGCTTTTTGTCACAAAGTTTTGAAATTTGAAAAAAGAAAAAAAAAAAATGTTTTTTCTTTACTTTCTTCATTTTCAAAAACACATGAGAGCTGTAAAATACTCACCATGCCTCTCAACAAATAGCTTGGGGTGTCTACTTTCCAAAATTGGGTCATTTGGGGGGGGTTTTGTGCTATTTTGGCATTTTATGGCCTTCGAAACTGTGATAGGTAGTGAGGAGTGAAATCAAAAATTTGCACCCTTAGAAATCCTGAAGGCAGTGATTGGTTTTCGGGGTCCCGTATGCGGATAGGCTCCCAAAAAGTCCCACACATGTGGTATCCCCGTACTCAGGAGAAGCAGAAGAATGTATTTTGGGGTGCAATTCCACATATAACCATGGCATGTGTGAGCAATATATCATTTAGTGACAACTTTTTGAATACATTTTTTTTATTTATTTTTTTTGTCTTTATTCAATCACTTGGGACTAAAAAAAAAAAATATTCAACAGGCTCAACATGCCTCTCAGCAAATAGCTTGGGGTGTCTACTTTCCAAAATGGGGTCATTTGGGGGGTTTTGTGCCATCTTGGCATTTTATGGTCTTCAAAACTGTGATAGGTAGTGATAGGTAGTGAGGAGTGAAATCAAAAATTTATGCCCTTAGAAATCCTGAAGGCGGTGATTGGTTTTCGGGGTCCCGTATGCGAGTAGGCTCCCAAAAAGTCCCACACATGTGGTATCCCCATACTCAGGAGAAGCAGCAAAATGTATTTTGGGGTGCAATTCCACATATAACCATGGCATGTGTGAGCAATATATCATTTAGTGACAACTTTTTGAATACATTTTTTTTTTTTTTGTCTTATTCAATCACTTGGGACTAAAAAAAAAAAATATTCAATGGGCTCAACATGCCTCTCAGCAAATAGCTTGGGGTGTCAACTTTCCAAAATGGGGTCATTTGGGGGGGTTTTGTGCCATCTTGGCATTTTATGGCCTTCAAAAACTGTGATAGGTAGTGAGGAGTGAAATCAAAAATTTATGCCCTTAGAAATCCTGAAGGCGGTGATTGGTTTTCGGGGTCCCGTATGCGGATAGGCTCCCAAAAAGTCCCACACATGAGGTATCCCCATACTCAGGAGAAGCAGCAGAATGTATTTTGGGGTGTAATTCCACATATGCCCATGGCATGTGTGGGCAATATATCATTTAGTGACAACTTTGGGCAAAAAGAAAAGAAGTTTGTAATATTCCCGCAACTTGTGGCAAAATATAAAATATTCCATGTACTCAACATGCCTCTCAGCAAATAGCTTGGGGTGTCTACTTTCCAAAATGGGGTCATTTGGGGGGGTTTTGTGCTATTTTGGCATTTTATGGCCTTCGAAACTGTGATAGGTAGTGAGGAGTGAAATCAAAAATTTGCACCCTTAGAAACCCTGAAGGCGTTGATTGGGTTTCGGGGCCCCGTGCGCGGCTAGGCTCCCAAAAAGTCCCACACATGTGGTATCCCCATACTCAGGAGAAGCAGCAAAATGTATTTTGGGGTGCATCTCCACATATAACCATGGCATGTGTGAGCAATATATCATTTAGTGACAACTTTTATTATTTTTTTTTGTCTTTATTCAATCACTTGGGACTAAAAAAAAAAATATTCAATGGGCTCAACATGCCTCTCAGCAAATAGCTTGGGGTGTCTACTTTCCAAAATGGGGTCATTTGGGGGGGTTTTGTACTTCCCTGCCATTTTAGCACCTCAAGAAATGAGATAGGCAGTCATAAATTAAAAGCGGTGTAAATTCCAGAAAATGTACTCTAGTTTGTAGACGCTATAACTTTTGCGCAAACCAATAAATATACGCTTATTGGCATTTTTTTTTACTAAAGACATGTGGCTGAATACATTTTGGCCCAAATGTTTGACTAAAATTGAGTTTATTGGATTTTTCTTATAACAAAAAGTAGAAAATATATTTTTTTTTCAAAATTTGCGGTCTTTTTCCGTTTATAGCGCAAAAAATAAAAATCACAGAGGCAATCAAATACCATCAAAAGAAAGCTCTATTTGTGGGAAGAAAAGGACGCAAATTTCGTTTGGTTACAACATTGCATGACCGCGCAATTACCAGTTAAATCAGTGCAGTGCGAAATTGAAAAAAGACCTCTGGTCCTTTGGCTGCCAAATGGTCCGGGCTGAAGTGATTAAAGGTGAAAAAAAATCCAAACCATCATGGCCCTGTGTGAAAAAGTGATTGCCCCCCTTGTTAAAACATACTATAACTGTGGTTGTCCACACCTGAGTTAAATTTCTCTAGCCACACCCAGGCCTGATTATTGCCACACCTGTTCACAATCAAGGCATCACTTAAATAGGAGTTGCTTGACACAGTAAGGTCCACCAGAAGATCCTTAAAAGCTACACATCATGCCGAGACCCAAAGAAATTCAGGAACAATTGAGAAAGAAAGTAATTGAGATCTATCAGTCTGGAAAGGGTTATAAAGCCATTTCCAAAGCTTTGGGAATCCAGCGAACCACAGTGAGAGCCATTATCCACAAATGGCGAAGACATGGAACAGTGGTGAACCTTCCCAGGAGTGGCCGGCCGCCAAAAATTACCCCAAGAGCGCAGCGACGACTCATCCAAGAGGTCACAAAAGACCCCACAACAACGTCCAAGGAGCTGCAGGCCTCACTTGCCTCAGTTAAGGTCAGCGTTCATGCCTCCACCATCAGGAAAAGACTGGGCAAAAATGGCCTGCATGGCAGAGTTCCAAGGAGAAAACCACTGCTGAGCAAAAAGAACATCAAAGCTCGTCTCAATTTCTCCACAACACATCTTGATGATCCCCAAGACTTTTGGGACAACATTCTGTGGACCGATGAGACAAAAGTGGAACTCTTTGGAAGGTGTGTGTCCAAGTATATCTGGCGTAGAAGGAACACTGCATTTCAGAAAAAGAACATTATACCAACAGTAAAATATGGTGGTGGTAGTGTGATGGTCTGGGGCTGTTTTGCTGCTTCAGGACCTGGAAGACTTGCTGTGATAAAAGGAACTATGAATTCTGCTGTCTACCAAGAGATCCTGAAGGAGAATGTCCGACCATCTGTTCGTGTACTCAAGCTGAAACGAACTTGGGTTCTGCAGCAGGACAATGATCCTAAACACACCAGCAAGTCCACCACCGAATGGCTGAAGAAAAACAAAATGAAGACTTTGGAGTGGCCTAGCCAAAGTCCAGACCTGAATCCTATTGAGATGTTGTGGTATGACCTTAAAAAGGCCATTCATGCTCGAAAACCCTCTAATGTAACTGAATTAGGACAATTCTGCAAAGATGAGTGGGCCAAAATTCCTCCAGGACGCTGTAAAAGCCTCATTGCACGTTATCGCAAACGCTTGGTTGCAGTTGTTGCTGCTAAGGGTGGCCCAACCAGTTATTAGGTTTAGGGGGCAATCACTTTTTCACACAGGGCCATGATGGTTTGGATTTTTTTCACCTTTAATAATAAACACCTTCATTTACAAATTGCATTTTGTGTTTACTTGTGTTGTCCTTGACTATTGTTTAAATTGGTTTGATGTTCCGAAACACTTAAGTGTGACAAACATGCAAAGGAACAGGAAATGAGGAAGGGGGCAAACACTTTTTCACACCACTGTATATATATATATATATATATATATATATATATATATACACACACACACACACACACACACACACACACACACTCACTTATAAATGTAAACAAACATTTTAAAATGTATTAAAACTTGGAAGTTATTAGTAGGGCAGTGGATGGTGTCAGTAGGGCAGAGATTGGTGTCAGTTGGGTAGTGTCAGTAGTTTTTTATTTATTTTTTATTTTTTACAGTATATATTTTTTCCGTCCCACCTGGGCTTTGGTGAAATATCAGGCGCCTAAACAAACCCCTGAGGTCTCACTATTGCGACAGAAAAAGGGTCTGAGGACAGAGATTCCACAGACCCTTTTTCTGCAGCTTTGTGCTGAGCAGCTTCCTGTTCATTCACAAACTGAAGCCTAGTAAACATAGTTTACTAGGCTTCAGTTGTGAATGAACACAGTGATTGATCTGTACCAATCACTTACTGTGCTCAATTAGAAAAGAAAGTGGCCAGTAAATGACACGGACATGGGCAGCAGGGAAATCAATGCCGCACAGGGGTGATTAGGGGGTGCCCTGGCACACCCCTGCACACACCTATGTGCCCCACATACAGTATATTTCCTACTTCTCCTTTATATCTCTGACCATTCCCCATGTAGACAGTCCCACTCTGTTATAGCCCTGAAATCATGAGAAAAGGAAACAGAAGGAGCTTCTAAGTGTAGCATTCACAGTATTTTATTAAGAACAATGGTTAAAAACACTAACAAGATCCCTACAAGTAGGCATTACAAGTATGGAGTGGGGGAAACACTGCGCTAACTCAAAAAGTGAAAATGATGAAATCAATCCAAAAAATAATACTATAGTGTACTGTGTACAGTGAATATCCTGAAAATATATGTGAAAGCAGCCAACACTCTAACAAACAAAGTCAAACAAGCAAATAACCACAATGTGTAGCGCTAACAAAAAATAGAGCCAATGGACTCATAAAGTGAAAGAAAGTCCGGTGCAATATAATATAGTGAAACAATGATAAAGTCCTTTTGTTAAAGAAAATTAATCATATGGCATGGATCATCCTTGCACATGAGATGTATGTGGAGAAACTCTGCAAACACAGATGCTAATGTGTATAGACGAGTATATAAACCCTCCAATGGTTATGGAATGCATACGCTTACCAGCGATGTTGGACCCACCTACCACCTATCTCCACATACATCTTATGTGCAAGGATGATCCATGCCATATGATTAATTTTCTTTAACAAAAGGACTTTATCATTGTTTCACTATATTATATTGCACCGGACTTTCTTTCACTTTATGAGTCCATTGGCTCTATTTTTTGTTAGCGCTACACATTGTGGTTATAGGCATTACAAGTAGGCATGTCAGCATAATAAATGTCCTTGCTCAGTCCTTTACCTCTAGGGGGAGATAAGCGGCCAGCAGATATATCCAAGGAGAGGAACAGGGAGACAAGATGGCCGCCAGGCTTCCTGGGGTTTGATGAAGGATGCATGCGCATGCTCAAACCGTGTTGCCCCTCCCACCTGATGTCACTTCCAGTTCCATGCATTCTAGCGTGGTCCTGGAAGCCATACGGCCATTTTGCCACCTCGCCTCCCCTTATTGGAAGCAACTGCTGGTCGGCTTATCTCTCCCTAGAGGCGTAGGACTAAGCAAGGACATTTATTATGCTGACATGCCTACTTTAACCATGGATCCTGTATGTGTTTTTAACCATTGTTCCTAATAAAATACTGTGAATGCTGCACTTATAGACACCTTCTGTTTTCTTTTCTGATTTCTATTAGAGTCGCATCCCCTCTCTAAAGTGCTTCTGCAAGTGACATTCCTATTACTATCTGTTGTTGCTCATATTGATTGGAAGTTTGCTGTTGGTATTGGAGGAATAACTCTTACAGAAGCGCCCTTATGTCTTTCCTTTCTATCTTGTCCTGAGAACAACGGCTGGTAAAAGTCTGATTACTTAGTCTTATTTTTTTTTATGAAGGATTTATTTAGCCCTAAAAGTTTACACAGTGGATTACAAAATAAAGGGACATAGTAGTTAGAATATAATTGAAGACAAGAGGGATAGTGGGATCCTGCTCATGGGAGCTTACAAGTGAAAGGACAGTGGAAGTGATGCACAAAGTAGGATTTGTGAGGGAACAAATTGTTCGATAAAATAAGATTTAGTTGCAAGTTAAAGATGGGATAAGCTACTCTAAAGCGATGAGTTTTCAGAGGGCACCTAAAGGCAGACAAAGTAAGACAAAGTAAGAGATAGACTGAGAGGGGGTTACCTATGTAGAGGTATGCCAATGAAAAGGGAGTTGCAGTAGTTGAGGCAAGAGATAACAAGAGAGTGAATTAGTAGCTTGGTAGTGTCATTGTTTAAGAAGGCAAATATTAGAAAAATTACAGAGGTAAAGGTGGCAAGATGTGTACAGTGATGGAATGCGGGGCTGAATGGAGAGGTCAAACTCCAGAATTATACCTTGCACCCTGGTATACGGACAAGGGAAAAATATTTCTGCCTTTTAATCTTGATGGAAAGGTTTGGAGAGGGGAGAAGAGGGTAAGGACATTTGATGAGTCCCGTTTTTGAAAGAATGAATTGCAGGAAGAAGTTTGATATCAATACCCATACATCAGTTAGTAGATTAGTGATACACAAGGAGACTAAAGAGGTGGGCTAAGTAGTAGAAAAATACATTTGTGTGTCATCAGCTTAGATATGGTATTGGAAGCCATGAAAGGTTAACAGTTGACCAAGGGAAGAAGCATGGATAGAAAACAGAAAGGGTTTGAGGACAGAGCCTCGGGGGGACCCCTATAAAATAAGGAAGAAGAGAGGAGGAGGTAGAGTTGTAGGTGATTGGTTGAGAACGGGTAATTGGTTTTAGCAGTTAATAACTTGTTAGTGAGTTTTAGAAGGGCAGCTTCTATTTAGTGTTGTGTGTGAAAATTGGACTATAAGGGTTCAAGAAGGTTGTTATCAGTGAGATAGCAGCTCAGACAGTTGTAAACTAGGCATTCTAGGAGTTTGGAGGTAAATTGGAACAAGGAAATGGATCTTAGGCTGATCAGACTGGTGGGGTCCAACAAACAACAAAGTCTTTTTAAAAATCAGATGACCAGTGCATGTTTTGGAAGGGAGGGGAAGATGCAAGTACAGGGAGAAATTAAAAATGTGAGTAGGAGAGTGTAGACTGGAGCAAGAGGGTGATCGGAATAAAAGGGAGGAAATGGTGTCCAGGAGGCAGGTGGTGAGGTGAGAGCCAGGGAAAAGTTTAGCGATCTCCTCTGCAGTGACAGAATCAAAAGAATAAAGTGTTAATTGGTGGAGATAACTGAACAGTGTCAATCTCATTATGAATTGCATCTATTTAATTTTGAACTGGTTGATGATATCCTGGGAAGTAAATGCCTTAGTGGGCGGTGGCAATGGCAGATGAAGTAGAGAGTTAAAGCGATTGTTACCTCAAAACGTCATATTCCTGATATGTGCCTACTGTACCATGTGCTTGTATGATAAAATATTCTGTTCTCTTTGCATTGCTTCCTTTATGTGAAATCCCTGGAGTTCCTGTCAGTCCCATTGCTTTCCTATTAAAAACTGACCACACTAAGCAGGAGAGTACACCATGGTCAATTCTCTAGCTATGCTGGAAACTCAGTGTACTCTCCTCCAATGATCAGACTTGTCCTGATCAGTGTGCTGCTGCTTCTCTCTCCCCAGCTATTATGCAGCTTAGAACAGAGGGAATGTGATCACTAATAAAAAAGGGGAAAAAAAGGTATTTAGAATGTTTTTTTAGTATATCTATATAACCATGTTTTGCCTTTCATTTCTATTTTAAACTGAATAGGTTGTTTTGCAACGTGATTGTTTACAATCACTTTAAAGGTAGAAAAGAGTTGATTATGGCTGGATAAGAGGGTGGTAATGACAGTGATAAAAATGGTCTGTTTGGCAGCATGGAGGTATTATATTTTAGGGGGCAACTTTATACAGGACAAAGTTTTGCAGGGACTTGGTTTTATGCCAGATTTGCTCAAGAGAGTGGCAATGTCACTTGAGGCTTCTGATGTCATCTGTTTGCCAAGGTTGTAGCGGTAGGGGTCTAAATCTACATAGTGAGAGACAAGTGTGTTCAGCAAGGATGAGATTTGTTTTACACAATTACGACCAGGTTAGGACAGGACAGGACTTTGCATTGTCAGGAGCAGAAAAACGTAAGCAAGGGATTAAGTGGTGAAGGTTTCTATGAGAAACTGCTTGTTGAAGGGATGGGAGGTTAAAGACAAGGAAAACATGAAACTATGATCAGAGAGAAGAAAAGGGGTGTTGGTGAGACTGGAAGGAGCATGGAGAATACAAGGTCAAGGGTGTTGTCATAGAGTGAGAAGGAGTGTGTATTCATTGTGTTAGGTCACAAGATAAGGTTAATTTGAGAAGCTGAGAGGTAGCTGGGGTGTTAACATTAACATGGATACTGAAGTCACCAAGAATTAAAGTGGTTGTAAACCTCAGACATTAAATATAAACAGATCATGTCTCTCTACAGTGTGTACTTCTCTCGATTAAGAGCACTAAGTGTCATTTCTGTCTGCTGATTTGTTCCTCTGCTATCATCACGAATCGCGTCTTACACCAAGAAAAATAAGGGGACAGGGCAGGGAACTTTAGCACAGAGCTCTCAGAGCGCTCCTCACTGATCACTGCACTGTGTGATTCCAGCTCTCTGCCCCCTGTTTTCTGATAGCTTAGAGAAGCCTTATATGGCTGTAACGAAGAGACTGCAGATAAACAGGTACAACTTATGCAGGAGGATATGTTCCATCTCTGTGTATCACCTGAGGCCAGTCACTTTATTGTATGTATGCAAAGATTTTCCAACACTTTAAATTGGGTATTTCAGAGGAGAAAAAGTAAGGTAGCCAAGCAGAGAAGCTGTCAAGGAAGCATGACGCTGGCACAGGGGGCTGATAAATCACAAAAATCAGTGAGATTTGAAAGAGGAGAGGGATAGAAAAGGAGGGGAAGGAAGAACTTGGAAACTGCTTTGTGGGGATAGAAAGATTGTAACGTTATCCCTTTTAGTCCACTGGATCTGGGTCAGTGAGTCCAATGGAGACCGCCATGGGAGATGGCAGCTGGAGAGGCGAAGTCAGATTCCTGAAACCAGGTTTTGAAGTAGGGTAAGTGATTGAGAAATAAAAAGGTTGTGGACTAATTGATGTAATGGGAATGAAATCTAGATATCTCTTTTTCACCTGAATGTCAAAGGATTATGCATCTCTCAGTAAAATCCTCAATCAAACTAACCTCCAAGAGACACATTTTAAATCCTAATTAGGTGGTATAGGACCCTATCCTTCGTTCATAATATCTACCCTCCTGTTACTGCTGGCACTGGCACTGTAAATCAGAGCAAGGTATTCTATACAACAAATTCTGGTCATGTCAGGAGCTTGAAAACTTTTGGAAAGGTGTTAGGACCATAGTTCAAAAATTCACGGATTACTCATTTCCGGAAGACCCTGCCTTCTTTCTCTCACACAGTTCCTAAAGCCCTTTCAAACTTATAGATCAATTCTAATGCCGCATACACACGATCGGAATTCCGGCCAGAAAAAGACTGATGAGAGCTTTTCATCAGAAAATGTGACCGTGTGTAGGCTCCATCAGAGTTTTGCTGGCCGAATTTCCGACAGCAAAGATCTGAGAGCATGTTCTCAATTTTTCAGACGGAAAAGGTTTCTATCGGAAATTCTGATCGTCTGTAGCAATTCTGACACGCAAAATTCCTACGCATGCTCGGAAACAATTCGACGCATGCTCGGAAGCATTGAACTCGGCTCGTTGTAGTGTTGTACATCACCGCATTCTTGACAGGCAGAATTTGGTGTGACCGTGTGTAGGCAAGACAGTTTGAACGGAATTCCATCTGAATTATGTCACGAAAACCATCAGAGCTTTTTCCGATGAGAATTCCGATCGTGTGTGTACGCGGCATTAGACATTTACTGAATGTGGCAAACATCTGCATTCTGGGAAAATGGAAAAAATCCCCCCTACCCATGGTAACAGCATCGCTTAATAAGGTAAAATAGAATGGAAAGATGGGAGACCTCATTGTTTCCTCTCAAAACATAGTGCATATATTTTGTTGCGCCTGCTAAACCAAAACCCTAAAACAACAATGTGTGATATATGATCCACAATATAAATGATCACATGCAAAAAGAATAATAGTCTCTTTTACCACTTAAAATTAATTCAATACATAAATAAAATCAGTCTCTGGTGTTTGTTATATTTATAGCTTCCTATTTATTCTTGACCACCTCATGTGCAAAAACCATGCAACATGATACATAATACATAGAATGTTGTGCATTGATACCCTCCACCTTGAATTCTCCTTTTGCACTCAACTCCATTTGTGGACCTGCTAATATTCAGGTCAAACCCACTTTCCTCTTTTAGGGTCACTCCCAGGCCCCTTTCAAATACTGTGACTCCCACGATTCCTCCACACAACGTCACTTAGGATTACATAGACGACATATATATTGCAAGGTGTATGGTCTTTTTAAAATATGAGACATTTATTTCCTCTCAAAAAAAGTGAGAAAAATATTGCCAAATATGGTATTACTTAAATGACTTTACCTTCTCAGATGAGGGAAAAACCCCAGTGCTTAGTGATATTTAAAAAGTTAATTGTCCCCTCATCCACCCCCCCCCCCCCTACTCTCCCTCCACCAGCTCTTCAAAATACTCACCATTTCTTCTCTTTTCCTGAATACCCTAGACAGTTCCTTCAGTGCCCCAGAACTGTCTACTCCCCTTTCCATCCCCAGCTCACTTTCTACTCATTTTCTCAACAAAAATCCTTAGCATGACCTTACATTAATACATTTTCTAACCCCGACTACAAAAATGAATTAAAAACTCCTTTGCAGATACCCAGAAAATCCATTGTGATATCAACTGATACAGCAGGCACCCGACTGACATCCTGGTCAACCTCTGTGCAAGTTAAGCAAGACTGACATACAGTATACTATACAGTGATGTGCTCTTCAATAAGTGCCTTTGTGGTAAAGAAGATTGAATGTTTTTATACCTTTTACTTGATGTCTGTAAACTGTATTTGGTTCTACCTTACAATGTTAGTAGGGGTAAATACAATTTGTACTCAAATCTCACCCAATATTAGGTATTGTAATTTGTTATAAACTCTGAAATGTGGCTAAATAAAGAATTTACAAAATATGGTTATAGACACTAGTGAGCAGGGATTCAGGAGGACACATGAGAAGGAGGGGAACTGGTTCTTGGATATAGGAAAATAGAATTTAGGGCATGTGAATTTTACCAGCTACAAGAGGAAGAAGGATGCTGGGTGGGTGGAAGTTATCTAGCAGGTGGCTGGAACTGGGTGAAATATTGAAGTCAGGAGAAGCAGGAAGTGAAGGAAGTGAGATGGGAGCAAGATTTGTATGGGTGCACATGCCCTAGTGTTCTGGAGGTTTTGCCAGCATGTGGGTTCAAAATAAGCTGGATGTTATAAATGCTGTGTTAGGGAGAGTGCAAGAGTGAGGATGATAGGTATAGCTGTGAGGTGGAGAATAGGAGTATAGGAATGAAAGTTTAAGGAAAGAAGACACTATTGTGGGAAAGAGTGTTAGAGGAAACATACTGTATTACAGGACGTAGAGAATAGTAGACAGACTGGGAAGGAAAAAGCTGGATGAGGAAATACAAGTTAACCTGCAGTCTGTCAGGAGAACTTTTTGTCGATGCATTCTTGTTTGTCCCTCAAAGTGGTTGTAAACCATATTCATGAAATCTGACCTGGGCACATATATATGTAGTGTTTATTTATCTCTCTCCAAAGACCTAAGTCCAGTGTCTTTCTGCTGCTCCGTTCCTCTGTTTTCAGCATAACTTCTGACAAGTTCTCTGACACAGGAGATAAAAATAGCTGGAAATTTGTGTCAGGGAGGTAACTTAGAGACAGATAAGCAGGGAGCTGGTCTATTCACAGCACAGCTCTGCAAGTTTCTTTGTTTCTCTGCCTATGTGGAGTGGGGGTGTGTGCCTTTCCTACAATCAGCTCCCACACAGTGTATTCCCAGACTCCCCTCCCATTGCTGAAACAGGAAGAACATACATACTACTTATGTAGGGAGATTTGTTTAATTTATGTGTATCATTTGAGGTTGTTCACTTCACTGGGTATATGTGAGGGTGTACATCCACTTTAATTAAAGGTGCAGTGTTTTTAACTGTCAGGATATTTAGGCTTAAGCCAGCCATTCATGGATCGAAATTCGGCAGGTTCAGCAGGGACCAGACACATTTTTATCCATGTATAGGCTAGCTGGAGTCAATCTATTGATTGACTTTTGTACAACCAGCCTGTTGGAGTTTTCCCAAACAATCAGTGCTTCCGGCTATAGCCAGCAATACTGATAATTGTATTCTGCTGGCGACTGGCGAGGAAGGTTCCCCGCTGACAGAATACAATTGCACAGCTGGAGGATTCCCCCATTCACATTATTTTGTTTGTTGTTGAACCCGCTGGTTAAACGCAAAAAATTAATCATATATGGCCTCCCTTAGTCACCGTTCTACCCTTCGCCTCCTGATTGGCCTTTAAAAAGTTGCAAAAGCACATTGCTGGGATCACCCATGAGTTCTTACTTCCTAGTGAAACTAATAATATTTCGTATTCATCAGGTATAATCACATCAGTTAAGAAACCCTATTTTACGACATCTATATTCATAAATACATTTGTATGTGGGCTTGAAAGATACTACGGCTCTGCCCTTATCAGTAGAGTTAATAATTATAGAGTTTATTAACTCCAATTGCCTTAAGGCTGGACTCACACCTATGCACACACATTCATGTGCATCAATACCTGTTATGATTTGTTTTACCATACACCCACCCCAAGATGCTGAATGACACCCCAACACAAAACACTTCAACTTTAAGAGGACTAGAGCTGTGGAATTGGGCTTTAAAATTGGGTAACTAAAGGTATTGTGTGCCTGAAAAGGAATGCATAATGTTGAAAATGGATGGCCTCTAAAGCAAAAGAAGCCATTACGTAAAGCAGAACATTAACCCGGAAAAATACAAGGCCAAATAGAAACAATGGTGAAAGCAATGTTTCAGGTCTGAGGTTTACCTAACACTACAACTGGTCATAGTAGTGGCAATGGTAATTATAGTTGAGGAGAGCAGCTTGAAATCTTGTGATGGATTGAAGTAATTGACACTTAGGCCTTCATCATCAAATTTATTAGAAGGACATCTAGCAACATAAAGTCTTAGGAAACCAAACTTAAAGTCCACATTGAATCTGAGTTTAACAGCATAGGGAATAGAAAGGAACATTTCCAAAAGGTGGGTCCAGCATAATCACAAAACCAGTATAGTTTTCCCTACCTACACTTAAAAATAAACCAAAATGATTTTTCTTTTTCCATTCTTAAATGTCAAGTTGCATATTGATGAAATTTGGAAGCAAGCATGAGTCTTTGAAAAAGGAGAGGAACAATTAACAGTGTTACTGTGAAAAGTTTTCTTTCTTGTAGGCACAAAATGAATGAAAGTGCTGCACCTCCACAGTGTGAACAAGCCCCTGTTTATTTATGTAGGCCTGAAATCAGTTCATCCTCCAGGATAACAAAAGGCTGGAAATGAATGTGGAAGCTGATTAGATATTGTGTGCCGTTACAAGTTTAGTTATTAGAGAGAGTGGGTCGCTACAGCACAGCAGCGCTACAGCACTATTAGCACCCCTTCCTATATTAAGAATTCTACTCAAGTGATTAATTTGCTGATGGAATTAGAGTGGAAGAGAGTTACTTAGCCACGGCTGATGTGGCTTCACTTTATACCGTAATTTCCCATCAACATGAAAGGGAAGCAGTCCAACGTTTTTTAAGTAGAGATCCCTCCCTAACCTTCTTTGCAGCAGAAATTTATTTTACAACTTTTCGATTTTTGTATGGGACACAAATATTTTTTTGGTTCCAGGGCTCCTATTACCTACAGTGTCGTGGTGTAGCCATGGGCGCAACATTTGCGGCAAGTATGGCCAATCTGTTCATGGACAAGTGGGAGGAGGTTGTCATTAATGCCCCCCTGAGACCAGAATTGGTTCTCTGGAAGAGGTACATTGATGACGTCCTCCTCCTATGGGACGGGATGAGAAGACTTTGGACAGTTTCATGAATCATCTTAATTGTAATGACTGTGGGATTGTTCTCCAATATTGATGAATATGGTAGAGATACATTTTCTGGACCTAAAATTATGGTACAGAATAGTGGATTTGTGACTTCCACATATTTTAAAGACACTGACCTTAATGGTTTCAGCGATGTAAAAAGTTGCCACCACAGGACTTGACTTAAAGATTCCTTGAAATAGGGTACAACTCTGTGAAGCTTGATCAAGTAATCCAAGAAGTGGACCATAGAGATAGGATGGACATCTTGGCTTCTTTTTCCGTTGAGAGGGCGAAGGATCATCCATCCAAATTTTCTCCTAAGTTCTCTTTTTTTATGTCATATTCCACACAACACTTTATTTTTAAAAATTTTCTTTAGGAAGCACTGAAATGTTCTCAGGAACAATAGGGCATTGGGACCACTGTTGCCTGGAACCCCAGCAGTGGTGCTTCATGGGTGTTTCCCCTCCTGAGGTTACAGATCACCCATAACATAATTGATCCTCCCAAAAAGTGTAGTTTTTTTATCAGGTGAAGGGGTTTTACCCCTGTAAAAGGTGTGTCGTCTGCCAGACCAATTGCCTTAAGAATAGGAAATATACATCTTTTCAGTCTAATGCCACTTCTCAAAAGTTATGATTATGATTCTTTTTTAACTTGCTCATCAAAAAATGTAGTGTATATCATCAATTGCCTTTGTGGGCTACAATATGTCGGCCGTAATATAAGCATGTTTCAAGTGCTGATGAAGGAACCTATTGCTAACATTAAAAAAGGTTTCCCCAAAAACAGCCTTTCTAAACATTTCAACATGGAAGGAATCCAAAAGGTATTTCCTTTATGACTATTGCCCAATTCAATACTCTTTGGCGGGGTAGCCAGATTAGAAGGGAAATCTCCAAACTTGAGACCAAATGTATTTTTTGGTTAAGGACATATAGGCCTCATGGTTTAAATATAGAGTGGGATGGCAATGCTTTCATCAACAATAGCTGACTACCTTCTCTAACAACTGTGAATATTAATCTTTTTTGTATCGGGTTTTCATTTTTTTTTTTCCACACAAATATATATATATTTTTGACTTATTTACTTGCTCAGTGGACAACCCCAAAGTGGTGTGGAATGCACATAAAGCTTTCATACGAGGTCTATTAATGAAACTAAGCTCTCATCAAAAAAAGAAGAGGATTCAGCACCTTGACACACTCACATCACAAATTGCATCCCTAGAAACACAACATAAAGCCAATCCCCATCCCTCACAGACAGCACATCTAATGTCCCTAAAACAGGAAAATTCCTCCTTCACTCCTATGACCTCCTTCAACGAAAGTTGAAATCTACTATGTATTCCACTTCTAACAAAGCAGGGAATAAATTAGCACAAAGTATCAAAGGAAAAAGATCCAAGACCAAAATATCCACCCTTTACCACCCTCACACAAAAGACCTACTGACTAACCCCCAGGACATTGCCAACGCATTCAGTGACTATTATAGTGACTTATATAAGCTAAAAAAAGGCTCTTTATCACCCCAACCCTTCAGTGATGACATTTTCTTCAACAAATCAATCTCCCATCTTTGACTGAAACCAGTTATCAAGCTTGAATGATCCATTTACGGAATGGGAAATTCTTGCTACGATTAGCTCACTACCTACAGGGAAAGCACCAGGCCCAGACGGACTGACAGGGGAATACTATAAGCAGTTCTCTGAGCATTTAACCCCACACTTAAAGTATTCAACAGCACTGCTTCCTCTTCTACGTTCTCAAATTAATCTCTGAATGTATTAATAATTACACTACTGAAAACTGGGAAGGGGCTGAATACACCTCAAAATTTCCGTCCAATATCATTACTCAATCTATACCTAAAAATGTATGCCAAAACTATCGCAGCACGATTGCTAGACATTATGCCCACCCTCGTACACAGAGATCAGACTGGTTTTACTAAAGGCAGGCAGGCACCAGATGCCACTAGAAGAATGATTAATCTGATTCACCATGCAGAATCTCTGGATGCAGAGAAGGAGTTCGACAGGGTACACTGCTCCTACCTCAAATCAGTGCTCCAAAAATTTGGGTTCAGTTTTAATATCCTTGGAGCTATCATGACACTATATTCCACCCCATCAGCTCAAGTGTTTGTGGCAGACATGGTTTCTCAACCATTTCCCATAACAAACGACACCTGCCAAGGTTGCCCACTATCCTCACTTATATTCAATCTACTCATGGAACCTCTGGCGGAACACATCAGAACAAACCCCTCAATCTCAGGTTTAACAATAGGTAAAACACGCCCTCGGAGGAAGTCGCAATGACGAAACTAGTCAGGGCGCGGCTTAACGACCAGAAATGATGCATGCGTTCCATGTAAGACAGGAAGACACACCAGGAAGCGAGTGGTGAATGCTGCTTTCATTATAGTGTGAGTAACTGTCTTCTGAGTATTATAAGGAACACCCGCTTACACACCTCGATATGCCTGATGTTACCAATTGATGGTGTATGGAGAAACTTTTATATAAATAAAGAGACAGAAAAATGGATTTACACTATGTGAAGTTTCTTTTCTTGTCCTGAGAACCGGTGGATCTTGCTGTGACACCTGCTACCCTTAATATTACCGTGGTTTTATTGATGTTATATAGTTCTAACATTTTAGTGTTATAGCTGTGGTAGATTGAGGATTGTCTGAAGCCTGATATATATTCTAGCACTGAGAAAGTGGAAGGAGGCCAAGGAATTCACTGAATACTATATACTTTTAGGTAAAACATCCCACAAAACTAGCCTTTTTGCTGAACTGGTTCAGTAAGGTTTCCTATTATAAAGTGAATACGACCAAATCATGTATTCTTGACCTAAAACTAGATGCCACAACCAAAAACTTGCTCCAACTACAACACCCCTTCATATAGGCAGATAAGGACATCTCCTACCTAGGGGTCCAACTAACAAAATCAGTTAAAAGCCTCTACTCCTCCAACTTTAAACCCCTCCTCAACAGAATACAAACAGAATCCCAACAAATAGTGAAACAAGAACTTTCATGGTCAGGGAGACTTGCAGCATTTAAAATGACATGCCTTCCACAAATACTTTGCCTATTCAGAAACCTCCCCATTACCATTCCAAAAGACCCAGGTCTGTACACTCAAAACTCATAAAACACAAATTAGCGGGTGGAACAGGGTCCATCGATTTTAAAGACTACTATATAGCAGCTATTCTCGCCCAACTACCAGACTGGTTCCAAACCCAACCAAACACTCTATGGGGTCAAATATAAAACATCTCCCTCCACCGTCCGAATCTAAAGACTTGGTTACTAAGCACTCCTCTAGGAACCATCATCCCGTCCACCCTCTCTCCAACCATCAAAGCATTGGTCCAAGCACAGAAAAAAATTATACAACTCTCTGAATACTACCCCACTACCCCTCCCAACCAAATACCAATAGAATCTCTTCACCACTTATCGTCTGACCTATCGCTAACACACTGGACTCATAAAAGAGTTAACTTTTTACATAACCTGATACAAGAGACACAACCCAAATCTTTTTACCTCCTGCAAAAGGAATTTAATCTTCCCTCATCAGAATTCTACTCATACATAAGAAAATCCCACTGCCTACAAGCAATACCACTACCCCTTTATGTCATACCCCTACAACATGGGAGTTCTTAACAAATCCTACCTTCAAAATCTCCTTCACCAAAGGAACACATTCACTAAAGACAGGGATGTGGGAGGCAGACCTAGCACATTGCTACTCTAATAAACAATGGCAACAAACCTTACAAACCATCTATAAAGCTATGAAATGCTCTGCTCTCTGGGAACCCACCCAAAAACGATCATTTTGATGGTATATGACACCTGCTAAAATATCATCCTTTAGCCCTCAAACCCCTGGAACCTGTTGGAGATGTAAAGCAGCCATATGATTCATATATTCTGGTCATGCAACCATATCCAGCACTATTGAAAATCCATTTTTAAAATCATATTAGACATAACCAACAGCCCAGTAAACACCCCTCACCCGAGCTTGCAGTACTAAACTTAACCATCTAAAAAATCCCCAAACCTTTCAGACATGTTACAACTCATATACTTTTGGCCACCAGACTAAGCCTAACAAGACTTTGAAAAACTGACCTGATTCCAAACATTGCAAACACAATTGACCTAGTAAATCTTTACTACAGCTATGAGACAATAATGGCCACCAGCAATGGTCAAGCTACCAAAACTCGAAGTATGGAAACCCTGATCAAAATGGTCTAGAGCAGCGAAGTTCATATAACAGTCACATCTCATCCTTATTTCTTTCTTGACCGAACATTATGAATAGTCCACTCAGGTTACAATAAGAAATTATACAATACATGTGTTATGAGAGTTAAAACTCATACTAAATAAATACAAAGGGGTTCTTCTCTCCTCTTGTGACACAAAAGTGTTCCCATTAGGGGTGTCTGAGAAGGACAGGAACACCACAACCTCAACAGTTATTATTGTGATGATAATAAGGCTGTATGAGTCTTATGAGGTTCGATTACTATTGTATTCTGTTAGTCCACAACTTTGTTTCTAATATTATTCCTGTATGTACACCAACTCGTTGTACGATGAACAATGTTCACATTGTTACCTATGTATGTTTATGAAAATGTACCAATAAAAACCGATTGAATCGAAAAAAATTACAAATGCAGCAATTTAGAAATTGGATGGGGGGGTGGCCAGCGCGGCATGTGAGCAGACGCTTCACCACAGAGCTCCCGCACATTACCCTGAAATGATCCGGTTTCCAGCAGGATACAGCACTCAGTTTTACCCCAGGACCCACAGGAAAACCCTCTGCACACCCCGTAGTGTCAACTGCTAAAAATAGGCGATGATGACAAGGGGGAACAAAGGAGTCGGCCGGCGATTGGAAATCCAACATGGCAGCGCTCCGTCCTCAGCACAGAAGCACCATGACAAAACCAAGGAGGTGGTGAGTAAACACCCTAAAGACCTAAAGGACGGGACCGGAGATCCCCCAAAAGATATGCGCTAGTGCAATGAAAATGTCAGGAAAGTCTGATAGACTTAATCAACCTGGCCTGAATGCAGACACAGAGCAGTGTGATGCAGACATGGAGGACAGTGAGCGGGGGCGGAGTGCAGCAGCCATGTTGATTCAGACAGACAGTCACATTGAAGAGATGGAAGAGTCGGAAGACAATGGGGGAGAGGAGGGTGACCAGCCGACTTTGGCAGCCATATTAAGGGCTGTAAATAAATGCACAGCTTCTGTTAATAACCTGCAAGCCCGATTTGGAAGCTTGAAAGAGAAGGTCAGCCTGGTTAGGCAAGATATTCAAAAGATAAGAGAGCGAACAACAGCAGCTGAGAGCAGGATCAGTGACATGGAGGACAGCCCAGATTAGAGAATCCCAAGCTACTACTCGTTTAGCTAAAGCCACAGACCTACGCGCCGAAGATTTTGAAAACTGTTTGAGGTGCAATAATGTGCGGATCATGGGGCTAACTGAGAAAACAGAGGACCGCGATCCCACTCAATTTGTGGAGCATTGGCTCACGGATACCTTCGGCAAAGAGGCATTTACACATCTTTATGCGGTGGAAAGGGCCCACAGAGTCCCTACCAGACCACTATCTCCTGGCCATCCCCCACGTCTGATGTTAGCAAGGCTGCTAAATTACAGAGACAGAGAAATTATCCTACGGTTGGCAAGGGAGCGCAGAAAAATATCCAGTTTAATGGCTTAAGAATCTATTTTTACCCAGACTTCTCAGCTGAAGTCCAGAGAAACAGATCTTTTCTGATGTTAAAAAGTGCCTGCAGAGGCTGCAGGCCTCACATGCCATGTTATACCCAGAAAAGCTTTGCATCACCTCCGGGGGCTGCGCCCATTTCTTTGAGAATGCCGCTGATGCTGAATCTCTCACTTTTGAATGGGAGCACTGCTGGAAACGTACAAGGATTTACAATTTCACAAAATGAAGGGTCAGAGCAGTATGCAGGGGCCCACATGGGATGGCTCAGAGGGATATGCTGTCTGTTTTCCCCTCCCCTTTATATAGTTCACAGGTTGCTGCTGGTTTTCTGCCGTTACCAAGGGCAGCAACAGTGAGGTGATTGGTGCAGTGATGCTATCTGAGGATTGGTTAATTCGGGCTGCAGCAAAGCCCGCGCTGAGGAAGGTTATTTAAAGAATTGGAACACAGGATCCTCACTGACCGTCTGACAGGACAAGCGACGGAAGGAAAGTGCAGCTCTCTCAGCATAAAGCGCCGTTCGCCAGGAGCTTGTGAGGCGCTGCTATGCCGCTTGCTTGAGAAGGCAGAGAAGAGCGGCGGTGAAGAATGGCTATTGCGCTGCCTGGAGGAGGATCAGACCGCGGCTCCGCCTGTAGGGACGGCCGCACCTGCCACCATGTTTGATGGACAGTCCGCCTCAGCCGGGAGCGGGACTCGCCAGCAGCCCAGTCGGAGGAAGAAGAAAACAAGAGCGGGGGCTTCTCCTCACCATATTGAGGAGAGAGATAAAGAAAATGTGTCTCAAGGGGCTCCTCTGTTAGGAGGGAGCAGCGCTACTCAGCTTCATGTGAAAGAGAGTGAGCAGGCCGTTTTCAACAGTGGTGAGCATGTTTACATTCTCCTGGGTCTGAGGTGTCTGTGCTGGTTAATTCCCTATATAATGTTTTACATCAATTTAAAGGGGCACAGTCTTCTGGTGCAGTGTTAAATAGGGAACAAGGGGCACAGGTCTCTGGTGCTGATATTGTGTGTCAATCACCTCACAGGAATGTTAATGTTAAAAACAGAGGAGCGCACACTAGTGGCGCTGACAATGTCAGAGGAGCACAGTTTTCTGGTGCTTATGGTGTCAATGATAATGGTAATACAAGGGCACACTCTAGTGGTGCTTGTGGGAATTACAGTCAGTTTCCCAATTTTATGGATGATGCTGGTGCTGTGTGGAAAAATTTGGGTGAGTCTCCTAAAGAGGACTGTGGTATAGCAGAGCGGTCACAATTTATGAGTCCTTTATGTCTTAACCCCTTGTTGCCCATTAGGCCCTCTGCGAATACAGTGGGTGAAGCATCATTTAGAGAGCCGTTGCCCTGCGAACTTTCTCCATTGGGTTTTCACCTGCCAAAATCTGTGAAAGAAAAAATTTGGAGAGGTGAATTCATTGACATTTTGTCACTTATGCCGGCTTCAAAGGACTTCTTGGCTAAAGTTGATAAACAGTCAGGGGAGGAGGATAGACGTAGGGCTATTCCTAAAACGTTTCAAAATTGGTTGCAAGCATTTTGTATATATGCTGCGGTCATGGGTGAGCGTTTTCCTGCAAAGTGCTCAGGTTTATTCCAACATCTAGATATTATTGCCGAGGGCTTTCGGCATTTCGGTGGTTATGCCTTCCACTAGTGGGCATACTTTTCGCAAAGGGTTCTGTTTTTCCTTTAATGAAGGGCAGTGCAAGTTTCTTAGCAACTGTAAGTACGAGCACGAATGCTCATACTGCTCGGGTACGCACCCAGCGAATAGATGCTTTCGTAAATCCGCAGCAGCTAGTTTACAATCTATGCCCGGGCACAGTTCTGGGAAGGGCATTGACCCCGGTGAAGCTACAAAAAATGCTTCCATGGTTAGAACGTTATCCCGACCGCAAGATGGCGGATCTGCTAATTGAAGGATTTAAGGAAGGTTTTCTGGTACCACATTTTACAGGTGTGGGTTGTACTTTGGTGTATAATTTAAGGTCTATTTGCCTGCAACCGTCAGTGGTACAGGCCAAAATTGCGTTGGAATTGGCTGAAGGCAGGATTGCAGGCCCCTTCCCTGCTCCCCCCTTTCCCAATTTTCGGCTTTCTCCAATAGGCTTAGTGCCCAAGAAAGAGGTTGGTTCCTTCCGCATGATCCATCATCTCTCTTATCCGCCGGGGGCTTCCTTAAATGATGAGGTTATTGGTATTAATGCCCCGGTTAGTTATTCCTCGTTTGATGAGGCCTTGCTTATCCTGAGGAAGTTTGGACAGGGCTCTCTCCTAGCCAAGGCGGATATTAAGTCAGCCTTCCGTTTGCTGCCAGTCCATCCTCAAGGCTTCAATTTCTCTTGGCTTCCATTTTGGAGAGCAATATTTTTTCGACAAGTGTATGCCTATGGGGTTTTCCTTATCTTGTTTTTATTTTGAAGCTTTCTCTACATTTTTACATTGGGTTTTGTCTGACACTTTTCCGGGTGGGGGCTTTCTACATTATTTGGATGATTTCTTATTTGTTGGCCCTCCCGTTTCAGCATCTTGTTCACAATCCTTAGAATTATTCGTCAATGTGTGTGCAACTTTTGGGGTTCCCCTGGCCCAGGAGAAAACTGTTTTTCCTTCCACTAGTATAGAATTTTTGGGAATCACCATTGATTCTGTATTAATGGAATTTAGGTTACCTCCTTTGAAGCTTGATAAGATGAGGTCAACGATCTTGTGTTTTCTTAGTAAGAAGAAAGTTCTTTTGAAGGAAGCTCAGTCTTTACTTGGCCTATTTGCCTTTGCGGCAAGGGTCATCCCTATGGCTCGGGTTTTTTCCCATAGATTTTCATTGGCAATAGGTGGTTTATCGAACCCATATTGTCATATTCGATTATCTAGGAACATCAAGGAGGATCTCAAAGTGTGGGATGCCTTTTTAAGCAAATACAACGGGTCGACTATTTGGCAGCAGGAATTTGCTTCAAATGATCAGCTTAAATTCTTTACAGACGCGGCGGGTTCAGTAGGTTTCGGTGCCTTTTTAAACGGACATTGGTGTTCCGAGCTATGGCATCAGGAGTGGTTACAGAAGGATATTCTACAGAATTTGGTCCTTCTGGAGCTATTCCCTGTCATAGTGTCATTAGTTATTTGGGAAGAACAATTTGCTAACCGTAGGGTTTTGGTTCGGACAGATAACAAGGGTGTTATGCATGCAGTTAATTCATTATCTTCCAAATCTGACCCGGTAATCAAATTGTTACGGTTCTTAGTTTTACAGTGTATGCGTTTTAACATTTGGTTGAAAGCAGAACATATTGCTGGCTGTAAGAATAAGATTGCTGACGCTTTGTCTCGTTCACAGCTCGAGAAGTTTCGGGAATTGGCGCCAGCGGCGGATCTCTTAGGTACCCCTTGCCCAGTCTTCCTCTGGGGCTTGATATGGAGCTGATACTCAGGAACCTCAGGAATTCGGTATCGTTCAAAACTTGGGCGGATTATCGCCTTTCCTGGTCAAAATGGCTGTCTTTTTGTCAAATATACGGTATAGATACGTTAGAGGTCTCTTCTTATGTAGCGCTGTCATTCGTTTCTTATTTGATTCAGGCCAGCCTGAGCCCGGCTTCTATTAGCAGAATTCTAGCCGGTGTTTCTTTCTTTCTCAAATTCGCAGGTGTGCCAGCATTAACATCTTTCTTCCAAGTGAATCAGATTCTCAAAGGTCTTAGGAAGGATAGGCCGTCTAAGGATACTAGGCGCCCGATTTCGGTTTCCCTTCTGGCGGACCTCATGCGAGTTTTGGAAGAGGTTTGCGTTTCAGAGTACGAGTCGGCTTTGTTTAAAGCTGCGTTTTCGGTGGCTTTCTTCGGAGCTCTGAGGCTTGGCGAATTTACTGCCCCTAATAGGGCTTCATCATCTTTCCTTCTCTGGGGTCATGTCATGTTGGATACCAAATCTGTTAACATTTTCCTATGTCGTTCTAAGTCAGCACCGTCTGGTGTTGGGCATTGGATTTTATTATCCAAATCAGGTAATCCATCGATCTGCCCAGTTTTATTGGTTTCCAATTATATGGCCTTTCGGCCTGTTATTTCTGACTCCTTTTTCATCCACCAGGACCTGTCCTCCTTGTCCAGGTATCAGTTTTCGGCTGTCTTGGCTGCTTGTTTGAAACAACTGAGTTTATCTAAATTTAGTTTTTCGTCTCACTCTTTCCGTATTGGGGCAGCCACGACAGCCGACGCTTTAGGCTTTTCTGCTGATGGACTGAAAAAAGTAGGCCGTTGGGCTAGCAATAGATACAAGATATATGTTCGTCCCGATATGCTAACAATTTGATTTTCTTTTTCAGATTCCAGTAAATCGGTCATTTGGATTGTTGGGCACTCTTATATCTTTTGGGCGGCTAAGCAGGCGGCTATTAGTTCCTATTCCGCCAGCTTAGGGCTAGATCCATGTTTCTTCCAAGTATTATGGTCTGGTATTAGGGGCCTACGTTGTCGTGATTTATTACCTCATTTAGTCCATCTAGCAGAAACTTGGCCTCCCCCCCCGGGTATTGGTTCTGCATTTGGGGGCAAATGATTTGGGCAAGGTGGGTACTTGGGAGTTAGTATGTGGTATGAAGAAGGATCTCAATACCATTAAGTTAATGTTTCCTTTAGTCATGTTAGCATTTTCTGAAATGGTTCCTCGACTGTTATGGTCTCCTTTTGGAGGCCTATTTTATGTCGACAAGATCAGGAGGCGTCTCAATAGGACTATACATAGTTTTCTGGTAACATCAGGGGATACATCCTTCCGTCACGTGGAATTGGAAGGTTTTATTCCCGGCCTGTTCCGGGAGGATATGGTCCACCTATCGGAAGTCGGATTGGACATATTTAACATGGGATTACAAAATTTGATAGAATCAGCCACGGTGTTGGGGGGGGGGGCCTCGGCCCCCATTTGCTCGGTTGGCCTCAGCCGGTGGGGAGTAGTCGTCCAATAATTTGGATGGACACCATGTGATTTATTTAATGGTTGGCCAGAATGGCCTGATATTAATTTATATTGACTTAAATTTGAATATTTAACCCCCCTGGATAACACCGTGGCCATATTTATCCCATAATAATATTAATAAAAGGATTTATTAAGAATTCATGTTGTGTTGTTTCTTTCTTAAATTATTACCTCTGTGCTAGCCCATGAAGGGTCAGAGCAGTATGCAGGGGCCCACATGGGATGGCTCAGAGGGATATGCTGTCTGTTTTCCCCTCCCCTTTATATAGTTCACAGGTTGCTGCTGGTTTTCTGCCGTTACCAAGGGCAGCAACAGTGAGGTGATTGGTGCAGTGATGCTATCTGAGGATTGGTTAATTCGGGCTGCAGCAAAGCCCGCGCTGAGGAAGGTTATTTAAAGAATTGGAACACAGGATCCTCACTGACCGTCTGACAGGACAAGCGACGCCCACCCTCCCGCCCCTCTTTCCCCTTTTCCAGTTTAAAGTCATGGTGTTGTCTTTAAGGGGGAGTAGTCGTCCAATAATTTGGATGGACACCATGTGATTTATTTAATGGTTGGCCAGAATGGCCTGATATTAATTTATATTGACTTAAATTTGAATATTTAACCCCCCTGGATAACACTGTGGCCATATTTATCCCATAATAATATTAATAAAAGGATTTATTAAGAATTCATGTTGTGTTGTTTCTTTCTTAAATTATTACCTCTGTGCTAGCCCATGCGAGTTCGGAACTGTGTTTGTGTATGGAACTTTGTATATCCCTTTTTCTCACTTGTGTTTTCATCACCGCATGTTGCGGTCAAGTACACAGGGCCTGGGACCTGTTGTCCCCTGTTTTTCTAAAGTTATCTTGGTCATCACAGTGCATTGGCGTACAGGTGAAATGGGATACGTTCTCTACCTAATTCACGTCCCTGTTGCACAGCACTGCAGCAGTTTAAAGCACTGTTGTGTTTGTTGAGCATTCATTTTTGGTTAAGTTTTCAGAGCATCAGAGAGGCATTGCTATGAACCCACCGACAGATCTTCTACACCTCACACATTGATTGGACTATGGGTAACTTTGTTTTTTGCATTTCCAGGGAAAAGACGCTTCCCTCAATACCCTAAAATGACAGGAAACACACTCTTAAGATGACGGCGATATCTATAATTTCATGGAACGTTAGGGGACTAAATGACCACTTAAAACGCACCATGGTGTCTTATTTGTTACGCAGATATTTACCTGCCATTTGTGCCTTACAGGAAACGCACCTCACTGCTGAATCAGTGACCTGCCTGGGCTATAGATGGGTAGGAAGGTCATACCACTCCAATCACACCTCATTTTCCAGAGGTGTGAGTGTACTGGTTCATAGTTCTCTGGATTATGAGGAGGTTGATTCAGTAATTGATAGTGAAGGAAGATATATTTTCTTGATGTGTCGCATATATACTCTTAAATGTATTCTAGCCTTTATATATGTAGCACTAACCCCCGAAGGAGCTGCTGGTTTGATTTGGGTTTACCGTTACCTTCTTCACCTTGCGTCTAGGGGTTTGTAACTGAAGGAAAAACAAACTTGAGGAAACAAACTTGAGGAACTCCCATATGGTACCAGTATCTTGCAGTGTATCTTACACTGTGAGTGTACTGGTTCATAGTTATCTGGATTATGAGGAGTAGGGATGAGCCGAACACCCCCCCGTTCGGTTCGCACCAGAACCCGCGAACGGACCTAAAGTCCGTGCGAGCTTTAGAACCCTATTAGTTATAATGGATGCGAACGTTCAAAATCAAAAGTGCTAATTTTAAAGGCTAATATGCATGTTATTGTCATAAAAAGTGTTTGGGGACCTGGGTCCTGCCCCAGGGGACATGTATCAATGCAAAATTTTTTTTTAAAAACGGCCGTTTTTTCAGGAGCAGTGATTTTAATAATGCTTAAATTGAAACAATAAAAGTGTAATATTCCTTTAAATTTCGTACCTGGGGGGTTTCTATAGTATGCATGTAAAGGGGCGCATGTTTCCCGTGCTTAGAACTGTCTCTGCAAAAAGTGTAATTTTTGCAGGAAAGAAAGCTATTTAAAATCAATCGCGGCTAATGTTAATTGACGGCTCCCGTAACACAGAGAACAGTCATTCATTGAAAGTCATTCATAAAAAAAAGTCATTGATAAAAAATAAAAATTTTTTTTTAAAAAAAGCGTGGGGGTCCCCCCAAATTCAATAACCAGGCCCTTCAGGTCTGGGATGGATATTAAGGGGGACCCCAGCCAAAAAAAAATGGCGTAGGGTCCCCCTCAAAATCCATACCAGACCCTTGAGGTCTGGGATGGATTTTAAGGGGAACCCCAGCCAAAAAAAATGGCGTGGGGTCCCCCTCAAAATCCATACCAGACCCTTATCCGAGCACGCAACCTGGCAGGCCGCAGGAAAAGAGGGGGGGAAGAGAGCGCCCCCCCTCCCGCCTGAACCGTACCAGGCCACATGCCCTCAACATTGGAAGGATGCTTTGGTGGTCTAAGACCCCCAAAGCACCTTGTCCCCATGTTGATGAGGACAAGGGCCTCATCCCCACAACCGTGCCCGGTGGTTGTGGGGGTCTGCGGGCGGGGGACTTATCGGAATCTGGAAGCCCCCTTTAACAAAGGGACCCCCAGATCCCGGCCCCCCCCTGTGTGAAATCATTTCACCAAAAAAGTGTCAAAAATTGTAAAAATGACAGGAGACGGTCTTTGACAATTCCTTTATTAAAATCTTCTTTCTTCTTTCTTCATCCTTCGGTTTCTTCATCTTCTCCTTCCGTCATCTTCTTCCATCTTCTTCCATTTTCTTCTTCCTCCGATCCGCTTCTTCTTGCGCTGGTCTTCTCGTCCTTCTCGTCCGGCATCTTCTTCCATTGCGTCGGCATCTGTTTTTCTGTCGGGCCGCTCCTCGCAATGGGAGGCTCCCGCTGTGTGAGGCTTCGCTCCGTCTGACAGGTCTTTTATAACGGAGGGCACCTGGTGACCCCGCCCCCCTCTGACGTCATGGGGAAAGCCATAGGGAATTCCCCAGAACGTCCCCGTGCGTCAGAGGGGGCGGGGTCACCAGGTGCCCTCCATTATAAAAGACCTGTCCGAGGCAGCGAAGCCTCACATAGCGGGAGCCTCCCATTGCGAGGAGTGGCCCAAGAAGAGACACCGACACCGATGCCATGGAAGAAGATGCCGGACGAGAAGGACGAGAAGACCAGCGCAAGAAGAAGCGGATCAGAGGAAGAAGAAAATGGAAGAAGATGGAAGAAGATGACGGAAGGAGAAGATGAAGAAACCGAATGATGAAGAAAGAAGAAAGAAGATTTTAATAAAGGAATTGTCAAAGACCGTCTCCTGTCATTTTTACAATTTTTTACACTTTTTTATTGAAATGGTAGGGGTACTTTTGTACCCCCTTACCATTTCATACAGGGGGGGCGGGATCTGGGGGTCCCCTTGTTAAAGGGGGCTTCCAGATTCCGATAAGCCCCCCGCCCGCAGACACCCACAACCACCGGGCACGGTTGTGGGGATGAGGCCCTTGTCCTCATCAACATGGGGACAAGGTGCTTTGGGGGTCTTAGACCCCCAAAGCATCCTCCCAATGTTGAGGGCATGTGGCCTGGTACGGTTTAGGCGGGAGGGGGTCCAGGGGGGTCCGCTCTCGTCCCCCCTCTTTTCCTGCGGCCTGCCAGGTTGCGTGCTTGGATAAGGGTCTGGTATGGATTTTGAGGGGGACCCTACGCCATTTTTTTATTTTTTTTGGCTGGGGTCCCCCTTAATATCCATCCCAGACCTGAAGGGCCTGGTTATTGAATTTGGGGGGACCCCCACGTTTTTTTTTGTTTTTTTATCAATGAATGACAGTTCTCTGTGTTACGGGAGCCATCAATTCATTAGCCGCGAGTGCTTTTAAATAGCTTTTTTCCTGCAAAAATTACACTTTTTGCAAGGACAGTTCTGAGCACAGGAAACCTGCCCCCCTTCACAGGCAACCTATAGACACCCCCCAGATGTGATACTGCAATGCTGTACTAACAGCACGCACACACAAATCCCCAGAAATAAAGCACATATTGTCAGCAGTCAGCAGCACACTGACACGCTGACACTGAAACACAATATGCGAGGCCGCCGCCGCCGCGGCCTCTTATACCGTAGGGCGTGTACTAAAGCCCCTGAGCTATAATTGGCTACAGGCATCCTGCCTGTAGCCAATTATGGCTCTCCTCGCTGCCGGCGCTGTGATTGGCCAAGCGTGCGGGGTCACAGTGCATGCTTGGCCAATCATCAGCCAGCATTGCACTGCGACTGGCGCAATGCATTGCGGGCCGCTCGCATCACACAAATTTGATGCGAGCGGCCCAAATAGTTCTGGGCTCGCCGAACGGGCGAACGCCCGATGTTCGATTCGAACATGGGTTTGAATCGAACACCGGGCCCATCCCTAATGAGGAGGTTGATTCAGTAATTGATAGTGAAGGAAGATATATTTTCTTGATGTGTCGCATATATACTCTTAAATGTATTCTAGCCCTTATATATGTAGCACTAACCCCCGAAGGAGCTGCTGGTTTGATTTGGGCTTACCGTTACATTCTTCACCTTGCGTCTAGGGGTTTGTAACTGAAGGAAAAACAAACTTGAGGAACTCCCATATTGTACCAGTATCTTGCAGCCGGTCCGGCGATACCGTATGAATGTGGATTCACCTGGTGTCTTTTCAACTTAGTTTCCAGGCTCTTGCCGAGCAGCCAGCCTCGTGCGCGGCCCTCTTCTGAAGAGTCCTCCCCTGGTTGCGTTCTCAGTTGCTAAATTTAGTAGACTCTTCTTCCACACTACTCACCTTCACAATGGGGTCAAGGGTGGCGGATGGTCTGGAGGTCTTGCATTTTAGCAAGTCTAACAGGCTTTACCCTACTTGCAAAAGGTCTGGAACAAGGCGAGAACAATGCAAGGGGTACAGGGATTTACTAAATATAGTCCTATATGGAATAACAGCCACTTCTCTGAACTAGCAAAACTACCCTATAGCGCAAAGTGGCTACAGTTTGGCGTCTCTCATTTGTCTCACATTTTTCGAGAGGGAAGACTGAGGCCCTTTCCGAAACTTGGGGAGGCCTTCAGGCTTTCAGCCTCAATGCATTTTTACTAAATGCAACTTCAGCACGTGATTAGGGCACAGGGGGATGGGGACCAATGGTCTTTGGATCCCACACCTATATTTAAATACTTATTTGAGGTTACAACATACAAAGGATTTATCTCCTGCAGCTATATCATGCTTCTCTGCCTTTTCCATGGTGATGTCCTGCTTAAAGTAGTGCCGCTACAGTGCAGTGCACTATACACCTGACAGACTGGCCTCTATGGGGGTAAGATTATATCCCGCATGCACTAGATGCAACAGAGAATGTGGAGATTTGATACATCTCCTCTGGAGATGCCCGAAGCTCCACAGGTACTGGACGCAGGTCCTAGATACTACTAAAAGGATCTTCCAGGCCAATATACCTACTGACCCTAAGGTATGTCTATTAGGTATACTTGACGCACTACCCTTGGAGGATACTTATAGACAGGCTGTGGTGAGGGCCCCAGGCTCGAAAGTTATTACTAAGACACTGGAAATCCACTGAACCCCCCACACTACAGGAGTGGATCACCAAAATGGGTGACACTATTCGCTTGGAAAAGATCATATATCAGCAAAGGGGTAAGAGAGGCAAATATGAAAAACTGTGGTCCCAATGGTTAGATGTTCCCGGACTAGCTCCACTAGACCTGGTGTATGACCGATTGTTCTAAGGGTTGATTTAATGTTTACCAGTTTTTACTTTACCATCGCAATGTGTGAGGAAAATTGGCTTATTACATTTATTGACTCCAAATGGTCTGATGTAACATACTGATACTAGACTCTGTGAAATTTGTAATTTACATGTGCTTTGCTCTGATCCATGTATGTACATGTATCCTCTATGCTCAATAAAAAAATGTTGTTCGATTAAAAAAAAAAAGAAAATGGATGGGAAGTTTAGCACTGGGAAACACTTTTTAAAAGACAAATAGTGCATTTTTATTAAACAGCTTAGAGATCAGACCAAAATGATGGACAAATGAGGAGGAAAGAGGGACCAAATCAGGGACAGTCCTTCAAACTCAAGAACAGTTGGGAGCTATGTCAGAAAGACCTGCAGTAGAGAGAGGTCACAGGCCACTGTATTCAGATGACTAGGAAGGGAGCGTTGGGAGATTTTTACAAATTCTTTAACTTTAAATCTATAATTTATATTCTAAATTAGTATATGCTGGGGGATTGACAAGATTTGTCTTACTTACGGTAGAGAAAAAACAAACCATTTGCCCTGCCCAACAGGACTGTGCCATGTGGCAGAGCTGTGTACTTCGAAACATTTACAAACACAAAATACAAATCTTTTGGCAGGTAAAACAGCTCCCAAATGTGTATTAAGCTATTTGCCTGGAGTTCAGCTTTAATTTAAGCAGATAAATATCTTTAAATTGCTAGTAAACATTAGGATTGTGATATGTATATTCCCCTTACCCCATCTGACATTTGTCAACAACAAATCTTATATTGCTCTACTTTAATGAAGGCCATCATCTCTATTTACATTGTCTCAAGTGCTTTAGCAAGGGTCACATTGTCATAAACCAATGTTTCTAAAACTAATAGCATGTTTTCCCTGAAAGATTTCTTTTTAAACTAGTTTTTCCTTCGTTTTATGAACACATGAAAAGCTTGCAAAACATTGCTGTACAGCAAAGAGCTTAAAAGCAATGTGCAAATGTTTTCTTTTTCTCTGCCTCTGGTATAGACATAAGCATCAAGATATTGATTTTTTTATCCGTTTGTTTTTGCTCTGAGCTCACTCATTAGGGCATCTGTTTCACATCTAAGTTATCTAACAAGTCATTGTCCTTTCCCATCCTCCCACCATGGGCAAATATCATTAGATTTATTGCTAGAACTAGAAGCTTGCCAAACTTTATCATTTTATTTTTTATTTTATTTTTTATTAAACGCAAAACATGGGGAACTATATAAATCAGATCAATTCTTACATTATTCAAACTGTAAGTAAAAACATATAAGTTAAATAAAAACAAATATGGAGTAAAAAAAAAATGGCAACTTGCAAGTGGATATTTGCGATGTGCTAAAAGCGGAGTTCCACCCAAAATTGGAACTTCCACTCATTTGTCTCCTCCCCCTCTCCAGTGCCACATTTGGCACATTTCAGGGAGGGGGGAGTGGATACCTGTCTTTGAATGGTACCCTATCCCCACTTCAGGGAGACCAGGCTCCAGCGCATTACATCACAGCTCGGCTCCCTCCTCCTCCCTCCTTCTTCCCCCACCACCGGGCCAGTAGGAGAGCGGTGCCTCGTGCATGTGCAGTAGGGACCCAGCATGAAGCCATAATGCTTTACTACTGGGTTCCCTTACCGGCAAAGCAGGCGGCAGCACCCAACAGCTGATGGAAAATCAGCTGTGGTGCCGACATCGCTGGATTCCAGGACAGGTAAGTGTACTATTATTAAAAGTCAGCAGCTGCAGTATTTGTAGCTGCTGGCTTTTATATTTTGCAGGGGTGGGCGGACCTCCGCTTTAAGGCTGTTGGGGAGTTTGAACAAACACCTGCGCTTTTACTCATGCAACAGGAGCCAGACATGTGTAATAACAGTATTACTTCCACTAATATACTTGACAACGTTTCTCACCTAGGGGGTGCAGGAACGGCAGAGTCCTTAACAATCAGTGACATCACCCAGCCCGAATTATCCTAGGTGGCCAGGAAAACACAACCATGTAAGCAAAGGAGCTAGGTAAAATAAAAAAAAGGGCATGAGTTTCCCCTCTAATTCATACCAGGCACTTCAGGTTAAAAACATACATTTTAAGGGGGACCTCATGCATAAAAAACAAAAAAATGGCTTGGAGTGCCCTCAAATGCCATGTCAGACTCTTCAGATTTGGTATAGATTTCATCAAGAAAAAAAGCATGGGGGTACCCCACAAATATCTTAACTAGACACATTCAAGTACACAGCCAGGCCAAGAAAGGGGAAGGGGAATGTGGGCCTGCTCCTGAACCATACCAGATCAAAAGCCCCTGAACATCAGTGGATACATTGCCAAAATACCCCCCCCCCCCCCCCTAGTAAAACACCTTGTTCCCATATTAATAAGAATAAAGGCCTCTTCCCCTCCTCCCTGAGTGTAGAGGGTCTACAGGTGGGGGTTTGTCAAAATCTGAAAGCCCCTTTTAACAATAATGGGGCTCCAAGATACCCCCCTTTCATGTGAATGAGTAAGGGGTACATAGTAATCCTACTCGTTCACAAAAAAATAAAAATAAAACACACAAATCCTTAAAAAAAAAGAAAGCAACAACAAAAAAATCCTTTCAATTTACCGTACATCAATCATGTCATCCAGTGATGTAGATCCATATCAATCATGATGCCTGCCAGCCGCTGACCCACTTCACTCCAATAACGGGGCTCCAAGATACCCCCCTTTTATGTGAATGAGTAAGGGGTACAGAGTACTCCTACTCGTTCATAAAAAAGTTAAAAACAAACACAATTTTTTTGACACAGCATTTAAAAAAAGAAAACAAAAAAAAAAGATTTCAATTTACAGTACATAAATCATTAATGATGTCATCCAGTGATGTAGATCCATATCAATCATGATGCACACGACCCACTGACCCACTTCACTCCAATAATGGGTTTCCAAGATATCCACCCCCCCCCCCCTTCCATGTGAACAGGTAAGGGGTGCATAGTACTTCTACTCATTTACAAAAAAAAAACACACACACAACAAAATGTAGAGTACATCAATCATCAAGCATGTCACCCAGCTATGTAGATCCACATCAATCATGATGCCTGACCCCCGCTAACTGACTTCACTCCAATATTCCATATTTGATCAATGACATCATAGTGATATCAGTGTTAAAGGGGGCTTCCAGCTTCCCATAAGCTCCCACTTGCGGACCCCCACAACAATTGGGCCAGGGTTGTTGGGAAGAGACTTTTGTCCTCATCAACATGGTACCCACTTATGTTGAGGGCATGTGGCCTGGTGTGGTTCAGAAGGGGGATTGGGCACTCATCTCACCGCTTTTCTGGTCTGCCAGACTGAATGCTCGGATAAGGGAATGGTATGGATTTTTGAGGGGGACCACCTCTTTTTTGTTTTTGCATGGGATCCCCCTTAACATTCAGATCAGACCTGAAGGGTCTGAGTTTTTTTTTTTGTAAAGCATTTATAAAAAAGAAAACTCAACATTTTGGAAAATTTTCAGCAGCTTTTTATTTATTTTAAATACAGTGTCTTTATTGGAGGCACATAGGAGCTAGCAGTAGCTACATTCATTTCCTTGACCACTTTGTGTCTTAACACAACACTTGAAATGGCAGCCTGCAGCTGTATACTTTTTTTTTTTTAATGGGAGGAGAGATAGGCAGCCAATTTGCCGGGTCAGGATGAATGCTAGAGATTGACATAGTGTTTGTGTGGGTCTCTAGAGATCCTCAAGCATCTGCCTCTAGTAAAATGGCCAGAATCTGTGAACTCTAGCTCATTTATAGAAATCATCAATATCATAAAATGTATAAAATGTTTAGCAAAATACAATAAAAAATAAAATAAAGTAAATATTTCTTTCATTCCAGCTTATTTCACATTGGGTTCAGAGAAATACATTCTAGAAAGGTAACTCTTTTTACAATGAACTGCTATAGTCTTGCAGTTTTTTCATTGTTTTTTCTGTTCTTGTGTCCCCTGAGATATTCCTGTGGACATTGCTTTGACCTTTCCAGGAAAAGTAATATTGTTTCAGTCTATTGTGTGTGCTTCTTTTAGCTCCTGGTCATCAATGAGCCCTCTGATCCGAGAGTGATATTTTCTGCTCTCTTTCCTAATACTGTTGCTCACCTATGCATGATATGCCCTTTGTGAAAATGCAGTGCTTCTAAGATTGGGGATCATGTCAAAACAGTCTACCTTTTTAATATTCTGACAACAAAAACAAATTGAAAAAAAAAAACATTTAAAAAGAACTCTTCGAGGAAATAGTTTTTGTAAAATGCCAATGTAACAGAACTCCTATTTCAAAAATAAAACAAAATACTGTACCTTTTTGTGAATACAGGTTGCACATTTTTTTGCAGCTATCTTTTCTTCAGTCACATGACATGCAGAATCTGCTTCTTCCTCTTCTTCATTACTTGGGTGGTGGGAGGTCCTTACTCCTGCACCCACTACACTGCAGTTACTTATTGACAAGTGAGTGCCTTTCTGTACAGTAGTATTATAAACCCAGGGCTGTGTGATTATTTATAATCATGGGGTGGGTCCATTACACCTACCAGTGAATGACACTGGCCATTCAACCTGGAATACCGGTGACAGCAGAAGGGGGATCTGGGAGTCTTTGGGGAACACCAGTAGGGAGGAGATGAGTGTTTCAGCAAAATCAGCTTTTTCTGACAATACAAGTGCTTGGCATTGGATTTCTTGCAGATTTTCTTTAAAGTGAAGTTGGGCTTTAAAATAGTGTAATAAGACTTTTTTGCTTGAGGCAGATTTTTGCTGATGTGTTACCCATGATGCTGCTACTTGATTCATTTTGCTGCCACATGTACATTTGTTCAGAACTTTGGATGCCTTCTCATCTTAGCATTTGCTTTGATCCAGAAAAAAGCTTTTCTGCCTCCCGCACTCACCAATATGCAGGAGTGAAATGCATAGTCCCCCTGGGATCAGAGTAAAAACTCTCTATTTGTTTGTCACTAAAGACCTTCAGTTAAAAAAGAAAAAAAAAGTCAACAGCTACAAATGCGGTAGCTGTTGACTATTATTATTATTATCATTATACTGGATTTATATAGTGCCAACTGTTTTGTCAGTGCTTTACAACATTAGGGCAAACAGTACAGTTACAATACAATTCAGTACAGGAGGAATCAGAGGGCCCTGCTCCTTGGAGCTAACAATCTAAAAGGTAAGGTCAAGAGATACAAAAGGTAATAATGGTGAGGATGAGCTGATGGAGAAAATAAAAGTACAGTTGTTAGGTGGGGGCAGGATAGACTTCTCTGAAGAGAAAAGTTTTCAGGGATCTCCTAAAAGTGGATAGAGTAAGAGATAGTCGGACAGATTGGGGTAGAGAATTCCAAAGGATGGGAAAGGCTCAGGAGAAGATCTGGAGGTGAGCGTGGGAGTAGATGACAAGGGAACAGGAGGTCTTGGGAGGAACAAAGAGAACATTTTGGTTGGTATTTTGAGACTAGGTTAGTGACGTAGCCGGGGGGGCTGAGTTGTGGATAGCTTTGTATGGTACTGTTAGTATTTTAAATTTAATTTGATGGGTGAGTGGCAGCCAATGGAGGGACTGGGCAGACCAGACACTAAGCGGTTTGTAATGATGACTCTGGCAGCAGCATTCATAATGGACTGAATTGTAAATATATGTATTTTGGATATATTTTGGATGTATATTATGTGTATCTATTTATCTTTCAGCAACTCCATTGTATCATCCCCCTCCAAGCCTCTGAAGAAGCCAACAAGGCAAAACACATTGGGTTGTGTTTTTCCTCGCTCATGTGATATATTGCCTAGTGCATAGCGTGATCTCTGTATATGAGAATCAATTACATCTTTCCTTGGGGAGGAACTACTATGTCTGGGGGGACTTTTGGTATTACAATGAGTTGGGATTCGTTTTTCATGTTTTTAAGGGATGTCTACTATCTATAATAGACACACTTTTTTATGTAATACAATAAAAAAAATGTTTTAAATGTATGATGTTGTACGGATAATTATTCTTAAGCCCCATACACACGCTCGGATTATCCGAGGACCAGGTCCGTCGGATCATGTCCGTCGTACTTTGTCCGATGTTGGTTTTGCGTACACACGGTCGGACAAAGTTGTCGGAAAATCCGATCATTCTGAACGTGGTGACGTTTGTTGCCTACAACGGGACTACGTAAAGGCTAGTAGCCAATAGCTTTGGTCTTGTAATGTGATCTGAGCATGCGTAGCACTTTGTCCGTCGGAATTCGCTACACACGATCGGATTTGGTGTGATCGGACTTTGTTGTCAAAAAATCTATCCAGCAGGAGATAGGACTTTGTCCATCGGACAATCCGATGGAAACTGTCCGATGGTGCCTACACACGGTCGGAATTTCCGACAACATTGTCTGATAGGACAGAATCCATCGGAAAATCCGACCGTGTGTATGGGGCTTAAGAAGAGATTTAAAAAAAGAAAGGATATTGACACAGTGAGGAGCTACGGGTAGCTGTTCACCCCGGATTAGAATGAAAAAAGAAGATTCTCCCTGTGTGGTGGGGTTTTTAGGCAGCCAGGGGTCCGGTAGAAAAATATCAAACGGATATCTTTAGTGAGAGACACAGTCCGTCCAAATAAATTTACAATGTTTATTTATATTTAAAAATTGAATGATACATAAAAAAAGGTGTAAAACACAAACCCATACAGAATAAAGTACAAATACAGTACACAGAAGTATACCCAAGAAGTAACACCTAACACCTCGACTGATGTAGTCAGAGGAGGTGAATGTATAAGGTGTGACAAAAAACTGACGCGTTTCGACCTGTTGTTTGTATCGGTCTTCCTCAGAGTATTTTTTGTCTGTTGGGATAAAGAAACAGTGTAACAGCAACTACTCAGTTATATGTTTTGATGTATTGCACTCATGTCCATATGTATAAAAAGACAAAGGCATAACATTTTTTATCAGTATAGTTACCAGTATACGTGTAGTGTATGGGATGTTCTTCTGCATGGGTATTTATAAAACTTCCATCATTTTTTCCGGTGGCTTCCAAATCTGGCCCTCAATGGTGAATCAAAGCACAGCAGGTTATCCAGGCCGTATGTGGCTTGCAAGGAGTCACACTTGTGGCTGACTCCCCAGAGAGGAAACCCAACACGGTCCCGCGGGGGAGCGGTAGAGGGGGGAGGGGGAGAAGAGGGCCAGCAGCAGGGCACCCACAGCAACGGACTCCTGGAATATACCAAGAAATCATTCATAGGCACTTGATAAGAGATGAAAACAGATAGGAAGTGAGGGAATTCTTTTTAGGGGAAAAATCCCTCAATTCAGATTAAAGATGGTACTGTTATATTTAAAGAGTACGGTATGATGTCGTTGATGTCATACTCCTGGGAGACAGAATTATCTTCATGGTATATCACCTCCTATAGAAGGTTATATATTTATAATTAAATATGAAATTCTAGAAAATTGGATCATAAGGTCAAGGTACAACTCGAGAATAAGAGAAGGGGTTGGGTACAGAATTCTGTCTCCCAGGAGTATGACATCAACGACATCATACTCTTTAAATATAACAGTACCATCTTTAATCTGAATTGAGGGATTTTTCCCCTAAAAAGAATCCCCTCACTTCCTATCTGTTTTCATCTCTTATCAAGTGCCTATGAATGATTTCTTGGTATATTCCAGGAGTCCGTTGCTGTGGGTGCCCTGCTGCTGGCCCTCTTCTCCCCCTCCCCCCTCTACCGCTACCCCGCGGGACCGTGTTGGGTTTCCTCTCTGGCGAGTCAGCCACAAGTGTGACTCCTTGCAAGCCACATACGGCCTGGATAACCTGCTGTGCTTTGATTCACCATTGAGGGCCAGATTTGGAAGCCACCAGAAAAAATGATGGAAGTTTTATAAATACCCATGCAGAAGAACATCCCATACACTACACGTATACTGGTAACTATACTGATAAAAAATGTTATGCCTTTGTCTTTTTATACATATGGACATGAGTGCAATACATCAAAACATATAACTGAGTAGTTGCTGTTACACTGTTTCTTTATCCCAACAGACAAAAAATACTCTGAGGAAGACCGATACAAACAACAGGTCGAAACGCGTCAGTTTTTTGTCACACCTTATACATTCACCTCCTCTGACTACATCAGTCGAGGTGTTAGGTGTTACTTCTTTGGTATACTTGTGTGTACTGTATTTGTACTTTATTCTGTATGGGTTTGTGTTTTACACCTTTTTTTATGTATCATTCAATAATTAAATATAAATAAACATTGTAAATTTATTTGGACGGACTGTGTCTCTCACTAAAGATATCCGTTTGATATTTTTCTACCGGACCCCTGGCTGCCTAAAAACCCCACCACACAGGGAGAATCTTCTTTTTTCATAAGAAGAGATTTTAGCACTTACAGTATAAAGTCCCAATTCTTTTTCCTTTTTGTATGCCTTAGGCATGTGGTGCTGATTCACTCCATGCGATTTGAGTACAGTTGGTCTCAAACCTTTTTAATCTTTGAGTCCTGCACCCCCACATGATTTGTGACGGATTTTTCTTATAAATTCCTTAAATACTCTTTTACTTTCAGGAAAAATGCTTCTGCTCCCTCTTCAGTGCTCTATGCTTGCATAGCTAAGTTGCAACCACACCCCTCATTACAAATGTTCTCAAACAGACTTGTATTGTAGAGAAGGGGTGTGTCAAACTAAGTTTGTTATTGAGTATTGATTACTGAGTCTATCTAGTGCTTAATAACCATCACTGTCTTATTTAGACATCCTACAACACTGGTCATCAATCTGTTGCCAAAGGGTTGGATATGGCCCACTATCTACCTTTAACATTCTAGGCCTTAGGTCCCCTCAGTGAGAAGGACATGCATGCCTTCTCTTTGAATGCTGGTGCCCCTGTTTGTAAATTTGCAGTGACATTCTTCTGATACAAATGATCAACCACTATTTCAGTCACTGATACAAAAACGATTGTGTACTGTCCATGATAGGTTGCACTGATACCAAGGACAGGACACTATTCCTCCTTCCACCGACCATAGAAACTGTTAACTCATGGTGACCACTGATGCACTTGGCATTTTTTTGGCCACAGTCTACTATCAATATTCTGAAGGGCAATGAGCTAGCCTTTTAAGTAAAAACATTTAGGATTCCTTGCCCTTCATAACCGGTGTAATAGGAAAGTGGAGTTATGACTATGAAAATTAAGAGTGTTAGTAGTACAATGTCCACCTGACTGAATATCTATTTCTGTGACTTTAAATGGATTTAAAATGTTGATAACTTTAATGCATTGTGGTAATATTTATTGTAATAGGCTGATCAAATATGCAAATATATATATATATATAAATATATATAAAAACAGATTCTATTCACACCATTAAAAAAAAAAATCACACAAAACATTCCTGGAAAGAAACTATAATGCTCTCCAATCATAATGTATGAATACATCTCAGAGCTATTTATTTTAGGTTGGTAAAAAGTAAACACACATACACCACAACACTTCATATCGCTGTTTGCTTCACAACTCCTATGGTTCACTGTGTTTGGGAAAAGTGCCTAAGGCATCCACAAATACTAATCTGATTTAGTCTCCCTTGCTCGTTGAAGTGTAAAGCGAGGTGAACAGATGAGGTTGAAATCAGTACATGTGCTGGCAGGTTTCTTTTTTCGTAGGGGATAATTGAATTTTCAGCGAATGAAATGGCTTATTGAGTAACACATTTTCCAAATAAGCATCAGTGATGTAGAATATTACTGCACGGAACAGGAGAATCATTGGTCAGCTGAGTGCGGCATCCTTTTTTTTCCCAGGAATAATAGAACTACTAAGTATGTCTTAAAGATGCCTAGTCATGCAGTACTGTCTTGTCAAAACCAATCTACTGAGTCAGTAACTAAAGTGAACAGAAACAGTAAAGAGGAGGGGGTATACTATCATAGTCTGTGCTTCTTTTGCAACCAGGTTACAGAAGCCTTTTGCCTTAATACATTCTTGACACGTCATATTGTGCAGCTACAGTACAATTAAAAGAAAAAACAGTCCTATAGATCCAATCAGTGACAATGCCTTGGCTGAGATGATGTCATCAGTTTGCTGCAGGCAAGAGGAAGCATTTTCCCCTCAGTCTCCCCTTCTACAGTGGTCAGACTGCAACCTTATAACTTTGTAGCTAGTCATAAGGTGAGGAGCTGCATCAAGGGGGTTCTCTGTACTAGACCTTTGCAAAACTGTGTCATCTCTGAGCTAGCATTGCAGTCCAGAAAGAAGATGCTAGCCCTAGATAATGATTTAACAATGATTATATGTGATCCCTCTGGAGAGAAAAGCAGATGTAGGCTTTGTGTAGGGAGAGTGTTCTGAAGTAATATTCAGTGCATCCAGAAAGTATTCACAGCACTATACTTTTTTCACATTTTGTTATGTTACAGCTTTATTCCAAAATGGATTAAATTCATTATTTTCCTGATAATTCTACAAACAATACCCCATAATGGCGTAAAGAAGTTTGTTTGAAATCTTTGCAAATTTATTAAAAATAAAATAATAAAAAAAATCACAAAAGTATTCACAGCCTTTGCCATTACACAAAAAATTGAGATCAGCTGCATCCTGTTTCCACTGATCCTCCTTGAGATGTTTCTACAATTTAATAGGACTCCACCTGTGGTAAATTCAGTTGATTGGACATGATTTGGAAAGTCACACACCTGTCTATATAAGGTCCCACAGTTAACAGTGCATGTCAGAGCACAGACCAAGCCATGAATTTTGTCTGTAGACCTTCGAGACAAGATTGTATTAAGAGTCAGATCTGAGGAATGGTACAGAACAATTTCTGCAGCATTGAAGGTCCCAATGAGCACAATGGCCTCCATCATCCGTAAATGGAAGAAGTTTGAAACCACCAGTACTCTTCCTAGAGCGTGCTGCCTGGCCAAACTGAGCGATCGGGGGAGAAGGGCCTTAGTCAGGGAGGTGACCAAGAACCCAATGGTCACTGTGACAGAGCTCCAGCATTTCTCTGTGGAGAGAGGAGAATGTTCCAGAACAAACCTCTCTGCAGCACTCCACCAATCATGCCTGTATGGTATAGTAGTCAGATGGAAGCCAGTCCTCAGTAAAAGGCACATGACACCCTGCCTGCCTGCATGAGAAACAAAATTCTCTGGTCTGATGAAACAAAGATTGAACTCTTTGGCCTAAATGGCAAGCATCATGTCTAAAGGAAACCAGGCACTGTTCTTCAATGGGCCAATACCATCCCTACAGTGAAGCATGGTGGTAGCAGCATCATGCTGTGGGGATGTTTTTCAGTGGCAGGAACTTGGAGACTAGTCATGATTGAAGGAAATATGAATGCAGCAATGTACAGAGACATCCTTGATGGGCTCTGGAGCTCCAACAGGACAATGACCCTAAGCACACAGCCTAGATAACAAATAAGTGGCTACAGGACAACTCTGTGAATGCCCAGCCAGAGCCCAGACTTGAACCAGATTGGACATCTCTGGAGAGATCTAAAAATGGCTGTGCACCGACGCTCTCCATCCTACCTGATGGAGCTTGAGAGGTCCTGCAAAGAAGAATGGGAGAAACGACCCAGAAATAGGTGTGCCAAGCTTGTAGCATCATACTCAAAAAGACTTGAGGCAATAATTGTTGAACAAAGGCTTTGAATACTTATGTTCATGTGATTTTTATTTTTTTGTTCGTTTTTTTAATAAATTTGCAAAGATTTCAGATAAACTTCTTTCATGTTGTCATTATGGGGTGTTGTTTGTTGAATTGAGGAAAATAATGAATGTAATCCATTTTGAAATAAGGCTATAACATAACAAAATGTGGAAAAAGTGAAGCAGTGTGAATACTTTCTGGATGCACTATATATCAGAAAACCTTTTAATTACACATTACTTAGCATGCATGACATTCAAAATATCTGATCTTGAATCTGCTTTAAATGTTTTTCAATCTCTGAAGATACCCATTACCATAGCATGTCATCCATATGATGTAATTTGACATGTTTCTATGTGTATTCTTTAATTTCAGTGAAGGGGTAAAGCCAGAGGTGCAACAAATACCTAGAGTAAGTCATAAAGTGGTTGTAAAGGCAGAAGGGTTTTTATCTTAATGCATTCTATGCATTAAGATAAAAAAAATCCTTCTATGTGCAGCAGCCCCCCTCGGCCCCCCTAGTACTTACCTGAGCCCCTCTCGATCCAGCGATGTCCACAAGGGACTCTCCCTCCTGATTGGCTGAAACACAGCAGTGGCGCCATTGGCTCCCGCTGCTGTCAATCAAAGTCAGTTAGCCAATGAGGAGTGAGATGGGCGGGCCAAACCTGCAGCTCCATGTCTGAATGGACACACAGAGCAGCGGCCCGACTCAGCTCCCCCAATAGCAACCTGCTTGCTGTGGGGGCACTCAACAAGAGGGAAGGGCCAGGTGTGTCAAAGAGGGACCTGAGAAGAGGAGGAGCACATTTTTACTTTCTGCACTTCACCAACATACACTTCTTTATTCTTCCCCACAGCACGGATGCACACTTCTTTACTCTCCTCTACTACACTGAAGCTCACTTCTTCACTTTTCCTTCACTGCACTGATATTCACCTTTTTACTCTCCTCTGCTGCTTTAACTTACATTTCTTTACTCTCTTCCACTGCATCATTGCATACTTCTTCACTCTCCCCTACTGTACCGACACATAATTCTTTCTACCATTGCACCAAACTGCACTTCATACTCATGCCACTGTACTGTTGTGTACTTCCATATTATGCTATTAATAATTCAATAAATACATTTTTCAAATTTGACCCTCTCAATCTTCCAGATGAACTGATCCAATGTGAGCTTCTAAAACACAGTACCTATAGTAATTGTACCAAAAACTGTCTTCTGGTTACATAGTAAAATAGTTAGTTTGAAAAAAGAGAAACAGGCTGGAGGAAATCAGCAGTGTCGAGATACAAACTATGATGAAAAAATATAAGAACAGTGTTTTATCAAATTTAAAACTGAAATTGTTTATGATAAACAGAGGATTAGAAAGCCTAAAGGCAAATATACTGTGTGCTGCAAGTGTACTTTCTCCAGAAGTTAGTAAATGAGGAAAAGCTTTACTTTGCAAAGAATACTCTATCACATGCAAGGAAAATAAAAAAACAGCATTTTGGCTTGTACATGATTGGATGATATAAACAAGCAGAGCTTCCCCCATTTCAGAGCTTCCACTCAGATCTAGAGCAAATGCACTTGAAGTGCACTTGCTGTGCACAGTATATTTGCCTTTAGTAAATCAACCTCTAAGAGTAGTTGAGTTAGGGCTTAGAGGCTTTTCAGGGATACAATACATGTACAGTATTTATGTGTTGATGATGTTGATAGTGTTTTATGGGAGGTATGTGATGCCTTTAATTGTGAGGTGGATGCCTCTGTATTCATTTTATGATTTACTGTATATTGTAAAATGACAATGCATTTTTCTGATCTGATCTAGATCTACTTTATCTCAGTTATCTATATAAGCATTACTATATTTTAAAAAGTTCCCTAAGCCTCAGAGCACTTTCTTTTAAAATCACCAGTATAAATACAGACATAACATGTACATATCCATTCTAAGGTTGACGTATGCAAATTGTACATTTATATTTTATAGCTGGGACCGCATATGCAAACATTTTTCAGGATAATTAAAATGTTACAGAATGCGAGAATAAGCATGTAACTTGACAATAACTGCAGCTGAGGTCTTGTCAGGGCTGGGCTCAGCCCTTCCTTTTCAGAGCTCTGTGCTCTTAATTTCCAGTACTCTTCATTCCACAGTGACTCACCTGGTCTTCATTTCCTGCTCGTCAGCTAGCCCTGCTGGCTATTTAAACTGCCTGGATCAGATCTCCTGTGCCTTCGCCTGGTCAACATATCCAGACACTCTCTGCTGTGTTTTCTTGTTAAAGACTTTTGCCTGGCTTACTTCCCTTCTGGTTCCTGATCCTGTTTACTGTCTCTACTACGCTGATCTCTGAATTCCTGTTTCACTGGCTTGTTCCGACTTTCCGCTCTGGCTACCGAACCCTGGCTATGTTTTGACTATGTTTGCTCTGTTTGTACCATTTTACAATTTTATTAAAAAGTGTGATTTTTACTGCACTTCTGTCTCAGTCTGATTCATGGTTCCTGACAGGTCTTTAAAGTGGTTGTAAACCGTAGGACAAAAAAAAAACCTGTAAGACAAAGGCATAATGAGCTAGTATGCATAGCATACTAGCTCATTATAAATTACTTACCTGAGATCGAAGCCCCTGCATCCGTCCCCGTACACTGCTCCAGCGGCCGATATCGCTCCCAGAGTTACTTCCGGGTATCGCGGGCACCAGTAATGGCACACTCACTGAAGCAACGGCACATACATGCCATTGCTTCAGTTTGCTTCAGTGCGCATGTGCCGATATCTCCTAAACCGTTCAGGTTTAGGAGATATACAGGATAGGTACAGGTAAGCCTTATTATAGGCTTACCTGTAGCAAAAAGTGCGTTGTAAGGGTTTACAACCACTATAATTGCTTTGGAAATTCCAGGAAAGGAAATAAGTCTGCAGTGGGCCAGGGCTCTATTTTTACTAAAGTACACTTGCCATTTAGGCCGTTATGGGGGCCAGGTAATATGCAGGGACAAGAAAAGACCAACTTCGTTCTTCCCACTACCACTCCCTTTTGCGGCAGATGAAAAAAGCCCTGCATATTGCAATTGTTTTCATTTCCCTGTGCAGTCTCCTTCATCTGTATTGAATAGGATACTCTAGCATAGCAATGAAATGTATGTCAAGGCATATGACAATGTGTGTCAGCTGTGCTGGTTAAAGTGTTCGGTCCTTATAGTAATGGATATCAAAACTGTTAGATTTATATTACGTATAAGTATATGATAACAAACGTTGCTTTAAAGCTTTTTTCTTACTTTATTTTGATATTACTGTTTTCATGCATGGAGTAGAAAATATATACTCAGCAGTTCTACACACCTACTCAACTTAGTGCTTTAAAGCAGCACATGGATGTACTTGACTGGGCTTTATTATGTACTTTAGAATAATATATTACACAAAATGGATACAATGACAGTGCCACATCTGTAATAACAATACTGTAAAAATGTAATAATCTGTAATGGAATGTTAACAGCTGTTATACGAGTTGTATTTTAATGAGTGTCAGTAACCATAATAAATAATGGTTCATCGTTTTATCAGCCATATGCTTTGGACAGCCACGTTAGAATTTCTTTTTTTTTTTTTTTCATTTTACCTTACATAACATTATAAAATAAATGGCACATAAATGAGTGATCTAAGTGAAGTGAAAACTGAATGATGTCAGTATTACTGTATAGCTTTAATGGGTAGCTGGGGTAAGATTGTTGATCCAATGAATTATGTAATTTATTAGAAAAGAAGGAGTGGGTGATGTAAGAAGACTTAAAGTACATACTGTATAAACCTAAGAACAACAATTGTATTTATTTCATCTTACCAGCCCTTAGATGTGATGGCTGTATTTGTTTTCTTTTTATAGACCTTTTCCTTTATCTTCACCTGGTGCTAGTAAAATGTTTCCAGTCCCAGGGTGACAACACTTACTCACTGTACTCTATCCATGGATGACTGGGGTTGTCACTCTAGGACAGAAGGTGTGTTTGGATCACATGCCACCCTCTCTTCATTTCATCCCATGGTAGGTATGTGTTCTTCAGTCCACAGAGAGAACTTAGGAAGGGCTAACAATGATATTCAGGATTTCAATGCCGCATTGTCAGCTCACTACAGGAATTTAGGAACTCACTATCACTATTTTTTTCATCATGGTCAACGGGCTGCACTTATTAAACAGATATAAATTCTATATGAAACAGACCAAATTGGACGATATAAGAGTTGTTTGTTGTTAGTATTTACTGTACATACACTTTAAACTGTCAGTTAATAAACTCTTACTAGGTAGTGCTTGATAACTGAATAACTACACCCTTCCCTAGATAGATGGGTAGGTAGATAGATAAATAGATAGATAGACTTGGTGGTTTTTGCCTGCATAACGGCATTCTTTCAACTGGTCATAAATCTGCACCAATCTGCTGCTGGGTGCCACCACCATCCTTGTTTTGATGACGCAGGCCCAGCAGCTGTGGAATGATGCTCTGTGGTAAATGTCATTGCTGCACAGTGTAATGTTTGCAAGTGCATTCTCACAGTGGCAGAAACTACTTTAAAGACTGATTTAGGGACGTGTAAATAATATGCAAATGCAAGGCTGACACTGAGAAGCTGCTTTGCAGTACTGGAAAGCTGTTCACCCACTGCTTTCACTGGCAATGACTCTGGATCACACAAGGCTTCCCAGGCAGTGACAGTGGTGGAAAAGCAGTAGGCTTTTGTATTCAAAGAGCCTCAGACACTCTTGGAAGTGAAAGAAAAATACAGCCAACAATTTGTATGCACTGACAGGCCAGTTGTGTTTATTGCATACTTTTAAATGATAAATAGTAAGTCCCAAAATCAATTTAATCTACTGGGGAGTTTGACATCCTTTGAGTTTAAAATCAGTTGAAATTAGATTTAAAAAAAGTATCAAACAGAATATGTGACTTTCAGAAACAAAGTTGCAAGTAAACTGGTTCCAAAGATCACTTTAACAATGTGCTTTTAATAAACAGGAAATCAAACTGACCTGCCTAGTGGTTTAGGGATTTTTTTTCAGATATTCAAGTATGCGTGAAATACAATACAATACAATAAGAATAAAATTGTAATTCTTAAAGGGCCACTAAATTAAAATGATGCATTAATTTAAGAGTTTCATAGAACTGAACTTTCAGTTTTTAGAAGATAATTATGCTTAGTGTAAAGTGGAGACCATGTTGTGTGTTATTTTTTGCAAAGGGTCATCTAATACTAAATATCTTATGTATTTTGTATTATTCATGTAGTTTCACATGTTTTAAAATAAAATAGAAAGATAATACGCACATATACACATACATATACTGTGTATATGTAAAGGTAAAGGTGAGCCAGGATTCTCATTAAGGGTTAATGCAAGGTTCAGAACTAGCATCTCTCCAGATTCTGTAGCTCTGAATCAGAGCATTCAATCCTGGGTCCAGGTTTTGCAAGAGGCCTGAAACCTGGCTCACTACACAGGTGTGCAGGGTCATTATATAGTCAGGTCTGAGAATTGCTCAAGGCTCTCATTTTGGAGATGGCTTCCAGTTTGGAGACAAAAGGTCTCACCCGGGGTCAGGGGGCCCCAGCCAGAAGCCACGAGACAGCAGGTCTAGGTCCCAGGAATCAGGTCAGCTCCTATCAGGGGTGTCAGGAGAACCCCAATCCTTAGGCCAGAGGTGGGCCACGCAGCAGGGCACTGCAACTGAAGGCTAGAGAGCCAAGTGTTCTGAGAGAGCTGAATGACACAGTCAAAGGACTGGTAAGAGGAGCAGCCGTGCTGCCATCACGTAAGTCAGGTGGCTTGGTATTTTTGTTAATTCATGTTATGTGGAAGAATCCTCTGCGTGGGCAACTGATGTATAAGTAAACTTTCCTTTATTAAATTTATTTAATAAATGTGGGCTGCCTCACCCTGAAACTACAGTTTGGACTGGCGCAGCTCATTGTAAATGCACCTGCTACTTGGCTTTAATTCCCCAATCTCTCATATATAAATATGTATGTACAGCTTGTATAACAGTGTACATTTGCTGTCCCCTCAAAATAACTCAACACACAGCCATCAATGTCTAAACCGCTGGCAATATAAGTGAGTGCACCCCTAAGTGAAAATTTTCAAATTGGGCCCAATTAGCCATTTTCCCTCCCCGGTGTCATGTGACTCATTAGTGTTATAAGCTCTCAGGTGTGAATGGGGGATCAGGTGTGTTAAATTTGGTGTTATCGCCCTCACTCTCTCATACAGGTCACTGGAAGGTCAACATGGCAAAGAACTCTCTGAGGATCCAAAAAAAAAGAATTGTTGCTCTACATAAAGATGGTCTAGGCTATAAGAAGTTTGCCAAGACCCCGAAACTGAGCTACAGCATGGTGGCCAAGACCATATAGCAGTTTAACAGGACAGGTTCCACTCAGAACAGGCCTCGCCATGATCGACCAAAGAAGTTGAGTGCACGTGCTCAGCATCATATTCAGAGGTTGACTTTGGGAAATAATTGTATGAGTGCTGCCAAGGTTGAAGGGGTGGGGGGTCAGCCTGTCAGTGCTCAGACCATACACCGCACACTGCATCAATTTGGTCTGCATGGCTGTCATACCAGAAGGAAGCCTCTTCTAAAGATGATCCTATCTGCATCTAGCAGAGATCCTACGGTTCTGGTAAGTGGCCATCTGGCATTTTATTATTCTTTGGCTATTGTGTGGGACCATGCTATGAAGGGAAAACTTGATTTGGGCTTTATATCCAAGGATCTACTTTTCAGACTTTTTTGAACACTATATTGATTTTTTTCTTGCTTCCTTTTTTTTAGTACACGTTTTTTTCAGCACAGGTTAAATTTAAATTTATGTATGCTGATGTACATTTATTTTGCTCTCTTTTTTTGGTGTCTTTTGAACACAATTATTTGAGTTTGCATGTTTGTATTTAGCACAGGTGTTGCATATACATTTGTTTTTTGTACATATTGGTACCCCCCTTATTTTGGTTGCGCATCTATTTTTAATTTATACATATAAAAAGATATCCACGAAATTGAGAATGCCAATCAGCAGTGTTCGAACTTTAATCAAGAAGTGGAAAATGAGGGGTTCTGCTGAAACCAAACCACGGTCAGGTAGACCAACTAAAATTTCAGCTACAACTGCCAGGAAAATTGTTTAGGATGCAAAGAAAAACCCACAAATAACTTCAGGTGAAATACAGGACTCTCTGAAAACATGTGGTGTGGCTGTTTCAAGATGCACAATAAGGAGGCACTTGAAGAAAGATGGGCTGCATGGTCGAGTCGCCAGAAGAAAGCCATTACTACACAAATGCCACAAAGAATCCTGCTTACAATACGCCAAACAGCACAGAGACAAGCCTCAAACCTTCTGGCACAAAGTCATTTGGAGCGATGAGACCAAAATTTTGCTTTTTGGCCACAACCATAAATGCTTCATTTGGAGAGGAGTCAACAAGGCCTATGATGAAAGGTACACCATTCCTACTGTGAAACACGAAGGTGGATCGCTGATGTTTTGGGGATGTGTGAGCTACAAAGGCACAGGAAATGTGGTCAAAATTGATGGCAAGATGAATGCAGTATGTTATCAAAAAATACTGGAGGAACATTTGCATTCATCAGCCAGGAAGCTGTGCATGGGATGTACTTGGACATTCCAATATGACAAAGATCCAAAACACAAGGCCAATTCGACCGGTCATTGGCTAAAGCAGAATAAAGTGAAGGTTCTGGAGTGGCCATCTCAGTCTCCTGATCTCAATATCATTGAGCCACTCTGGAGAGATCTCAAAAATGCAGTTCATGCAAGACAGCCCAATAATTTACAGGAACTCGAGGATTTTTGCCAAGAGGAACGGGCAGCTTTACCACCTGAGAAGATAAAGAGCCTCATCCACAAATACCACAAAAGACTTCAAGATGTCATTGATGTTAAAGGGGGCAATACACTGCAAAACACAGTATTTGATCAGGGCCATTTGGTTAGTTTCTGTTGTCATTATGATTTAAAAAGCATAAACACAGTTGATTGATAATAAATGGCTTCAGCCAAACACTAACCATGAGTGAAAGAAAAGTTTTTGTGTTATCATTCATATTCTCTGACAAATGGCCAAGAAATCATAAATTCTGCCAGGGTATGAAAACTTATGAGTACAACTGTGTATATATATATATATATATATATATATATATATATATATATATATAGTATACTATTTACAAAAAATTGTTGTTCTACATAAAGATGGCCTAGGCCAGGGGTATCCAAACTATGTCTCTCCTATCGTTCAGGAACTAAAATTCCCATCATGCCTAGTCATGTTTGTGAATGAGAGAGTTTTACAAAGCATCATGGCATGTGTAGTTCCGCAACAGCTGGAGGGACGTATTTTGTAGATCCCTGGCCTAGGCCATAAGAAGATTGCCAAGACCCTGAAACTGAGCTGCAGCATGGTGGCAAAGACCATACAGCTTTTTAACGGATAAAAAAATATAAGAAATGTGGCGCTGGCCAATTACAGACACTGTCAAATGTAATAAATACCAATAAGATTAGATTATATAAGATAAAACAATATTAAAATTAGTGATATACTTATATATAGAATTACTTCAATGAGTAAAAATATAAAAAATAATGGGCGCTTGAACAATGGATTAAAAGATATAAAGAAAAAATCTTAAATGAGAATAAATATATAGAATTACTATAAAAAATGTGGCGCTTTAATCCGGACCCAGAAACCAATCCTAAGGGGGAGGGAAGCTCCAAAGAATGGTTCCACAGAAGCGTCTGCTAGTTACTGTCAAAATTCCAACATGTATAGCAACAACGTACCAAACCGTGCTATATTAATGCATGAGATAGATCAGACTGATCAATCCAAAGTGAGGCGGTGCAACAATAAATAAATGAATAAATCCATAAATAATGAATAAATAACAATAAATAAACAATAAAGCGTATAAATAAATACACCCAACCAATGCGTAAATCAATAAATAAGTACCGTGAATAGTACGTAAATATATACGTACTAAAAGATGTGCAAAATGCAAATAGGTGAAAGAAGGTATTCAATTAGTGCAAGAAATAGCAAAAAACATGCAACCAAATATTGTGAAAAAATCTATCAAAAATTTTTTTTTTATAGAAAATGTGTGAAAGTCCAAATAACTGTGTAAATAAATAGACATCCAGTGCACTCTAAATTGCTGTGCTAAAATAAAGTGTCCAGTGCAATCCAAATTGCCAATATCGATTAAGTTCCCATACACGATGCAATCGATATATCCTGTGCAGTGGCTCTTCCTACTCAGAATATAGCCTTTATATGGTGGTAGTGATCTTTTCCATGCAAGAAAGTGCCGATCCAAATTAGTTTTCCCCAGCCTCTTACCTTAAGGCAAGAGGGTAACAGCCTTTCAATAACAGGGAAGACAGATCACCTCCGTTGGACTTCTCCAGATGGGTATCCTTACTACCCTCTTACACTCTCTCCATAGATCCCGTGGACATGGGAACAGAAAGAGGGAGACATTCCATTGTGTAGAAGTAAAAACCGGATTTTATTAAAATAAAAGAACTTACAGTTGATGCATAAATTTACAAGCGGCAGTAGTTACAGAGCGCGACCCCGGCCGAGATCGCACTTTGGTCACCTGACTCTGACTCCTCACACGTATCGCCACGCCCACGTGGCTTTCTCAAAGGATTTTTACTTCTACACAATGGAATGTCTCCCTCTTTCTCTTCCCATGTCCACGGGATCTATGGAGAGAGTGTAAGAGGGTAGTAAGGATACCCATCTGGAGAAGTCCAACGGAGGTGATCTGTCTTAAGGTAAGAGGCTGGGGAAAACTAATTTGGATCGGCACTTTCTTGCATGGAAAAGATCACTACCACCATATAAAGGCTATATTCTGAGTAGGAAGAGCCACTGCACAGGAGATATCGACTGCATCGTGCATGGGAACTTAATCGATATTGGCAATTTGGATTGCACTGGACACTTTATTTTAGCACAGCAATTTAGAGTGCACTGGATGTCTATTTATTTACACAGTTATTTGGACTTTCACACATTTTCTATAAAAAAAAAAATTTTTGATTGATTTTTTCACAATATTTGGTTGCATGTTTTTTGCTATTTCTTGCACTAATTGAATACCTTCTTTCACCTATTTGCATTTTGCACATCTTTTAGTACGTATATATTTTTGTACTATTCACGGTACTTATTTATTGATTTACGCATTGGTTGGGTGTATTTTTTTATACGCTTTATTATTTATTTATTGTTATTTATTAATTTATGGATTTATTCATTTATTTATTGTTGCACCGCCTCACTTTGGATTGATCAGTCTGATCTATCTCTTATGCATTAATATAGCACGGTTTGGTACGTTGTTGCTATACATGTTGGAATTTTGACAGTAACTAGCAGACGCTTCTGTGGAACCATTCTTTGGAGCTTCCCTCCCCCTTAGGATTGGTTTCTGGGTCCGGATTAAAGCGCCACATTTTTTATAGTAATTCTATATATTTATTCTCATTTAAGATTTTTTCTTTATATCTTTTAATCCATTGTTCAAGCGCCCATTATTTTTTATATTTTTTACTCATTGAAGTAATTCTATATATAAGTATATCACTAATTTTAATATTGTTTTATCTTATATAATCTAATATTATTGGTATTTATTACATTTGACAGTGTCTGTAATTGGCCAGCGCCACATTTCTTATATTTTTTCATCTATTTTTGGTGTGTGAACACTTTAATGGTGGCTGCGGCAGCTATTCATATTTAGTTGTATATTGTTTCTTTATATTGATCTTTCCTTGGTGGTTTGCGCATTTGGTTCCCCCCTGTACGCATTTTTAACGGATAGTTTCCACTGAGATCAGGCCTCGCCCAATAGTCAACCAAAGGAGTTGAGTGCAAAAGCTCAGTGTCATATACAGAGGTTGTGAAAATAGACGTATGAATGCTACCAGTATTGCATGAGAGGTTGAAGGGTGGGGGGTCAGTCTGTCTGTGCTCAGACCATACACTGCACACTGCATGAAATTGGTCTGCATGGCTGTCTTCCCATAAGGAGTCCTCTTCTGAAGATGATGCACAAGAAAACAGGCAAATAGTTTGCTGAAGACAATAAAACTAAGGACATGGATTACTGCAACCATGTCCTGTTGTCTGATGAGACCAAGATAAACTTATTTGGTTCAGATGGTGTCAAGCGTGTGTTGTGTCAACCAAGTGAGGAGTACAAAGACAGTGTGTCTTGCCTACAGTTAAGTATGGGGGTGGAAGTGTCATGGTCTGGGGCTGCATGAATGCTGCCGGAACTGGGGAGCTACAGTTCATTGAGGGAACCATCAATGCCAACATGTACTGTGACATACTGAAGGAGAGTATGATTCCCTCCCTGCAGAGACTGGGCCGCAGAGAAGTATTCCAAAAGAAAGACACAATTCTTTACATGAATCAAGGTTATTATTCATTTCATTGCTGTTTTTAAATCGCAGTTATAACCATCAATGAATCCGAAAGCTTATTTGCTTCCTACCCCCCCTCATGTGATACATTTGCCACCTTTTAGGTGTTAGGAGGGATCAGGGACCTTGGATTTAAAAAATGCTATAATTTTATCCTGCTCTTTCAATGCATTAGCAGGTCTTACATAATACCTTATGCATCATAAAATATATATTTCAGCATTTAAAATAAATACAGTATGTATGTTACATAACAATTTGTGTTTATGGTTTATATTAAAAAATAAAAATCAATATAATATTATAATAATGTCTTATTCTTGATAAATACCTTTCATAACTACAAACAATTTTGGAATTAAAATTATAATTTTTTTTTTCATCTATTATCAAGATTACATGAAATTTAACTAATAAAGCACATTACAATGGTAAGTAATAATTGTAACAAGATATATGAGAAATGTATCATACTTTTAATAACAAAGAAACAAATAATATATATATATATATATATATATTTTTTTTCTTTTTTTCAAAGACAATACAACATTACACTTTAATAAATGTAAAATGTATAAAACAGTTAAAGAAAGTACAATGTCCCAAAATTATAAGTACTAAACTGTATACTTTCAAAATTGTATAACAATTTTACAATTATGCATAATTCTTATTTGAATTTATAGAAATATAAATACAAATGAAAAATATTTTTCTTTTACATTTTTATTTTATGCATATACAAAAGAAATCAATCATGCAAATAAAAAAAATAATAATATATTTTTTATATTTATTTAACAATAACCAACCACATGAAAAAAGTTTACTCCCAAATAGTTTTTTTCGTTAATGAAGACAACTGAAGAATCACAAGAAAATATAGGGACAATGGAAGATAATTATGCACCAAGCATGAGATCTGCAGAGGAAAGGGTAAATATTTTCCAAAACAGGATAGACTATTAACTTCACCAACATTAGACTACTAAATTATTAATCATTTGTTTTTCACTGTATTCGGTAAAGCGTGTCCATATCTCCATCTTATCCATTTATTATGATCAATTTATTTGGCTATGAAACGATAAAGAATTGCAATGTATACAAGGTTAAGTCGCATCCTTCACCTGGGAAACATAGCATCCAAATGCTGAGCAAAGTTGAATAAAGGTAATAATTATGATTGACAGATGTGCATCTAATCCTTATTGTAAAAATTGAAGCTGCAGTTGGATTTGCACACACAATAAGTTAAATGGATTCACGAGACAACTCAGAAAAATATATTATACTGTATAAGTGGCATATATGTCAACCTAAATTACTTGGTCGTGTAATTGTATAATTTGGATATTGTTTATAATTGATAGTAATATCATTCAAATCAAATGTATAAAATAGATGAGATCACATACATAGCCTTATCTAGTTTTAATATTAATTACTATTGTTTTACTTTATTGAATTGTTTATAATTAAAAAAAGCTTATTAATATTTTATTAGATACATATTTCATTTTTTTGTATTATTTAAATTTTATTATAGAGAAAAATTATTTTAGCCAAAATATGATCCAAGTATCCAACAGCTGATGAGGACCCAAGTTTTCCCTTCAATCCACCATCTCTGGCTTCATTGCAGTCAAACTCAGAAACAGCTGAAGAACGCAGACTGCAAACAAGAATCTGAAAAAATGATTGGTGTGAATGCGGAAATTGTCTTGCAATGCCTACGGCCAGACAGTCAGTTTGCTGCCAGGAAATATCAAATGTTAAGGAAAATATTGATGAAGGTTCATTGTGTATAAAGGAGTCAACCATTTTAAAAAATATGGTTGTTGATAGGCTCAATACAAAAATTATCCTGACTATTATACACCAAGGAACTTCACATGCACCAAATGCAGATAATAATAGGGATTTAACTTTTTTAAATTCTCTTATTTTTTATATACATATTTAGAAATTAAGATTTAAGAAGTTTAATCTTATTATCTTTTAACTAATTTTTAGATTTCCATTTTTTTCTTAAATTAAATATGTTGGTATCCCTGTGAAAAAAAAAAAAAAAAAAATAAAAAAAAAAAATATATATATATATATATATATATATATATATATATATATATTACTTTTCAAAAATAAAATTACAATTTAAGAATCAATAATGGAAAAAAATTATAATTCAACATTTCACTATTGTGTATATAATTCCATTTTATTTTTTAATAAAATGTTTACTTTCTAGGATAACACATAACTTAAAGGTTTACTTTTATAGACCTGTGATTGACAATGATATAGTTGCATCGATTAAACAATTTATTTGGTGCAACCAGGCACATTTTTTGGTTCTAATATGTGTGTATTTATTTATTTTTTTAAAATGTTTTATAATCAATGTTGCACACAACTTAATTTTATTATTTATTTTACAGAAACGTATGTAAAACTGCATACAAGTCTTTTACTGCATGGATACATGGCTATATGTGCAAAGGAAATCAAAGGCCCATACCTTCAAGTGCAGTTCATGTAGTTAGATTTGGTTTTCCAGACCCAGAAGGTCAATGTGTTGGATTTAAATATTCTAATGATTATGATGCAGGAGACATGGCATTGGAATTTTAGCTATAATAAACTACTTAAATAAAATTGATATCTAACCTACATTCTTATATTTTAAGATGTATCTGTGCAATGTTTTTTGACATATGTTTAACCACTTCAATACAGGGCACTTAAACACCTTCATTCCCAGACCAATTTTGAGCTTTCAGCGCTATCGCACTTTGAATGACAATTGCGCGGTTATACTACACTGTACCCAAATGACACTTTTATCATTTTTTTCCCACAAATAGAGCTTTCTTTTGGTGGTATTTGATCACGTCTTTATTTTTTGCTAAACAAATAAAAATGTTTCAGTTTCAAAACTTTGTAAATAATTACGTTTTCCCCTTCACTGATGGGCACTGATAAGGCGGCACAGATGGGCACCGATGAGGTGGCACCAATGAAGTGGCACTGAAGTGGCATTGATGGGCACTGATAGGCGGCACTGATAGGTGGCACGGATGGGCACTGATAGGTGGCACAAATTGGCACTGATAGCTGGCACGGATTGACATGGATAGGCGGCACGGATGGGCATGGATAGGCGGCACAGATGGGCATGGATAGGTGGCACAGGTGGGCATGGATGGGCACTGATAGGTGGCACGGATGGGCACTGATAGGTGGCATGGATGGGCACTGATAGGCAGCATTGTTTTGTACTGGTGGATGCCAATCAGTGCCAAACAATAATGCATGCCAATCAGTGATGCCCATTGTGGGCACTGATTGGCATCCATTGTGGGCACTGATTGGCATCCATTGTGGGTACTGTGTGTCATCCCTGGTGGTCTAGGGTGGCATACCTTGTGCTGGGCATCCCTGGTGGTCTGGTGGCATCCCTGGTGGTCCAGTGTGGGCATCCTCGGGGGGGCTGCGCTGATAATCGATCAGCACAGACCCCCCCTGTCAGAGGAAAAGCCGATCACCGGCTCTTCCTATTTACACTGTGATCAGCAGTGATTGGACACAGCTGATCATGTGGTAAAGAGTCTACCAAGATCGTAGTTGCGGGGTGTCAGGCTGACACCCCGCAACAACGATCGCCGCGATGCATGCCCCGGGGGCGTGCAGCAGCTTAAAATCCTGAGGACGTCCTATGACGTCCGGTCAACTACTTTGCCGACGTTCTTTTACAATAGGGCGGGCGGCAAGTGGTTAAATAAAAATTTTAAATCAGCATTTATGAGTTTTCTATTCTTTATTTGATTTGTCTAGTTATTAATTAACATGACTTACTTTTTATATATAATATTAAAAATATATATAAATAATAATAATTTTGTATCATATGAACTGTATTATTGTTTAACAATGTAAATGAGTCTTGAATAAACAAACAATTTTAAATTGTTATTTTAATAAAAATATATTTAAGTCAAAAAACTTAAACACATGTTCTTGTATTAACTCACCTTTTTTTAATTAGTAGTAATAAAATCAAGTGATTTAAAGTCATTTTAAATTGTCAAAAATTTGAAAAATATAAATAATAAAGCATTACAAAAAAACTATTTTCAGTAGTCCAACCTAAAATGAGAAATAGATTATTAGTATATGCTATATATTATAACTTTCATTATATTATATATTTTATATAAATGTAATACTAACCACTGCCATGATACGGTAATACTGTATGAATATCTATAAATATATTTTTTTTTTATATGTATATTAACAAATATTTATATGAAATATTTAAAATAAAGAATATCAAAAAAATAATTACATTTATTCTTTAACTGATACTTTCATAGCATAGAATCTTCCTCCCTATGCAAGGGAAATCGTGGCATGTGGATGGACACAGCATATTGTTTATCTGTTCTTTCAGTAGATGCTACATTTTCAGGTAGAAGATACACTTTGGATTTCCATGTCGGTGTCAATTTTCCCACAGCAACACTGACAATTGTCGTCATTATTTTATAAAAATGATTATGGTATACAGCCTCATAGACTTTACGCACTATCCATTTTTTTCTAGGGCATGGGTGCTCTAAAGAGGTTCTTTTTGTGCCCAGATCTTCACTTTTCTTTGTCGGTCTATGCAATATGGCTTGGGAACGGCCAACATTATTGTTATGAGATAGAATGGCCAGCTTTTTGCATGCCTCCATGGAGTTCATCCAGAAATGTAAGCATTTACTAGGATATTTAAGTACACTAGATTGAAAGGTTTCTATGGCACCAGTGCGGCAGTTCAATACCAAATGAGGGACATCCTTTTTAAACTGGGTTGACATCACTAAATCCTCAAGTGCCTTGAAAGCTGCACTGGGTTTTGTCAGCCATTCTACATGGACATCAGAGTCACATATTGGATTATACTGACAGTTCATTTTTTTACCAGACTCCTCCCATTCATGTATGTTACGTACATGGTACAGCAGGGATGTCCATGAACTCCAGAAAATATCTGGATCTCCATTACAGTGTCTACTGCACCAGTAAAAGTGTTTTATTACTGAAGAGCTGCCAAAATTGCAACTCTTTACAATTAGCTTTCTTGCTAGACTCTACTATTTTTTTTTAAAAAAGATTTGACATAGTGCCACAGGTCATATTAATGTGAAATGTGGCTATACTCTTCTCTCCTTTTTTTTTATTTTTATGCCCACATGTCTATCGGTTCCAAGAACTTGAACATCATATTTATCTTCAACAATGCAGTCCAGGGAATTCTGAAATGCCATTTTTTTACATGGCAATGGACAATGTAGTTTGAGTGACTTGCACTGTTTCAAAATCAATAATGAATTCTGACTCAAGTTCCATCATTGTATAAGTGTAGTATTTAGCTGAAAAACCCGGTCTATCACATTGTCCATTGCTGACTAAAAAAACAGAATCTGTTTGCAACTTTTATTGTATTTTTTTTTTTCTTCAAGCCAACAATGATCAATTCCACCATAGGTGAATCTATTCAAATACTTTTGATACGTTGCCTTAGAAAAAATAGGTATATGTAATAGATCCATCATTTCCTTTACATTCGTAAACCAAGATCCACTGCAAGTAATAGCTGAGGCAAGAATTACATTGCCAGCTGCAAAATTAGCAATCTTTGGTTGGCTTTCCCAAAGAAGAATTTGGTGTTTTTTAGTGCATGTGCCATACGCTTTTGTAAGCTGCCAACCATTACAAAATTATTATTTTTTTCAAAACATTTTTCTTTGGGGCAACATATATGTTCAAGTAATTTATGAAGACATAATTCAAAAACAATGAATTTTCTTTCTTCAACCAATAAAAATTAATCGTGAGGTGTGACAATGGTATTATCAGTGTTAAAGGTACTCTCAGCCCTTGAAATATCGGTTTGTGAAATTTTAGAAAGATCAGGGACATAATTTTCTTTGTCAAAAAGATTTTATTGAACATACAATAGAGTATTTGACAATAGGTTAAGTACATAATATACAACAGAAGTAATGAATCTCAGAGTTATATATTCAATACAATGTAAATTATATATTCAACTATAATTACTACTATAACAATAACGCATATTAATGGTATGGTTTATTAGAGGAATTATCTTCTGAAGTAGGAAAGAGCTTCAAAATCATACTAGGAATAGACAGAGAAGAAAGGAAAGATAGGAAGAGAAGAAACTAGGAAGGGAAGAAGAGAGGTCTGCAAGGGACGAGTCGAGGGCCGCCATATCACTCAGAATCCATATACTGTAAACAATTACCCATTACCCGTCAGCTACAATGGTAATAGAACTTATTTTTTTAAATTTGATGGTAAAAAAAATTTTATCCACGGATGTCATACTTTTTCAAATTTGATAAGCGTGTCAGCTTCAAGAGCTGCCATTTTGGCTTGTGTCATAGTGTTGTTCATCCTATTTACTACCTCATCCACAATCAATGAAGGGGATTTCCAGGCTCTTGCAAGTTTTTGTTTTGCTGCGGTGAATAAATGAACAATTAATTTAAATTGGGTGTGTGTTAGAAATTCTGGCTTTCGATTGATGAGAGCCATTGAGGGATCTGGGGTAATGGATATTCCTAACGTTTTAGAAGCTATAGTAAATATCTCATTCCAATAAATTTGAGCTTTGGGACATGACCACCAAATGTGGAAATATGTTCCTAACTCAGCGCATCCACGGTAACAATCTGATGAGTAGTTATGCACATATTTCGCTATTCTAGCCGGTACAAGGTACCATCTTATTAGTACTTTATAATTCGCCTCTACCGCTAATATATTGGGAGAGGCTATTTTGGTTGTTAACCAGACTTGATTCCATTCTGTGGTTTCCAGTGTTTGTTCTAACGGGGCATATTTTTCATCTAGTGTTGTATTTTGATCTAATGAGGTATTCATTAGATCATCTATATCCATACTTTCAATGGGATTATCTTCTTCCAAATGTTTTCCAGCAATTTTAGAAATAATATCATTAGCTGCTGATTCAAAATGAACTGTGTCAGTGATGTCACAAATTGGAAGTGGATGAACACTATGTTCAGTGGATAATAATATCTGCGCAGCACTACTCTTAGCTTCTGTAAAGTCACCATATGACAGTGTAACAGCAGACTTAATTGGGGTGATTTTTAATTCATAAAAATCGCAGAGGTGATCAAATACCACCAAAAGAAAGTTCTATTTGTGGGAACACAATGATAAAAAAATTTGTTTGGGTACAGTGTAGCATGACCACACAATTGTCATTCGAATTGCGACAGCGCTGAAAGCTGAAAATTGGTCTGGGCAGGAAGGTGTCTAAGTGCCTGGTATTGAAGTGGTTAAAATTCACTTTATGTTTATCCCAGACCTGGCTGGTGTGTTCTTTCGACTTCATAATTCTGTTTGCTCACTAAGGTTCTATAACAAACCTCGGAGGGATTTACAGAACAGGTGTATATATACTGAGAATTAATTTCACACAGGTAGACTCTATTTAGTTATTATGTCACTTCAGAGGACAATTGGTTACATTATATTATATTTTAGTTTGGAGTATCTGAGTTAAGGTAGCAGAACAAAAATCCTTGTAAAAATTCACATAGATAGTGTACAACAATCTTTAAATACATACATATATATAATAAAAAGGTGTAATAAAAGCCTGCGATACACCTACTCAGTGCCAGATCAATCTCACAGCTTCCCCCTGCAGTATAACAATGAAAATAAATAAAACAATGGTACTTTAAAATATAATATGCAAAATATTAAAGAGATAATAAAAGTATACATCTGTTTAAAAAGATAAAAAATCAAAGCAGTAGTATCTAAAAAAAAAACAGTACAGTCCTTGGATCATTCAAATACTTAAACAGCGCTGTATATTAAAATGATGATGAACTAATTAATATGTGGCAAACACCACAGGTAAAAGTCTCTATGTAGTAGATGGTAGTGGGGACAGTTCAAAGTGTAATAGGTGTTAGACCACAGTTATCCTAGCGTGCACCTTCCACCAGAGAACAATTCCCGTATTACACCTCGTGAAGCACACTCCCCCAGGGGGTCAAACTCACCAGAAGCCTCTAATGAAAAAGCCTTAAGTTAGGTGTACATCAATCACTTTGCACTGGGTACTCACCATCCAAGAGATCCACTGGTGTAGGGGCTCCAATAACGTCATAAAACACAAGGATAGATGCACATAGCGTAATCCTGTTTATTATGATCAAATCCCCCCACACAGCAGAAGACCCCTTAATACTAGCTACGTACATAAGAGCAGAAATCAACAAGCACAGAGGGCGCTATCACCGTATTTGGCAGTCAGCCGGAAGCGTGCATCTCCTTGCAGACACTGCAATCACTTCTGGGTAAAGGACAGGGGGTGGTGGAGCATAAAACATATATATATATATATATATATATATATATATATATATAAAACATATATATTAAAACTGAGCTTGTTATATTTCCTCATTCCCGGTCCCCCCCCCCCCCCCCATGATTTTACTATTAAGATCAATAGCACAACCATTGGTCCCTCCACACATGCCAGGGTGCTGGGTGTAATCCTTGACTCTGACCTCTCCTTCAGCCCCCAATTCCAATCACTGGCTAAATCCTGCCCCCTTAACCTCCACAACATCTCTAGAATTTGACCCTTCCTGACTAATGACACCACAAAGCAACTTATTCACTCCTTGATTATTTCCCGCCTTGACTACTGCAACTCTCTCCTTAATGGCCTACCCTTACGCAGGCTACCCCCCCCCCCCAGTCTATTATGAATGCTGCTGCTAGACTAATACACCTCACTAACCGATCCGTGACTGCTGCCCCTCTCTGCCAATCCCTTCACTGGCTTTCCCTAACCCACTGTATAAAATTTAAAATGCTAACCACGACATACAAGGGCATCCACAACATTGCCTCCAGCTACATCACCAACCTCATCTGCATGAATGGGGGGTTCCCCGGATGGTGTGCTTATCCAAATCTGGAAGCCCCCTTTAATAATAAGGGGGTCCCCAAATACTAGCGCTACATGTGAATGAGTAGGGGTGTAATTCAAAATGAATGTAAAGTGTAAATAAAGACAGAGACAATTTTTGACAAGTCTTTGAATAAAAATATAAACTCCCCAAAAGGCCCCCAATGTACATCCACCATCATTCACCTCGTCCAGTGTTGTAGATCCACATCAATCATGATGCCCAACACCTCTTGATCCACTAAAAGAAGAATAAAAATGCCACCACATACATCTGATCCAGCCACTTCACTCCCACTGAATGACAGGTCAGGCAGATTAAAGTTGATATTTCCTGGGTGAAGTCATTGTCCATATATGAAAGGCACTGTGGTGGTTTTGGTGCACAGTCTTTTGATTAGTGGGTCACAGTGAAGATCCGCAATTGGAACACATGAATATTGATTGACACTGTGGACTTCTTTATTTCTTTTTTGAAATTTTCATAAAGGACATAAACTTTCTTTTTACATGTGATGATTGGTGATAACGCATGACATATATGAGCATGTGAGCATTTATTTTCACAGAGAACACCTTGTTTTGTTCACAAATTTTGGAAGGTAGAGCACTTCACTATTTTTTTTCTTTAAACCATATATGGACATAACTATATATGATCAATGATTTCATGGGGTCCCCCATGGGCTCTGCAGGCCAGGCTTAGTACTTAGCGTCAGTACCTCCAGCCCTATGCAATAAATGCATAGGGGTCTGATGTCAGAAATGATCTGCTGTGTGTGTGTTAAAGTTTTTTTTTATGTATGGCCTTTTGTTTTATATATATATATATATATATATATATATATATATATATATATATATATACAGTTGTGTATGATATTTACACTATTAGAGCTTCCCTTTGCTTTTGGGAAATCCATCTGATGGCTGATTGTAAAGTTTATAGCTATACATTGTAGTCTTCAGCTGTATACAGGAATATTACCAGAAGGGCGGGTGCCACTAATGATCAGTACGATGTTATCCTATTCTTCTATATCTGAGGTTCAAGCATTTGGTGAGTGACCTCTTCCACATTTAGGTGGCGGCCACTCTGCATTGTTACCCTAACGGTGGTGAAACCAGTTAACATGAACAAAGTGCCACATCTTCTTGAAAAATTAAGGAGCAGAGACAAAATAATGACATCATTCCTATTTTCTCCCATATCTTGTAAGCATTTTCACAGTAGTAGAGGTTAGGAACTGTGCAATGCAATAAAACTTTATAACTTTGACTTTGACAGAGCTGACTTTTCCTCCCATGTTCTATTAAAATACTTACTCTAAATATATACTTTAAAAAAATAAAATATATATACAGTATCTCACAAAAGTGAGTACACCCCTCACATTTTTGTAAATATTTTATTATATCTTTACATGTGCTAACACTGAAGAAATTACACTTTGTTAGAATGTAAAGTAGTGAGTGTACAGCTTGTATAACAGTGTGAATTTGCTGTCTCCTTAAAATACAGTTGTGTGAAAAGGTATTTGACCCCTTCCTGATTTATTTTTTTTGCATATTTCTCACACTTAAATTATTCAGATCATCAAACAAATTTTAATATTACACAAAGATAACCCGAGTTAATCCAAGATGCAGTTTTTAAATTATTATTTAATTTATTAAGGGAAAAAAGCTGTTCAAAACTGCTTGGCCCTATGTGAAAAAGTAATTGTCCCCTCCCATGCTGAATCATGAATGAACTGTGATTAACCACAATTTTTTGGAAAGCTGAGTTAAATTTAGTGAAGCAAGCTAACAGATCAGAAAAAGCCACACATCATGCCACAATCTAAAAAAAATCAAGAACAGATTAGAAACAAATTAATGTACATGTATCGGCCTAGGAAGGGTTTCAAAGCCATTTCTAAGGCTTTGGAACTCCAGTGAACCATGGGGAGAGCCATTATCCACAAATGGAGAAAACTTTGAACAGTGGTGAACCTTCCCAGGAGTAGCCGGCCTACAAAAATTACTCCAAGAGCTCATCCAGGAGGTCATAAAAGAACCCAGAACAAAATCTAAAGAACTGCAGGCCTCACTTGCCTCAGGTAAGATCAGTGTACATGATTTACAATAAGAAAGAGACTGGGCAAAAAGGGCATCCGTGGGAGAGTTCCAAGGCCAAAGCCACTGCTGACCAAAAAGAACACAAAAGCTTATCTCACATTTACCCAAAAACATCTTGATTATCCCCAAGACTTTTAGGCAAATATTCTGTGGACTGATATGACAAAAATGTAACTTTTTCGAAAGTGTGTGTACTGTTACATCTGGCATAAAACTAATACAGCATTTCTTAACCCCTTACTGCCAACCGTACGCACATATGCATCCTTGGCTTTAAAGTGGTGGGACACCCTGAAAAAAAAAACTTTAAAAAAATGTTAGTAACAATTTAAAATGAAAAAAAAAAAAAATGTTTTTTTTTTACTTACCAGAAATGGCTGTTGCTAGACAGATCGTCCTAATCTGCCTCCTCCAGCGCCGCAGTGATCTTCTCTCCTTCCGTCTTCTAGTGAATGGGGAGGGGTGTGTTATGGGAACTGTGTCCCACAACACATCGCGTTCCCCATTCACAAATTAGACTCGCGCATGCGCAGTAGGCCGCGCGCCGACTCGCGAATGCGCAGTAGGAAACGGGAAGCCGTTCCCTTACTGAGGATGGCGGCGCTGGATCCGGATCGCCGAGGGACATCTCGGCCTCCACGAACGACATCGCGGGCGCCCTGGGAGGGTAAGTGTATTATTAAAAGTCAGCAGTGACTTTTTTTTTAGCTGCTGACTTTATTTTTATTTTTTTTAAGGTGAAACACCGCTTTAAGCAGTTATACTGGGATGATGCCTGCAGCTGTACCGTTTTTTAGAGCGGGCGGTTGGCTCTTTAGGGATAACAACCGATGCAGCTAAAAGCCGCTTGGCTGTTATCCCAGAGAAGCAGGAGGGGACGTCCTCCCTTCCTGTCATCTTCCGCCACTCTTCCCGGGCTTCCGGGCCCACCGGGAGACCCGAGCCACATTCCGGCACGTCTCCTGTGTGTAAACACGGAAGCAACGTCACAACGTCACTTATGGTTTACTCGGCTGCCAATGGCGCCAGTTTAAAAAAAAAAAGACAGTATTCAGAATCGCAGTTTTTGGTGATCAAAGGCGATGCAAAGGAGGTATGGGGGTCTTTTTTAGACCCCTGATCCCTCCATAAAGAATACCTGTCACAAACTATTACTGTCACAAGATATTCCTTGTGACAGCAATAAAAGTGATCGATTTTTTTTTTTAAAGTTACAATGTAAGCAGTTATACTGGGATGATGCCTGCAGCTGTACCGTTTTTTAGAGCGGGCGGTTGGCTCTTCAGGGATAACAACCGATGCAGCTAAAAGCCGCTCGGCTGTTATCCCAGAGAAGCGGGAGAGGACGTTTCGCCCGCATATGTAAATGGTGTTCAAATCACACATGTGAGGTATTTCCGCGATCGTCAGAGCAAGAGCAATAATTCTAGTTCTAGACCTCCTCTGCAACTTTAACGGTAACCGTTATTTTTTTTTAAAGCGCCGCCTATGAAGTTTTTTAGGTACAGTAGTTTGTTGTTTGTCTCCATTCCACGAGTGTGCGCAATTTCAAAGCATGACATGTTAGGTATCTATTTATTCGACATAACATCATCTTTCACATTATACAAAAAACTGGGCTAACTTTACTGTTTAGTATTTTTTTAATTCATGAAAGTGTATTTTTTCCTAAAAAAATTGCGTTTGAAAGATGGCTGCGCTAATACAGTGTCACATAAAATATTGCAAAGATCACCATTTTATTCTCTAGATTCTCTGCTAAAAAAAATATATGTAATGTTTGGGGGTTCTAAGTAACTTTCTAGCAAAAAATATGTTTTTTAACTTGTAAGCAACAAATGTCAGAAATAGGCTTAGGCATGAAAGGGATAACAAGAACATCATACCAACAGTCAGACATGATGGTGGTAGCGTGATGGTCTGGGGCTGCTTTGCAGCTTTAGGACCTGGACGACTTACCATAATTGATGGAACCATAAATTCTGAGCTCTACCAGAAAATCCTAAATTAGAATGTCCGAGAATGTCATTTCATGACCTCAAGCTCAAGTGCACTTGGGTTATGAAGCAGGACAATGATCCAAAACACAACAGCAAGTCCACCTCCAAATGGTTCAAACAAAGCAAAATTTTGGTTTTGAATATGGATATGACGCTGAACACGTGCACTCAACTACTTTGGTCAACCATGGCGAGGCCTGTTCTGAGTGGAACCTGTCCTGTTAAACCGATGTATGGTCTTGGCCACCTCAGTTTCAGGGTCTTGGCAATATTCTTATAGCCTAGGCCATCTTTATGTAGAGCAACAATTCTTTTTTTCAGATCCTCAGAGAGTTCTTTGCCATGAGGTGCCTTCCAGGGACAAGTATGAGAGAGTGAGAGCGATAACACCACATTTAACACACCTGCTCCCCATTCACACCTGAGACCTTGTAACACCAACGAGTCACATGACACCGGTGAGGGAAAATGGCTAATTGGGCCCAATTTGGACATTTTCACTTTTGTACTTTTGTATGTTTGTATTCACTTTTGTTGCCAGCGGGTTAGACATTAATGGCTGTGTGTTGAGTTATTTTGAGGAGACAGCAAATTTACACTGTTATACAAGCTGTACACTCACTACTTTACATTGTAGCAAAGTGTCATTTCTTCAGTGTTGTCACATGAAAAGATATGATAAAATATTTACAAAAATGTGAGGGGTGTACTCACTTTTGTGAGATACTGTATATATATTTGTATAAAATATCAACATTCAACAAATTGTTACCAAAAATTATTTTTCTAATATTTTCACAAATGTATCTAAATAGAAAGTAAAGCTTTCTACTATATAGGGACTACCATATAGTGGCAAAATGATTATTGTTAGAATGTTTTAGTTAGCCACACAATCTTTAATGAACACTTTAATGTCTTGTATTATTTTAAAAGCATTGAATCCCTCTTCTATTGTTAACTGACAAATAGATCCTAAGTGTCATTTTTTTCTTACAAGTGTGACACAAATATAAAGCACTGTGACTTTCAGGGCAAGGTAACAACAACCTGCTCCAGTTTCTCAATCATACTCCATTCCCTATGCAAATTTGTTTTATTGAAATAAAAATAGGGTCATGCTTTATTGTTGTTGACAAAAAAAAAATCATACATGTAGTGTATTTACTTTTTCTAAAAGTATTTTAAAATTATAGGCATAATTGTTATTTTTTTTTTTATAAACTAACCATTTATAACAAAGTTAGGCTATTACTTAAAGGGGTTGTAAACCCTAATTTTTTTTTAAAATAAGAAACATGTCATACTTACCTCCACGGTGCAGTTCGTTTTGAACAAAGTGGCCCTAACACTCCACCGCATTGAGTATCCATGTTGGAGGAGGCTGTCCTAAGGTGGACACCCGTGCGGGCATGCTCCCAAGTCTTGCATCTCTGTCCTTTCACACAGAATGCAGGACTTGGCCCGGCCTCTCATTGGATTTGATTGACAGCAGCAGGAGCCAATGGCTGCACTGCTATCAATGTATCCAATCATGACACGAGACACCAGCTAGAGCTGGTATGCTCATTCTTGGCTGGAAGATGACAGCGTTCAGGTAAGTAAAACAGGGGCTGGGGGGCTGTAGCACTACAGAAGGTTTTTCATGAGGGTTTACAAACCCTTTGGCCCCTTTCACATGAGCGGACCGTATGTCCGTATTTCATCCATCCGTTTTTGGATGAAATACGGACATACATGCATCCCTATGGGATAACTGTGAGGTGAGTATGGTCTCAGGTAATAAAAATCAAAATCAAATTCCAAGTACCATCATCCATGTTATAGTTTTTGTCACGGTTATGCAGTAATCTTCCCCTGTTTGCTTACCTCTCCTCATGTGTTCAGACTAAGAGGCCAGCCACTCTCACCTGGTGGTTTTTATAACCTCTCCTCTAAGCATGGCCCCACCCCAGGCCCTATCAGGGAAACCTATATTAACCTGTGCACTGCAAGCCAGTGGTGCTGATCAACCATTGTGTATCCATGGTGTGTACGGCTTCCTGGTTCCTGCTTGCCGTGTGCTCTGTTTGTCTCTGTTACCGATCTTGGCGTGTTTTCAACGATTCCTGTCTGCTTGTGACCTTGACCCTTTGGCATGTCCCCGACCATCCCTGTCTGCCTGTGACCCTGAACCTTTGGCGTGTACTCTGTTGTTCCTGTCTGCTAGTTACCCTGACCTCTGCCTTATCCCCTTACTATCCTTGTCGTTCCAACCTGCTGCTTCCTTCTCCTGTAGTCTACTGTAAGCGTGAGCTGTGAGACCCTGGGGGCCGCGACCTGGAGCCAGACTGCAGCGAAGTCCATCCTCACCACTAGAGGCTCTGGCGAACACCTGCTGGCTCTTAGACTCTGCGCCCTGGGGAATCTATGCTCTAGCTCCCACTGGGATCTGTGTTAGTGATCCAGTAGACCTGTGTCCTGAATCTCCCTGGGTACAATCCGCAGCAGTCAGTCCTAAGGTACACTACCTAGCAGTGCACTTCCGATTCCTACTGAGTGCATCTGTCACCTGGTCTCAGGTGACCTGACAGTTTTAGAGAGCAAGTGGTAATAGGGTCAGGGGTACAGTTGCTGCTACCGTACCTCAGAGACACCGAACCCTCAAGAAGTGGTTGGGGAGTAAGACTATCTCGGTACTGATCAAGTTAAGACAACAAAATTTAGAAAAAATACAAAAAATTTAATAATAACATTTTTGACATATAACACAAGGAATATGTACATATAAACAATTTATGAATTGTTGAGAAATGAGGTTAACCGCTCCACAACAAATGTAATGACACAGTTTGTGTTGGGTTTTGCCCATACGGTTGGTTTGAACAAACGTTGGGTGCGGTTCCTCAACCGGTTTCGCGGTCAAAGCCGCTTTGTCAGGAGTAAAATCTGGAAAATATCATAATTTATATAAGTATATACAGACAGCAGATAAGGTAATGTAAGGTTTATACAATTAGCAACATCATAAAGAATAAAGAAACTGGCTCACCAACACTGGCGGAATCAGGGATGCATGGAACCCACAATAAATTCCCCATGTGGCAGATGTGGGGGATTGTGCAGGAAGGCTCTAGTATTTGTGAATAGATATGCATTATACATTGGTAATGGGTACGTATATTGAAGTATTGTCATGAGGGCTCCATCCGTGGCCGGCGACCTGATGATCCTGCCAGTAATCGGCGCCTCAGCATCCCTGGTTCCCGTTCTCGGCTGCCATTGCGCATGCGCGAGCGCGCGCGTGCACGCGCGCGCCCGCAGACGGGGGCGAGCGTGCGCGGACGGGTGCGCGCCTCCATTGGCGCCAATGAGGCTATTTAAACCCTCCTGTGACTGACGGTCCCCGCTGTCTGCTCTACAACGTTCTGTGTTTGAAACCTGATCTGAAGTCTGTTTACCTGTATCTGACCCGGCTATCCTTGACCATCCGCTCTGTCCCTGTGTATCGACCTTGGCTTGTCTTTGACCATCCTCTTGTCTGCTCCATCTGTACCGTGCTGCCAGCCTGATATCTGACCCGGCCTGCCTGACCATTCCAGAGCCAGCTTACCTGTTATACCAGTCTGCACACAGATCCAAGTCTGCCTGTTGTTCCAGTCTGCACACAGATCCAGCTTACCTGTTGTTCCAGTCTGCATACAGATCCAAGTCTGCCTGTTGTTCCAGTCTGCATACAGATCCAAGTCTGCCTGTTGTTCCAGTCTGCCTACAGCTACCTACTTACCTCATCCGCTGAGCTTATCCAGGAAGCTCTTGTACCGGTCTGACCATTCCTGCCAGGCACCTGTGCCCCTCCTGACTCCTGGTCCTACTGTCCCATCATCAGGGGACCGGCGAGTGGGAGCCGCAAGGGAGGCCCTTCTCTGCTAATCAGACTCACCACTACCAGGGAGCGTGACAGTAGCAGACAGCCATGTCTGAGTCTGAGCAGGGGGCCTCTCCTATGGAAGGACTGTGCCAACACCTGGCAGGACTGACCGAGGCGGTAAAGAATCTCCAGCAGGGATACACCCGGTTGGAAGAACGGGTGCTGGCTCTACCACCAACAGCCCCATCTGGGGGAAGTCCAGGACCATCGGTGATAATGCTCCCTCCAGAGCCCCGGGTACCAATCCCTGAGAGATTCTCGGGTGCCCGCAACCTCTTTCGGGACTTCCGTAACTCCTGTGAACTGTTCTTTGCACTACAGCCACGTACTTTTTCCCTGGAAGCCACCAAGGTGGGCTTCGTGATCTCCTTACTCTCCGGAGACCCGCGGACCTGGGCCCACCGCCTCCTAGAGCAGAAGGACCCCGCACTGGCCGGTCTTAATTCATTTTTTGACTTTATGGCCCAACTCTATGAAGACCCCCAACTCGCTGCCACCGCAGAGACCACTCTGCGCGCCCTCCAGCAGGGGCGAAGGCCTGTGGAAGACTATGTCGCGGACTTTAGGCGCTGGGGTGCGGATACCTAGTGGAACGACGCGGCTCTGCGTCACCAGTTCCGCCTAGGACTTTCTGAGGCACTAAAAGATGAGCTGGCGAGAGTTGGGGTACCCCAGACCCTGGACACTCTGATCAACCTGGTCATCCAGATTGACCGACGACTAAGGGAGAGCAGGTCGGAACGTGCATCCGGTTTCCCTCGTCCTACCTGGATGCTCCCCAAGGCCTCAAGTCACCTGCAGACTGGCTCGGTCCAGCGGTCTGTAACCCTCCCTGATTCCTCCGAGCCCATGCAGTTAGGGCTCTTGAGGCCTTCTCTAACTTCTGAGGAACGGCAACGTCGTCGGGTCAACAACTTGTGCCTCTACTGTGGTGAGCCTGGGCACTACGTAAGGAACTGTCCGGCCAAGGCTCGTAAGTGCCCTCTCATGCCTGCTTGCTCTATGGACTCCTCAACCCAGGCCTCCTCTCACCTTGCCCTTTCTGTCTTGTTACAGCTTCCGGGAAGAATCCTCCAGGTACCCGCCATTATTGATTCCGGGGCATGCAGCTGTTTCATGGACTCGTCCTTCGCTGCCCAACACCGGATCTCTCTCCAGTCTAAATCCCAGGGACTGTCAGTTTACCTGGCGGATGGCTCCTCCATCCGTTCAGGCCCGGTTATGCAAGAGACCATCCCACTGCCCATGACCATCTCGGACAATCACCAGGAACTTCTTTGCATGGACATTATTTCCTCTCCATTATCCCCTATAATCCTGGGCATGCCGTGGCTGAAGGCCCACAACCCAGTCATCGACTGGGCCACTGGGATGGTTTCCTTCTCCTCTCAGTACTGTCAGACGTCTTGCAGACCTCCTAATTCCTCCCAGCTGGCTACTCTGCTAAGTGGGGACTCTGAGATGGACCTCCGTCGGGCTATTCCCCAGGCCTACCACGACTATCTAGATGTCTTCAGCAAACAGGCAGCAGAGGTGCTCCCTCCTCACAGGGCTTATGATTGCCCAATTGAACTTTTCCCTGGAGCAGAGATCCCCTTTGGAAGGGTCTTCCCCCTGACAGAAGTGGAGCAAGGCAAGGAGTACATTGAGGAGAACCTCCGAAAAGGCTTCATCCGCCCATCTACCTCTCCTGCGGGCGCGGGCATATTTTTCGTGGAGAAAAAAGATCACACCCTTCGGCCCTGTGTGGACTATAGGGAGCTGAACAACATTACGGTCAAGAACCGTTACCCTCTCCCGTTGGTCCCTGAACTCTTCCAGAGGCTTGGCACGGCCACCATCTTCACGAAGCTTGACCTACGGGGGGCTTATAATCTGGTCCGGATTAAAGACGGGGATGAGTGGAAGACGGCCTTTCGGACACGGTATGGGCATTACGAGTATCTCGTGATGCCCTTCGGCCTGTGCAATGCCCCCGCAACCTTTCAATACTTCATTAACGACGTACTTCGGGACTTCCTGGACTTGTTTGCCGTGGTATATCTGGACGATATCTTGATTTTCTCCCCCTCTTTAGAGACCCACCGCAGACACGTCAAGGAGGTCCTGGGACGACTCCGCATCCACGGCCTGTATGCCAAGGCAGAGAAATGCCAGTTTGAACAGGAGAGTATCCCCTTCCTTGGGCTAATCATCTCAAGTACAGGCATCAAGATGGACCCCCAGAAGATTTCTGCCATCTTGGAATGGCCCACTCCGGCAGACAAAAAGGGCATCCAACGGTTCATTGGCTTTGCCAATTTTTACCGTAAGTTTATCAGGGGGTTCTCCGCCATTGTGGCGCCTATCACCCAACTGACCAAACAAGGGACCCGGTTCCGGTGGTCTTCCGAGGCCCAGGAGGCCTTTGATGCCCTTAAAACTCTGTTTACCTCGGCACCCATCCTCAGGCACCCGGACTCCTCTCTACCCTTCACCCTGGAGGTCGATGCCTCCGAGATCGCGGTGGGTGCCATTCTGTCCCAGAGACAGGGGGACAAGTCCCTGCTGCACCCGGTCGCCTTCTTCTCCCGCAAGTTGTCCTCGGCCGAGAGGAACTATGATGTGGGCGACCGAGAACTACTGGCGATCAAGGCTGCCCTGGAAGAATGGCGATACCTCCTGGAGGGGGCCTCTCACCCCATTCTAATATTCACCGACCATAAGAATCTGGAATACTTGAAGTCAACTAAAAGATTGAAACCCAGACAAGCCAGATGGGCACTTTTCTTTTCCCGCTTTACTTTCCATGTGACATACCGGCCCGGATCCAAGAATGTCAAACCAGATGCCCTGTCTAGGATGTACCACAAGCACCAGGAAGAAGATCCCCCTGACACTATTCTGGCCCCAGGAAACTTTCTCCTTCTTCAAGAGGACTTGCTGTCCAAATTGAAACGTGCCTCAGCAGGGCAAAGGCCCACTTCCGAAACCCAGCTACAGGAGAAGGATGGCCTATTCTGGTACGGGGACAAGATCTACACCCCGGAACAGCTCCGGGTAACAACTATGGAGCTGTGCCATGACCACGCCTTGGCTGGTCACTTCGGTGTCACTAAGACCACCGACTTGGTACAGCGTACCTTCTGGTGGCCTCAACTACGGGCTGACTGTAAAAGATTTGTGGACACTTGCCCCACCTGCATCCGGAACAAGAATCCCAAAACCAGGGCCTGGGGTCTCCTTAAACCCCTGTCTGTCCCAGATCGTCCCTGGAGGATGATCTCCCTAGATTTCATTGTGGAGTTGCCCCCAGCAGAAGGCCACACGACGATCTTTGTGATCGTCGATCGGTTGTCCAAGATGGCTCACTTCATCCCCATGAAGGGCACCCCCTCGGCTCCAGAGACGGCACGGGCCTTTATTAGGGAAATTGTCCGCCTTCACGGGGTCCCGGCTAACATCGTCTCGGATCGAGGGGTACAATTTACCTCTCGATTCTGGAGGTCCCTGTGCCAGTCCTTGGATATCAAACTCTCTCTCTCCTCTGCGTACCATCCTCAGTCTAATGGGCAGACGGAGCGGACCAATCAGACCCTAGAGCAGTACCTGCGCTGCTTCTCCTCCTTCGCCCAAGATGACTGGATCTCCCTTCTGCCCCTGGCCGAGTTCGCATATAACAACGCCACCCACTCCGCCACCAAACAGACCCCCTTTTTCGCCAACTATGGGTACCACCCGGCATTTTTGCCTAACTCACTTCCTGACTGCACTGTGCCAGCAGTCCAAGAGCGAATTCAGTTCTTTTGCACCAACAACCAACTTCTTCAGGAGACCATGACTAGGACCCAGGAGTACAACAAAACCGTATTTGACAAAAAGAGACGGGGGGAACTGGTGCTTGTCCCGGGCGAAACTGTATAGCTATCCACCTCTAACCTAAAACTGGCTTGCCCTTCACGGAAACTGGGCCCCAAGTTCTTGGGCCCCTTCCCGGTCAAGAGGAGGATCAACGAGGTGGCTTATGAATTGGAACTTCCAGATTCTTTGAAGATTCACCCGGTCTTCCATGTGTCCTTACTGAAGCCCTCGGTTAGTAACCCTTTCCCCAACCGGAGGGCCATTCCTCCTGATCCGGTCATAGTGGACGGGGAGGAGGAGTTCGAGGTGGAAGCCATCCTTAATGTCAGAAGAAGGCAGAACCAGAACCAGTTCCTAATCAAGTGGAAGGGGTACGGCCCCGAGGAGAACTCCTGGGAGCCCGAGGAGAACATCCACGCTAAGAGTCTAGTCCAATCTTTTAAGAGAGCCCATCCTGAGAAATTTGCCCCGAGGGGCATCCGGAGGCTGCCCCTTAGGGGGGGCAATGTCATGAGGGCTCCATCCGTGGCCGGCGACCTGATGATCCTGCCAGTAATCGGCGCCTCAGCATCCCTGGTTCGCGTTCTCGGCTGCCATTGCGCATGCGCGAGCGCGCGCGTGCACACGCGCGCCCGCAGACGGGGGCGAGCGTGCGCGGACGGGTGCGCGCCTCCATTGGCGCCAATGAGGCTATTTAAACCCTCCTGTGACTGACGGTCCCCGCTGTCTGCTCTACAACGTTCTGTGTTTGAAACCTGATCTGAAGTCTGTTTACCTGTATCTGACCCGGCTATCCTTGACCATCCGCTCTGTCCCTGTGTATCGACCTTGGCTTGTCTTTGACCATCCTCTTGTCTGCTCCATCTGTACCGTGCTGCCAGCCTGATATCTGACCCGGCCTGCCTGACCATTCCAGAGCCAGCTTACCTGTTATACCAGTCTGCACACAGATCCAAGTCTGCCTGTTGTTCCAGTCTGCACACAGATCCAGCTTACCTGTTGTTCCAGTCTGCATACAGATCCAAGTCTGCCTGTTGTTCCAGTCTGCATACAGATCCAAGTCTGCCTGTTGTTCCAGTCTGCCTACAGCTACCTACTTACCTCATCCGCTGAGCTTATCCAGGAAGCTCTTGTACCGGTCTGACCATTCCTGCCAGGCACCTGTGCCCCTCCTGACTCCTGGTCCTACTGTCCCATCATCAGGGGACCGGCGAGTGGGAGCCGCAAGGGAGGCCCTTCTCTGCTAATCAGACTCACCACTACCAGGGAGCGTGACAAGTATTAAATAGAGATGTCTGGGACGAAAACAAGGGTGAGGGCAAAGGGAAAGAGAGGAAGGGGAAATGGGGGAAGAAAAAAGGGGGGGAGAAAAGAGGGAGAGGAGGGAGGATGGGTAGAGAGAAGAAAAGGAACGCTGGAGGAGATCGGCGAGAAGACACGGGGAAGGCAAGGAGAGGGAAAGGGGGAAAAAAAATAAAAAATAAAAAAACGCAAAAAGGGGGGGAAGGAGGAATGACGGGAAGAGAAGGGACAAGGAAAAAGGAAGGGAAAGAAAGAGATGGACGGGGATGGGAAATAGAGGGAAGATGGGCAGGGGAAAAAAAGGGGGGAGGGGGGGGAAGGGGGGAGAGAAAAGGGGGAGGAAAAACGGGGGGGAAGGGGAAAGTGGGAGGGGGAAGGCGTTGGTTAGCAGGGGAAGGGAAGGGACAAAAAGGAAGAGGGAGGAAGGAAGAAAAAAAAGGGAGGGAGGTGGAAAGGATGAACATCTGCTGACACCCAATATCATCCGTCTCTGCTGTGGTCCGATTCTGCAGACGGAGGAAAACCCTATTTTTTCATCCGTCTGCAGAGCGGATCGGATGAACACGGACAGACGGTCTGTGTTCATCCAATCCCCCATAGAAGAGAGCGGAGATCTGACAGGGCGGTCCCTGCACAGTGTGCACGGACCGCCCTGTCATCTGCCGGCTCAGCGGGGATCAGCGGATCTTTACGGGCGGATCATTACGGATCCACCCCGTGTGAAAGAGCCCTTTAACTGAATAACAGTACACCCCACCTGTACTTTTCGTATCTGTTGACCGCTGTCAAAAGGTTTTTTTTTTTTCGAAAAAAAAAATGCCGGTCAAACTGGCCACATACTCTTCCAATATTCTAAACAACATTACCATGAAATAATTATTTTATTCTTTCATTCTATATTATGACTTCACTCCATGTCAGGCTCAAATAGCTTATTATAATGCATAAACTCTTATTTCTACTATTATAGAAATTATATCACAAGATTCCTATTAGTGAAGTCACACTTTTAGATCACCTGTTCGCTACTAGCAGATAACGTTTCTTTGTGTTGTATTGTACATTGTTATACGTATGACCTTGCATTAACATTGAGTTGTATTTGCATCTTTCAAATAAAGCTTTTGGAACAAAAAATAAAAAAATAATAATTATTCAGGAAGAAAAGACAATTTCCAGCACAGTGCCAGTTGGTGGGATGAGTGACTCCTGTTGATGCACAGGAGTTGTGTCATCCTGCTTGGGTCAATCAAGATGGTTAACGAACGGCACTCTAGAAAAGATGTCAGTGCCATCAAGGGACCTTGGAGGCATCAGATCACTAGAAAATGGATGAGTATTCTTGCCTTTGGTTCCACTTTGAAGTGGTAATAAGCCCTAAAGCAAACATTTATTGTATTGCAGTTGACCAATTCTTAGATGTTATGGATGCATTAATTTTCTTTTTTAGTGCTTCTTTCCCTTATTTTCACTTGCCCCGTAATTCTGTTGTTTATAAAAAAAAAAAAAAATCTCTCTTACAGATGTAGCTATTAAAGGGATGAGACGAACCATTTACCACTGAAAGGGGTGCTTATAACAATACAATTTTATTTATGTATGTAAAATCTTGCTTTAACTGTTTCTAAAGTATGAGCTGAAGTTCAGCTTTGTTTAGTGTATCTAAATCTACTGGTACATTCAACACTCCTCCCCTTCCATACTGACAATTCTCGCTCGTCCCCCCCTTTCCTGGCCTGCCATGGTTGCTTGCTCTGATAAGGGTTTGGTACGACATTTAAAAAAAAAATTTGCGCAGGTTCCCCCTTAAAATCCATACCAGACCTGAAGGGCCTGGTGTGGATTTTGGGGGGGGGGGGGACTCTCATGACATTTTTTTTTTTTACATTTTGGCGTGAAGTTCCCCTTAATATCCATACCAGACCGGAAAGGGCCTGGTATGGACTGGGGGGGGGGGGGGGGGGGATGCCGTTTTTTTCAATGGTTTTTCATCTATATTACTGGGAGCCAACAATACATTACAGCCACGAGCAATTTTAAAGTACATTTTTCCTTTAGAAATTAAATTTTGCTGCGGTAATGTAATAAACTTTGGAAAAATGCACTACTTTACATGCAGACTAAGGGGACCCCCCAAGCATGATATTTCAAGGAATATTTCATTTTTATTGTTTCACTTTAAGCATTATTAAAATCACTGCTCCTGAAAAAACGGTTGTTTTTAAAACTTTTTTTACATTGATACATGTCCCCTGGGGCAGTACCCGGGTCCTCATACACTTATGGCAATAACTTGCATATAAGCCTTTAAAATGAGCACTTTTGATTTCATGTTCGTGTCCCATAGACTTTAACGGTGTTCAGCTCATCCCTAATTCAGAGTTGGGGCACTCTAATACAGGAGGAGCATTAATGGCCAGATCACCAGGTGAAAAAAGAGAGAAAAAGCCTAAAAACAGAAAACGAATGCATCCAACACATCAATGGATTAGTAAGCTGCAATATATTACATTTTTTGTTTTGGGTTTAATACTGCTCTAAGATCATTTTACAGTATCAGTGTAAACTGTTGTTGATAGGCTGCATTCACCAGGGGATTTCAAAAAAGCTTGTTAAAAGTGTTTGAAACTGACAGAAAACTGTTGTGCCTGACCAGTTTTTGAGAATTTGAATAGAATCTTCAAAAAACAAAAAAACAAAACTGCAAATATTAGTATTCAAATATACTATCTAAATGTAAGCCTTGCCTTTTTAGGTGGTAAAACAAATGCTATATTCATATAACCATGGTAATCATGTCCTGTTGAAGGTGATCCATGGTCCCTGTAGTCTTGTATAAAATGTGGCTACAATAAAGCAAACAAGAAAATGAGACAAAGAAAACTGAAAATGCCTTAAACAATGCTCCAGGCTACCAAATTATACATGCATTATTCATAATTTTTTGTTCATTCAGCTGGGGTTTTTCCTTGCATCCTTCAGCTATTAAAAATACAAATATTTTCAACTTAATTCTGTAATGCATATAGTATAACCTGAGGGCCAGTTTTTTTTTTTTTTTAATACATTTATTTTTAATAATTTTTTAAAGGCTAATTTCATCTTTGGCCTGCAATTGAAATTGCAGTCAAGGTGCTCCAGTACGAAAAAATAAAAAATAAAAAAATGTGCATCTTTTAAAAACATTGTTAAATATTGTTAAATGTAGTGTCCACGACTGTAGAATGTTTGCAGCACTCCCAAAACATGGGCGCAAAATCCTATAAAACTCCTATATTGTTTACATTCTGCCTTGTTCAGACATAACATACATTGGTCGTTCACCCCAACCATCACAGGAGTAAGTGCTGTCCGTGGTTCAAAAGACAAGTATGTACTGTGTGCTCCCTCTCCTCTTTTGGTAACCATGTTGAGCTTAGTGTTTCTGTTGTGATGTTGGGGGTTAGTGGCCATTGTATGTTACGTCCTGACAACAAGGCAGGATGGGAATGTAAACAATATGGCCTACATTTATGGGAACTACATTAAGCAATATTTTTAAAAGATGCACAGATTTTTTTTAATCCCATTTTAGTCTACAAAGGTATACAAGTGTCTGAATGGCTTTATAAAGTCCTAATCTCAGCCCACTGAAATATATGGGATACGGCCTTAGTCCATGAACAATCAGATCTGAAGCTGTTCATGGATTGGTTAACTCAGAAATATTTAATTTCTATTGTAAATCATAACCAGACTATTAGAAATTAAATTGCAGTGCTAGCTTGTTCCAGAAACAATCCGATATAAAGAATAATTCACTGCTACTAAGTTTTATAACGTGGAATAAATGGAAATGTTTTTTTTTTTTTTTTTACTGTTTTATACATTTATACGTTATACTAGCTTAATTATTATTTAAGCATTATAAGCACAAATGTCATAGCAGAACTATCTAGAAAACTTATGTTTGTTTGTGTGAGGCACATAACAGAGACAGCAAACAGAAATGAAAATATATATTTCAGTAGTTAACAGCGGCAACCAGCTTGTACCCTGCTGTCTTTCTGGAACTAAAGTTGTTGTTTGAGCACTTCAAAAGCTAGTGAGAGAAAAGTAAATGTTTAAAAATACAATAACGTTATTTCGTTGGATGCAGGTGAATTTCAATTTTCCTAAACCCTTTGCTTGCTGTTTTTGATATTCTATTTTAAAAAGAACCAATCCTCTTGTGACTGACTCACCTTTGAATTAGTAGTACATAATACATTTTGTATTAGTTGTGTCCTTGACTTAAAGTGGTTGTAAATCCTCACATATACCCAGTGAATTGAACAGCCTCAGATGATACACAGAGATGAAACAAATGCCCCTACATAAGTTTTACATCTATATCTGCTGTCTCCCCCTTTCTACACTCTTTGGAAAGTGCAGATCATGTTACAAATCTTTCTTCCTGTTTGAGCAGTACATAGGGGTGGGTGTGAATCTGGGATTACACTGTGTGAGAGATGATTGGAGGAAAGGCACACATCCCCACTCCACAAAGGCAGAGGAATGAAGGAACATGCAGAGCTGTACTCTGAATAGACAAGCTCTCTGCTTATCTAGCTCTAAGCTCCCTCCCCGACACAAACTTCCAGCTGCTGTTATCTTGTGTGTCGGAGAACTTGTCAGAAGTGACTCTGCTGATAACAGAGGAACAGCGCAGCAGAAAGACATGGCATTTAGAGCTTTGGAGAGAGATAAGTAAAACTACAGATACTGTATTTGTGCCTGATTGAAATTTCATTAATGGGGTTTACAACCACTTTAAACTCCTCATGCCTGTGCTATAGCCAAAAGATGGCTACAGCGTGGGCCTAAATTGCCGGGAGAGCATCCATGTTCATCCTCCCAAGCATGCGCTGCCTGCGCGCCCTCTGCGGGGCGCATGGTGTACTTTGTGAGACAGATTGGAGTAAGGGGCCGATCCCGGCCCTGTACCGAGTGATCAGCTATTAGCCAATGACAGCAGACCATGCAATGTAAACAGAAGATCGTAATCTGCTTTTATTTACCTCATCTGTCCCGCACACGGACACCCACTGCTGCTAAGCAGTGCCCACCAGTGCCACCTGCCAGTGCCCACCGGTGTAACCTACCAGTGCATATCAGTGCAGACTGGAGCAATAGGCAGACTTGGATCTGTGTGCAGACTGGAACAATAGGCAGACTTGGATCTGTGTGCAGACTGGAACAATAGGCAGACTTGGATCTGTGTGCAGACTTGGGTGGTCAGGCAGGCCGGGTCGGGTATCAGGCTGGCAGCGCAGTACAGATGGGTAAGACAGGAGAATGGTCTCACCTACCAGTGCATATCAGTGCTGCCTATTAGTGCCCACCAGTGCCACCTATCAATGCCCACCAGTACCACCTATCAGTGCCCATCAGTGATGCCAATCAGTGCCCATCAGTGCCTCATCATCAGTACCATCTATCAGTGCTGCCTATTAGTTTCACCCAGTGCCTATCAGTGTCGATTAGTGCCACCCATCAGTGCCCATCAATGCCACATATCAGTGTCCTCCAGTGCCACCCATCAGTGCCCATCAGTGCCACCCATCAGTGCTACCTCTCAGTCCCCACCAGTGCTTCCTCATCAGTGACCATCAGTGCAACCTATCAGTGCCCATCAGTGCCACCGTATCACTGTCTATCAGTGCCCATCAGTACAGCCTATCAGTGCCTATCAGTGCAGCCACATCAGTGCACATCAATGAAGCATAAAAATGACCTGTTTGAAAAATTGTATAACAAACTATGAAACCATTTTTTGTTTTTGTTTTTTAATATTTTCAGCCTTTTTCATTTTTTTTTAGAAAACGAAAGTTTGTGTCAAAAAAATTATAAAATGTAATTTGGGTACAGTGTTGCATGACCATGCAATTGTCATTCAAAGCGTGACAGCGCTGAAAGCTGAAAGAATGGTCTGGGCAGGAAGGGGGTTTACCTCCCTGGCGGTATGATTATTTCTGATTTTAGGTGCTGAAAGCGGTACAATTGTTTTGCATGGAAATTTGGCGTTTTATATTGTAGGAATTGCAGAATTGTCGCTGTCATTAGATTTAGTGTTTGATGACAAATTTCCCCACAAATCGATATCGCTCAATTCTGCAAGTGATTCTAATTTATTATCACTGTTTTCTAGCTGGTCTAAAATCACTTTTGACATAAAGGGACACTTTTTGGTTGCTATGGACAATCTCCAAATTCCAAGCAGAAAAAACTGTATTTATAATATAAAACTACATGCAGGGCACTGGACAGACCACTAGGGACAAAGGGGATGTGCAATTTATTTATACAGTACTGTAAGATTACAGTACTGTATGTGTTTTGTGTTTTGACTTTTTTGAATTTGGCACCGATCTCCGCTCCCGTGCGCCGCAACGCTCACAGGGAACGGAGCTCAGCCGCACTCGGCACTGTGTGAATCGAGCGGAGGAGCTCGCACGCACAGCGGGGAGACATCGCAGGATCCAGGGGACAAGGTAAGTAACTTTCCTGTATCCTGCAATGCGATCCTGAGTCTGGCTCGGGGTTACCGCTAATGGTACTGAAATTCCACCCTGAGCCAGACTCGGGAATACCGCCAGGGAGGTTAAGTGCCCAGTAAGCAAGTGGATTAAGAAGACCTGGTTAGTCTGCTTTGGGCAAAACTAGAGGTTTGCTTACTTACCCCAGGAGCAGAAGGAATTAGCTATGAAGAAACCCATTACTAATTTCACAGTCCTGTATATGCTGCACCTATGCTGTCCAAGGAAAAAAAAAACACAGAGTTTTTCTTGCACTTGATTGGACGATGGAAGTCAGAAAAGCTTCACCACATTCACAAAGCTCTGAGGAAAGTTCCCTTGCATCGTGCAACTTCCCTTGCAAAGTGAACAGCCTATTTATATAATATGTGGTACATATCTATATACAGTATCTCACAATTTTTGTAAATATTTTATTATATCTTTTCATGTGACAACACTGAAGAAATTACACTTTGCTACAATGTAAAGTAGTGAGTGTACAGCTAGTATAACTTGTGTAAATGTGCTTGTTTAAATTTGCTTTCCCCTCAAAATAACTCAACACACAGCCATTAATGTCTAAACCGCTGGCAAAAAAAGTGAGTACACCCCTAAGTGAAAATGTCCAAACTGGGCCCAAAGTGTCAATATTTTGTGTGGCCACCATTATTTTCCATCACTGCCTTAACACTCTTGTGTTCACCAGAGCTTCACAGGTTGCCACTGGAGTCCTCTTCCACTCCTATATGAAGACATCACGGAGCTGGTGGATGTTAAAGATCTTGTGCTCCTCCACCTTCCATTTGAGGATGCAGATGCTCAATAGGGTTTATGTCTGGAGACATGCTTGGCCAGTCCATCACCTTTACCCTCAGCTTCTTTATCAAGGTAGTGGTCAGCTTGGAGATGTGTTTGGGGTCGTTATCATGTTGGAATACTGCCCTGTGGCCGAGTCTCTGAAGGAAGAGGATCATGCTCTGTTTCGGTATGTCACAGTACATGTTGGCATTCATGGTTCCCTCAACCTGTAGCTCCCCAGTGCCAGCAGCCCCAGACCATGACACTCCCACCACCATGCTTGAACCAAATAAGTTTATCTTGGTCTCATCAGACCACAGGACATGGTTCCAGTAATCCATGTCCTTAGTCTGCTTGTCTTCAGCAAACTGCAGGTTTTCTTGTGCATCTTCTTTAGAAGAGGCTTCCTTCTGGGATGACAGCCGGGCAAACCAATTTGATGCAGTGTGCAGCATGTGGTCTGAGCACTTATAGGCTGACTCCCCACCCCTTCAACCTCTGTAGCAATGCTGGCAGCACTCATATGTCTACAGTATTTCCCAAAGACAACCTCTGGCTATGATGCTGTTCACGTGCACTCAACTTCTTTGGTCGACCATAACGAGGCCTTTTCTGAGTGGAACCTGATTTGTTAAACTGCTGTATGTTCTTGGGCACCATGCTGAAGCTCAGTTTCAGGGTCTTGGCAATCTTCTTATAGCCTAGGCCATCTTTATGTAGAGGAACAATTCTTTTTTTTAGGTCCATGAGGTGCCATGTTGAACTTTCAGTGACCAGTATGAGAGAGTGAGAGTGATAACACCAAATTTAACACACTTGCTCCCCATTCACACCTGAGACCTTGTAACACTAACGAGTCACAAGCCACCGGGGAGGGAAAATGGCTAATTGGATCGAATTTGTACATTTTCACTTAGGGGTGTACTCACTTTTGTTGCTAGCGGTTTAGATATTAATGGCTGTGTGTTGAGTAATTTTGAGGGGACAGCAATTTTACACTGTTATACAAGCTGTACACTCACTACTCACTACTTTATATTGTAGCAAAGTGTAATTTCTTCAGTGTTGTCACATGAAAAGATATAATAAAATATTTACAAAAATGTGAGGCGTGTACTCACTTTTGTGAGATACTGTATATCTATAACGTATACTAGAGAAGGTGAGGTGCACTGCGGTGAAAAGACAAGTGCAAAGCAATACGGCCCTCCCACAGGCCATAAAGAAAAAATGGATTGCTGCACAAAAAAAGTATTTAATCAAAAACAGAAAATAAATTACTTAATATCCATAATATAAATGATAAGGTAACCTTACCTTGCATATTATGGATATTATGTATTTTTTTTTTCTATTATTGATTAAATACTTTTTTTGCAGCAATCCCTTTGTTTTTTTTATATATATATATTTTATATATATATATATATATATATATATATATATATATATATATATATATATATATATATATATATATATATATATATATATATATATATATATATATATATATATATATATATATATATATATATATATATATATATATAAATATATATATATAGATATAAATATTAGCATATGCAACTTTTTCAATCTGCAGCTCTGTAATTTTCTGTAAAATGCAATATGACTACCTGGAGGTATTCTGTACACAGAATGTGTATAGAATGCCCCCCAGAAACATATGTCCTGCTTGTGTGATTGGCTCATTGATTTTCCCAGAAGTCAGATTTCCGGCATCCCCTGCAACAAAAATGTCATTTTTGGTGAGATACTCCCAGTAGGAAATCACATCTAAAGGAATGCAGACCCTGCAATTTTGCTCATTAGAGCCCTGCAAGTGCAGCAGCTGATTTATAATTATGAAACCCCTCCCCTTAGATACACTTTCCACATGGACACAGACAAACACACACGGACTCCTTCAGAATAACAAAAGGTAGGAATCCGTGGCAAAGCTACCGCCATAGCGACACATAGCCGCTATGGGGCCCGCAGCCGAGGGGGGCCCGTGGGGAGGATGATGAATGCATACTGCGGGGTGGCGAGAACCGCCCGCATGGTCCCCCAGCCAGGGGAAGTGAGGAGAGAAAGAGGCAAGCTGTCCATACGAGCAGACAGCTGTAATAGCTTTCATTTGAATGTCCTGTGTTCCCGGGGCTCGCGGTCACATAGCCCCAACTCTTGGCCCGGCGCCTTTGATATACAGAACATCGGTCCAATGCGGGACATGTAACATCATCAAAGGGGCCGGGCCAAGAGGTGGGGCTATGTGACCGTGAGCCCTGGGAACACAGGGCATTCAAATGAAAGCTATTAGAGCTCTCTGCTCGTATGGACAGCTTGCCTATTCCTCTCCTCCCTTCCCCTGGCTGGGGGACCGTGCGGGCAGTGCTCCCCCCCACTCTGAGGCAGCCCCACACTCGCCAACAGCCATTTGAGGGCTGCAGTATGCATTCCTCATCCTCTCCGGTAGTTCCGCCACTGGCTTGCCTCTTCCAATGCACAGGTGAGGCTGCATTGTGCACAGGTCACGCTGCATTGGGCACAGGTGAGGCAGTAGTGCATTGGGCACAGGTGGGCACAGGTGAGGCTGCATTGGGCACAGGTGAGGCTGTATTGGGCACGGGTCACGCTGCATTGGGCACAGGTGAGGCAGTATTGGGCACAGGGGAGGGTGAATTGGGTACAGGTGGACACAAGTGAGGCTGTATTGGGAACAGGTGGGCACAGGTAAGGCTGTATTGGGCATGGGCAGGCCACACTGCATTGGGAACAGGCAGTCTGAATTGGGTAGAGGTGAGGCTGCATTGGGCACAGGTGAGGCTGCATTGGGCACTGGACATGCTACATTGGGCACAGGCAGGTCACGCTGCATTGGGCACAGGTGAGTCTGCATTGGGCACAGGCCACACTGCATTGGGCACAGATAAGGCTGTATTGGGCACTGGGCACGCTGCATTGGGCACAAGTGGGCACATCTGAGGCAGTATTGGGCACGGACAGGCCACACTGCATTGGGAACAGGCAGGCCACATTGGGGCACTGGTCACACTGCATTGGGCACAGGTGAGGATTATTGAAGCGCTAACACCAGGTGTTTGGAGTATCTTTATCTGTTGATTGTTAAACTTTCTGGAATACATATATTGCTTCTTGAGGGACCTGTTGTCCCTCCATCCCTTTTCTTTCCTTCCTTCCTTCCTTCCTTCCTCCCTCATTCATCTCAGACTCGAACCACACCCCCTTTGAGCCACACCTTTAAACCACAGCCACTATTTAATTTAAGCCCCGCCATTTTTTTATGGGGGGGGGGGTGCTGTTTGAAGGGGGGGGGCAATACAACATTTGCTATGGGCCCTGTGATTTCTACTTACGCCCCTGGTAGGAATCAGCAACAAAGTTTGTTAAAATATCTGTAATGTACATAGATTACCTAGAATGTTTTTTTCTCAACAAAAGGGGAGTTACTCTTTAACCACTTGCCGACCAGCCGCTGTCATTATACTGTGGCAGGTCGGCTCGTTATCTCAAATCACCGTAACTGTACGTCGGCTCTTTAAACAGCTATAGCAGGCGCGTGCACGTTCTGCATGGCGGGGGAACTCATGCGCGTGGCCGGCAGCAACGATGTCCACTGGCCACACGCGATCACTCTACAGAGAGGCAGAATGGGGATCTATCAATGTAAGCAAACAGATTCCTATTCTGTCAGGGGAGTAGACCGAAATTGTCTGTTCCTAGTGATTAGAAACAGTGATTTCTCTCCTCGTCCATCAGTACACTGCCCCCACAGTTAGAAACACCTCAAAGGGAACACATTTAACCCCTTGATCGCCCCTAGTGTTAACCCCTTCCCTGTCAGTGACATTTATACAGTAACCAGTGCATTTTTATAGCACTGATCGCTGTATAAATGTCAATGGTCCCCAAAAACTGTCCCCCGCAATGTCACAGTCCCGCAAAAAATCACTGATCACTGCAATTACTTGTAAAAAAAATTATAAAAATGCCATAAATCTATTCCCTATTTTGTAGACGCTATAACTTTTGCGCAAACCAATCAATATACGCTTATTGTAATTTTTTTACCAAAACTATGTAGAAGAATACATATTGGCCTAAACTGATGAAGACATGTTTTATTTATTTTTTGGGATATTTATTATAGCAAAAAGTCAATATTGTTTTTTTTTTTTTTCAAAATTGTCTGACTTTTTTTTTATAGCGCAAAAAATTAAAACCACAGAGGTGATCAAATACCACCAAAAGAAAGCTCTATTTGTGGGAAAAAAAGGACATCAATTTTGTATGGGTACAGCTTTGCACGACTGCACAATTGTCAGTTAAAGCGACACAGTGCCGTATCGCAAAAAATGGCCTGGTCATTAAGGGGGAAAATCTTCCGGTCCTTAAGTGGTTAATAATGGGAACACATGTGACTACAGACAGCATAAGAATGAGTAGCGACAGTTTAGTACTGATCACTGATAACAGCACCATGAAAGATAAAGGAACCACCAGTGAGGCTTCTAAACAATGGTTTCCAGATGATTGTGAAAAAGTGAATTGGCAGCTAGCTAATGCTAATGCTGCAAGCATCATGAGGAGTGCAGGAAGTGGACAATAACAGTTTACTTTTACAAAGATAAACTCTGCTTTGTTAAATTATGTTTTCTTCTATCTTCCCTTCAGTTTTAAGAACTTTCATGTACAATTCCCTGTACCATCCAGAGCATCGTAACCCCAGCTAAATTGCAAATGTATTCTAATTATCCATTTGAGTATATATTAGGCTACAGCTTTGTTTGTTTTTTCAACCATATTAAAGTCATCATGAAAAATAATCTAACATTCCTATGAGCAAACATATTGTATGTACAAGACAGCCCTTGCTCACATCTGTCCTATGAAAAAAATTCAGGCATTCATAAAGGAGACCTCCAGCTGGCTGAGACAAGCACAAGGACTGAGAGAGCAATGTAAAATGATCAAGAAACATCTCATTCATCCCTTGTGTCTCCTGCCTTGCCATTTATACAACATTGAGAACATTTTTCATGTTCTATAAAATGCAGGGAGGATGGTGAATTTTTGATAAGAACTACAGGGAACAGAGTTCATATGCCACAAAGGAGAAAGAATAGCATGAAAACCAAACCCATACATATTAAATTGATTACTGGTTTATCTTATATTCTGCTGGTTATATTATAAACTAAGGACCACTAGTGGGATTGTCTTTTTGAAGTTTATGCAAAAGCATGATTTCCCGCAGCTCCTTCTCATATATTTCATTGCAATTATGGGAAAATGTCCAATTAAAATACTGCAAGTGCATGAAACAAAATTCCACAGCACACAGCCCTACTAGCCAGCAAACGGGACCTAATTAAAATCGGTTTCTAACATTTAAATAAAAACAGAAGTTTGCGTTCCATAAATTTGCAAATATGTATTGAAGCCATGCATAATGTCAAGATGACTCTGCAAGTGTAGTTCCTGCTATAACCATAGAGTGTACCAACACTATAATTTATATATATATATATATATATATATATATATACAGTTGTGCTCATAAGTTTACATACCCTGGCAGAATTGATGATTTCTTGGCCATTTTTCAGAGAATATGAATGATAACACAAAAACTTTTCTTTCAATCATGGTTAGTGTTTGGCTGAAGCCATTTATTATCAATCAACTGTGTTTATTTTTTTTTTAAATCATAATCACAACAAAAACTACCCAAATCACCCTGATCAAAAGTTTATATACCCTGATGATTTTGGCCTGATAACATGCACACAAGTTGACACTAAGGCCCCTTTCACACATGCGGACCGTTCGTCCGTTTTTTTATACATCCGTTTACGGATGAAAACGGACATTAATGCTTGTCTATGGGATAGCGGACGTTAGCGGATGATCATCCGCTAACGTCCGTTAACATCCGTCTCCGTTAAGGTCCGTTTTTCTGAACGGAAGAAGACCCTATTTTGTCTTCCGTAAAAAAACGGAACGGACGAAAAACGGACGTTAGCGGATGATCCGTTCACATCCGATCCGCTGACATCCGTTTTTCATCAAAAAAATTCCCATAATTCATGAAAAACATTTTTTTTTTAAAAAAAAAAACGGATAAAAAACGGACATAAACGGATAAAAAAACGGACATAAACGGATAAAAAACTGATGAAAAACGGACGTAATCGGATGAAAAACGGACGTAAACGGACGAAAAACGGAAATGAAAATGGATGAAAACTGATGTTTACTGACAACAACTGATGATAAAAAAACGTGACTGAACTGATCTAATGTACGGTCCGCATGTGTGAAAGGGGCCTAAGGGGTTTGAATGGCTATTAAAGGTAACCATCCTCACCTGGGATCTGTTTGCTTACAATTAGTGTGTGACAGACAGACCCTTGCATCTTTCATCCAGTGCTGCACTGATGTTTCTGGAGTTTGAGTCATGGTGAAAGCAAAAGAATTGTCAAAGGACCTGTGGGAAAAGGTAGTTGAATTGTATAAAATAGGAAAGGGCTATAAAAAGATATCCAAGGAATTGAGAATGCCAATCAGCAGTGTTCAAACTCTAATCAAGAAGTGGAAAATGAGGGGTTCTGTTGAAACCAAACTATGGTCAGGTAGACCAATAACATTTCAGCCACCAACAAAAAATTTAAAAGAAAAAGAAATTCAATAGAGGCATGTCTGACTACCAGTCTTCATTGGTATTCGACTGGCAAAAGAAAATGCTGATGGAGCAATCTGTTAGGGACAGTGTCGATATGGACACCGCTCCCCAGATGAGTCGGGAAACCGCTGGAGCGGTGCCCATGCCCACACCTGTCACATCTGCGGGTGTTGGTTTGCCTACTAGGGCTCCTCATCCAAATCCCTGGGCCGCCAAACCTAACAAAAAGGGTAAGAGTGTTACTCATATGTCACCATTTAAACAACCAGGGGGCAATAAAGGAAAGCAGCAAGGAAGGGGCCCATCAATTAGCACACAGCGAACAGGCCCAAGCCAGAACCAAAGTTTTGGTATGGGATATGGTCCAACTTGGGCAGGTTACCAAGGATGGGATCAGTATCTTCCCCCTATGGGAAATATGGGTCCGCCCTATAGCCAGAGATTTGCCCCCCCCCCCAAATTATGGTTTTAACCAAGGACATCAACGTGGTTTTGTTCCAAACCCACCCTACCCATTTGTCAATGATAACTATCGGCCACCCTCTCATTTTAATGAAAGACAAAGAGGAAATGAACAGGGTTATAACATCCCCACTAGTAACTCCTTTTTTCCTCTAAATGGGATAGAGGGTAGATCCAATGGCCTAGACTTTTCGGATAATACCAATTATTCCGAAAATTCCAACTCCCAGGGTTGGGGTTTTCCCAAACTCAGCCAGGGCACAATAAGGGCCGTAGAGCTAAGAGAGGAACTCGAGGGGGGAGGGACATGCAGTCCAAAAAGAAAAAAAGACGTAATAGGAACGGGTATTTTTAATCTAAGCTCTCAGGTCCTTTCGGACTCGGAAATTAGAGTTTTAGATAAAGGTCTGAAATTTGCTCCACCGAAAGGTCTGAGCAAATTTCAGACCTATATGGATATTCATAAATATGTGCGTAAACTGAGCATTAAGCGACATTTTGCTTCATGCTCAGGGGGGAATGACAAAATAAGGTACACCGAGTATCAACACTCAGGGATGTCCAACGCATCACTGTTCAACCCTCCAGGTGCCCTTGCACCATCATTGAAAGTCTTCAGAGACGTCGTTTTGAAAGACTTGGACGATATTAAAACCAAACAGGCCAGACTGCAAAGGGACCTTGAGCGGCTTTGTTGTGGGGATAGAGTCCTTATGTGCTGGAAAACAAGAAACTAGTCATCAGGCCAGCGGACAATAAATGGGAGGGGTAGTATCATATTATTCTTGTCTTTGCAATTGAAACAAACAAGACTATTAGAGGAACTAAATCCGAATAGTTGGGGATGTTGATACCTAGGGGCAGAGGCAAGTGTTGGTTTTTTAGGAGGCTTGTCTAAGGAAGGATGAGGATTTTTTCCAATGGATGAGGGAATTGCTTATTATACTCTTTTAATGCTTTACACCACATTTTATAACATTCAGTCATATATTCTTTATCATAAGGAAACGGTGGATAATTATACTGCCTATGTTGGCCACACATTTTAGTGACTTCTTCCCATTTCTCTGCAGAATATGGTCCGCACTCACTTAGCCCCGCCAGAAAGACTCCCTTTTGCCAGAGGTTCCCCTGATTATAAGCAAGCTTTGTACGTTATTACTTTCCTTATTCCTATAACCAAACAATTTTTATTTATATTTCAAATTTCTTGGCAAAGTGCCAACAGGTTTAAACAGTACTTTCAATTGCTGTAATACTAATGCTGCAAACAATTCCCCACTATCCGTTATGGTTGGTGAGATATTAGCATTTGAACCCTTGTTGGCAAAACGCCAAAATATCCAAAATTTGCACCTGACTTCCCCTGCGCAAAAGATGTCAGTGGCAAAAGGAATTATTCACATAGCATGTTTTGATCAAAAGTTAGCCTCACCAATCCATGTATTACCCTAGAAAAATGTTACAACGTCCCTGTTGTCACGATGTATCAAAGACCCTCCTGGAACACAAAACTATTATGTATATTAAACCTGGTAATAACCTCCGGGAATACTAGCAACCAAATAAGTATTTGATCCCTCATACACAAATAACAGACCTGTTATACAATTAGGGCAGCGTCCTGCCAAAAAACACTTAGGACAAGGTCCTGACATTAAGTGTTTAAATGATTTAGGGGTTTCCAATGACCAGTCCTTCTGGTTAAAAACAAGGTTTTCAACCTGCTATGGTATGGTATTAATACAATATATGGGAGGGATCCTGGGCAATTTTAGCAAGTATCCTTGTCCCCTATATTTTGATCCTGATACCGTCCTTTTATATTAATACCCAGAACCCTGGCGCCTGCCAATTAGGCAGCAGCAGCAGGCATTCCTATCTATGAGCGAGCTGTATTACAATACCCGGAACCCTGGCGCCTGCCCCAATTAGGCAGCAGCAGGCATTCCTATCTATGAACCGGAACCCTGGCACCTGCCCCAATTAGGCAGCAGCAGCAGGCATTCCTATCTATGAGCGAGCTGTATTAAAATTCTAATGTCCCTATCTCTCAGGCAAGCTAATCAAAATAAATTAATCAATTATGCCTTGAGAGCTATAATGCAACGGGTTATAACATTGACAGAGTAAGCTGTTCAAAAATACTTTGAACAAGTAATTTTAAAGAAAGCTTACCTGTAATGTACCCCAATTCTGGTACCATCTGTAAGGTCCTCTGTTTCAGCCCCTCTGCATCAGCCCCTCTGCATCAGCCCCTCTTTCCCTCAATTGGACTTTGGCGGTCAATGGAAAATAACCCTGTCTGTCCGGACAGATAATCAGACACCATACACCGTATGAGGTTTGAAAAAAGATGCCTTTACTTCCGTTTCACAGAGCATATACAATACAAAAAAAAGGGGAAGAACGCAATTGAACAACCAATCACATTCAAGCATTTAAGCATTTTGTTATACAATTCAATATTGATCTGCAAGATTCATAATATTTCTTCTTTCGGACATAATATTTACTCTAAAAATGTCTCACGCAATATATGTCCTTGATAAGATTCTCGGTATGTTTTGATAATATAGCCTACTTGTTATAGGAAGCAGACCCGTTACTAGAAGCCATGAGAACTAAAACTTGTTATGGAAATGTGTGAGTGTGAGATAAACAGAATTTCAGTGAGTTTCTACAGAAAAACAGAAAAACATCTTTGTTACAATACTATTAAATCTTGAAGGGTAACTACACTTCCCACGTTTCCTTACAAAGAGCAAGGTATAAGGCACTCTTGGAAGAATTGGTACAAAAGGGGAGGGACCAAGGCATACTAAATAAGAAGGAGAGTCTGTTCCTTTATACCCAAAGCACCAAGGGTGCCGATATTATATTACCTCCCAAAGATTCATAAGAGTCTTACTTGCCCCCCGGGATGCCCTATAATTAGCGGTATCGATTCTGTGACGTCCCGGGTAGGCAAGTATATAGATTTCTACCTACAACCCCTGGTTCAGGCGATGCCGTCTTATATCAAAGACACCCGCCATGTAATTAATTTGCTGGAGGGTTTACAGCCTACAGAAAATACATGGATGGTCACAGCAGATTTGACCTCCTTGTATACTATTATCCCTCACAGGATTGGTCTCAGTGCGGTGGATTATCACTTGCGAGGAGGGTCCAACTTGCAGTCAGACCAAATAGATTTTATCATGTCCCTTTTGGAATTTGCAGCAACGCATAATTTCTTTTGGCACAATGGGAGTTTTTTTCGCCAGGATAGGGGCGTAGCTATGGGGGCAAAATACGCCCCTAGCCTGGCGAACTTATTCATGGCCCAATGGGAGGAGGACGCTGTATATAGCCAGGGTAGACCTGAGGTCACCCTCTGGGAAAGATATATAGACAACGTCCTCCTCCTGTGGCATGGTACCTTGCCACATTTGGAAGAATTCATGAATTCTTTGAATTCCAATGATAGGGGTATCCGTTTTACATACGAGGCAAGCATTTGAAAATTTCCGTGTGCGGAGACAAATTTGTAACTTCCACCTTTTTCAAAACTACTGATCGGAATTCGTACATCCCAGTAGAGTGCTGCCACCATGCCTCCTGGCTCCGATCAGTACCAAAAAGCCAATATGTAAGACTGAAAAGAAACTGTACTGATCCCAAACAATTTGCAGAACAGGCTGAATTGCTGACTGTCAAATTTTTGGAGAAAGGCTACTCTGAACACAGCCTGAAAAACACCCTGCAACAAGTTTCCCTAAAAGATAGGTCTGAGCTCTTAAAAGAGAAAATTCCTTTGGCTAATGGTGATAAAAGCTTTGGAGTTCCTTTTGTCACTAATTATTCCAACCAACACCAGAAAGTTAAACATATTATGGCTAAACATTGGTACATCTTAAAGAACGATCGTGTTTTAAAAGATATTGTCCCCAATAATCCTCAGGTCGTGTTTGTCAGGCAACAAGTTTCCCTAAAAGATAGGTCTGAGCTCTTAAAAGAGAAAATTCCTCCTTCAAATCTTAAAGAACGATCGTGTTTTAAAAGATATTGTCCCCAATAAACCAAAAAAGACAGGTTAGCTCCAAATGTTCTGGACCCCCCTACCAACACACTTTCCTTTTTTGGAGAATTAAAAGGATTTTACCAATGCAAGAAATGTCAGGTTTGCAGTCTGAATAGGTGTAGAACTAAAAGAACAGAAAACTTTACTTCTACAGCCACTTCTAAACAATACCAAATCAAGAATTTCATCACGTGCTCCACGGAGGGGGTGGTCTACCTACTGGAGTGCCCTTGTGGGCTCCAGTATGTGGGCAGGACCAAACGCCCCCTCCATGTGAGACTGAATGAACATATCAATAATATTAGGAGAGGCTACACCAAACATTCGGTCTCTAAACACTACTTGGTAAAACATAATAGAGATCCTTCCAATACGCTTTTTATCGGTATAGATAAATATAGTCCACACTGGAGAGGCAGCTGTCTGGTGAGATCCATTTCAAAATGCGAAATGGCTTGGGTCCATCGATCATTGTCCACTTGCCACAACACCTGCCACAAGTGCCAAGACACCTGCCACGATTGCCACATGACCTGCCACGAGTACCACGTGACCGACCACAAGTGCCACGTGACCTGCCCCGTGACCAAGTTGTGAATTGTCCACTTGCCATGTCACCTGCCACAAGTTATGGGGTTCCTAGCACCAAGTGACCCCCAGATATGGGGCATATGTCAAGTACTTTTCTACAGCAGAGAATTACATTTTGTGACCCGACTTTGAGGCCACGTATCTCGGGGCCACTTAAAGCTAGAAACCAGTAGAACTAGCACTATAACCTCTCCAAATTTGGTTGAAATAATTTCAAAATGCAGTTGAAATAATTTCAAATGCGGTTGAAATAATTTCAAATGCAGTTGAAATAATTTCAAATCATGTTGATACTATTTCAAGCGGATTCGAGAATATTTTGCCATCCGAATTTGAAAAAAAAATTAAATTGATTCTAACAGTCTGCAGAAGATCTGCAAAAAAAGTGAAATGGCTGTTAATAGTCTACAGGAGATCTGCTAAAAAAAGAAATAGATGCTAATAGTCTGCAGGAGATCTGGTGAGAAAACGAAATAGATACTAATTGTCTGCAGGAGATCTGCAAAAAAAAAAGTGAAATGGCTGTTAATAGTCTACAGGAGATCTGCTAAAAAAAGAAATAGATGCTAATAGTCTGCAGGAGATCTGGTGAGAAAACGAAATAGATACTAATTGTCTGCAGGAGATCTGCAAAAAAAAAAGTGAAATGGTTCTTAATAGTCTACAGGAGATCTGCTAAAAAAAGAAATAGATGCTAATAGTCTGCAGGAGATCTGGTGAGAAAACGAAATAGATACTAATAGTCTGTAGTTGGAGTGCTAGTTCTACTGTGTTTGCACACCAAATTTGGGGTTTCTAATGGATTGAAAAAAAAAAAGAAAAGTACTTGACATATCGCCCCTATCTTGGGGTCACTTGGTGCTAGGAACCCCACAACTTGTGGCAGGTGACGTGGCAAGTGGACTATCCACAACTTGGTCACGTGGCCGGTCATGTGGCACTCGTGGCCGGTCATGTGGCACGCGTGGCCGGTCACGTGGCACTCGTGGCAGGTGTCGTGCCACTCGTGGCAGGTGTCGTGGCACTTGTGGCAAGTGAACAATACACAACTTGTGGCAGGTGATGTGGCAAGTGGACAATAACATACAGCATATGTACTTGCCTTGCGATCGACATCCGTGTTAGACGTGCAAAAATAAAAAAATTATTTTGTTTCGTTTTAATTCGTTAATTAATTCATTTTGTTTAGTTAGATTCGTTAAATTCGTTTTCGGATTTTGTTTCATTTTTGACCGAATTCGAAAAATCAGTCGCATTTGAAATTATTTCAACCGGATTTGAAAATATTTCAACCGAATTTAAAAATATTTCTACTGGATTTGAAATTATTTCAACTGCATTAGAAACTATTTCAACCAGATTTGAAATAGTTTCTAATGCAGATGAAATATTTTCAAATCTGGTTGAAATAGTTTCTAATGCAGTTGAAATAATTTTAACCAGATTTGAAAATATTTCAACTGCATTTGAAATTATTTCAACCGAATTCGAAAATATTTTGCGACCCGACTTTGGGTCCACGTATCTCGGGGTCACTTGGTGATATAAACCCCATAACTTGTGGCAGGTGACTGGCAAGTGGACAATCCACAACTTGGTCACGTGGCAGGTCACGTGGCACTTGTGGTTGGTGACGTGGCACTCATGGCAGGTGTCTTGGCGCTTGTGGCAGGTGTTGTGGCAAGTGGACAATGACATACAGCATATGTACTTGCCTTGCGATCGACATCCGTGACAGCCATTTCACATCCTTTTCTTTTATGTGACAGATGTGTATAATAAATAACCATCTTCCAAAATGTATAATTCAAATAGAAAAGATTAGAACAGAATAGAAAAAAAATATATAATTTAATAGCAGATCTCCTGTAGACTATTAACAGCCATTTCACTTCTTTTTTTTTTTTGCAGATCTTCTGCAGACTGTTAGAATCAATTTCATTTTTTTTTTCAAAGTCGGGTCGCAAAATATTTTAAAATCCACTTGAAATAGTATCAACATGATTTGAAATTTTTTCAACTGCATTTGAAATTTTTTCAACTGCATTTGAAATTTTTTCAACTGCATTTGAAATTTTTTCAACTGCATTTGAAATTTTTTCAACTGCATTTGAAATTTTTTCAACTGCATTTGAAATTTTTTCAACTGCATTTGAAATTTTTTCAACTGCATTTGAAATTATTTCAACCGAATTCGAAAATATTTTGCGACCCGACTTTGGGTCCACGTATCTCGGGGTTACTTGCTGATAGAAATAGTTTCTAATGCAGATGAAATATTTTCAAATCTGGTTGAAATAGTTTCTAATGCAGTTGAAATAGTTTCTAATGCAGATGAAATATTTTCAAATCTGGTTGAAATAGTTTCTAATGCAGTTGAAATAGTTTCTAATGCAGTTGAAATATTTTCAAATCTGGTTGAAATAGTTTCTAATGCAGTTGAAATAGTTTCTAATGCAGTTGAAATAATTTTAACCAGATTTGAAAATATTTCAACTGCATTTGAAATTATTTCAACCGAATTCGAAAATATTTTGCGACCCGACTTTGGGTCCACGTATCTCGGGGTCACTTGGTGATATAAACCCCATAACTTGTGGCAGGTGACATGGCAAGTGGACAATCCACAACTTGGTCACGTGGCAGGTCACGTGGCACTTGTGGTTGGTGACGTGGCACTCATGGCAGGTGTCTTGGCGCTTGTGGCAGGTGTTGTGGCAAGTGGACAATGACATACAGCATATGTACTTGCCTTGCGATCGACATCCGTGACAGCCATTTCACATCCTTTTTTTTTATGTGACAGATGTGTATAATAAATAACCATCTTCCAAAATGTATAATTCAAATAGAAAAGATTAGAACAGAATAGAAAAAAATATATAATTTAATAGCAGATCTCCTGTAGACTATTAACAGCCATTTCACTTCTTTTTTTTTTTGCAGATCTCTGCAGACTGTTAGAATCAATTTCATTTTTTTTTTCAAAGTCGGGTCGCAAAATATTTTCAAATCCACTTGAAATAGTATCAACATGATTTGAAATTTTTTCAACTGCATTTGAAATTTTTTCAACTGCATTTGAAATTTTTTCAACTGCATTTGAAATTTTTTCAACTGCATTTGAAATTTTTTCAACTGCATTTGAAATTATTTCAACCGAATTCGAAAATATTTTGCGACCCGACTTTGGGTCCACGTATCTCGGGGTTACTTGCTGATAGAAATAGTTTCTAATGCAGATGAAATATTTTCAAATCTGGTTGAAATAGTTTCTAATGCAGTTGAAATAGTTTCTAATGCAGATGAAATATTTTCAAATCTGGTTGAAATAGTTTCTAATGCAGTTGAAATAGTTTCTAATGCAGTTGAAATATTTTCAAATCTGGTTGAAATAGTTTCTAATGCAGTTGAAATAGTTTCTAATGCAGATGAAATAGTTTCAACCAGATTTGAAAATATTTCAACTGCATTTGAAATTATTTCAACCGAATTCGAAAATATTTTGCGACCCGACTTTGGGTCCACGTATCTCGGGGTCACTTGGTGATATAAAACCCAAATTTGGAGAGGTTGTAGTGCTAGTTCTACTGTGTTTGAATACCAAATTTGGGGCTTCTAGCTATAAGTGGCCCTGAGATATGTGGCCCCAATTCGGGTCACAAAATGTCAAGCACTTTTCTGCAGCAGAGAATGACATTTTTCGACCCGACTTTGGGGCCACATATCTCGGGGCCACTTGTAGCTAGAAACTTGAAATTTGGTATGCAAACTCAGTAGAACTAGCACTATAACATATCCAAATTTGGGGTTTCTATCACTAAGTGACCCTGAGATATTTCGAATTTCGTCCGAGATTTTTCGATTCGAAAAAAATTCGGATTCGGTAAAATTCGTTAGTATTGTCATTCGGTAATTCGGATGCATCCGAATGTCTGAATAATGAAAAATTCGTCCGAATTTCGATTCGGAACATAACGAAATGCACATGTCTACATCACCTTTATAATATCATGCTATCTAACTAATATTGTCTAATTTTCACATATTTTTCATCAAATTTTTTCACAGATACCTCCTTTTTTCATATAAATCTGACCTAGGAGGTTCACCGACAGAAGACCCCCCTGTAGAGAGGACTATTAGCCACAGAGGACCCTATTCGAGGCCCCATAGGACGATAGTCAACCCTAAATTTATCACACAAAATATAGATTTTCTTTTTACCATTGAAACCCATACATGGGCCCCATGTTATCATATTGGTGCCCATTTCTATTTTTAGATGAGTGCCCACTTTCATTTTTTGATTGGTGTTATGTAAACAGGCTTCATTTCAGCTTTTTTATACATCATTTCATAAAGAGAGAATCATTGCACTGATGTCTATATGTTTTTATAGATATCAGGTGTGCACTCTTAAACGATAAATGCATACCCACAATATAGGAACCTAAAATGGCATATGTTCCTTAAAAGGATATCTATATATTGTGGCACCATATTTGCTCACCTAGTACCTTCAATTTGTATTGGAAGGCTAATATAATTAAAGTCTTTTTTGTTTTGTTTTCTAGCAGCATATTGTATCTGTGACATTAAGTTATCACACACAGACAATACCACATATAGAAATCATATAGCATACTCTGATATGGCTATTCGTCTATAACACTGGGCTATCATTGCTCAGTGGTAGACGAACGGACTATATATAGAAACATTTGTCTGTCCGGTATAAATATATGTGAACTGATTAAGTTGGTTTACATCTATTTATTTTTGGCAGGTCCAATTAAGAGGTTAGTGTTTTTTGTTACGTCTTTTTATTTTTTCCTCTTTTTTAATTTAATTCCATCACGGATAGCAGCATTACTTCCTGGTATGTTGTTATTTGTGCCCACATTAACAATGGTGCCTATAGACTCATGGGCTCTCCGGTGTCCAGAACGAGGCTTGTGCATCTGTTATATAAGCAGTGATCCAGCACGTCGCTTGTATCCCCATGATTACGTCCGCATCGTGACGAAACGTCGGAGGAGCGACGTGCTGACGTCACCGCGAGTGGAGCGTTTCCATACGAGGTACGGACGCTCAGTGTTGCAGCCGGCCGGCCGCATTTTTTACTTTACATCCACATTTTTTATCTATGCACATTGGAGTGCCTTTTATAATATTTTTATGCAATAAACCTCCCAAGCGGGTTTTATCTATGATCTCCCCTTCTTGGTATTTTTATTTTTTCTTATGTCCGAGTTCCTACAGGGTACATTGAGAGAGATACCGGAAGCAAGGGGTTTTTACATTGGAGTTTTCCGATCGGAGTTCCCTACACAGCAGTTGATGTTTCCATTGGTACAGCAGACGAACTGAGAGGAAAAGGCCCTGGCTGGGTATTAGCCATCTGTCTTCACCATTCTGGGAGCTGGTAAGAGAGCACTCTTAGCGGTGGTGGAAAAAGAAATTCCTTTGAAACTACACAGTCACTATATTTGTTTGTTTGTCACCTTTATGGACTGCATCAATTCGCATATTGGATTTCTACTGAACAACCTTTGAAATCACCTTTGGTTGAACGTTTTCCTTTTTTTTTTTAGGAACAACCTTATAATCATCTTTGGTTGAACGTTTTTCTTGTTTACATTCTCTTTTGGACAAACAATAGATGCAATTTACATTCACATTGCACTTTTCACTTATGTGGTGATGTTTTGGTAGCATGTACTTGTGTTGATATTTTTTTGTGTATTTACAGCATATTTTTTACACGTTTATCCCAATAGCATCGTTCAATGTCACAATAGCACGATTAATTTACGTAATTCCTTAAGCGCAACTTTTTACATATTTTTTCTTACATTTCTGTGTTATATCGCACTTGGTGTTGCTGCTCTATTTTTTAGGTATTTGTGTCCAGCGCAATTCTTTTTTTGTACTTAACATTTCAGCCACAACTGCCAAAAAAATAGTTTGGGATGCAAAGAAAAACCCACAAATAACTTCAGGTAAAATACAGGACTCTCTGAAAACATGTGGCGTGGCTGTTTCAAGATGCACAATAAGGAGGCACTTGAACTTGAAAGATGGGCTGCATGGTTAAGTCGCCAGAAAAAAGCCATTAATATGCAAATGCAACAAAGTATCCTGCTTACAATATGCCAAACAGCATAGAGACAAGCCTCAAACCTTTTGGCACAAAGTCATTTGGAGTGATGAGACCAAAATTTTGCCTTTTGGCCACAACCATAAACATTTGGAGAGGAGTCAGCAAGGCCTATGATGAAAGGTACACCATTCATACTGTGACATGGAGGTGGATCACTGATGTTTTGGGGATGTGTGAACTACAAAGGCGCAGGAAATTTGGTCAAAATTGATGGCAAGATAAATGCGGTATATTATCAAAAAATACTGGAGGAACATTTGCATTCATCAGCCAGGAAGCTGCGCATGGGACATACTTGGACATTCCAACATGACAATGATCTAAAACACAAGACCAAATTGCCTTTTATTGGCTGCAGCAGAAAAAAGTGAAGCCACTCTGGGGAGATCTCAAACTTGCAGTTCATGCAAGATAGCCCAAGAATTTACAGGAACTGGAGGCTTTTTGCCAAGAGGAATGTGCAACTTTACCATCTGAAAAGATAAAGAGCCTCACCCACAAATACCACAAAAGACATCAAGCTGTCATTGATGTTAAAGGGGGCAATATACGGTATTAAGAACTTGGGTATGTAAACTTTTCATAGGGGGTAATTTGGGTAGTTTCGGTTGTGATTATGACTTAAATAGAGTAAACACAGTTGATTGGTAATATCCAGTTCAACTACTTTTTCCCGCAGATCCTTTGACAATTCTTTTGCTTTTCCCATAATCCAGAATCCAGAAACGTCAGTACAGCACTGGATGAAAGATGCAAGGGTCTGTCAGGAGTCCAGAAACTTATTGACCTTCTATACACATACACTAATTACAAGCAAACAGATCACAGATGAGGACCACCAGAAAAGTAGAAGAAACTGTACTACAGCTGCACTGTATTGTGTACTGTGTACACCACCAGAAGTGTAGTAGAAACTGTACACACTGTATTAGATACTGTATACACCGCCTGAAGTGTATTAGAAACAGTACACCACCGAATGCATTGTAGATATAGGCTACACTGGATGCAGAGTATATATATATATATATATATATATATATACATACAGCATCTCACAAAAGTGAGTACACCCCTCACATTTTTGTAAATATTTTCTTCTAGCTTTTCATGTGACAGCACTAAAGAAATTACATTTTGCTACAATTTAAAGTAGTGCGTGTACTGCTTGTATAACTGTGTAAATTTGCTGTCCCCTAAAAATAACTCAACACACAGCCATTAATGTCTGAACCGCTGGCAACAAAAGTGAATACACCCCTAAGTGACAATTTCCAAATTTGGCCCAAAGTGTCAATATTTTGTGTGGCCAAATTTTTTTTACAGCACTGCCTTAACCCTTTTGAGCATGGAGTTCACCAGAGCTTCACAGGTTGCCACTGGAGTCCTCTTCCACTCCTCCATGACGACTTCACGAGCTGGTGGATGTTAGAGACCTTGCGCTCCTCCACCTTCCATTTCAGGATGCCCCACAGATACTGAATAGGGTTTAGGTGCTTGGCCAATCCATCACCTTTACCATCAGCTTCTTTGGCGAGGCAGTGGTGGTCTTGGAGGTGTGCTTGGGGTAGTTTTCATGTTGGAATACTGCCCTGCGGCCCAGTTTCTGAAGGGAGGGGATCATGCTCTGCTTCATTATGTCACAGTACATGTTGGTATTCATGGTTCCCTCAATGAACTGTAGCTGCGCAGTGTCGGCAGCACTCATGCAACCCCAGACCATTAAACTCCCACCACTTGTCTTTGTACTCCTCTCCTGGGTGCCACCCCACACACTTGACACCATCTGAAGCAAATAAGTTTACCTTGGTCTCATCAGACCACAGGACATGGTTCCAGTAATCCATGTCCTTAGTCTGCTTGTCTACAGCAAACTGTTTGCTGGCTTTCTTGTGCATCATCTTTTGAAGCTTCCTTCTGGGAGAACAGCCATGCAGATCAATTTGATGCAGTGTGCGGCATATGGTCTGTGCACTGACAGGCTGACCCCCCACCCTTCAACCTCTGCAGCAATGCTGGCAGCACTTATACGTCAATTTCCCAAAGGCAACCTCTGGATATGATGCTGAGCACGTGCACTCAACTTCTTTGGTAGATCATGGCGAGGCCTGTTCTGAGTAGAATCTGTGCTGTTAAACCGCTGTGTGACAGAGAGTTCTTTGCCATGAGGTGCCATGTTCAACTTCCAGTGACCAGTTTGAGGTATTGAGAGCGATAACACCAAATTTAACACACCTACTCCCTATTCACACCTGGGACCTTGTAACACTAACTAATCCCATGACACCGGGGAGGGAAAATGGCCAATTGGGCCCAATTTGGACATTTTCACTTAGGGGTGTACTCACTTTTGTTGCCAGAGGTTTAGACATTAATAGCTGTGTATTGAGTTATTTTTAGGGGACAGCACATTTACACTGTTATACAAGATGTACACTCACTATTTTAAATTTTTTGAAAAGTGTAATTTTTTCAGTGTTTTCACATGAAAAGATATAATAAAATATTTACAAAAATGTGAGGGGTGTACTCACTTTTGTGAGATACTGTATATATATATAATACACCACCTGAAGTGTATTAGAAACAGTACACCACAGAATGAACTGTAGATATAGGCTACACTGCATGCAGAGTATATATATACATCATGGAATAGAAATAGGTAGCCTGATCACGGTTTGGAGCATAGTAGCAAATAAATATATATGTAACCCCTTCTAAAGAACCCACAAGGAGAATATATCTGCCCTCTGGGCTTCAGTGGTGAATTCAAACACTAAACATTATGTGAGGCTATGCTTAATGGTGCTGAGTGACCTTAATGCAAAGCCATGGATCAAAGAGGGTAAACTATGCATCACTGAGTAGAGACTTACCCGCCTCCTGATTAGCATGGACTAGGGCGAGAGAGAGATGGTGCCAACTGCCCCAAGCCTTATACTTGTGGTGCCTCATTGGTGCCTAAGAAAAGAAAAGAAAAGTGAAAGAAGCAGGATTAAAGGGTAAAGATAAATAAAGAAAAGGGTCCTAAGAAGGGCACAGGGAAATCCTCCCGCAACCCTCCTGAAAAAACAGAAAGTGGGGGAAGTTTTATCTACTCCCACTCCAGTAGGTAACGCAATAGTCCGCCTAAATGGCAGACCAACCACTGCCTTTAAAAAGACCAACATTCAGATCCCAAAGGCAGAGGGAGAAGCATAACTTCCACTCCAGCCTTCCCAACCACCTGTTAATGAGCAATTTAGGGGGAGACCCCATATTTTAAGGCGTAGTTGTTAATGTAAGCCTTTTAAACATTTCATCCTCCTCTACGCCTTCCCGAGGGGATGGCCATTGCCCATGGTTATCTGGAAGGATCAAGGCACCCCGAAAAAGCGTACCACTCACCTCTTGACATCCCAGGCCAAAAGGACAGCAAATAGTATTATTGCTATTTAAGCAAAAAAAGTAAAACTAATGATGAGCTGGAGCCCAATAAACTACAACTTCTATTATAACCTTATATCAGCTGTCTCTACCTCAGGGAGGACCCGGGGGGATTGTAGGAAGGAAGTCCTCTCCCTAAGCCCCAATCCCCGGTTCTCTCTGACAACAAGACCAATTTTAGAGAAAGGAAGAATAAAACACAATTTTTCCTGGGATGAACTTAACTCTCTGTCCTCGCATCAAATGCCCCCTACACACGGTTGGAAATTCCGACCACAAAATCCGTCTGATTTTTACCGACGGATTTTGTCCGACACTGGTGTTGCATACACACAGTCGGACAAAGTTGTCCGAAAATCCGATCATTCTGAACGTGGTGACGTTCGTTGCGTACGATGGGGCTACATAGAGGCTAGTAGCCAATAGCTTTGGTCTTGTAATGTGATCTGAGCATGCGTGGCACTTTGTCCGTCGGAATTCGCTACACACGATCGGAAAAAGTCCGATAGGACTTTGTTGTCGGAAAATTTGAGAGCAGGATCTCAAACTTTTTCCGTCGGAACTTCCAACGGAAAAAGTCAGACGGAGCCCACACACGATCGGAATTTCCGACAACATGGTCTGATAGGACATTTTCCGTCAGAAAATCCGACCGTGTGTACGGGGCAATAGAGACCGAGTAATAACCGAGGATCCATCAATGAAGGATGAAACTTTGAAATAGAAAAACAACCAACAAGGAATCTTGAAGGTCATGGCGGATGTGAGTCCTTGGACCTTTTGGATTGCTGTTTGCGCCAGACTGGGATAACTTGACTTTTTGGAGAGGGGCGTTTGGTGGAACAGGCGTTCTTGTGGCTTGGGGTGGAGGACGAATCCAGTGAGATAATGCTTAGCTGTAACAGCAGGCGTTCCCCGTTCTGGAACGTAAGAAAGTCATGTGTCTTGCTTCTATACATGAAAGAAAGAAGAAATGGGAAAGACCACCAGTACTTCAATGATCAATGATAGTCAATGATCTCCTCTGTTGAATAGTAGAAGGGGACAGATCTGCAAAGACTTGGATAGGGTGGCCTTGAATGAAAAGTTGTTCTGTATTTCTGGAAATACACATAACTTCCTCCTTCACCCCATAAAAGTGTGGATTAGCTACTATGTCTCTAGGAAGTCCATCTGAGTGAGGGGGTGAAGCGCTCTGTGAGCTCTATCCAATTCCAGGCAGTGGTCAATAGCAGGCATGAAATCTTTCATAAAGGCACGGACTGCCCCTTGAACTTCTGTAATTGTTTCAGGAAGCCCTCTAATCCGAAAGTTGTAACGCCTGGAACAATTTTCCAGGTCATCAATTTTGGAGAGGACCGTGTCCAATTGGTTCTGTAAATATTGTATGCAGGCTAGTTAGTTCTGGAGATTGTCTGTTCCATCTTTTGTTCTATGACCTCAATTCTGGTTCCCAGGTTGTGAAGGTCTGCTTGAAAGGTGGAAGTGATTTGAGATGCCGTTTGGGCTAGGCCTCTGGAGAGCATTTTAGAAAATGTATTCTTCATAAAGTCCATTGGGTCTGCCCGGGACTGTGTGCTCAATAAATCTGACATTGCTGGGCTAGCTGCATGATCCCTCAATGGGGTGGTGATTAGCTCATCCAGCTGGGGAGATGATGATCTAGCTGGGGAGATGATTACTCACAGTTTTAAGCCCAGGAGTAGTGGCTTGAGGGCCTCCAACTGTGCCTGCCTCCATGTCTTCTCCCCTGTCTTCCTCCTTGTGCTGGGCTCCGGGTGCCACCTTTGCTGCTTTAGTGACCGGAAGATCGAATCCGGGGTGGCAGGATAGATCTCTTCTGACCAACCCGCTTCATGTGATCAGTCCCTGGCTTCCCTGCTGCTGCTTGCTCCCAGATAAAGGAAGCGGAGTGCAGGCTGATTGCCATGGCGGGATCGAGTAGGCCGCATCGGGACCGGGAAGGCCAGAGCGGAAAGGGACTCTCCTGACCGATCCTAGCTGTGCAGGCACAATCCCTGGCAGCTTCACTCTTGATTTAACCGGGGGGGGGGGGGGGATCTGGAGATCACACTGCTTGCGGTGGCGGGGCTGAAAAGGCCAGAAAGCTCCACACATTCACTTTTTTTATTTTAGCAAAAAAAATAAAAAACCCAGTGGTGATCAAATACCACCAAAAGAAAGCTCTATTTGTGGGGAACAAAAATCATATGTTTTATATGGGTACATCATTGCATGACTACGCAATTGTCATTCAAAGTATGACAGTGCTGAAAGCTGAAAATTTACCTGGGCAGGAAGGGGGTGAAAGTGCCCAATATTGAAGTGGTTAAGAGATGGAATGTTATGTATCTATTTACTGGATGCAACCTCATCTTTTTTTTTTTAACCAAAATGGGTATTATATGGGGTGGTTTTGCGCTAAAATTCCTTTTATTATATTTTGTCCAGAAAATTTGCGTTTAATAAACAGTTGCACAAATATCACGTGGAATTTTTTTTAGCAACTATCACCTTTTTATTCTACAGGGCCTCTGCTTTCAGAAAATATATAATGTTCTGGGGGTTTATGTAATTTTATTGCCCAAAATTTGGATTTTTATATTTATGTGACAAAGAAAAAAAATTGCTCTGGAGCCGAACTGGTTAATATATAGCTGCATTATTTGTGTCTGTCTATTGCTTGGAGTTCAGCTTTAACCACTTGCTTATTAGGCACTTATACCCCATTCCTGCTTTCAGCGCTGTCTCTCTTTGAATGACGATTTTGCGGTCATGCTACACTGTACCCAGGTGACATTTTTATAATTTTTTTTCCCACAAATAGAACTTTCTTTTGGTGGTATTTAATCACTGCTGTTTTTTTTTATTTTTTTGCTAAAAAGAACAAAAAAAGACCGAAAATTTTGAAAAAAAATAAATTGTTTGTTATAAAATGTTGAAAACAGGTAATTTTCTCCTTCATTGATGTGCGCTGATGAGGCTGCACTGATGGGCACTGATAGGCACTGATAAGACAGCGCTGAGAGGTCACACTGATGGGTGGCACTGATGGGCACTGGTGGGTGACAATGATAGGCAGCATTAATAGTTGGCACTGATGATGAGGCACTGATCGGCATTAATTGGCAGCATTGGTGAGTATTGATAGGTGGTACTGGTAGGTGGCACTGATGGGTACTGGTAGGTGGCACTGGTGGGCACTGGCAGGTGGCACTGATGGGCACTGCATAACAGCAGTGTCTCTCCGTGTTAGGGACCAATGTCCCTCTGACAGAAGCCAGTGATCAGCTTTTTTTCCCTTTCACACTGTTAGCGTGAGGGAAAAAAAACAATTACAGATCTTCTGTTTACATCACGTGATCAGCTGTCATTGGCTGACAGCTGATTACGTGGTAAGGGGCCAGGATCTGTGGTCAGCCAAGTCTCATAGACTCGTTAAACACAGAGCGCACCGTGCATGCCCTGCAGGGACGTGCTGACAATGCATGCTCGGGAGGACGTCTATGGACGCCCTCCCAGCAATTAAGGCCCGCGCTGTAGCCATCTTTCAGCTATAGCAGTTGAAGAAGAATTCTGGTTATGGATATTATTACATAGTTACAGTATATTATTCCAGCTTGGGCCAAAATAACTAGGCATATACCACACTTGAGGAGTCTCTCTAGAAGCTGGAAATCAGTGTAGCAGACGCTACTACTGCAGTGATCTCCATTATCTGCCAGGTACCGTGCTGAGCAGCTTCCCTGCTGCATTGTGAACACAGGAGGTCACCCAATTTGCATGGCTGCCATTCAGGGATCACTTTGCACTTTCTCAGTGCAGTGCAGTGCAGTGCAGTGAGACAACCCCTCTGCATGGGACCTGGAAGCTAGTGAAGATCCCTGTTGAAAGCAGTGTCTACTACTGTAAATACCAGCTTCTAGAGGGATCCCACAGGTATTGTGTATGCAGAGTTATATTGCTCTAGGTTCGGCCAATGTTAAAATATCCATATCTGGAATTCTTCTTTAAAGTGGAAGTAAACCCTTCCACATGACTTTGGCCTACAGGTAAGCCTAGATTAAGGCTTACCTGTAGGTCCAATAAATATCTCATAAACCTACATGGTTTAGGAGATATTTAGCGATGAAAAGGCATCGCTGTCTACGGCGCATGCGCCGTAGACAGCGGCGCGCAGGCGCACTGAGGGCGCACTGAGTATGCCGCTCTCACGGCAATATGTGACAAAGAAAAAAAATTGCTCTGGAGCCGAACTGGTTAATATATAGCTGCATTATTTGTGTCTGTCTATTGCTTGGAGTTCAGCTTTAACCACTTGCTTATTAGGCACTTATGGGCACTGATAGGCACTGATAAGACAGCGCTGAGAGGTCACACTGATAGGTGGCACTGATAGGTGGCACTGATGGGCACTGGTGGGTGACAATGATAGGCAGCATTAATAGTTGGCACTGATGATGAGGCACTGATCGGCATTAATTGGCAGCATTGGTGAGTATTAATAGGTGGTACTGGTAGGTGGCACTGATGGGTACTGGTAGGTGGCACTGGTGGGCACTGGCAGGTGGCACTGATGGGCACTGCATAACAGCAGTGTCTCTCCGTGTGAGGGACCAATGTCCCTCTGACAGAAGCCAGTGATCAGCTTTTTTTCCCTTTCACACTCTTAGCGTGAGGGAAAAAAAACAATTACAGATCTTCTGTTTACATCACGTGATCAGCTGTCATTGGCTGACAGCTGATTACGTGGTAAGGGGCCAGGATCTGTGATCAGCCAAGTCTCATAGACTCGTTAAACACAGAGCGCACCGTGCATGCCCTGCAGGGACGTGCTGACAGTGCATGCTCGGGAGGACGTCTATGGACGCCCTCCTAGCAATTAAGGCCCGCGCTGTAGCCATCTATCAGCTATAGCAGTTGAAGAAGAATTCTGGTTATGGATATTATTACATAGTTACAGTATATTATTCCAGCTTGGGCCAAAATAACTAGGCATATACCACACTTGAGGAGTCTCTCTAGAAGCTGGAAATCAGTGTAGCAGATGCTACTACTGCAGTGATCTCCATTATCTGCCAGGTACCGTGCTGAGCAGCTTCCCTGCTGCATTGTGAACACAAGAGGTCACCCAATTTGCATGGCTGCCATTCAGGGATCACTTTGCACTTTCTCAGTGCAATGCAGTGCAGTGAGACAACCCCTCTGCATGGGACCTGGAAGCTAGTGAAGATCCCTGTTGAAAGCAGTGTCTACTACTGTAAATACCAGCTTCTAGAGGGATCCCACAGGTATTGTGTATGCAGAGTTATATTGCTCTAGGTTGGGCCAATGTTAAAATATCCATATCTGGAATTCTTCTTTAAAGTGGAAGTAAACCCTTCCACATGACTTTGGCCTACAGGTAAGCCTAGATTTAGGCTTACCTGTAGGTCCAATAAATATCTCCTAAACCTACATGGTTTAGGAGATATTTAGCGATGAAAAGGCATCGCTGTCTACGGCGCATCGCTGTCTACGGCGCATGCGCCGTAGACAGCGGCGCGCAGGCGCACTGAGGGCGCACTGAGTATGCCGATCTCACGGCAATATGCCGATCTCGTGCGCATGTGCGGGAGTGACATCATCGCCGCTCCAGCGAATGATAGCGCTGGAGCGGCGAGACCCGGAAGTCACTCCGGCCCTGGATGGCGGTGAAGAAGATCGAAGATAAGGACCGCTTCGGGGGCTTCGTTTTCAGGTAAGTTTTTCATAATAAGCTAGTATGCTATGCATACTAGCTCATTATACCTTTGCCTTGCAGGGTGTCTTTTTTTTTTTTTTTTTTAAAGAGGCTTTACTTCCTCTTTAATTTTCATTATTTCAAAACATTTTATTTGTTTCCTAAGTAAAAAAGATTGCATCGCTATTCAACTTTTTAAAAAGCCAGCAAATAGGGATATGTTAATATCTGCAAACAAACCTCTGTTCTCTTGTTCTCTGTCAATCAAATGGCACTCATTAACTACATTCCAGTTTGTCCTGTAAACTAGGGAACAGAGCCTTGTACATGTCAGGTGAGTTATAGTCTTGATTTAAAAAATACTTTAACCTCTGAATTGTGAAAAACCCAATGAATAATTAAAAGGCTCTACAGAGCCCATCTTGGCATAATTGCATCTCAATGGGTTGAAAAAGTTATTAAAAATGTAGTTATAGAAATTGAGCAAATTGGAGAAAATGCATTTTTTTTTAACCAACATGCTTATACATTAATGTAATTACTGGACAATCTCATGTTTCAAACCTCGGTTAAATTACTTATTAAAGATCCATATATGGCTATCTATATTTATCTGGCTTTCTGTGTGAGAGTTAATGGCTCTCATTGTTTTTAAAATTACACTTGAACAGGATATTACTGTTACATGAGATCTTTCAAACAAATACTACTTCCCTCACTTATAAAATACATTATATGGCATTGACCATCGAGCCAAGTCATTACTGGAGGAACATAAGATAACCTTTTGTCAGTAGTGATAAAAAGGAAGCCATCATTTTTATTAAAAAGGAAATACAGAGAGAAAAACATGTTACTATTCAGTATACACATTTCATCGTTCTCAGTTTTATTAAAATGTCGGTGTGATTGTTATACAGCTATTATTCCATCAATCAATTTTATGTGTAAGCGGTGCCAGAAAACAATATACAGCATGTGCATATGTTATAACATAACCCATTCAACCTTGTAAGACCACAGATACTACCTTTTTTTAAAATACATTGTCCCATGGGTGAAGTGGCTAATAATAAGGCACATAGTGAGTGACCATCTATATAAATAGATAAATATGTTGCAAGAGATGGTGATTCACATAATAGTAATTTGTTTTAACTGTTAAAGGGGTTGTAAAGGTAATCCAACATTCTCTTTGCCGATCAGCCTGGCCGCTGATTGTTCACAGTGGATGGATTGAAAGCAGTGCAGCCATTGTGCTCGCGCTGCAGTCAACCACATCCAATGACGTTGTGCGCTGGGGGGCGGGGCTGAGTGATACAGTGAGCGGCTATGGCCGCCGGCTGTATCATAGGAGCGTGCCCCAGCAAGCACTTCTCACCATGCGAGGGAGCTTGCATGAACGTGAGAAGTCTTTGCGGGGGGAGCGGAGACAGCTGCCGAGGGACCCCAGAAGACTAGGTTCGGGGCCACTCTGTGCAAAAAGAGCTACACAATGGAGGTAAGTATAAAAAATAAAAATAAATACCTTTACACTATGCCAACAAAGCTAGGACATAAAAAAAGCATAAACATAAAATGTGGTAAGTTACAGATTAATCTCCATAAACTGTCATTGGGGTTGATTTACTAAAACTGGAGAGTGCCAAATCTGGTTCACCTGTGCATGGTAGCCAATCAGCTTCTAACTTCAGCTTGTTCAATTAAGCCTTGACAATAAAATCTGGAAGCTGATTGGTGCAGAGCTGCACCAGATTTTGCACTCTACAATTTTAGTAAATCAACCACATTGTCAAATAGATTTTTTATTTATTGTTATGAACCTATAAAACAATTAGGAAGCAATACGGGAATCAATACACACCAAATTGGAATCTTCAATGCATGAAAAATTCTAAACATTTCCTCACACTTTACCAAGTCGTCGTCACTTCTAAAGCCTAGTACACATGGGCCGAATGTTGGGTAGCATCGGCCAGCTCCATGGAAAACCAGCCGATGTTTGGCCCGTGTGTACCACAGCTGGTCTGACAGAAGCCGGCTGTTGGGCTGGTTTTTGTCAACGGGTCATTACCAAAAAAGGTCTGCCGATCAACATCGGATCTGTGCTCTCAGCCAATGGGTGAAAACGTTTGCCAATGTGTTCTGGCAAAACACAATAGCTCAATGGGGAAATTGCTGTACTGACATCAAATTGTTAGTACAAATGAGAAGAAGGGGGAGGCGCACCTAAGTGTAGTATTAAAGAAATCTTTATTGCACATTGGTATTGCACTTACTATCACAGAACCACCACCCACTTGAAAAAAGGATTGGCCTTGCGATGTCCAGGGTATGGGTGACCATGAGGGTCCGCTGTAAAAAATTACAGGGGATATGGTAAGGTGAGATATGAAGTATGAGCAGATTACTAAACATGAACAATGCGTATTATGATATACTGTAACTGTTATAGTATAGTATGGATTTCACTCTCCTCAGTTAACCCCCCCCCCCCCCTGGAGGAAGAGTATTTAGGGAATATATCCAGAAAGTTTCTTGATGGCATAGACATTTGAAACGTTCTGCTGGGGGTAGGGTACTGGGAATTGTCTCTATTACCCACACTTTTAGACCTGCTGTGGATTGTGGATGTTTTTCCAAAAAATGTTTAGGAACACTATGTATGTCACAGCCTTGTTCAATAAAACGTCTGGGCTCACCAAAACGCTTGCGAAGAGTGTGAATGGTTCTAACTACATAAAATAAACCACATGGGCAAGTAAGGCAGTAAACTGCATACTCGCTTGAACAATTATGGAATTCTTTTATCATGTATGTCCTGCCTTTAACTGTGAAATACTTTTGGCCATGCTCTACAAACTGACAGGTCAGGCATAATTTTTTGCAGCACTGAAACATGCCCACCAAAGGGATCAAAGGAATATATGTGCTGTGGGTGGGTGGGTATTGTATCATCTTACTAGGTGCGATTTTCCATTTAATATCTTTTGCCTTGTGGTAAGATACTTTGGGTGTTGAATCGCATGGGCTGGGGTTTATTGTTGCTGGCTGATTTCAAGGCGGGATTTTGGTATTGATCAAATGCATTAGACACCAAGGGGGATGATTATCCTTTCTGAAGAAATTTCTTGCTAAGGGCTCTTTCACACGGGGCGGATCAGTGCAGATCCGCCCCGTGGATCGCCGCTTGCTCAGCGGGGATCGCCGGAGCGATCTCCGCTGAGCAGGAAGATGACAGGTCCGTCTCTGCACTCCGTGCAGGGACGGACCTGTCAGAGCGCCGCTCTCCCCTATGGGGGATCGGGTGACGACGGACCGTAGAGTCTGTCGTCACCCGATCCGCTCTGCAGACAGATGAAAAAATTGGGTTTTCCTCCGTCTGCAGAAACGGACCATAGCGGGCACGGACGAGAGCGGGTGTCAGCGGATGCTCATCCGGTGACACCCGCTATCCCATAGGGATACATGTATGTCCGTTTTTCATCCAAAAACGGAAGGATGAAAAACGGACATACGGTCCGTCCGTGTGAAAGAGCCCTAAGGAGCTCGCCCTGTGTATGGAAGTCAACATCCCTTGTGCAGTTGTTGTGGATTCTATGAAATTGACTTTTGAGGATATTGTTGATCCATTTAGGGTGGTGACAACTTTGGTAGTGGAAAAAAGAGTTGCCAGCGATGGGTTTCACATAGTTTTGAGCATGTATAGTTTGGCCATCGTGGCAGAGCTCTAAGTCCAAAAAGGCTAGTTTGACGTGGGTGAATGAAAGCCCTAATGAGTTATTATTTCAATAGTGATAGGCAGGTGCTAAAAAAATTTGGGGGGGGTGCAAACAAACTGAAAAATTCTGAAAAAAAAAAACATCAATTGCAGCTTCACTGTGCCCATCAAACGTAGCCACTGTGCCATCAAACGCAGCCACTGTGCCATCAAATACAGAAACTGTGCCCATCAATTGCCACCACTGTGCCCATCAATTGCCGCCATTGTGCCCATCAAATGCAGCCACTGTGCCCATCAAATGCAGCCATTGTGACCATCAAATGCTGCCACTGTGCCCATCAAATGCTGCTACTGTGCCCATCAAATGCTCCCACTGTGCCCATCAAATACTCCCACTGTGCCCATCAAATGCTCCCACTGTGCCCATCAAATGCACCCACTGTGCCCATTAAATGCTCCCACTGAGCCATCAAATGCAGCCACAGTGCCCATCGAATGATGCCACTGTGCCCATCAAATGCTGCCACTGTGACCCCCCCACCCACTTGTCATCTGCCCAGTACTTACCCTGTCTCGGTGGGGCAGCAGGTGATGGCAGTGAGTGGTGTCCTCCATGGACATGCTCCTCCATGTCCTCCATGTCTTCTCCCGTCTTCTCCTATAGGCAATCGGATGCCTGATAGTCGTCCAATTACAGCGCCTGTCCTTTCAGCCAAACAGGTGACAGGTAACAGACCCGAGCACCTGATTGGTAGAGAGGTGGTTCAGTGTTAGGAAAGCGAATATTCATTCGCTTTTCTAAAACACCTGGGTGAGCTGGGAGCGCCAAGCATGACCCTCGCAGGTCACCGTTTTTGACACCTATTAGAGCATATGACTCTAATCAGGTGCTTCAAAACATCCCCGAAGCTGTAATTAAGGTGTCCGGCACCAGTAAAGGGGCCTGGCGTCTGAGTATGGGGTGGCAGCGGCGGCCATGGATAGAATTATGCAATGCGTGAATCTATTCATTGGTCATAGAGGGGGTGTCTGGAGAGCGTGGCGGAGCCCATGCGCCCTTATGTATAATTTGGGAAGCATCATGTTTAGTAATCTGCTTATGGTTCATATGTCACCACATCCCTGCCATTTTTTACAGCGGACCCTTATGGTCACACATACCCTTGACATGGCAAGGTCCAATCTTTTTTTTTCTTGGGGGTGGTGGTTCTGTGATAGTAAGTAAAGTAATCATACAAATCATGTGTGATTCCCCATGTATATTCTTATGTTATTTTATTTTCTTAATACCTATCTTACATCGTACAGACATCTGGACCCCAGGAATGAAAATCAGACAGCATGCACCCCTCGAGGACTACCTTAATGACAACAGACATGCTCAAACAATCTTCAGTCCCGTAAGCGCAATACCTTTGTGCAATAAACGTGGCTTAAATACTACACTTAGGTGCACCTCCCCCTTCAGCTTATTTGTTCATACAGAGTTTCAGGATACACTCTGGGGATGGCTGCCACCTGAACTATTACCTATTGACCCTTAGTTGTCATGGACAACATATACCCTATATAAAGAACTTCCATTTTCACCCACTGCCAATCTATAATTTTTATGCGCTGTTTTTTTTTTTTCTTTTTAATAAGATTGTTAGTACAGTGGCTCCTCCTGAGCTCTTCAACAAAAAAAAATTGTGTGTACCAGGCTTAAAGAGGAGCTCCAGTCTGTAAAAAAAATAAAATTACTGTAGCTGCTGACTTTTAATATAAGGACACTTACCTGTCCAGGGATGCCGCAATGTTGACCCCCGGCATTAAATGTAAGGGAAACCAGCAGTAAAGCCTTCAGACTTCACTGCCGGTTTCCTACTGTGCATGTGCGAGCCACACTGCTCTTTCTGAATGGTCCCACAGTCTTCTAGGACCTTTGGGTATCCCAGAAGGTAGCAGGGTGAAGGAGGAGGGTCTGGAAATGTCACAGACCGCTGATCAGCAATCTTACCTGTAAATGGGAGTGGGTACCTGTAAAAAACAGGTACCACTCCACCTCTGACCCCAAAAAGTGCCAAATATGGCAGTGGAGGGGGGGGGGGTGCAGACAAGCAGAGCTTTCCCTTTTGGGTGGAGCTCTGCTTTAATTGTGCATATTTTTCATAGTTTATATCACACCCCAGACCTATCCCCCCACCCTCTTAATACCTTAGTTGGTGTTTAAGGAAAAAGAGAGGGGTAGTCTGATTTTCCTAACAGCATCTCAACTTTCTTTTGTACAGGCAATGCTACAGAATTTAGTGACACACTAATATGTTGAAATTAACCACTTGAGGACCGCCCACCGCATATCTACTGAGGCCCTATTGCAGGAAACTATGTACCCATACGTCGTTTCGTAAACTAGACACTGCGGAGGCAAGCGCATGCAGCCACTGCACGGGGGGGAGCCGATGCATGGGTCTGGTGCCCACGATGTCCGTCAGCCACCCTCGATCACTCCTCAGAGAGACAGAACAGGGATCTTCCTATGTAAACAAAGCAGATCCCCATTCTGACAGGGAAGTACAGAGAGATTGTCTGTTCCTAGTGATCAGGAACAGCGATCTCTCTGTACTCCCAGTCAGTCCACTCACCCCACAGTTAGAAAACACCTCCCTAGGACAGACTTAATCCCTTAATAGCCCCCTAGTGTTAACCCCTTCCCTGCCAGTGTCATTTATACAGTGATCAGTGCATATGTTTAGCTCTGATCACTGTAATAATGTCACTGGTCCCAAAAAAAGTGCCAAAGTGTCCGATCTGTCTGCTGCAATGTTGCTGTCACCGCCATTACTAGTAAAAAAAATAAAAATAATAATAAAAATGCCATACATCTATTCCCTATTTTGTAGACCAATCTATATTTTTTTACCAAAAGTATATAGTATATAGTATATAGAAGAATACATATTGGCATAAACTAACGAATACATTTGTTTTTTTTTTTTTTTTTTTATTGGATATGTATTATAGTAAAAAAAAAAATATTGTTTTTTCTTTCAAAATTGTCAGTCTTTTTTTGTTTATAGCGCAAATAAATAAAAACCGCAGAGGTGATGAAATACCACCAAAAGAAAGATCTATTTGTGGGAAAAACAGGACATTAATTTTATTTGGGTGCAGCATCGCATGCCCACACAATTGTCAGTTAAATTAACGCAGGCACAGGCACCAAAAATTTCATGACATGAGTTTTTATTTTATTTTCCTCCTGAGTTTTTATTTTAATAGCCTTTTTCCAGCCACTTTCTGTCTACATGCATGACCTCCAGCGGCTGCTGCGGCTGCTGCGGCTGCTGCATTCCATTTATCAGGAAGGATTCCTTGACAGTGTGAAAATACCACTTTCTACCACAGTCATAAGGGTCGATTGACTAAAGTTAAGTATTAGACATGTGCAATTCGTTTCATTTTTTTTGTTTTTCTTTTATTTCCGTTCGTTCGTTTTCGTACGAATGAACGAATCATTCGAATCGTACGAATCCGAATAATGAATCGTAACAAATTGTTCGAATCGTACGAATCCGATTAATGAATCGTTCGAATCGAACGAATACGAAAATCCAATTTTTTTGTTGAATTGGTAATTTTCCGTGTCCCTTACAATGGTGCTGCTAAACGTGCTTCGAATGGATTGAACAAAAAAATTCGTACATTCGTAACTTTTTTTTTAGATTCGTAACTTTATTTTTTTCGATTCATAACTTTTTTTTCGATTTGTAATTTTCCGTGTCTCTATTGAACCAAAAAATTCGTACATTCGTAACTTTTTTTTTCGATTCGTAACTTTTTTTTTTTCGATTCGTAACTTTTTTTTTTCGATTCGTAACTTTTTTTTTTTTTTTTTTTTCGATTTGTAATTTTCCGTGTCTCTATTGAACCAAAAAATTTGTACATTCGTAACTTTTTTTTCGATTCGTAACTTTTTTTTTTTTGATTCGTTACTTTTTTTTTCAATTCGTAACTTTTTTTTTTTTTTCGTTTTGTAATTTTCCGTGTCTCTATTGAACAAAAAAATTCGTACATTCGTAACTTTTTTTTCGATTTGTAACTTTTTTTTTCGATTCGTAACTTTTTTTTTCGATTCGTAAATTATTAAAATGTAATAATAGCATACACATTACATCAAATTATGAATTATGCTCCGATTACGAATCTGCGAATGTTACGAATGTACGAATAAATACGAATGTGTCGAAAATTAAACTAACGAAAAAACGAATCAACGAAAAAATAACTCTTACGAATGTACGAATCGTTACGAATACGAACACTGACGACTTCCGAATGTACGAATCGTTACGAATCCGAACAACGACGACTTACGAATGTACGAATCGTTACGAATCGACGGAAACGAAAAAAACGAAACGAAAAAAATTGATTTTTTTTCGGAAACGAAAAAAACGAAACGAAAATAAACAAATTTTTTTGTTGTGCACTTGTCTATTAAGTATACTGTTTAATTTGCAAGGGAAGTTTCACTAGTTTCTAGGGAAACTGCCCCAGAACAGCATAATGAATGAGGAGAAACTTTGCTGACTTCCATCATCCAAGCATGTGCAAGCAAAAATTATGATTTTTATATTTTTCTTGTACGTGCTTAGGTATTCCTTGCACATCGATACTTCACTGCATTTACTAAACTTTGGGAAAATTTCCATGCAAAATGCAACTTCTCTTGCAAAGTGAACAGTCTATTTGCCTTAAAACCAACCCCACGGTGTGTAAAGCAATCTGATAGTGCTGCATATTTTGTAATATTTTGCTGCTCATTTTTTTGATTACCTTCAACATGAAAGGGGTTCCCGTGTCTGTCAAAATTTCCTTTGGAGTACCTGTACATAAAAACATGTGGAACAGCTCTTTTGCTTTACCTTAAGGATTTTTTTTTGAGAGAGATTGATTCTGGAAACTGGGTGGCATAGTCAAGGTCTACCAATATGTGCTGTTGCTGTCTTTGACAAGTGCCCTACCAGAGCAACCCTCTCAAAAGGAACTTCAACTATAGACAAAGGTACTAGTGAAGTTTGAAAATGTGGTTGTGGTGCATTCATTTGGTACTCATGGCAAGATTTACAATACCGCATTGTAAATCCTGGGCCAAAAAAAAAAAACCACGATGCTCTTTGTTTTTTTTTTCTACTCCTAAATGACTACTCAACACAGGAGATCAGGGCCAGATCTAACATTATCCTTGTGTGAAACTGGGAAACCACTAGCTGCTCCAACACATGTTCCTGTTCCTTCTAACATGATACCATAATTCATGGCATACCAATGGAGGGTATACCAGGCTTCTGGTGCTTGGTTTACCCAGTTTATAATCTTTGTTTTTTTTTTTTTGTTTCATTTGTTTTTATTGTAAAGAGTATAAACATTGTAAATACAGCAGGTGTACAGACAATGTTACCCCAAGTAGTTGTACAGACATTAAATGACAACGAGCCAGAACATGTCTTCTTTAAGATTAAAGATCTAGTAAGTGTTACAAGACAAGTGAAAAGGCTCTAAAGGAAGGGATTGTAATAAAGGAAATATAATGGAACAAAACAAAAAAAAAATATTAAACATTACAGAAATAAACAATACAACAATAAACAATATGTCAGTATCAGAGTTTGGTCTGGCCAGGTTTGTCATTCTAAGAACAAGAAAAAAATTGGATTGACACCCATAGTTAGCATATCATTATCCATTATACATTATACTATCATCGGTTCTTAACCCACAGGTTCCATAGGCTCCAATTGTGGCCGAAGAGTCGTTTGCTGCCATGTTTGTGTGCCAGTAGGGTATCATGCGCATAGTTTGCTTTACCATATCAATCACTTCTGATACATTAGGCGACTGGATTTCCATCTCCTTGTGATAAGCATTCTGGCAGCCAGCAACATATGAGTAACGACTCTGAGACATTGGGAGGGGAATTGTTCAATGCCTAGATTAAGGATCGCCAGTGGTGGAGAGGGGTAGGTAATGATTCCAGTAGACTCAGAGATTGTGCTAACTAATTTATTCCAAAAACGAGTTAAGTGTTTACATGACCAAAAAATATGCATGAGGTGCCCCATCCCTCCGCAGCCTCTCCAGCATAGTGAAGATTGAGACACAAGGAATTTGGAGATTCTGTATGGGGTGAGATACCACCTAAGAGCAATTTTCTGGTTAAGTTCCCAGTGATTGACGCATTTGGAAGCTTGGAAAATGTATCTGAGGGCAGACTGCCATTGATTGTTAGTAAAGGTGTCCTTTAGGTCCCTTTCCCACTTCAGGTATGGGGTTGATTTGTGGAATATGAGTTTGTTTTGTAGTAGATTGTAGAATAAGGAGGTGACTTTTACTAAGAGTGAAGTGTTCTGAAAATATTGCCAACCCTGTTTGTGAATATATATCTCAGGAGAGGTCAGGGAATTTAGGAAATGGTGCAGTTGAAGACAGAGGTAGCAGTCGGTGGTCGGGATTTGGAATTCCCTCTGGAGTTGTGCAAAAGGCTTGAGGGTTTTGTCATTAAACATATTCTCAAGAATCGAGATCCCTTTTCTCATCCATTTTTGGAGAGATGTGGGAGGGATAATTGATTCTAAAACCTTTAGTGGGATAGGTAGAGATGTTCTGTGCATGTATGAGAGGGTTAAAGAATAGAAAACTCTCCATGCCATCAGTGAAGCTTGGATGGTGAGGAGCACAGGTCTCCATATATCAGCTGTTAAAAAGTTGCTTAGTGAAGATGCAGGACTAATGTCTATCCATGGTTTGTCATTAGAAGAGGACAACCAGTATTTAAGTTAAGATAATTAAGTCGCTACAAAATAGTCATAGAGAATAATCATACACATACCTTCGCCATATTTATGTTTAAGAAGTTGGGCATGTGAGCTACGACGTCTCATATTTTTCCACACTTTTTTTGAGTATTGAGCTAAGGGCCAGCAAATGTCCCTTTTTCACAGGGACAGAGAGGGTTTTGAAAAGATATAAAATTTAGGGCAGCAACATCAGTCTTTGTATTTTTTCATGCATTTGCCAAATTGGTATCCAGAAACAGTGTAGTCTTCCCTGGCAACTGATATATTAATTTGTAGCACCCTGGTCCTAAAAAGGGCTGCTAATAAATCTAGTTGTGCTAGCTGGTAACTAGTCTGGCTAATTGGCAGGTTGATTCACTGACTCCTGTCCTAAGTCTGAGTTTGGGGTAGTCTCTCTCTTCTGTCAATAGGTGGCACTGTTGCTTTTGGCATTAGAATGATGGATTACCATAAATTCAGGTAATGGGTAATTAGGTTGTCTCAGCCAATCAGCAGGAGTTTCTTTGACCACTGTGTATGCTGGGATAGGCTATTCAGGTGATCAGGGTTCTTCCCACCCGAGGCTGCGGCCTGGGTGGATGTGTGTTGAGAAGCTCCTGGTTGCTAGGCCTGAAGCCTGAGGCCTATCCAGGAGGCATGCTGGCTGCTAAGTCCACTTAAGGCCTATCCAGCAGTTCAGGGTTCTGCAATGGAGGAGCAGCCAAGGTTAAGCCAGAAGCCTGGGGCGAAACCGCATGTGTTAGAGGTTTGGCCTGAGGGGAGCCTGATCATGTCTGAGGTAAAGGAGAAGCAGTTGCCACAAAGGGACGACCACTCCTGTTACCAGAGGCAAGTTTGGAAGGGATGAAGTTCTGAAGGAGTACCAGAGCAGAGCTTTACTAGCCAGGGACAGTGAATTAGTGGGAAAGCTTCAGTGGAGACACATCCAGGAAGGCAGGGGGTAGTTGTGAGTAAAGCTTGAAGGAGTACCGGGGGTAGCTGTAAGAAAGCTTGAGGATAAAGTACAGCGGTTAGCTGTGGGTGAAGCTCGGGAATCCAGCAGGTAGCTGAGAGTCCTAGAAATCTAGTGAAAGACAGCAAGCTGAGCTTAAGGATCTACAGTGGGATACTGTGAGTTAAGCTGGAAGATGTACAGTGGGTTACTGCGAGTTAAACTGGAAGATCTACAGTAGGACACTATGAGAAAAGTTGTTGCCATAGGAGACAGCGGTTGCTACCAGATACAGATTGCTGCATTCAGCTTAAAGTATCTCGTTCTGTATTGCTGTCTGCCTAGTTCTGTTTTTGTCTGCAGAGTTTGCCTTAATTACTATTGCATTTGCCTAAGGGTGTCCTGTGCCCTAATCCCTCTCTCCCCACGGTTCCTGTTAAGAGAAATAAAACTCTCTTTGTTCATTTTTACAAAAAGTGACTGGTGTCCAATCTGTCTACCTTGCACTACACCCACTATGCCTAGTAATCTGCACCCTGAGGAGGAATGTCAGTTCTCCCTGGCTCTGGGGGTCACCATCAGGCCCTTGGAAGCCAGGAAGACAGCTACATTTTGGCACCCAACTTGCCCAACTGGCTCAATGTAATTTTTGCTGTTGTTGCCCCTGACAACGGACTGCAACTACACCAAGATTTTGTCTGGCTCTGTGGGAGACTGTGTTGTTATCATTGTAAACTGTGTGGGGAAGAACCTAAGTATCTTTTTGCTCTTGGGAGAGCTTCAGCCTGGTCTTTTGTCACTTTACGCCAGTGCTGCAGGGGTTAAGGCAGACTCCATGATCGTTTTGGCACACTGCTAGAGAAAAGAGGCAGATGCTGAAGTTACTAAAGAACATGTTAACCAATCACTTGGCAAGGGGAGGAGCCATTGCTCTGCAGAGTAGGAGAAGGAGAAGTTATCAACTATCCCTTACAAAAAGTTGTTAACATATCCCTCAAGAGCAGGCAAGATAGTGACATCATTCATTTCAAAAACATTTTTAGAACTGATTACCCATACAAAGCACCCCCCCCCCCACACACAAACACAGTTCTAAAAACAGAGGAAGAGTCCAGCCCAGTATTACATTGTTTCAGCAAGGTAACCACAATCAAAGCACGCTTTACAGTTCCACTTGGTTTCCTCACTGAGAGCATTGAAGTTTGGTAGATTTCAGCATTGCCATATATACATAGTATACCCATTCGATCTGAGCCAAGCTTGGCAGGACCCACAAAACTCTAATAATGCTTAATCATATGTCCTACTATGATGATAGGATGTATCTGCCTCCCAGTCACAGTTTCTATGTATGCTGCAAGAACAGTCTTGGCAAACAGTGACACACGTGTCCAGGTCACATTCCATTGGCTTGTGTAATATGGGGCAATTGATAGCCACATGTCCCAGGTTATGGCACTGCATCAGCCAATATGCTTTGTCTCTCTCGAAAAGGAGACTCCTTTTTTCCTAGGAGACCATTCATGTCTGGTACTTGCACGTGTCTTTCCCCCTTCCTTAGAAGCCTGTTTACCTCTGTTTTCTTTCCAGGGGTTACCGGTAGGGATGAGCCTGATGTTCAAGTCGAACGTAACGTAATTTGGGGTGTTCACGGCAAATTTGAAAGCCACGGACCACCCTTTAAAAGTCTATGGGAGAAAGAAAATTTCCTGGGGGTCCCCCAAATTCCATACCAGGCCCTTCAGGTCTGGTATGAATATTAAGGGGAACCTTGCGTCATTTAAAAAAAAATGGCGTAGGGGTCTCCCTCAAAATCCATACCAGACCCTTATCCAAGCACGCAACCTAGCAGGCCGCAGGAAAAGAGGGGGGACGAGAGAGCACCCCCCCTCCTAAACCATACCAGGCCACATGCCCTCAACATGGGGAGGGTGCTTTGGGGTAGCACCTGTTGATGGGGAAAAGGGCCTCATCCCCACAACCCTTGCCCGTGGTTGTGGGTTTCTGCGGGTGGGGGGCTTATCGAAATCTGGAAGCCCCCTTTAACAAGGGGATCCCCAGATCCTGGCCCCCCATTTAAAATGGTAACAGGTACATTGTACCCGTACCATTTCACAAAAAAAGTGTCAAAATGTTAAAATAAAAACACACCTTGGGACAAGTCCTTTATTAAAAAATAAAAAAATAAAAATGTCCCACGAAGTCCATTCATCTTCTTCTATGGCTCCGCCATATGACTGACCGAAAAATAAAAAAGATCAGCCATATGGCACTTCAGTGCCGATGACAGTTCTTTTATAACTGAGGTTGGGCCACACGGTGATGTACCCGGGTGACCTGCCCCCCTCTGAAGCACGGCGACTTCCCAATGGCTTCCCTGTGGCGTCATGGGGGCGGGGCCACCCGGGTATGGGTGGTGACTGCTCTGTGCTTAGAGTGGAAAGGAAAACTGTGTGATCAGCAGTCTTTGATCACTCAATTCCCAGTGTAGAGGTGGTAGGGGACGGATGCAGTATTGGATCAATGCTACATCTATATAGGTGAGTATGACTGTTTTTTTTTTTAAATCCCACACTTTTTTCAATTTAATTAGTAGTTTAATTTAAAAAAAATGTTCCTGGGAGAACAAAGGGAGAACGTGCAAGACAGGCTGTGCCCCACCAAAACATTCCTATGGATTAAACATGTATCTGCTATTTTCTCCTTTGAGAAAGTCCTTGCATGCTCAAAATATCTGCTACTTATACCTTATCATCTCCAAGCATACCAAGGCAGTGACTGTTGAGTGAGATTACCACCACACTTTGTCTTATATTATCCAGCTATCAAAAAGCACTTGAAATATTGCACATTCAGGATTCTAGGTGACTGAGCTCCAAGCAGGTGTAAAGATACAAATAAATGCAACTCAGTATTCATTCATATGTCAATTCATGTATTTTTAATGCAAACACTTTAAGTACCTGAATTCTAAGTATCACCCTCTAGAAATGTGAATCATCTGTACAGCCAAGCTTAAACTGGGATAGGGAAGAGCAACACAAGGATCCAATCTGTTGTACTGCAGTGCTCATGTGTTAAAGCATATGCTGATAGGAGGAACGAGAAGAGTGATAGAAAGAGACATCATCAATCTGCTGCTTTCACTGTCCACAGTGGATGGACAGAAAAACAAACCATTTGGCTACAAGCTTACGTGGCAAAATCTTACAAAGATATGGCAGTAAAGTTGGTTCAACACTTTGAGCTATATTAATTTTAAGAAACATCAAGGTCTGTTCTTTCACATCTCTCAAACTAATCTATGTTATACCAAAAGAAAAATATGATTTACCAGCCTGTCATGGAAAGCAGGTCTGTTTGTACTGAAATATTTAACTTTATCCAAGATATTTATCAAGATATGTAAAGAAAATGCCATGGGATAATGGCTAATATATCCTGTGTAGTCATGGGGTTCAGCTTTCTGTACAACAAATAAGCCATTTAGGAGACACGACCATGTACAAAGTGGAAGGTACGTCTGAAAAATGAAATGGAAAGAAACAATCACTTACATTCATTCAGCTGATTACCGGACTTGCTTTCAACCCTTTCTAAAAATATTTGATTCCTTTTACAGAACAAGAAAATTGATATAATTTCTGGAGCCTGAAAGTCTTTGCACATATTTAATCATAAATGGGGAGAGATTCTGCGGCAGAAAATGTACGCTTTGGGAGAGGTACAATGTTGCAAAAAATGCAGAAAATACTATTCAGCAAAAATCTGGTAACCTAATTTTCAATGAATGGTTTCTAAATTTTGTCATAAAATGTAAAGTCGAATACTTTCTCTGGGGTGGCAATATCAGTAATTATATCATAGGAAAAGCAATTTTCATTGTTTGGCGAGCTATGAAATTTCCAAGCTTCAGAAATCATTTTTCTGCATCACCATTCTTTTCTTTCAGTTTTATTTAAACCTTTTCATATCTGTCCTGAAAAGACAAGGAATGTTAACCTAATGGATACATTCACACCAGTTCCTGCATGGGACTGCTATAAAAAGCCAATATTAAACCATATAAAAAAGCTTGCAATAAAATAATGATTTCAGACATGAATAAAGCATTCTTTACATTTTTCAGCATAATGCTACTCAAATACATTGGCTGCCAGTTTAGGTTTCATATTCTTTTTCTGACACGTTAGTAAGTATATGAATAGCATTTGCTTATATGTCAGGAATATTCAGTCTTATTATCAGGAAAAAGGAAAAAAATAGACTTTCTGCAATTGGCAGGTGATAGGTACTCTTTGTGGAGACATTGGGGGGTCTAATAGACCCCATTGTCTCCCCTGCCCCCCAAAGCATCTAACTGAGCAGGAATCTGCTCAGTTAGATGCTTCCCTGGCTGTATCAGCCAGAGAATGATGGCTCTAAAACCAGAATTGACAAACTCATTACTGTTCCCGTTTCATTCTGAGCAGAAGAGACTGAGGCACAGATGTTCCTCTGTCTGCTCCCTCCACTATGTTAAAGCCCTACAAGTGGTCCTAGGCTCCCAGTAAGAGCAGCAGGGCTGGGAACCAATTAGGGGATATGATGGGGGGGAGGGGTACTCTGCACCGCCCAAACTAGGAAAATTATCAGCTGCTATACAGTCCCTGGATCACTTTCACTTCACAGCCAAGGGAGCCAGCCATTAACTTGTGCTTAACCCTTTACTCTTTAGAAGCACACAGTATATTCAAAGAACTGAACTAGTTAAAAGCAATTGTAACATTATTGCCTAAAACTCTGACTTAGTAACTTCAATGGCCAATATTTGTATAACTATACAGTATATTTTTAATTTGTAGGTAGTAAAGGACACCCTTGTCATCAAGACAATGGAATAAGCATGTTTCTGAACTATTGCTAGTGTGTAGGTCCAATGCCAGAAAAACTTTTTATTATATTGAAGGTTCTATAACCTAAGTGTAAAAGGCTTTTGATCAGTGTTACTTTCACAATTTTTATTGAAACAATATTGTTTAACCCTTTTCAGCCTTATGCTTGTTAAGACTTGCTCTGGGTGGGGAGCATGGCTGGCATTTGGAGTACATAGATGCTTAGACTCAGAGCTCCGCTCTATTGAAGAGTACTAGAGCTTGCCACAGGGACACTGAGCCACCAAAAGCGCTGATTTTACTGCCCTGAGCTTCCGGCAATGCTTACCCACATGTCAAGAAAATGAAAGAGGCAGGAAGACCGGGAAGAATGACTACCTCAATGATACAAGGGAGCTACAAGATTCCATCTTAAGCCCCATACACACGCTCGGACAATCCGCGGACCAGGTCGGTCGGACTTTGTCCGACGTACTTTGTCCGATGTTGGCGTTGCGTACACACGGTCGGACTACGTTGTCGGAATATCCGGTCCGGAAGAACGTCGTGACGTAAGTCGTCGTCCACGAGATTACAAAAGGGAAGTTCAGCACCACGTCAGGCACCCGTTGGGCTCCTTCTGCTGATCCCGTGTTTATCGAGAGTTAGTGGAAGTTTGGTGACTTAAGATTCGCGCTTCTCAGTTTTCTGACTCAGATCGTTACTGCTCTTCAGTTTGTGCTTGTCGTGCGTATCTGTTTATTAGTGCGTGTAGTCAGTTCGCATTTGTTGGTCATTGCGGCCTATATCTTGATATAGGACGCTTTGATTTGCACTGCTTATTGTCTGCTCGTTGCTGGTATTCACTTCGTTCTTTCAGGCCTTGCTGTTTATCGGTGCTTTCTGTTTGTCCGTTCTGACCAGCCGACCTTTTGTGACCTTCTGAGCGATGTTTCCCGTGCGTACTCGTCGCCGAGTTCGTGCTGTACGCGGAATTGGTGTCGGGCTTTTAGCTTTGAGCCAAGACCCGTCCATGAACAGAGTGACGAGGAGTATGTGGACCAAGAATTGGTTGCTTCAGCGTGACCAGTTCTCGCACATGCCTTTGCTTCGTGAGATCCGGGAGAATAATCCTGATGATTTCAGGAACTTTCTCAGGATGACGGACCCCGATTTTCACCGTCTTTTGGCTTTGCTGACCCCCTTTATCAGCCGGCAGGATACCTGCATGAGACAAGCCATTACTCCGGAGCAGAGGCTTGTTGCCACGTTGAGGTACTTGGCGACAGGGAGAAGTCTTCAGGATTTGAAGTTCTCTTCAGGTATCTCTCCCCAGGCCCTGGGAATCATTATTCCAGAGACCTGTTCTGCCATCATTCAGGTCCTGCAGGAGGACTATATTAAGGTAACATTTCTACTTTACTATTCCCTTCTATGTATGCTCTGTTTGCTAATGTCTTCTATTTTTGACCTCCTTCCCTAATTACCATGATTGCAATATGTTCTAATATGCTGTGCCCCTTTTCTCCTTCATGCATTTTTCCCTTCACTTACCTCCCCAGCATGCTCTTCTGCCCCAATAGACACCTATGGCCTAGTCACTTAAGCAATGTCTTTTGTCTGCTGCATAGTATTGTTTGCCCCAAAACACCCCCTAAAATATGCACAAATGTTTGCTGTGTGGTTTACTTCATGTAGAGCCCCCTTTTTTTTTTCTTTTGGTGGGGGGGGGGGGCAAACTCATTAGGAACCCCCTCCCCCAACTGCTCTGTCAGATGGTACCAATCCTTTATCTGCTGGCTTTCCCAAGGTCCATACACACTATATACCTACCTCTTTATAGTGCGCATCTTTAGGGATGAATTCAGCAAAGCATGTAGTGCAAGGGGCTGCCTCCATACATTCCATTTCCTATTTTTTTGTCTTCTTTCCCTCCTATTAGCTTGCTTGGTAATTTAATAATGTCACACTGTGCCTGCCTTTTTTGGGGGGGGGGTTGAAATGTTATTTGATCTTTCCTGTGGCCTGCCAATAGTGTTAAGTACAGAGGGTCTGGCCAAACTAGCCCACATTATTGAGCCATTTGCCAATCAATGAAGTGCAGAGGGTTAGCTGTCCACCACCCCCCCCCCCAAAACCCTAGTTATTGCCAATGTCCCATCAGAAGTGGGGGGATTGATGGGGGGGTGAGTAATCTGTGAAGGGGAGCCTCTACTTTTCTGTGCAAATACTTTCCAGCCTCCAATTTTATACAATGCTCTTGTTCCAAGATGTTGATTGTCTAATCTGCTTGCAATGTTTAGGTGCAAAGTGACTAATTTTTTTTTCTTGTTTCACTCCACAGTTCCCTTCCACGCCACCGGAATTGCAGACTGTGGCCTCCCACTTTGCCAGCCGTTGGGACTTTCCTAACTGCGGAGGGGCAATTGATGGGAAACACGTCCGCATCGTCCCACCGCCCAACTCGGGGTCCTACTATTATAATTATAAAGGGTTTAATAGTGTAGTGATGTTGGCGGTGGTGTCGGCAACATACAAGTTTATGTATGTGGACGTGGGGATGAACGGCCGGATATCGGATGGTGGGGCCATTACGCACACGGAGTTCTACTGGCGTCTCCAAAGTGGCAGTCTGTGCTTGCCACCTCCAGAGGAGAATGCCGAAGGACTCCCCTTCGTCTTTGTCGCAGATGAAGCGTTTGCGTTGACTCCCCATGTGATGAGGCCGTTCCCGATGAGGACCCTCACCCCGGACCAGAGGGTCTTCAACTACAGGCTGTCCAGAGCCAGAAGAGTTGTGGAGAACGCTTTTGGCATCCTGGCCAGCCGCTTCCGCCTGTTCCTGACGGCATTTAACTTGGCGGAATACAAACTGAACCACATAGTTCTTGCCTGTTGCATATTGCACAACTTCCTCAAAAGACATAACAGGAACTATGTGGTGCCCGTTGGCCCAGATGTGGAGGGCCCTCCAAATGCGGAACTCACAGCCCTTCGAGTGGCACGTCCAGGCTTGCCCCCTCTAAATGCCCGTGTGGTCCGGGACCAATATATGGAGTACTTTGTGGGTAGGGGGGCCATTGCTCTGCCTGACGATGTGTGAGAGGCATTTTTTAATAAATCTGATATTTTAACCAACCTATGATTTCTTGTCATTTCAGTCTTCTTTTTAGCTTATTTTACTTTGACATTTTTTCCCTTTGCCTTCGACAGTGGGAATGCACTTTCTGGGCAAAAGGAGGTAACAGTCTCTTCTTCCCAAAAAGATTATTCTCATGTTGTGTGTTTGCTACCTAATCTTTGGTCTAGAGAAGGTTTGTACTGCATAACTGACACTCAAAATACTCCTTTTCATCACCAGGTCTGACATGTGTGTATTCTCCAAAATGCTGTGCTCCGTGTTTTTGTACAAAGCACTGTGGGTGTCATTTACATAAGTCAAATCCGCTATGCTCTACAAGTGCATTGAAAAAGTTCCCAGGGAAAGAAAATTGGAGTGCAAAGTGGATTTGCCTTTAGTAAATAACACCCATTGCCCCCATATCCTTTTCATTTTACATACATAATGCATTGTGTTTTTTAAATAAGGAAGCCACACATTTAGAAAAATAAAAGTTTACTAGGAAAACATTCACAAGTGCGTTTACAATCTTCACGCCAAAACTGACAACATCTTGGTTATTTACAACATTGTTTACAAACATTCCGCAATTGGTAAAACCAGGCATGGAGCAAAACAGAACCTAGGAACTTGGAAAGTTCAACTTTGTAAAGTGAAGACAAGATCAGACATGACTATATGTTCAAAGTGTGTTTGATCTTGCCTTCATCACATGGGGGGGTCACCCCCGAAAAGTGTAAATTTGGAACATGCACACAATTTGGGTCTGAAAATGGTCATTAGATGGGAAAACACATGCCTAGAAGCTTCAAAAGTGCCATTTTCCATCATGGGGATGAATGGACGTTTTTTGGGGGTGCAACCCCTTCACCACAACCACTTTCGTAGTTCGTAAAGTGTTTGCACCCCCAAAAAAACGTTGCCATTCATCCACCATGGTGGGAGCTAGCACATGTGGACACAATGTGTGCATGTTCCAAATTTCACACAGTTTTTAAGTTGCAAATGTGTTCAGAAGCTGGCACAAATGTGTGTTAATTACTTGGTGCGTTTTCATATTTTTCCTAAAACATCAATGATGTTCTTCAATTTTTGTTGAACATCATTGATGTTTTGCTTTATGTAATCTAGATCTCGATTGCAGACCATTATCTCTCCGATGAGTACGTGGGCACTCTCTGTGGTAAAGTGCGATTTTTCTTCCACAACATCCACGTCACCTAAAAACCACAAACAAACAAAAATGGGGTGTTGGAAATGAGGCAGCCATACATGGATTAGCTTACCAGTAGCTGTGTTCTCCCACACTCACCTGTTGTGGTGACAATTTCTCCAAGTTCGATGATCTCTCCTTCCTCCTCCTCCTCCTCCTCTGCTTCTGCTCTTTCCCCTTTTTTGGGAGGTGTTGGTTTGGGGGTTTCCTCAGACGGCCCAAGTTTTCGCTCCCCTATGAGAATGTCCAAAAGGAAGATTTAGCAACACAAGCTATTGAGGGCAGAAATAGGAAATGACAAACATTGCTTGAAAGTGACGGACACTATTTTAGTTTGGCCAGTTACAAATGTCAACTACATGAATGTAGTCACTTTGTAAAGGTGCTAAACTGACTAGCTTTTTGGTAGAAGTTTGTGTGATGGAGACCCCCCTCTAGTATCCACTGGAGCACATGTGTGGAAAAGCATAATAAAAAGGGGGTTTGGGTGTCCCAGCACTAGTGCTCTAGAGTCCAGATGGGTAAACAGCTACTGAGTGACCTCTCCTTTACATTGAATAAATTGGCTTTACATTCTTGATGACATTTCTAGTGAGAACAAACTTCCTTTCCCCAAAAAAAACACCAAACATCGTATTATAAGTGGCCGAACGATCGAGGTTCTGTACGATCGAATGCACACACATGATCATGACAGTGGCAGAAAGATCGAGGCTGAGTACGATCGAATGCACAGACGAACCTGAAAGTGGCCATTTTGGAATGTACAACTTGGTAAAAATCAAAACACAATGGAGCAGTATGCAAGCAAGAAATCAAACACAAAACACAACTACTTACTTTTTTGAAGAATTCTCTTGATCTTTCTGTACTGATCGGCCTCCCTCAGTTTCAGGTCTGACCAGCGTTTCCTCAGTTGCTCCTTGGATCGTTGTACCCCAAAATTATTGTACAGCCTTCTCACAACTTTAGACATGATCTTGGCCTTGCGGACATTGGGGTTGAGGTAAGGCCCATACTTCCCATCATAGTCGCTCCTCTTTAATATGTCCACCATCTCCAACATTTCTCCAAATGACATATTGGAGGCCTTGAATTTCAGGCTCCGGGATCGGGACGTTTCTGCCTCCGGACTTTCCTCGTCCTCCTCCTCGTTGGTGGGATATTTGTGGCGCACCTGCTGTGTCCCCGCCATGTGCTCTCCCCACTACGCCGTAAAGAGAAGGGGTGGGGAATAGACGAGAAAGATCGTCAGGGGCGGGCGGAGTTTGAAGCATGCGCAGTGTATATAAAACGTCACACGCCTGTGTCGTAGCCACGATCTGGGAGACGAGGGGAGAGAAAACTCACACGAGACGATCGCTACAAACGAAGGTACAATTTAACGTTGGTACATAACTAGCCTAGACTGATTTGAACTTGAGGCTTCTTTATGGAGAAGATTAGGAGAGTTTAGCCTGACATAATTTATAGGGTTTGGTGTGTTGTTGTGTCTTGCAGAGATTGATATGAAGGGATTCAACGACATGAGTTTTCTCCCCCTCTTCATTGCCAAATACAGGGATTTTCCCATATTGTGGCAGGGTATACACCCACATTACACCAACAAACCAAAGAGGCACGCAGCCCTGGAGGAACTTGTGGAATTTGTCAAGCCAAGGTTCCCCACGGCAACTGTTGATGATATTAGAAAGAAAATTGGCAGCCTGAGGAGTGCGTATATCAGGGAGCGGAAGAAGGTCGTGAAGTCTGAGGAAACTGCAAACTTCAGCAGATGAGGTCTATGTCCCCAAGCTCTGCTACTATCAGAGTCTCCATTTTCTGAAGGACCAGGCTGATGTCACGGAGCCAACCTCAACTCCTCCTTCCACGCTTCCTTGCGCGCAGCCCACCCCTGATGAGGCTTCCGAGGAGCAACCTGGGCCTTCCAGTCTGGAAGAGGTGGAGGAGCCCAGCTTGTTCCAGGTATAGTAGTTTTGTTACCATTTATGGGAATAATGAATGATGTTCACTTAATTCAGGATCGCCAATTGCTTAGTTCCTAACGTGTTTGACATATCAACAGACAGTGGTGTGGGAGACATTTGGGGCCAGAATCTAAACTGCAGGGCTGAGAATTGTATGGTTTTCTATTTGTAAACATTTTGCACCAGTCACTAGATGAGAATTGTGTGTGTTTGATGAACAAATAACTGAAACTATGTCCCTTTTTCATACACAGGAAGACCTCAGCCAGGAGGTGGCTGTGGAAGGTGGCAGTCAGGAGGAGGCAGGGGTTAGTGGCAGCCACCAGCTGGGTAGTGGCAGCCAAGAGGGGGCTAGGCCTCGGAGCCTGACTGACACCCAAACCCCTCCCCTCCGCCCTCCGTACAAAAGGGCGAGAAGGGGGGGTTATGCGGCACAGTCAGCGCTCCGGATGATCAGAGAGGCTTCAGACTCCCTACATGCCACACCCGCCGACGAGGAGACCTTTGGCTCGGTGGTTGTCACAAAAATGATGGGTATGGATGTGGGGCAACGCAACATGTGTGAGGGGCTCATCCTCCATGTCCTAAATAAGGGTAGGGCTGGGGAGATGACCCCAGTCACACATGTTTGCCATAGCTACCATGCTCCGCCTCCTCCTCCTCCTCCTTCTGCCACCCCACCAGCACGACAGCCACAGCGTGGAAGGAAGCGTGGAAGGAAGACCTGAGAGTGACGACCTGCAATCAGTCTGGTGTGAGAGAAGATGGAGCCTCTTGTAGTACCAGAGCCTGGGGACCTAGATGGCATCTGCTGCAGTTCCGGATACTTTGGACTTCACGACCAGATTGCACTCCCCTTAATATACGTACTCCTCAGGCCCCCAATTTTATACGCTTGGACAATGATGGTTGCCGTGGGGGGCCAAGACTTTGCAAATTCCCCAAGTTTCACCATGGCTGCGTTCCTCTTTGGTTTGTTGGTGTGACCTAAATAAAGGTTTTTTTGATTTGAAATAATCATTGACTATTGTGTTTTACTTTGCTACAATGACAGTTTTTCTTTGAGTAGGCAGGTACATTTCACTAATCCTAAAGTAGAATTAACAAGGGGCAACAACAACAAACAACCTCCTAGTAAATTTAAGCAAGAAATACAAATGTAAATAATGTGTTTTTGGTAATTTGAGACACACAACCCCCCTCCAAAAAAAAAAAAAAAAACATTCAAATATGTATTCCCCCAAAAAAATAAATAAAAGACAAATCATGGTAAAAAAATAACAAAGATTCTTTTCCGTTCAGAGTAAAAATAAACATGTAGTGTATAAATGCTGCAAAGTAATAAAGAAGTAAGTTTGTGAGAAGTGCGGGTGAATAGGAGCAGCTAAAAGATGTCATTCTTGTTGCATTGTAAAGAAAAAGAGAATGCGCTGCATTAAAGACATTTTAACATTGCAGCGTGACGAATGTGCTGTGTCGATTAGGAAAGGTAGTTTTACCTGACCGAGCGCTTCCGCCACAGAATTTCTTCTGAGCATGCGTAGCACTTTGTCCGTCGGACAAGCGTACACACGCTCGGATTTGGTGTGATCGGACCGGGTTGACGGCAAATCTTTCCAGCAGGAGATAAGACTTTGTCCGACGGACAAACCGACGAACACTGTCCGATGGTGCATACACGCGGTCTGATTTTTCAACAACCTTGTCCGATCGGACCAAATTGATGAAAAAGTCCGACCGTGTGTATGGGGCTTTAGAGTTTCCCAAAAAAGATCTACCAGTCTGAGACACAATATTAAAAGATATGATGGAGTCACTCCACAGCACAATTCATACAGACATGACTTTAGCACAACAATTTACATAAAAAATTAATGAAGTGAACGACAATGAACGATCTCATGGTCCTTTTCTTAACTTGATGAAGTACTCACTGATGTACACTCATTTTTTTTGACTCCCTGTTAGTTCAGGAGTCCATGTAATATTGTGAGAGAGCAAGAATCTCAGTGGTGGAGGGAGTGTCACATTTACTGTGTTACCTCGGATCTCTTGGATTACTCTGGCTATGGTCTAGGCTTTGTGGTTCATCTATGTGGACTGTTTCAATTGAACTTTGAATGGACTTTCTTTGCACTGCAATTTTTTTATTTTGTTTATTGATTGTACATACAGATTACCTAAACCCATTCATCTTCCAGACTATCTGCCTAGAGACACTATTGTAAGGATCACTTCTATCATATTAACCACTTTCCGCCCGGCCTATAGCAGAATGATGGCCAGGTGGTGGTTCAGTTATCCTGAGTGGGCGTCGTATGATGTCCTGCAGGATAACAGCCGCACGCATCGTGGCGATCGGTGGTGCGGTGTGTCAGTCTGATACACCGCTACACCGATCTCGGTAAAGAGCCGACGGAGGCTCTTTACCACATGATCAACGGTGTCCAATCACGGCTGATCACGATGTAAACAGGAAGAGCCGTTGATCTTCTTTTCCTCACTCGCGTCTGTCCGATTGGCAGCTCTCCTGACAGGGGGGGTCTGTGCTGATTGTTTATCAGTGCAGCCCCCCCTTGGATCCTGCCCAGGATTACCAGGATGGCCACCCACACTGGACCACCAGGTATGCCCCCCTAGACTACCAGGGGAATGCCAATCAGTGCCAAGGCAGCTGCCAATCAATGCCCAGGCAGATGTCAATCAGTGCCCACTCACAATGCCTACCACTGCCAGAGCCACCAGGGATGCCTATCAGTGCCGCGTATAAGTGCCCATCAGTGCCACGTATCAATGCCTATCAGTGCCCAGCAGTGCCACCTAGCAGTGCCCGGCAGTGCCGCCTATCATTGCCACCCATAAGTATCCATCTTTTCAGCCTATCAGTGTCCCCTATCAATTCCCATCAGTGCCCACCAGTGCCACCCATCAGTGCTGCCTATCAATGCCCATCAGTGCTGCATATCAGTGCCACCCATCAGTGCCGCATATCAGTGCCCATCGTCTGTGCCTGTCAGTGCCCACTTATTGGTGCCACCTCATCGCTGCCACCTTATCAGTGCCCGTCAGTGCCGTCTAATCAGTGCCCATCAGTGAAGGAGAAAACTTACTTATTTACAAAATTTTAGAACAGAAACAAAAGCAAAACGTTTCTTTTTTTATTTGTTTAGCAAAAAATATTAACCACAGAGGTGATCAAATACCACCAAAAGAAAGCTCTATTTGTGGGAACAAAATTATAAAAATTCTGTTTGGGTACAATGTAGCATGACCGCGCAATTGTCATTTAAACAGCGACAGCGCAAAAAGCTGAAAATTGGCTTGGGCAGGAAGGTGTATAAGTGCCTGGTATTGAAGTGGTTAAGGAGAAATGTCTTATGGCCTCCAGAAACTGACAAAACTCACCACAATGCCTGCATGGTCTTTCTTTTTTCACTGACCTCCCCGCACATATGCAATGCCATAAAAAATTTGCTACAATTACTAAACCTCTACAAAATCATCACATCGTTTACAGATGGGCGTATCCTACAAAACTCCTGGTTATGAAAGAGGGCTAATCTTTCATCATAACCTTGGCGAAGGATGGTATACAACTACTAAAAGAATGGCACATCTTAGAGCTGGATTCCAAAAATCCAGATGAACCCTCATCTCTACAGCATCTTTCAATTGATTGGCAGGCTGTTGAAGAAAGCTAATGGCCCAGTAACCACAAGTATAATGTAAAATAAGCTACCAGTTACCCACCAGCTTTTTAATTGTACTCTGTTGTGTACAATTTGTGGAACTCAAATCTAACATTTTCTATTTCTAGTCTATTTCTAGTTTAATGCTGGCCATACACTAGTCGAAAAATCGAAAAATCGTCCGAGTGCGCTTTCGAAAAACGAACATACGTTCATGTGAGCAAACGATCACGCCATCAGGTAAGTAACGATTTTCGAACAATAAATCGTTTATGAACATTAATGTATCGTTTTTTCATGCGGTTTTAGCATAGAAAAAGGAAGTGTTCAAAAAAGTGTGTTTGACCTCTGCTCTGTGGCTTCCTGTGTTTCACGTATATGCCCAGAGGATCAACGTACTTTCATCATAACGAACCCTGTGCATAGTAGAGATCTACATAACGAACCCTGTGCGTAGTAGAGATCTACTGCACAACCTTCAATATGGATGTGGATGAGAGGCGCATTGCCATAGTAATGCTTGGAGTGATGGCTATACAACAAGCAGAGGAGCCCAGAAGTAAAAGGCAAAGGTTATGGAGTAAAGAGTGGCTGAAGAACCGTGATGACTTCTCTCATATGAGATTGGTTCAAGAGCTGAAGGAAAACAATCCTGATGATTATCGGAACTATCTGAGGATGCCTGATGAGTCTTTTCTTTTTTTTTTTTTTTTTTTTTTTTTCCAATAAAATTTTTATTAAGAAGGTAAGCAAATACAGGTACAAATACAGATACAGATAAAAGCAAGGGTAAACAGTAATACAGTCTGTAATGTAAACAGATGTTGTACAAGTTAGCCATCATAAACACAGTACAGTAAGTAAAGGTAATATGTAGCAGTCTAACACTCTGTATATAGCTTAAAACTAAACCATAGAAACTGTAAACAAGGTAACGTGAAAGATTATCATAGGTCTAATGATGGACCACTCAGTCTCGGGCATGAGTTGTGGGTCATCATGAGAAGGTAGTGGTGTGCGACTGGTAATTGCAAGTCGGGGGTAGAAAAGGGTCGTCATGGCACATACAGTTTAATGTGTCTTCAGGTTGGTCCGTGCAGGATCCCGCAGCACCTTTGCACCCCTAATGGGATCTAACTGTGCAAAGGGAGTGAGGAAGATAAAAGCTATGCAGTAGATAAATCGTGTGGACCTATACCGAGGGGTAAGATGTGTCAAAAAGAAAAAACAAGAGACAAAAACAAAACCGAGATGTAGGATTGGTGCCTCTCTATGTCAGAGTCCGTAAATGGCACCATTTACAAAATAATCGTATGAGGGGATATCATACGGGAGGGGGATATACAGGGGGGGGGGTCAGGTAGTATCCAAAAGCGTTGGGTAAGGGCGTCCCTAAGGATGAAGTGGAAAGGTGTAGTCCGGTCTAAGCTCAACTTTAAGATGGTACTTCGTAAAGTGATCTAGAATAAGTTCATTCAGGGGGGATGGAGTAGTCTCTGACATGTTGTTGTGTCCTTGAAGTGCAACCAGCAGGCCCAAACCATACTATAGGTTGTTGGAGTATCCCTGGCCTGGTGAATAATGTTTTCCATTTCAGCTATCTTGTCTACGCGTTTGAACCAGTCTGAAAATGTGGGGGGCGTCGTCGATTTCCAAAACAGTGGTATACATTGTTTAGCAGCATTGAGTAAGTGCGGTATGACCGATTTTTTGTACACAGAATATGGGAGAGAGGTGTGGTGGAGGAGAAATTGAGCGGGAGTAAAATCTAGCGTGTATGTAGAGATATGGGATATGGCTTTGTGTATTTCTTCCCAATAGGGTTTGAGCAATGTACAATCCCACCATATATGCAGCAGAGAACCGGTGGCGAGACCACATCTCCAACATGAGGGAGAGACGTCAGGGTGGTATTTGTGGAGAACCTCTGGCGTTCGATACCACCTGGATAGAATTTTGTAAGAGTTTTCTTGGGCTGATACATTAATAGAGCTTTTATGAATAATGTTATATATATGTACCCATTCCTCACTTGAGAGATCTATTGTGAGTTCTCTTTCCCAAATCCTGACTGCCGAATTGTGTTTAGGGTCATGATTGTCGAATAACAGTGAGTAAGATAGTGATATGAGGTGTCTGACGGGTGAATCACTCGTACAGAGGCTTTCAAAAGGAGTGAGTGGTCTAGTCCATTGAGCAAGAGGTCGAGTGTTATTTAGGAAGTGTCTGATCTGAAGAAACTTATAGAATGGAATTGAATACTCAGGGAATCGTAACTGCGTATCTCGGAACGACATCAGACCCGCGTTGTGGAAGAGGTATGAGGCTCTAAATGTCGGAATTGGCAAATCTTCGGGTACTTCGGGGGGGGGGGGTAAACCTGGCGGGAAGTCAGGGTTATCGTTCAATGGAGTCAGGGGACCTGGGGAAGGTGACCAATTTAGTGTCTGAGAAACCGACCTGAATATGTGAAGAGTTGCTCCAGTGAGTGGATGGGAAGAGCATTCTGCTGGTGTGTTGGCCTTGGTGATCCACGGAAGGTGGGTTAAAGGAATGGGGGCAAAAGCGTCTTCGATGTTGATCCAGTCTTTAGAGCTACGGTGAATATGCCAATCCACTATTCTGGTGAGATCACATGCTGAGTAATATTTTTGAACGTCAGGGAGGCTCAGGCCACCTTTGGTCTTGGGTAGTACTAATTTATCCCAGCTAACCCTAGGGGATTTGAATGCCCATATAAAGGTTCTACACAGTTTTTTGTAAGTCGAAAAGAAGGAAGTAGGAAGTTTAATTGGTATCGTTTGTAATATGTAGAGTATGCGGGGCAAGATGTTCATTTTTAGGATGGCCGTACGTCCGAACCAGGAAAAATGACCAGAAGTCCACTTGAGGAGATCAGTGCGAATAGTATTTAGTATTGGTAGATAGTTCAGAGCATAAAGATCATCCAAGTTAGTGGGCAATTGGATTCCCAGGTAGGTAAGGGCTTTTGGTTCCCAACTAAAGGGGAAGTTCAATTTACACTGGGCCACCACTGGTTGTGTGAGGGATATGTTAAGGGCCTTAGATTTAGAGAAATTGATTTTTAGGTTGGCTAGTTTATGAAAGAGGGCAAAGTCTTTTAGCAGGTTAGGTAAGGAGGTGATTGGGTCAGACAGGAAGAGGAGTATATCATCTGCGTAAGCAGCAAGTTTAAACTGTTTGTCGCGTACAGCTATCCCTTTGATATCGGGGTTGGACCTAAGTTTGCGCAATAAGGGTTCTAGTGTAAGGATGAAAATAAGGGGCGAGAGAGGGCAGCCCTGGCGGGTTCCGTTCGAGATGGAGAAGGCATTCGACAGGTGGCCACCGACTCGTACTTTAGCCGTAGGATGGGAGTATAATGTCATAATCATTTGCATAAACCGTGGGGGAAAACCCACCGCTTGTAAGGTTGCCGCCATGTAGTCCCAGGCCACTCTGTCGAATGCCTTCTCCGCGTCTAGTGACAAAAAGAACCCCTTCTGGTTAGACATATGAGAGAGCCAGCGGTGAATGTTCAGGGCTTTCAGGGTATTATCCCTAGCTTCCCTACCGGGGATGAAGCCGACCTGATCAAGGGAAATCAGTTGTGGGAGAAGAGGGAGTATGCGATTGGCCAGTATCTTAGCATATACCTTTAAGTCCACATTTAAAAGGGAGATGGGTCTGTAATTGGACACCATGGTATCGTCTTTGCCGGGTTTAGGAATTAATGTGATATGGGCCTCCAATAGATCATTGTGTATAGGGGCAGCAGAAGCGAAGGAATTGTAGGTCTTGGCGAGATGGGGTGAGAGTATGTCCTGAAAGGCTTTGTAATATCCCACAGTCAGTCCATCTGGGCCGGGACTTTTGCCAGTTTTAAGTTGTAGTAGGGAAGTTTTAATTTCTTCAATAGTGATAGGTTCATCAAGGGATGCTGACTCTACAGAGGGGATTGGTGACATGCCATATTGTGTTAAGAACGACGATATCATATCTTGTCTGTGAGAAGAGGGAGATGAAGGGTCAGTCTGTGCCAAATTGTACAAGTTAGAAAAGTAATTCACAAATTGTTTAGAGATGTCTTCGGGTGTCACATGAGGGGTGCCAGTAGGGTCTATTATCCTATGGATCGTCGACGAAGCTTTTTTGCGTTGCAGTGCCCTAGCCAGCAATTTACCAGATTTATCGCCGAACTCATAGAATAATTTCTGTGTTAGCATGAACTTGCGTTTAATTCCCTTATTTAACTCTTCCCTGAGTTCCTCTCTGACCCGAAGCAGTTGTGTAAGTGTTTGACTGGCTAGGGAAGCCTTGTGTAGGCGTTCTAGTGCGTGAAGCTTGGAGGATAAGTCAGTGATACGTTGGCGTCGTAATTTCTGTCTATGGGCGGCTATCGAAATGAATTCACCTCTGAGGACGCATTTGTGCGCAGCCCAGACCGTGGACGGGTGAGAGTCTGTGATATTATTTTCCTGGAAATATTGGGTAAGTCTGGTTGCAATCCTCTGAGTGTTTGCCACATCAGTAAGTAGAGAGTTGTCAAGGCGCCAGACAGAATGTGGTTTACGAGTCAGTGGTACAGACAATGTCATGGAAATGGGGTTGTGATCAGAGAGGACCATGGGATCGATTGTTGCGTTGGAGAGGAGTGATAGATCAGCTTGGGAAATAAAAAAGTGATCCAGTCGGGAATATTTGTTGTGAGGTGAGGAGTAGAATGTAAAATCTCTGTCGTTTGGATGAAGTGTGCGCCATGTGTCATGGAGGGTCAAGTCTTGGAGTCTCTTTTTAATGTCCCGTAAAGCTCTGTAAGGTAGGGTAGTCGACCCGTTTGAAGAGTCTTGAGAAGGGTTGAGGGCAACATTGAAATCGCCACCCACTACGAGTATGCCTGTGTAAAATTCAGTGAGTAGTTGGAGAGTTTCTCGGAAGAAAGGAACTTGTCTTTTATTGGGTGCATAAAGGTTTGCAAGTGTGATAGGTCGACCGTATAAAGTGCCTTTAATAAAGAGATATCTACCGTTGACATCTTGTTTGAGTTCAGAGACCTTAAGTGGACAGTGTTTGGATACTAGAACAGCCACTCCCTTGGATTTTGAGATGTCTGTAGTGGCGTGGTATACTGTAGGGAAATTGTGGTTGTGGAGTTTGGGTATAGCGTTGGAGCGGAAATGGGTTTCTTGTACGAATGCAATATGTATTTTATCTTTCTGTAATGAATTCAACAATTGTGACCGTTTCTCTGGGATATTAAGGCCTTGAGCGTTCAAGGAGCAAAATTTCACCTGTGGAAAGTGTGGGGTAGCAGAAGGCATCATGAGTCCATCCGAAGTTGGAATCGAGTCTGCCATATGTTAAATATAGAGTAAGACGAATTCTAGCGTAAGAAATAGCCGAGTGGACACTATGGTTATAAATAGAGCTAGGGAGCAATTGGATACTACCAGGGGTAAGTCGTGGGGGAGGACGGGGAGAGGGATATGGGGAGTCTGATATCAGCCCAGCCTACTGTCGGGTAGGCTTGAAAGTTACAGCTAGTAGTCAATAGGGTGAGCTTAAGGTGTATTAGTATGAATCAAATAGGCTACTATGCCGTTAGGGGGTTGGCTAGAACCTAATAGGAGAAATATGTGGAGAGATATAGGGTCACCGTCATTACCTCTTAAAAAAGAAAAAATTTAATGGAGGAGATAAGCGTAGTGTGGAATCCAATGGGAACATAGGTGAAACATTATAAATAGACAGGCCTGACTATTAAGGAGCAGGTAGGATGTGCCTAGAAAAGCGCGCATATGCGTGTGCACCAAGGCTATATACTGTCGGAATAGCCAGCCGGATGGATAAGCAGCACCCAGAAAGTGTACATATGTAGAAAATGTAGAAAATTGCATGGTGTGTTTTGGTGGGTTTAAAGACCTACCACACTAAAAGAGGTAAGATTCAAAAATAGTCAGGGGCTGATATGTGTCAGACAGCGTCAGTCGCTTTAACAAAAAGGAGGCAGATTACATAACCGAACCATGTATAGGTATAACATGTATATTATATACTTTTCATAAACCGTACACAAACAGTGTAAAATGAACTTAGCCCCTGAGGGAGGGTGATGAGAACAATAGTATAACCTAGACACCCGGTGGAGGAGTCAACATATTCAAAGCCCAACACAGAAGGTGTATAGTAAAGTAAACACCCTAGAGGGCACTAACCTGAGAGGTCTGCTTAAACAGGGAGGGAAAAACAGGACGACTGCACTTCTAGGCCCAGAGGAACAGGGGAGAGGCTAGGCCGCGGTTTAGGATGTCATGTCCGTGCAGTCACGCGGACAGTATGGAGATAAGGTATCAGAGCTCAAGTGTCTCAACTCAAAATACAGCTATCTTGACTACTGTGAAGTGAAAATCTACTAGGGGGAGCAAGTACGGTGGCTTAGGACACGCAAGTTACGTGACAGGTAGCTAATGGGGGTTCCCGGTGACATAAGTAAGTAGACGATCATCGGTCGGAGGACGGGCAGACGGTGGCGAGATAGGGTTGGTGTTAATGTCATACCAAGGTTGACACCCTGAAGTAGATATATGAGGGAGCTCATAGCGTGTGGCAAGGTATAAAGGTATAAAAAAAAAATATAACAAATAAGAAATAAAAATCAAAATAGCAGGACAAATCTCCTCCAGAGCATACATTACCCTCAGATCCTGTAACAAGCGAAGCGGGGTCTAGAGCCCACGGAAGCAGCGTACTGGGCTCAGACAGAGAGAGGGATGTAGATACAAGGGTAATGCTCCTCACAGTGTAAAGAGCTGCCCCTGCATTACAACTAGATGTCAGCAGTATGTATGAGGCGATTGAAAATAAGAGGGGCCACAGCATCATGTAAGGAAGTAGACCTGAGCAGGTATATGGGAGCAAAACGGTAGACAGCAGCAGTAGTGTGACCGACACAGTGTACATTAGGATGAATATGTACCTGCAGGTTATAGCTTTGTGAGAGTAGGGTTCACTACTGACAAGTCATAGACCAAATGCGCAGTACCAAGTCTCCGGGGAATCCGGTATCCTCGTTAGAAGCTGTCGTCGTGGATCGGTAGTGGGGCATAGATTTCGGCGTCAGATTCCTCGTGAAGATGCAGGAGAGGGGGACCTCAGTAGTCCCAGCGGGTCCTCCGGGGGCCTGGAGAGTTAGCAGGGTGAGGGCCATGGGCAGCTGGTCTGCCGGAGCGTCGTCTTGAGCCCGACGGTGAACGTCTTCTGGAGTGCGGGGATGCTTGTACATCCATCGGGTCTTCGGGTGGCGGAGGTCGTCTGGCATTGTAGGTGCGGAAGTCGGCATTCCAGTTCGGGACATCTACCAGTGGGATGTCAAGGGTATAGCAAAAATGGCGCAGATCCTCCGGGGTTTTTAGGAAGGCCGTACGGCCTTGATGTGATGCTGACAGGCAAAAGGGAAATTTCCACCTATATTGTATGCCGTGGGATCGCAGGGTTTCCAGCAGAGGTTTTAGATCACGACGCTGTTGTAAGGTGATAGCGGATAGGTCTTGAAAGATTTGGACGGGGGTATCCTTGTGTTGCAATCGAGGGATTCCCCTCGCCTGCCTCAGGATTTCTTCTTTCACCTTGTAATCCACTATACAACAAATAATATCCCTCGGGGGATCCGTCTCTCTGCCTCTGGGGCGCAGAGCCCTATGTAGGCGTTCGAAGTCAATGTGTGTGTCGGGCGGTCTACGTAAAATGGTATTGAACAGGGCCGTCACCTCAGAGGATAAGTTTTCCGGATCAATGTCTTCTGGCAGGCCGCGGACCCTGAGATTATGGCGGCGTCCCCGGTTATCGAGGTCCTCGATGTGTCTCTGTGCCTCTCTTAGTTGCAGTGTGTGGGTGTCGATCCGTCTGACAGCCTTCCTGAGCACCATATCGTGTTGTGTGGTCGTTTTTTCAACCTCCACAACTCTGTCAGAAAGGGCGCGAATATCCACTCTCAGGTCTGCAATGGCGGCTGAGAGTGTATCTTTAATATCCGCCGCTATCGTTCTCAGGTCCTGAATGCAGAGTTGTTGTTGAGGCTGAGAGGGCGGATCGCGGTCCCGGGTCTGTGTCTGAGGCGTCAGATGTAGGGAGAGCGCCGGGTCAGAAGCTGGGGAAGTCACAGTCCGTGAGGTGTTGCGGCGGGAAGGCGCCATATTACCCCCCTGTGTGCGGAACATCTCGGGGATAATCTGGTTTCCGTCGCCCGGATTTCCACGGGGAGAGCGGGATCTGGATGCGGAGGTGTGGCGGGACGCTGTCCCCATGTTTCCGTGCGGAGAGAAGCAGTGAAAATCTCCGGTATAGCAGGTTAAAGTGAGGTCTTGATGGGAGCAGTGAAGTTAGGCAGCCATCTCCTATCTCGGCCAAGCCACGCCCCCTGATGAGTCTTTTCAGCTGCTACTGAGTAAAGTGTCACCCCTCTTAACAAAAAAGGACACAGTCCTAAGACCTAGCATCACAGCGGAGCAGAGACTGGTAGCAACACTTCGTTTTGTCGCAACTGGACAAAGTTTTGAAGACCTCAAATTTACCACTGGAATCTCTGCCCAGTTGCTTGGCCGCATCATACCTGAGACCTGCCAAGCCATCATAACAAGCATGCAAGACGAATACTTAAAGGTAATGACCCAGTGCTTTTAGTTTTCAATCTCAAACACTGTACAGCTTGCTTTGATAAACTTAGAATTTATTAGCTATAAACATATAAATAAACTGAAACTAGTTCATAACATGTCAAACTGACAAAGATAACATATTTTAAACAAAATGTATGTGGTTCACAAAGATGTGTACTGATAATCATGTCCCCAGTTGCTTGGTGGTCGATCCTGCTGTGTGTATGGTACGTGCCACTGATGCATTTGTTGAGGTAGTTGTGATGATTGGGTGTGTGTGGGTTTGTGCTCAGCTAAGTGAGTATTTGTGGTCAGCTCTCCCCTTAACCCTTTATTAGGAAGCTGAATAAGTAATGGTTCCAGTAATTGTTTTTGGTCTTCTGACATCCTGCGCATTTGCTTGGCAGCAAATGAACCCAGGTCATCACATTCATCCCTCTTCTGACTTAATGCTGCAGATGCTTGGAGTAGAAAGTTACCTGTAGAATCTTGCCTTGTTTTTCTCTTTTTGGTCCTGCTTACTGGTGGTGATGTGCCAGTTTGGGTTTCTTTGCCAAATAGATCCTGTATAATAAAGCAAACAAAAAAAATAGTCTTTCAAATTAAGCCTTATATCGTTTTTAACAATATCTTTTTACCTTTACACAGCTACCGGCATCTGTGGAGGAATGGAAAGCAACAGCGAAACAATTTAATGACTATTGGAATTTCCCCAACTGTGGTAGTGCCATAGACGGCAAACATTCGCATAACGCCACCAGCAAAATCTGGCTCCTTCTATTATAATTATAAAGGCTATTTTAGCATCATACTAATGGCAATCGCGAACGCAAAGTATGAGTTTATCTTTGTGGTCATTGGCAAAAATTGAAGAAATTCCGATAGGGGAATAATTGAGAAAAACGTTTTTATTTCACCGTTTAAAAAATGGACTACTAAATCTACCATCCCAAGAGCACACAGTGGAAGGGCTAAATTTCATATTTGTTGCAGATGGTGCATTTGCATTATCTGAGCATCTGTTGAAACCATTCGCCCTTAAAAACCTTACACCTGATCAAAAAAATATTTAATTACAGGTTATCTCGTGCTAGACAAGTTGTGGAAAATGCTTTTGGTATTATGGCCAACCGCTTTCGTATCTTCCATACAGCAATAAATGTAGCCCCCCACAAAATTGACACTATAGTTCATTGCTGCTGTGTGTTACATAATTTCTTAAGGCGTACTAGCTCCACCTACATGCCACAATCCCTGGTGGACCGTGAGGATACTCTGTCTGGGGATGTCATGCCTGGTGAGTGGCGTAATGATACAGAAGGCCTATTAAACCTAGGCCGTGCCCCACCACGTCTCTCCAGTCAACTCGCTCGTTAGAATCGCCAGGATTATATGGACTATTTTCTTAGTCGTGGAGCAGTAGATTGGCAAAATAATCTGTAAATGATATATGTATATTTGCGTGGCTGCATTTATATCTTATTTATGTATTAAACACAGTTGTAAATTTATTATCTATGTTAGAAAATTATCAAAAGTACAAAGGTACATGTGCTTTTTATGTGTTTAGCATTTTTTTGGTTAATCTCTTAATTATTACATTTTTGATCTGTACATATAAAAGTGTATTTGAATAAATAATATGCTGACTTACCTGACTGCTTGGCATTTCATCAAATGTTTCTTCTTCTTCATCGGCTGAAGGATTTACAGTGATACTGTCTAAACTTGACACAGAGGGTCTTGCTTCTTCCTGGTCAGTTAGAAAACGAAGATTCTCAAAATACCACAGGCGTGGCACGTATACTTGATCTGCACCTGCACCAGATTTTTTAGAATCAGCAATTTTATTTAATTCTTTTTTGAAAATAGTACGCAGATTAGCAATTTTTTGTTTGACATATGATACATCTGCTTTGGCATACACAACCATGCATAGTTCCGCTAATTTTGTATATGCTTCTGTACATTTTGGACGGTCTAAATACTCTTTGGAGTGTACTTTCCATAGGCATGGAAGATCCCGGTACATTTCGAGGAATTGTGGCAGGAAATGTGGTGAGGTACATTTGTCCACCATTGCACCTGTAATAAGAAAAAATGCATCAATGTTCAGTTGACAAACTACACCTAACAATTAATACCCTACAACACAGGTGTCAAACACAAGGGCCGCGTGCCGAATCGTGCCCTTTAGGCCAGAGCCAGTACAAGGTGTGGGCAGGAGGGAAGGGTGCCCTGGGGCGAAGTCTGAGAGGGGGTGGGTTGTTAGCACGCCTAAAAAAGTGTATCATTATCCTAATCCTTATCCTATGCTGGCCATCACTAAATGGCGACCCGCATCCAGACTGAGCTGCTGCTCTCTTTCTGGCCCACTGCGATCACGCCATTTAATCGCCTCTTTTGTTCCCAGCCTCCTCCGCTATCATTAGCGGAGTAGAGAGGAGCAGATGGCGGGAGGCGGGACAATTCTGCACTGGGAGTGTGACCAACAATGCGTGGAGAGCAGTAGCTGGCTGTCACATTTATCGGGAGGTGATTGGCTGCTAGGAGGCGGTCCTATAAGCCAAACACCAGTTCACTAATATGAAAAGGCAACCCAGCAGCTCCCATGCCCCGCCTTCAGTTTAGGATTGGCCTGCGGCTCCCGCCTCCTGCTCTCTGCTTTGTGAAAGTTGGGAGAGTGAAGGGAGTAAAATATATGGAACTGTGAAGGATGTGAAGCAGGGGAATGGGGGCAATACTGTGTGGGTTAACTCTGTTACTATTGCATATAAACTCATTGAATTTGTATTGTTTTAAGTACCGTATTTCTCGGCGTATAACACGCACCCCAAGTTTAGGAGGGCATTTTAATTCCAAACATTTTTAGGAGGGAAGTTTAGAGAATAAAAAAAATACATTTAAGTGTCATTTGCAGCCTTGCCCACGTTTTAAATTTCCCACCGCCGAGACAGACCACGCGAGCGACGCCGAAAAAGACCGTCCTCCTCCAGACCCCTACTTTCTGCTTTCCAGCAATGCATCCATCTTCTTCCCAGCAGCAGCATAAGGAAGGGGCAGGGGCGGCGCTACCTATAGACAAGGTAGGCACCGGCCTAGAGCACACATCAGTCAGGGGCGCCATAACAATGCCCCCCACCACCCACAAGCTCAGTGACTGACTCCACCCCCCAAAATGTTAGCAATATATAAAAAGATGGGGTATACATGGGCAGGGCAAAGGGGGTGTAGTCAGGGGTGTAGCTAAAGGGGCAGACAAAATTAGGTTTTGCCTATGGTGTAAAACAACCTTGTATGTAATGTAAGGGAGAGTGGGGGACTCAACTTCTAAAGGTGGGGTGACTCTTGACATATAATGTAAGGGGAAGGGATGCGCTGGGCATGTAATCTTACAGATACAACCGGCCCTTTGGAGGGCAATCATAATGCTGATTTGGCACACAATGAAATTTAATTTGTCACCCCTGTCCTATAAATATTATAATGGTTTGCTTACCTTCAGTTGTTCCGAATCTTCTGTGTGTTGGTGTTCGAAATCGTTTGGCTGGTCCGTGGCATCGAGCGAGGGTACGGTCTGTGTTCATACGTCACAACGTTCTGTGTGGCGGGAAAGAGTGAAGCATGGTGCTTTAGGGTGCTTTATGGGAGTTTAGAAGCCCCGCCCCTCTTAATTTGTAGAAGCTCCGCCCCTCTTCATTCGTAGAACCCCCGCCCCTCTTCATTCGGTGCCATCTTTTTTTTTTTTTTTAACAAGAAATCATTCGGTGCCATCTTTACCAACAGAACGATGTTTGAAGAAAACGCCCATGCCGTTCCAGAACCATTTAACATGGAAAGTTTAAAAAAAAGGCAACACCTATGTCCCTAAATGAGATGAAAACTATGGTGAAGATTCTTGAAAAGAATGATTATGATGGGAGGCGCAAAAACTACCCCAGGCCTAATACAAGAAAAGACACCATCATGGAGAAGATTGTCCATGTGCTGGAGAAGAAGTATGGTGTGCAGCGAACAAAGGACCAGCTGCGCAAGAGATGGTCTGACTTGAAGCATAGGGAGGAAGACCAGTTGCATAAAATACACAGAATTATCCAAAAAGGTATTTTAGTTTATTTCATGACATTTCTTCTCTTTTAGCTAGGCATGCAATCCATGCAGTCTCTCTGCAATGTCTTCATCAATGCAAACTAGATTCTTTAGCATGCATGCTTAATACAAGATTTTTTGTTTTTACCACCTAGAAAGACCCAAGAAAACACACTTTGAAAACAGAACTGTGACAACAGAATTGGATATTGTTGTGGTTGATGACCCAGCTCCAGCTACTGCTATAGGACCAGATGATGATGATGCAGAACCATCCCAAACTATGACAGATGTTGAAGCAGACCAGGCCCAGCATTCCACTGAGACCATCACAAGCAGCACAGGTAATCCACTACACATACACTTTAGCATCAACTCCATTTCACAATAATTTTACTGATTTTACTTTTTTTTTTCTTCTTATCTTCAACAGCACATGATCTGTCTCAGGAACAGGGATTCAATTCCCTCACTGCCCAAAGATTGGTAGCTGATATTTTTAAGTGCTCATCAGAGTTAGAGAAACTCAAAGATCACCTGACCTCTGTCCAAAAAAGTTTTCTGGTTGTAGTTGACACACTATGTAAAATTTAACACGTGTCACTTTTGTACATGTTTTGGTGTGCCTTCATGTTTGTCTAGTTCAGGTCATGTGGTCATTGTTTGCACAAATTTGCACCAAAACTTCAGCTAGTTCTACTGTTGAGGACAAGCACTTTATTGTTGAAATAAACATGGGATAACTGCCTGTATACCTCTGACCTGACTCACATGGCCTAACCCCTATAGGCCATGTGATCTCACCTCAGTGCACTTTACCTAACAAGGCACCTGTGTGACTCATTCACACAGGAGGGGGGAGCCTTGAAACTGCCTCCTGCCATAATCCCATGACAAAAAGGGGGTACATAGAAAACTCTACCCCTTTGCTTCTACTCTATTTGTATTGTGGGCTCTTCATGCACATTTGAACTTCAGGCCTGACATGTAAAAACCTGGTTGAAGCAAAGCTGTCTTTGAAGTTTGTGAAGCCAGTCACCTCTACTATAGTTGTGTTCAGACACAACAAGTAAAATATGTATGTGCACATATGGTAGTGTGTTCATGCACACAAATATCACATATGTGGACATACACTTATAGTAGGGGTGACTGCCATCACAAACTTCAAAGAGAAACTCAAACCAGGTTTTTTATGCAGGCCAAAATCACAAGACTACTGATAATATTTGTCAAAAAATAACATTTTGGAAAAGCATGAGAGATACCGGTAATTAAAAATCATTGGTTGATGCATGTATAATGTTCAGTAGTAAAATGTGACAATAACATTGTTGGATGCTATTTAAACCAAAAAAATTTGCACAAAAAAAGTTTGTAACAATATTTCTTTACTTTTAATAAAAAAATGACATTTGCAATAAAGTTTATATATTGCATATTTGGTTGGTTTTATTTTTTTGTACAAGATAGGTATATTACAATTGACCAGGTTGCAGGTTATATAGTTGTTGGTGTGGATGATTTGTCATGACATTTTGACGTGAACGTTCTTTGCCACGAATATTAACCTTCCGAGTTAAATGTTTTTCACACATGCGCAGTAGCAAACATTAGTTTTTTGATGGACGAATAACGCATTAACCTTGCAATTTATCGATCGTTCGGCAGAAGTTTTCCAAACTTGCGGTTCGATTTTTTTTACACAAAAACGTTACCAACGATTAACGGTTTGTGCCCACTAACTTGACGAAAAACAAACAAAGTGTGTGCATGATCGAATTTCGGCCGATTTTTCGTATAGTGTATGGCCAGCTTTAGAGAGAGAGCTGTTAATGATGTCATAAACCTAGGCTTTTTACCAGACAAGAAACAGGAAGTGAGCTGGATAAGGTATTTACTGGCACAAAAAAAAAATGTTTTACTATCCAAAGTTAAAACAACAAGGGCAGAGGATTTAATAGATGGAACGTTTGAAAAAATGAAGTTCCACTTTAATATTTAATATTAAGGTTGATGCCAGTATACTTACCTAATTACCATTAAAAAAGCGGCGTTATCCTGGTGAGTGGAGAGAGGAGTCTGGAGAAGTTTGGAAGAGCAAAGAGGAATACTATTCCACAACAAGATCTAAAGTGTGTTGACTCTCATGCTACTTGCAGGGGGTCCACTCCTTCTGGTGAGTGTGGAAACATCAGAGGGCATGGAGTAACTTTATTAATGCCTGTCACTTTATGTATGCTATGCACTGAGCATTTCACAATGGATAACCAAGAGAGACTTTTGGGGTGTATAATTTGAGAACTGTGTATACATCTGATTTATTGTTTCATTTATTATTAATTATTTGTATGTATGTCCTGTATAGCACTGTGAGGAAGTACGCACATTATACATAATGTTCATTGATAATTAATTAGCATTGTATTATTTTAATACATTTTGTAGTATAAATATCAGGAGATGCTTAATATCAGGAGATGCAAGTTATTGATGCAGCAGCTGAAGTTTGTTATTAAAGGTGTGGCGCGGACATAACACATATACAGTACATACCAAGTATGAGAGGTGTATAATGCTTCTTTCACCTAGGAGGTCTAATGTGCCTTAGTAGCATTCTGGACCCTGTAATATAGGCATGTTTTGTGTCTAACTAAATAGTATCTTGTTCTACATTAGTTTAACTATTTAGTAGTAATACAATAAGAAAATAAACTTGAGAGCATGTCAATTCATATATATATATAGGTCAATATAGATCACTACCCCAGTATCACATGTGTGTATTTATTAAACTGCACTTTTTGACTTGATCATTGATCACAGGGCCTCATCAGAAGTAATTTGAAGACTCTGATGACTTAGTTGATGTTTATAATATAATGTGTATTTTGCTCAACTTTGGACTGTGTTTTGTCATATACAGTATGTCACCTTCCATGCACTTTCCATGTATAGAATAGAGTTTTTGATCTAACCATTTTCTTATCAACTTGGGAGTTTTGGGAAAAATTAGGGTGTCATTGTGTTGAGTCCCACTCCTTCATTCTCTGCACACGGATTTGGTTTTGTCAGATTTCACTATCATCATACTTCAGTTTCATACAAATTGGGAAGTGGCACAACAGCTTATAGACCCAAAAGTCCTTTTTATGTCCACTTTTTGTTTGTGTGTTTTATTATTTTTTTTTATTATTTTCTTTTATTATGCATGTTTTCTTTTTTAATTTATGCTAGAGTTAGGGTTGAATGTTTCAGGCTGTACTTGTTTTGGGGAGGTATATTTTATTTTCTGTTATCAGGGGCTTTTTAGTTTTGTTGTGTGCAGTATACCCTTGTTGCTAACACACAGCTGCCCTTTGTTTACAGCACTTCATCACATGGTTGTACAGTAAAGTATTGCCCACCAGAGCACCACTTATTTATCACCCCAATTGCAAAAGCTGCCAATTTAGGTATTCCTCTTTATTAAAAAATGTCCAGCAGGCCTAAAGTGAGAGGCAGAGGTTCTGCACATGGAGATGCAGAACAAAAAAGGTGGTCTTGTCGCACCTTCTAAAAGCAGGGGGAATGTCTGCCTTTTCTGTCTCAGGGTGGCTGGGCTATACAGCCCAGGGGAGTACGTACAGGGGTCACAGGGGTCACCATTGTGACCTGGCCCTATGCTCTACGGAGCCTGTGTGGTCCTACAGTACAGGATAGGAAGGTGGTGGGGGTGGCGGCATGTAGAGGAATCAATCCCTTCATGTAGCCACTGAATGCCCGCTTCTCTTCCTCGTCTCCCTCCCGCAAGCGGCTGCAGGAGGGAAATGGTTCCGCCACATGCCGCTTCCACCGCCTACCTATCACTTGCCTGCTGTCCCTGGCTCCTCTGTTCTACCCTGGCCTCCTCTCGCCCCCTCCCCCCCTCCGAATCGCTGGCTGATGCATGGGATACTGTCAGGATGGAGAGGAGGGAAGGAGCAAGTAAATGTGTAATTTTCTTGTCCTAATGAATAGAGTCAGTGATCTGAACCTTTTTTTATTTATTTTTTATTCATTCATAGCTGGAGCATAGTAATTAACTTTGTTTAGTTTATAAATGAATGGGAATATCTGTACAAAGCTATTCCTGTTCATTCATTAAGTGCAGCTGTCCTCAGTCCCTTTTTCTGTCTCAAAAGTGAGACATCAGGTGTTTGTTTAAACCCCTGATATTTCACCAAAGCCCTAAAAATATGTAAAAAATAATAAAAAATGTAATTGTAAAAATAAAAATAAATACAATGGTAAAAAAATAATACAACAAAAATAAAAATCTACTGACACCAGTTGCAGAACTACCAGGGTCGCAAAGATCGCACTTAAACTGGGCTCTGGCATTCTGCCACCGTAGGGGGAAACCCAAGATGGCAGGAAGGTGGCCCGCTGCTGGACCGTAACAAAAGAGTCCCACAATGGGATTGAAGGCCCCTCTGATTAGTGGGAAAGGCCCCGGTCAGGGGCCCTTCATGTTTTTTGAAGGTTCTAGTATGTCTCTGATACAGCCACAGTATGCATAGGAGACAGTTGATAGTCGAGCATGGAAAGTAAGCCTACAAATCCTTCATGCCACACTGGGTCAATCTTCTGATAGCTGGGAAGGATGCAGCACATGCAGCATACCATTTGAGCTGATGGTACCACAATGTGACTTGTCAGATGATATCATTACAGTCATCTTTACCCCTCCACCTCACTGGCCTCACTTAGCAGTCCCCCCACAGCACCCAGGGTATATGCAGCTTTCCAGCTAAAGCCATGTTGTGTTGCAACTCGTATGCCTGGAGGACAGGAGACACACTGGGCCAGAGCTGCTAGCCAGGCTAACTCCATGCCATCTTCAGCCAGGTAAGGTCCTAGGTAACAATGCCACTAACATGCTAGCTGCCCTTCATTTGGAAAAAAAAATACACATGAACCCCCCCTCCACATTCACCTGCCTTTACTCCCCCTTTTCTTCCTCCTACTTCCCTTCTGCTGGCACATCTTCCTCCTCCACCTCCCCTCTTTATTTCTTGTCACCTTTCACTTTGGGTGGCACAGTGGTGTAGTGGTTAGCACTCTCACCTAGCAGTAAGAAGGGTCGCTGGTTCAAATCCCAACCATTTCACTACCTGCCTGGAGTTTGCATGTTCTCCCTGTGCCTGCGTGGGTTTCCTCTGGGTACTCCGGTTTCCTCCCACAATCCAAAGGCATGCAGGTAGGTTAATTGGCTTCTGTCAAAAAAACTTGGCCCTAGTATATGAATGGGGACCTTGGATTGTGGGCTCCTTGAGGGTAGGGACCGATGTGAGTGTGCAATTTACAGGGATAGGGACAGTTGTAGACACTCGCTCAGGTTGAACTGGATGGACTGGTGTCTTTATTCAACCTTACTAACTATGAAACTATGAAACTATGAAACTTTCACCTTCACCTCCTCCATTTATCCCTTCTGGTGTGCCTCCTTCACCTCATCCAGCTCCTCCAAGGATGTGCAGTCCTGTTGAAGGCACAGCACCACAGCAAATCACAGTCCTCCATCTGCAGTGAGGCCTGCTCAACACAAGGGAAGCGCTTCCATTGGCTGTTGCTGACAGTGTGGAGGCAGTTCTGCAGGTTTTCTACAAAACATTAGGTTATGGCCAAGAAACCACTGGGCACACTGCTGGGGATTCTTGTTTCTTGGGGACAGACCCCTCAAAACAGGAACCAACTCCAGGCAACAGGGATACATTAATCATATGAAATTGTATGGGGAGCGCAATTATGTAAAACCAAGATTATCATTGAATGTAATGCAAGGTTAGATAGCTAAATTAAGACCCGGTCAAATACAATTTATAAACCACAAGGAGTACCTATGTTTACAAAATTATTACATATATAAGGAAAGTCAGGGTAAAAGGAAGCTTTTGGTAATCATTAACCACTTCAGGCCTGGAAGGTTTACCCCACTTCATGACCAGGCAATTTTTTTGCAATACAGCACTGCGTTATTTTAACTGGCATTTGCATGGTCTTGCAATGCTGTACCCAAATAAAATGTATATCCTTTTTTTACCACAAATAGATCTTCATTTTGGTGGTATTTGAACACCTCTGCGTTTTTTGTTTTTTGTGCTATAATCAAAAAAGACCGACAATTTTAAAAAAAAACAATATTTTTTCGCTTTCTGCTATAAAACACGCCCAAATAATTTTTTTTTTTTTAAAAAAAAACGAATTTCTTCATCAGTTTAGGCCAATATGTATTCTGCTAGGTGTTTTTAGTAAAAAAAAATCCCAATAAGCGTATGTTGATTTGTTTGGGCAAAAGTTATACCGTCCAAAAACTATGGGATATATTTCTGGAATTTATTTATTTATATTTTTTTACTAGTAATGGCGGCAATCTAAGACTTATAGCAGGATTGCGACAGACAAATCAGACACTTAGTGGGGACCAGTGACACCAATACAGTGATCAGTATTAAAAAATATGCACTGTCACTGTACTAATGACACTGCCAGGGAAAGGATTAACATCAGCGGCGATCAAAGGGTTAAATGTGTCCCTGAGGAGTGCTTGCTAACTGTGTGGGGGTGCTTGTACTGTGGGAAGACAGAGATCTGTGTCCCTGCTTATCAGAAACACAGGATCTCTGTCTTCTCTTGTCACAGAATGGTGATCTGCCTTGTTTACATAGGCAGACCACCATTCTGCCTCTGTTGGGAATGATTGGCGGGTCCCAATAGACATTGGGTCCGCCGGACCCGCTGATTTGCTCTTGCTGTCTCCAATCACATCAGGAGCTGGTCGTCGACTCAGAAGTGCAGAATCACTTACCTGTAATGATTCTGCCTGTAGAAGCCGTCCCCCAGCAGTACACATATGTGGGCCGGTCTGCAAATGGTTAAAGTGATACTAAAGTCTTGTGGGGGAGATTTTGTTTAAAAATAACAAACATGTCATACTTACCTGCTATGTGCAATGGTTTTGCACAGAGCAGCTCACAGCCTCCTCTTCTCGGGTCCCGCTCCAGCACTCCAGGCGCCACCCTCCTACTGAGTGCCCCCACACCAAGCAGCTTGCTATGGGGGCACCAGAGCCGCTGCTCTGTGTGTCCATTCTGACATGGAGCTGCGGCCCTAGCCCCACCTTCTCTCTCTCCTCATTGGCTCACTGAATTTGATTGACAGCAGCAGGAGCCAATGGCACCCCACTGCTGTCTCAGCCAATAAGGAGTTCTGGAAATAAGTTCTGAAAAGCTGAGACTCTCTCGTGCAACATCGCTGGATCAAGATGGGCCTCAGGTAATAATTAAGCAGGGTTGAGGGGGGCTGCATCACACAGAAGCTTCTTTATAGAATAGCACAGAATGCATTAAGATAATAAACCTTCTGACTTTAGAACCACTTTAAAGCCCAACTAAACGATCAGTTTCAATCAGTTAAATACCAATTCCAGATGTATCAAAAAATGTGTAAAGTCTTAAAGTTTGTTTAGTAGAAAAAACATTTTGAAAAAAAAACCTGTCCCCTGCCAGTATGCTGCAAATGAAGACCTTTGCTAGCTGTGTGAGGTTCAATATGCTCCTTGTTGAGTCAAATCTAAAGCTCTCCAATAAGCACAAAGAGAAGTGAAGCATAAACTTACTGTTTGCAGACCTATAGGTTTGATTTAGCAGGGGGAATATTGGACCTCTGCAGAGAGGCGACAGCTTCTCCATAGAGAGCAAGGATCTCATTCTGCAGCATGCTGGCAGTGCACAGGCTTTTCTGCTCAGGCTGTTGCTGCTTTGTAGGGGAAAAAAATACATAGTACCCTTTGCTTTGATACACCTGGGGTTAAATATTTATTACAGGTATTTATATTAGCAGCAACTTTTTACGCAGCACTTTACATCAGAGGTGGGGGACTCGAGTCATATGACTTGACTTGCTTGACAGAATTAAATAAATGACTCGACTTGACTTTGACTTGCAACTAATGACTTGCGACTTGACTTTGACTTGGGCTATATGACTTGCAACTTGCAATGACTTGCAATGACTTGGCACCGGGGATTGGTGGGCGAACCGGCAGGGGTAAGGCTGCAATAAGGGAAAGTGCATCTGTCAGATTCAGTGTCTGATGTCGGAGATGGGCGGGCCGATATTCGCTTTCAGCCTCCTGACTCCGCCCCACAAACAGAGAGCCGCCCTGTCCCTCCCTGACACCGCCTACCACACCAGCACATCCCTGCTCCTCCACCAGACTCCAGCCATCAGAGACCGGAACCCTGCCCCTCCTCCTGACTCCGCCCACAACAGAGCGGCACCCGGCCCCTCCTCCTGACTTAGGCCACTAGAGAGCGGCACCCGGCCCCTCCTCCTGACTCCACCCACCACAGAGCGGCACCCGGCCCCTCCTCCTGAATCCGCCCACCATAGAGCGGGATATTCCAGTGTCATGAGGGGTCGGGTGAGATTGGTGCTCTGCAGCGGACTGAGGAGGGTGGATGCCGGGGCCCCCAGCAGGGCCAAGAGTAGTGTGGTAGCCCCCAGATCCTGCCGAACCAGATCCTCAACCTGCAGGCCATGAACTCCAGGTGCGGGCAGTGGAGAACGCTGTGAGGGAGCCCATCGTCACCAAGACTGGGGAGATCGTTAGAGAGCTGCAGAGGTGAGTGGGTAAAACTGCCAGCATGGCCTTAGTGACAAGGGACTACAACTGCCAGCATTTACTGAGTGACAGGGGGACTACAACTCCCAGCATTTACTGAGTGACAGGGGGACTACAACTCCCAAGGTGGTCAGGGTGACTAGAACTACAACTGCCAGTATGACCATAATGACAGGGGAACTACAACTCCCAGCATATTCTGAGTTGCAGGGAAATTAGAAGTTCCTGTATGCAACGCACTCCTGAACCTCGCACTCTGTATATAAACGCACTCCTGAACATCGAACTCTGTATATAAACGCACTCCTGAACCTCGCACTCTGTATATAAACGCACTCCTGAACCTCGCACTCTGTATATAAATGCACTCCTGAACCTCGCATTCTGTATATAAACGCACTCCTGAACCTCGCACTCTGTATATAAATGCACTCCTGAACCTCGCACTCTGTACATAGCGCATTTCTGAACCTCGCACTCTGTACATAGCGCATTTCTGAACCTCACACTCTGTACATAGCACATTTCTGAACCTCACACTCTGTACATAGCGCATTTCTGAACCTCGCACTCTGTACATAGCGCATTTCTGAACCTCACACTCTGTACATAGCGCATTTCTGAACCTCACACTCTGTACATAGCGCATTTCTGAACCTCACACTCTGTACATAACGAACTCCTAAACCTCTCACTCTGTACATAATGCACTCCTGAATCCTTCCACACTTTGTGTAACACACTTTTCCATAGTGTGTGCAAAACCATTTGTAATGGAAGCTTTTTATTCATTTTTTTTAAATGATTGTACTTGGGTTTGTGTCTGTGAGACTCTTGCTTGTGGCAGAGCAATCAAAGCAGGAAGCCCGAGTTTGGTTTAACTATGCCCCATAAGCCACTCCCACTCATAATCATTAGGCCATACCGTTTTTTTTCCACGGCGTGCGTAGGGACACTTCCCCCCTCAAGTGTCCCTCATTCTGAAGTTCAAAAGTTGGGAGGTATGCACAACCACTAACCCACTAACACTAACCGCAAGCCGCCATCTGCCTACCTGACAGACGGTGGCCATTGCAGTGTTCAAAAGCCACGCCTCCTCGTCTGTGATAGGCGGAACACTCAATTTCACAGCAGGCAGTGTTCAGCCTATCATGGACATCCTCTCATCCTTGTCTGTGTTATGAGGATGAGCGGATGTCCGTGATAGGCGGAACACTGAATGCTGGGAGATTGTTACGCCTATCACAGATGAGGAGGAGGCGCGGCTTTTGAATGCTGGAATGGCCGCTGGGACGCCGCCGGTCAGGTACACGGCTGACGGGCACAGTGAAGCATGGGCACAGTAAAGGCGGAAATGGGGTACATACTGCACATTTACATCAGTCCCTGCCCTCAAAGAACTTACAATCTAAGGCCCCTATTTCACATGCATGTGTACATACACATGAATACTAGGGCCAATTTAGACAGGAGGGAAAAAAAAGTACCAACATGTCTTTGAACATGTGGGAGGAAACTGAAGGTAACTCAAGCAAGTCATTTCCATGCAGATGTGTCCTGGCTGAAGTTAAAACTGAAAACCCCAGTGCTCCAAAGCAGAAAAGCTAACCACAAAGCTTATTTGGCTACTCTAAAATGACATTTTAATTGGGCTGTAAGGCTTTATTCTCAGAGAATTATTTTCCTCAGCATGAACAGTATAAGGATTTTAAAAGAATTAACAAAAGCTATTTTTTAAGCCTACTTTTCTGTTTGAGTATTTCAGTTTAGTTGCACTTAGTAACAATAACAAGTTGACATCAGTTTATTTGCATCAGTGTACATGTGTGCAAAAAGTGTTTACAATAGTTTACATGTGTCATGTATAATAATGGTATTAATACAGCTTTTATACATGACAACTTTGTACGGTCAATGGTTGTTAAGGACACTGGTGAGTCCTTAACAGCCAGTGATGTCACCAGCTCTATTCACTTATATGCCTGGGAATCCACAGCAATGTAAAAAGGGGCAAAGTGGTGATGGCATTGCCAACCAAACATTTGGTCAGTGATGTCACCACTCCGAACCCTTGGTATATAAACTGAATAACAGATCCAGAGAGCTATCATTAGCCATGGGAGTGTGGACCAAGAAAATCAGTTGGTGTATCAAAGGGGTTTTTCTTTTGACAATCGGTGGGTTATGTTCGTCATGATTGATGCTGGATTTACAACTCTGGATTTTCATTTATCACAATCATGTTCTAAGATCTACATATTACAGACAAAATTGAGTGAAACGGACTTGTGCACTATAGCACCCTTGCTACTCTTATCTGCTTAGTAGTGATGAGTCAAATGTACCTGGGTTCAGTTTGGCAAACATTCTTCAAACATTCTAGAAGTTCAGATCTGGAATCCGAACCCCATTGAAATCAATAGAAGCCTAATATTCACTTTCAGTGATGGCTATTATCTCAGCATAAAGTCCAGGGATCGACAAAGAAAGAGCATGGGGTCTAGGCACCGATTTGAAGGACAAGTATTAAGGAAAAAAAAATGTTAAAGGGATCGTAAAGGCTGAAGTTAAAAAAAAAACTCTGTGTGCTGCTCCTCTGACAGCCCCCTCCCCTCCCCCCAATACGTATCTGAGCCCCTCTCGATCCAGCGATGTGCATGGGAACCTCAACTATCCTGAGTCTCTCTTTCCTCATTGGCTGAGAAAGCAGCAGGAGCCATTGGCTCCCACTACTGTCAATCACATCCAGAGAGCCAATGAGGAGCGATCGTGGGCAGGGCAGAGCCATGGCTCTATGTGTCTCTGGCTGTAGCAGCAGCAGCCCACCACTGGGGGAGATTTGCATAAACCCACAATGCCACTAGATGGAAAAGAAACCCCCCGTTCAAGGAGCCAAATACCAAGAGAGGCTACATATGGGTTGATTTACTAAAGGCAAAAAGACTGTGCACTTTGTAAAGTGCAGTTGTTCTCTGCAAGAGCAGGTGCTCCAGAGCTTAGTAAATGAGCAAAAGCTCTGCTGACTTCCATCATTTAATCACGTGCAAGCAAAATGCATTTTTTTTTCTTGCATGTGATTGGGTATTCTTTGCAAAGTGAAGCTTTACCTCGTTTACTAAGCTCTGGAGTACACCCCTCACATTTTTTTTTTAACCTCCCTGGCGGTATGATTCTGGCTGGAATTTTGTGCTGAAAGCGGTACAATTATTTTGCATGGAAATTTGGCGTTTTTATATTGTAGGCATGCAATTCTTATGAATAACTCACTTAAATCTGTCCAAACCAGAGTCTAGTAGACATCCCGGGTATGATAAAGTTTGAAACACAAAATCATAAATTATAATATAATAAAAATATATATAAAAATGATTTAATAATGTAATCAAATCAAAAACACTGAAATTTGCTCAGTTGCAGAATAGTCGCTGTCATTAAATTTATTGTTTGATGATAAATTGTGATTCTAATTTTTTATCGGTGTTTTCTAGCTGGTCTAAAACCACTTTTGACATAAAGGGACACTTTTTGGTTGCTATGGACAATCTCCAGTTTCCAGGCAGAATTTTTTTTTTTTATTATATAAAATGACATGCAGGGCACTGGGCAGACCACTAGGGACAAAGGGGATGTGTATTTTTGGTATACAGTACTGTAATCTGTAAGATTACAGTACTGTATGTGTTGTGTGTTTTTAAACTTTTTTAAATTTGGCGCCGATCTCCGCTCCCGCGCGTCGTAACGTCGCAGGGAACGGAGATCGGCGGCACCCGGCACTGTGTGAATCGAGCTAGCGGACGGCTCGCTCACACAGCGGGGAGACATCGCAGGATCCAGGGGAAAAGGTAAGTAACTTCCCCCCCCTGTATCCTGCAATGCAGCCCGAGTCTGGCTCGGGGTTACCGCTCCCAGCAGAAAAAAACTGAACCCGAGCCAGACTCGGGGTTACCGCTAGGGAGGTTAATTGTATTATATCTTTTCATGTGACAACACGTCACGACAAAGTAGTGAGTATACAGCTTGTATGATAGTGTAAATTTACTGTCCCCTCAAAATAACTCAACACACAGCCATTATTGTCTAGAGTGAGTAAACCCCTAAGTGAAAATTTCCAAATTGGGCCCAAAGTGTCAATATTTTGTGTGGCCACCATTATTTTTCAGCACTGCCTTAACCCTCTTGGGCATGGAGTTCACCCGAGCTTCACAGGTTGCCACTGGAGTCCTTTCCCACTCCTCTATGACGACATCATGGAGCTGGTGGATGTTACAGACTTTACACTTCTCCATCTTCCATTTGAGGATGCCCCACAGATGCTCAATAGGGTTTAGGTCTGTAGACAAGCTTGGACAGTACATCACCTTTACCCTTAGCTTCTTTATCAAGGCAGTGGTTGTCTTGGAGTAGTGTTTGGGGTCGGTATCATGTTGGAATACTGCCCTGTGGCCCAGTCTCCGAAGGGAGGGAATCATGCTCTGCTTCAGTGTGTCACAGTACATGTTGGCATTCATGGTTCCCTCAATGAACTGTAGCTCCCCAGTGCCAGCAGCACTCATGCAGCCCCAGACCATGATACTCCCACCCCCATGCTTGACTGTAGGCAAGACACACTTGTCTTTGTACTCTGAACCAAATAGGTTTATCTTGGTCTAATCAGACCACAGGACAGGGTTCCAGCAATCCATGTCCTTAGTCTGCTTGTCTTCAGCAAACTGTTTGCAGGCTTTCTTGTGCTTCATCTTTAGAAGAGGCTTCCTTTTGGTATGACAGTCATGCAGGTCAATTTGATGCAGTGTGCGGCATATGGTCTAAGCACTGACAGGCTGACACCCTACCCCTTCATTCTCTGCAGCAATGACGGAAGTACTCATACGTCTATTTCCCAAAGACAACCTCTGGATATGTTGCTGAGCACGAGCACTCAACTTCTTTGGTCACCATGGCGAGGCCTGTTCTGAGTGGAACCTGTCCTGTTAAACTGCTGTATGGTCTTAGCCACCGTTCTGCAGCTCAGTTTCAGGGTCTTGGCAATCTTCTTATAGCTTAGGCCATCTTTATGTAGAGTTATGCCCCGTACACACGGTCGGAAATTCCGACCACAACATCCGTCTGATTTTTTCTGACGGATTTTGTCCGACACTCGTGTTGCATACACACGGTCGGACAAAGTTGTCGGAAAATCCGATCATTCTGAATGTGGTGACGTTCGTTGCGTATGACGGAACTACGTAGAGGCTATTAGCCAATAGGTTTGGTCTCCTAATTTGATCTGAGCATGCGTGGCACTTTGTCCTTCGGAAAGCAGGTGAAGTATCGGTATCGGTATAGATATGTAAAAGGCCAAATATGGTGCACCATATTTGGCCTATTTTTAACTGTATTTATGTAAGCAGCCTATTTGTTCTCATTAAAGTTGTTTTATTTATTGGGTAATACACTATTGGAGCCCCTTTTTTTACATATCTATACCGATATGGAACATGGGTGGCCAGTAACCCAGTACCCTTAAAGGACCTTACCGCAAGGGAAAACAGAGTAACAAATATCACTGAAGCGCTACAAGCATACCTGTAAGGTAAGAGCTCTGTGAGCACTTTGTTGGATTCATAGCACATTTTTGGATTCATAACCCACTGTTCACTGGAGGAACCCTGCAAGAACTAAGGCTCCTGATTGTTTTGGCTAAAACACAATATCTGACTGAAGGAATTGAGCACGTCTATGCACTTTATTGGAGTGAACTATAGAAATTGTGCATTTGCACACCACACTGGACATTGCAGCATATGGCTTCAGTCTGTATGTAACTGATCCACTGGACACATTTTTTGTTATATATATTTTCCCAATATAGACACATTTTCTACTGCAATGATCTATTGCAGCATTTTAGCATTATTTACACATGTTTACATTGTCCTAATAGCACTTTAGAGATTTTATTTATGTTATGCGCAGAGTCATGTACACCTGAGTGCACACCTTTATTTATCTGTATTGACTTGTGATCATTATCAGACTTAGCAGCACTTCTATTCACTTTTTATTCACTATTTATTTATTTAAATCCACTATTTATTTATTAGTAGTGCAGAAGTCCATTTACATAATCACTTTTTATATAATACCCTGCCAATACTCTGCGATACCCAGCCATACTCTGCGATACCCAGCCATACTCGGTAATACCCAGCCATACTCTGCCATACTCTGCAATACTCTGCAATACTCGGTAATACCCAGCCATACTCTGCAATACTCGGCAATACCCAGCCATACTCTGCCATACCCAGCCATACTCAATAATACCCAGCCATACTCTGCCATACTCTGCAATACTCGGTAATACCCAGCCATACTCTGCCATACTCTGCAATATTCTGCAATACTCGGTAATACCCAGCCATACTCTGCAATACTCTGCAATACCCAGCCATACTCAGCAATACTTTGTAATACCCAGCCGTACCCAGCGATGCTCAGCCGTAGCCAGCCATACTCAGCCAATATTACAGTGGGAGAGATGACGTGGATATTACAGTGGGGGAGATTGTGGATATTACAGTGGGAGCTATATGGTCAGACTTATATATATCAGACTTAGCAGCACTTCTATTCACTTTTTATTCACTATTTATTTATTTAAATCCACTATTTATTTATTAGTAGTGCAGAAGTCCATTTACATAATCACTTTTTATATAATACCCTGCCAATACTCTGCGATACCCAGCCATACTCTGCGATACCCAGCCATACTCGGTAATACCCAGCCATACTCTGCCATACTCTGCAATACTCTGCAATACTCGGTAATACCCAGCCATACTCTGCAATACTCTGCAATACCCAGCCATACTCTGCCATACCCAGCCATACTCAATAATACCCAGCCATACTCTGCCATACTCTGCAATACTCGGTAATACCCAGCCATACTCTGCCATACTCTGCAATATTCTGCAATACTCGGTAATACCCAGCCATACTCTGCAATACTCGGTAATACCCAGCCATACTCTGCAATACTCTGCAATACCCAGCCATACTCAGCAATACTTTGTAATACCCAGCCGTACCCAGCGATGCTCAGCCGTAGCCAGCCATACTCAGCCAATATTACAGTGGGAGAGATGACGTGGATATTACAGTGGGGGAGATTGTGGATATTACAGTGGGAGCTATATGGTGGTGGAATTTTCACAGGTTTTTGCAAATTCAAATATTATTTGCTGATCCGAAAAATGATCCGATCCGTGACTCTGATCCGAGGAACGATCCGATCCCTGAGTTTGGGGGGGACAGATGTACAGAGTGGGAACAGATGTGTAGTGGGGTACAGAGGGGGAACAGATATATGTGTGTGGGGGGGACAGACGTGTTGTGGGGTACAGAGGGGGAACAGATATATGTGTTGGGGGGAACAGACGTGCAGGGGGGTACAGTAATACTAGACCCGCCCCTTAGAATATTAAAAAAAAAGTCACAGTTACTTTGCTGAGTAACTAATTACTTTTCCAATGTAGTAACTGAGTTACTAATACAATTACTTTTTTGGGAGAAGTAATTTGTAACTTAACTAATTACTTTTTTAAAGTAAGATGACCAACACTGGTAGTGAGTAGGACAAGTAATGAATTTAAGCATGCTTAGAACAAACATAAATTTATACAGCAAAATAAAAAACAGCAAAAAAGGGGGCATACTTGAGGGACCACTAAAGCCGACCATGGACTGCTTGAATCTCAGCCAGTTTAGCAATAACGCAATTACTGCAAGCGGCTTCAAATTTCACATCATTTGAACGATTATGGGTGATACAACAATCTGACTATTCTTGCCCTCTACAATATTCTTAGTTTAAGTCTTGCTTCATTTTTTATGCTGCTCCTGAAATGTCCCTGTAAGTCATAAAATAGAGCAGTATATCATTGAATGAGGTTATTTTGATTCCTTCAAAACTAAAAGAATGCTAAAAAAAAAGATAAAAATAAAGTATTAATATTTTGTGATTTCTCTGTACTGCCTGAAAAAAAAACTCTTTATGTGACAAATCAATCTGTAATTTGACAGTTTTTAATGCTGGAACATAGAGTAGGAGGGAATGAAAGCTCTACAGAAAGCACATTTAAAAACAGTCAAAGACAGCAAACTAGTGGGAACTAATACAGCCTAATTATACTCTGACAGACAATATTATAGACTCTCCCATTCCCTTATAATTTTAATGAAGTACAATGAATGTAAAAATATTAAACTTTTTTTTTATGAACGTTAAAATGCTGCACATTCTTTTCTATGAAAATGCAATGGTATGGGAAAGTAAAATAATTGTCATGAATGTATGCTTTTCATTTAATAATAAATTCTGCATACTCTCTATGGCTGTGTATATACTGCACAAAATGTTGTAAACATCTGACCATTACACCCACTTAAATTTTTGCCACACCTCCAAATTTTTGGTGAAAGATATTGTTAATCCTACAGCAAACAAATCCTACACTTGCTCATTCATCATTAATACAGGTATTGGTATACAAATAATAAAGACAAAGGCAAGGAAGCAGAGCCTTGTAAGGTCATCTAGGAGAGGCAAAATGTGATTTAACAATTTACCAGTGCTTTTTTCTCTGACTTCCTAGCAAGGTTATTCCTATTACCCAAACCAGATCTACTGGAGGACGCATAACACTATACAGATCTGCTTCCTGTAACTTCATAATAGCATTTCTTTGTGTCTGATTTTCTTTTCCTCGAGTCATAAGCCTGGCTTCTTTCTTCCTTGTAGAAGATTACAGTTCCAATGAAATTGTCTTGCTCATCACTGCCTTGTAGATTTACTTGAGTGCCTTGCTTTAACAATCGGACTGTTTCACATATAGGAACTCAGTGGTAATTGCTCCTGACATTACAGAAACTGCTAAAGCCTCCAATTTCTGTTTTTATGTATTTTTGCCACGATGGAAATCAATGCAGCAAAGAGAAAATCATTTGTCATATATAAACTAAATAACAGCAAAATTGACACATTTTAAACTGGAGTATTGAAAAGGTTTGTATTGATTTTGGGACAAATAAGTCTATTTTGAATGCTGTGTTATGGAAACAACGTGTGGCTTGCCAAGTAAGCACTTATCTCTCTGCATTTGTATGCAGTCTGATACAGCCTGAAACAGCTGTTTCCTTAAACAGAATAAAAGATGTACATAAAAAGCAGGGAGAAAAAGAAGTCTATTTCATTGTTTCCCAACTTTAATCATAAAGTCAAAGCACTGACTAACAGTTGTGATTTGTAGCATACAAAACTTGCAATCAATGGTTTTGAGGATATAGAGTTCCTATGAATGGAAGGGAAATCTCAATGTTCAATATTTAGAGGGTTTAGTCCTGCAATCCTATGCAGCAGTTCCATACAAACTAAGTTGTGTAGTCATCTGTCACACTTGTTTTGTGGATAACTAAAGTTGCATCCTTTGCACAAATGTGATTCTATAGCACAATCCTTATAAATAAAATTACAGGGGCGCATACGTAGAGCTAAGGGGTGCGAACATGCCTGCCTGAAGCTCCGCTCTCAGGGGGAGGTGAAAGACAAATAATAGCCACTGTCCGTGAGACAACCGCATTTTAATAATACTTACCTTGGCCATTTGAGTTTCGGGAGCCGGTGGTGTATAAATAAATGATCCTCAGTGGGATATGAGGAAGAGAACCAGCAAAAACACACCATATAGCTACAAAGGCGCCGCCGCCATTCTTCTCAGCTACCTCACGCAGTGCTGGGAAAGCTTTATAGGCGAAGACACAGATACGGAATAATTCAGAAGAAGAAGACTGGGATTCTGTGTGTGGGGAAGATTCCTCACAGAGTGAACATACTGTATATCCCCAGCAATGTTAGAAACAAATTGAAAAAATGCTTCAAAAGGCCTCAAAGGCCTCTGACCACATAACTACTAGTCTTACAAAAGAAATTAGGGAGCTGGGCCATCACTTGTCAGAACTTGTAACACGTCTTGATGACATGGAAAACTATACTTTGAAATATACAGCCAGTGGCGGCCCGTCCATTAGGGGCACCCTGGCTTTGCCCCCTCTTTCCTCTTCACCCACTAAATCCAGTGGATAGATTCATGCATAGCATGAATCTATCCACTGCCACCGCTGCCACCCCTATTCATGGCACACGAATTACAGCCACCCATGAATTAAGCACCTGATTAGAGCCATAGGCTTCAAAATAGTGTAGGCTCGGGTCGCAGAGGATGCGTCTGGAACCCACCCATGTGTGTTGCAACAGCGAAAAAATATTCCAAAATGTTCGTTGTTGCAACCCTGATCCTCCTCCTGGCCAATCGGGAAGCAGGTATGAAACTCCTTTCCCGATTGGCCAAAACATCAGGCGATCTTATTGGATACCTAGTGCCGGGAGAAGAGGACTCCAGGAGAGGACACCAGAGCCTGCCATGCTGGAAGATGGCCACAGCAGCTCTGACCGCTGCACTCACTGTCCACATCCACGGTAAGGACAGGAGGTGGTGGAGGGGGAGTATTAGCACCACGCGGGGGAGTAGCTGGCAGTTGTGTTAGTGCCGGCCCGGGGGGGTTGTTTGCCTCACCCCCCCAAAAAACCACCAGCCACCACTGTATACAGCAGAGATTGAAAAAATCTAAGAAGAGTATTTTATGCTGCAGACCCGTTTGGAAGACTATTAAAACCAGGCAAGATACTCAAATCTATGCATAAGAGGTATTCCTGAATCTGTGATAGATTTACAGGCCACAATGTTAGCACTATTCCAGGAATTACAATCGGCCATTCAAGTTGAATGCCTTGAAATGGACAGAGTTCATGCCTCTCCTAAGAGCCCACAATCCTGCCCTGACACCCCACAATCAGCTAGCCCTGCCAAAGCTAAATTCAGGCTGGATGGCTCTGGATGCAGCCCAGCAAGCAGACACGAGGCAGACTCTGGAGCTGCCAGAAGAATTGAAAGCTTTCCAACGACAAACCAACCAGTCCTAGACACTGTCCTCAAAGATATGCTACTCTCCCTCCGCAGCACTATACAGGCTGACATGATGTCCTGCATGAATAAATTTCACACGGACATACAAGAAGTAGAAGCCAGAGTAGATCATATTGAAAGCAAAATGGGGGAATTTGCCACCACCATTAACGATCTTGTGGATGCACAAGAGGAGAATGAGGGGGAGATAGAGACCCTGCAAGCTAAAATGGCAGATTTGGAAGACAGAAGTAGGAGGAGCAATATGAAAATCAGAGGCATTCCAGAAACAGTGCTACAAAACGACCTAAAGGCCTATGCAACCACATTGTTTACAGAGCTCCTCCCTGAACTTACAGTGCTGGATATCACCATAGATAGGATCCACCGCCTTCCCAAGCCGTCCTATCTCCCCGACCAGACCCCAAGAGATGTGATCCTGAGGCTTCATTTTTATCACGCCAAGGAGCAGCTTATGGCGATCATGCGTAAAAAAGACCTCATACCACCCCAATATCAACATCTCCAATTCTATGCTGACTTGTCCCAATACACCTTGAAAAAACTGAGAAGTCTAGTCACAATCACAAAAGCCCTGAGAAACCATCAGATCACCTATAGATGGGGGTTCCCGACAAACATCACAATCACCAAAGATGGCAAAACCTTTGTTGTCCACACTTTGGACAAAGGCATAGCACTCCTGAAAGACTGGCATATTCTCCCTGAACCTGATAATATTCCCTCTCACAGCAGTAAGCCACAACAGATGCATGTGGAGTGGAAGACAGTAACTGCAAGGAATTCCAAGAAACACACTTGAACTAGTTGAGCATGAAGGGGTATACACCAGCCCCATCACTCTGAGGGAACACCCTCACCCTCACGAACTTATCCCCCAAAATATTTGAATGAGATCCAGATGCATTCAAATTCTCAGTTGTCATTCTAGACTGAACAGTTGTTTTGAGCTCCACTTTGCCCGCCAGGTTAATGGCGAGAGTAAACCGCTTTGCATACCAGCTCGCTGTTGGCGAATGTTTCACCATCCTATGTTTTCTTTTCTTTTTTTTCTTTTAGCTATTCACCAAAATTTCTCTCAATGCACTAATAGTGTCTTCTTCCAGGAAATTTGTCAAACCTTTTTACCTGATCCAGAAATCCATCCCAAAAGGACGCCTCATGACCCTGACGCAGCAAGTCGCACAAAAAGCTCTGAAAGCAATCCACCTTCCAGGACCTCTCCTCTAACCGTGAGTACCTGCACCCACTACCCTACATCCTTCATATGTTTCAAAACCTCTAGCACTCATCCTAGGGAAGTGTGGTACAACTCTTATGCACGGGCAATTATTAATTGGAAGCTACACCAACTCAGCCAAGCCAATTCCTCATGGGAGTGACCTTCCTATCCATCAACACTAAAGGCCTCAACCACCCGGCCAAACGAAGGTCACTCTGGAATGAGGCAGCTAAAAATAACGCTGACATTATATGCGCACAGGAAACACATTTTTCCATCAACGCACAGCCCAAATGCTCGCACAGGAGCTACCCCTTCATCTTTACCTCCAGTGCAGACTCAAAAATGAGGGGGGTCCTCACAGCCATCAAGGACTCAGTTGCATTTCAGCTACGTGAGGAAATCAAAGACCCCAATGGCAGATACCACATCTTAATATGCAACATCAACTCCAGACAATACACAATAGTAAATGTCTACTCACCTAACTCCCACCAGCTGAAATTCCTAAATAAACTTCTAAAGAAAGTGGACGCCCTCAAGCGGGGATCCTTAATCCTGTGCGGGGACTTCAACATGCCCCCTGACAGGGCTATGGACACCACGACCATTCCTAACCGCACAGGCCCCTCTATGCAGGACACAATCTACAAACATGACTTGTATGATGTCTGGCGCTGCTGCCATGTTGGAGAAAGAGACTTCACTTACTTTTCAGCAGCACACAGATCTTACTCAAGAATTGATCTCTTCCTAGTTGATAATACTGTTTTAACACGTACTCACAGCTCCAAGATCAATGATATAACCTGGTCTGATCACGCATCTGTGTCATTCTCCATAACAGACTCATTGTCACCTGGGCTAACCCAGTATGGAGAGCCAACCCGTATATCATCCAGAGAAAAGACACTAAAGAAGCCTTAGAGAAGCATTTAAAGGAATACTTTGAAATGAATACTGACTCTGTATCGAATCATGCTACCTTGTGGAACGCTCACAAGGCGTACATGAGAGGCATGTTTATTAAGATTGGGGCAGGGCTGAAGAGACAGAGGCAGACACACATAACGGAACTCACTGAAGGCATTCGCCTACTAGAAACCCAAAACAAACAATATCCCACAATTGCCCTTTCAGAAAAAATCTCGAAACTGAGGCATGATCTCAGAATATGTCTTCTGGGTGATTTTGAAAAATCCTCCAGAAGACTAAAAATGCTGTACTACTCTAGTGACAACAGAGCTGGGAAATTTCTTGCCCGACGCCTACAAGGGCACAGATACAAAACAAAAATCCCATTCATTGTTCACCCAGCATCCAAAGCTAAACAATACCACCCCAGAGATATTGCGGATGCCTTCAGTGAATACTACGGTTCCCTGTAAAATCTGAATAGGGACCCACTCACTCCCCAACCTGATCCAGAAGCAATTAACAACTTCCTGACTAAATTGCCCCTTCCGCAACTGACAGAAGATCAACTTCAACAGTTGAATCTACCCTTCAGCATATCAGAGATTACTAAAACTATAGCCTCCCTACCATCCAATAAATCCCCTGGCCCTGATGGCTTCGTGGGAGAATATTACAAAACATTCAATCATATACTAGCCCCGCATTTTCAGAGAGTTTTCAATGATGCTGCTGCCTCTGCCTCCTTCCCCTCAGAAATGCTTAGAGCCTTGATAATAACCATACCGAAGCCAGGGAAAGACCCGTCCACACCACAAAACTTCAGACCTATCTCACTACTGAATAACGATTTGTAGTTATACGCCAAAATTATAGCACAAAGATTGACAGGAATCCTACCCACGCTTATACATCCTGACCAATCAGGATTCACCCAGGGACATCAAACATCGGACGCTACCAGAAGGATAATTAATATCATTCACAACGCAAATGCATCAGGAACGCCTTCTCTGCTTCTTGCTTTGGACGCAGAGAAGGCGTTCGATCGCGTCCACTGGGGCTATCTGACCCAAACCCTGACAGCATTCGGATTTACAGGTTCAATTCTCTCAGCGATTCTAGCCTTGTATACTGTACCCTCAGCCCAGGTCTTCACTTCAGGGGTACTCTCAACTCCTTTTGACATCACGAATGGGACACGCCAGGGGTGCCCCCTGTCGCCATTGATATTCAATTTACTCATGGAACCCTTGGCGTGTCACATTCGCAACCACCCCCTTATATCAGGGATCAAAATGCAGGACTCGACTCACACAATCAGCCTCTTTGCTGATGATGTCATACTAATGTTCACAGAGGTGGAAAAATCCCTGGCTTCGATATATCATACTTTGCAATTGTTTAGCAACTTGTCCTACTATAAGGTGAACGAAACAAAGTCATATATTTTAGGCTTGAATGTGTCGCCTTCAACACAACAAAAACTCGCTACCACCTACCCTTACACTTGGGAAACAACTGGAATTAAATACCTAGGTATTACCCTAACACCCCATGCAGGGGACCTTTATAAGTCTAACTACTTACCGTTCCTCGAAAAACTGAGGGGTAAACTACAAACACTAGGTAAGGCGGAGCTTTCCTGGACAGGAAGGCTGGCGGCCTTTAAAATGAACATCCTACCTCAACTAATCTATATGTTCCGCACCCTCCCAATTCCTATACCGAACTCCTTATTCAATGCAGCACATTCTGCCATTAATCACTTCATGTGGCAAGGGAAAAGGGCAAGATGTGCATACTCACGCCTTATCACAGCTAGACGAGTGGGGGGTATAGGAATGGTTAACTTGAGGGATTATTACTTAGCTACTATACTTTCGCAACTTAAAGCCTGGTTCTCTTCATCGAACAGTAACAGATGGACTGAAACTGAACAGGCCCAAATCCAACACCACAACCCCTACCATCTACTTTTTCAACTACAGCAAGGGATTTTAAAAGATAAAACACTTTCCCCACCCATTGTAGCATCCCTACATGCATGGGACATCCTAGTGAAGTTCCCCTTCCAACAGACGACTTTAATAGATGTACCTACACCATTACAAAGCCTCCAATTATGCATACCGGACATACGTGTAGAACACTGGACAGAGAAAGGTATTAAACTGATTGAGGACTTGATGATCGGACCAACATTGAAAACCTTCAGGTCCCTCCAGATTGAGTATGACTTAACCACTATACTTACCTTCAAATCACTCACTTCCTCCGCTCAAATCCTTATCGCCAAATCTCTCTCCCTTGGAATATTGCCCAATTTTACAATAATAAACACTCTAGACTCAAAGGAATCTCCCTATTCTATAGAATGCTGGGTAATAAGGAAGTATTTACGAAAACACCAGCCATGGATACTTGGGAAAGAGGCATAGGAACCATTTTTACCTCAGAACAATGGCAAAAAGCCTTTACAGTGACCTTCGCCTCAACCAAAAGTGTAAACTTATGGGAAATCTCTCATAAGATAGCACTTCATTGGTACTTACCACCTCATAGGATAGCGAAGTTTGCGCCCCAGAACTCTGCTCTATGCTGGCGCCTCTGCGGCGAGGTAGGAACCCTATACCATACTCTGTGGTCCTGTCCAGTGATCGCGCAGTACTGGCGTGGAGTGTTCCAACTTGCTAGTCAGATTCTCAACTACACAGTTAAATCATCCCCAGAGCTGGCCCTCCTTTCCCTGACCATTGACTCATTTCCTAGAGAACTCAGGACAGTACTATCCCTCATCCTAACAAGTGCAAGGTTAGTGCTGACGCGTCATTGGAGGCAACAAGCATCCCCCTCGTTACAAGAAGTTATACTCACGACTAATACTCACGCCAATTACGAAATAAAGTACGCAAGTGCACAGAATCGTCTTTCACCAGCCTCGCTAACTTGGAAACCCTGGACAGACTGGTACAAGTTAAATAATCCCTAGTATGATAGGTAAAAAGGGAACATTGAGAATACAAAATGTTTCTTATATATGTACTCTTACTTCACATTGAATGTGTAATTTGATTAATCTGAACCATCTGGTTGAATGGCATGTTCTTATACTTCTCAGTTTACTATGTTGCTTAGTTATTTGAAAACTTAGTCAAATTAAGAATACCTGTACTATACGTATAGTATGTTGACTTTACAGTATGTTTTAATTGTCAAAATTCTAATAAAAAACTATTGAAATTAAATAGCACTGATTGCTGTATATCAGCAATGGACAATGGTCCCAAAAATGTGTCAAAAATGTCCGATGTGTCCGCCATAATGTCGCAGTCACAATAAAAATCGCTGATCGCCGCCATTACTAGTAAAACATTTTTTTTTTATAAAAATGCTATAAAACTATCCCCTATTTTGTAAACGCTATAACTTCTTCGCAAACCAAACAATAATCGCTTATTGTGATTTTTTTTACCAAAAATATGTAGAAGAATACGTATCGGCCTAAACTGAGGAAAAAAAATTTTTTTTATATATATTTTTGGGGGATATTTATTATAGCAAAAAGTAAAAAATTATGCTTTTTTTCAAAATTGTGCCGAATTGCAAAAAGTGGTCTGGTCTTAAGCCAGCAAAATGGTCCGGTCTGAAAGTGGTTAAGCAGCGCTTTACAATGTATAGGGGGTACAACACAATTACAGTACAGTTCAATACAAAAGGTACAGGAGGGCCCTGCTCATAGAGCTTACATTCTAAAGGGACGGGGTGGTGGTACAAAAAGGTAATAGATGCAGAGAATGATTTGATGGGGGTGGCTTGCTTGCTTTCTTTCCCCCTCCTTGTTGTTAACCCCTTCCCCTCCTCTTTTATTTATATTACCTTTTTAATTCAGGTAACTTCCACTATATTTGGCATTTTGACATACCATAATAGTATGCTGAAAATAGGCCCCAAATCAGCAGTAGTTTAAACATAATGTTCTACTATTGAAAGAGCACCAGTTATACTAGCGACTTTACAATAATTTATATATATATATATATATATATATATATATATATATATATATATATATATATATATATTTACATACTGTTTAGATAGAAAAGTATTAATTTACTGCATGGATCTGTTTCAATTCAATTCTTAACTAAACAGTTTTATAAATTAAAATGTCATATTCATCTAGTAATATACTACTTTCCTGTAATAAGATTATCTTAACATAACAATGTCAAATTTTTCTCTTTATGCATTAGGCCGGGTTCAGACTGCTGCGGTGCGGGAATGCTGCGAATCTACTGCGGGTTCCCGCATCGCATGTCTCCCGCCGGAAATGTTAATGACACCCCCATATCAGTTCGCATATCTCAGTGCGATCTGCAAACTCGGACAGGAATCGGATCGCATGGTGAGAACACCCATGCGATCCGATTCTGCTGCGGACCAAAAAAAGGGTCCTGTGCGAGTTTGGGCCGAATGCGATGCAAATTCAGCCATACTATCTGTGTGGCTGAAATCGCATCGCACAGAGATCGCATATGATTTGCACTGCAGTGCGGTGCGAATCATATCCGATCTCCCGCACCGCAGCAGTCTGAACCCAGCCTTATACTCAATGTTTTCTGATAATCTTTAATAAAATTAAATTTTGAAGATGTTGAACCTATGTGACATTTAGGATTGAGAAGCAAAGGCCATGTTGTTAAGTTGTACCTTCTAATGCCCCGTACACACGGTCGGAATTTCCGACGGAAAATGTCCTATTGGACCATGTTGTCGGAAAATCCGACCGTGTGTGGGCTTCATCGGAGATCCTGCTCTCAAATTTTCCGACAACAAAGTCCGATCGGACTTTTTCCGATCGTGTGTAGCGAATTCTGACGGACAAAGTGCCACGCATGCTCAGATCACATTACAAGACCAAAGCTATTGGCTACTAGCCTCTACGTAGTTCCGTCATATGCAACGAACGTCACCAAGTTCAGAATGATCGGATTTTCCAACAACTTTGTCCGACCGTGGGTATGCAACACCAGTGTCGGACTAAATCCGTCTGAAAAAATCGGATTTGTGGTCGGAATTTCCAACCGTGTGTACGGGGCATAAGTGTGCAGTGTGTAGTATTGTTGGTTTACATCATCGGTGTGAATTGTGTACAACAAAATTGAGGATTTATGTACACTTGGTAGTGGACTATCTGACCCCATTGATAGACCCAACAGAGGCATGTTAATGTAATAAGTAGATTAAATGTATATTTTACTTTAAGCTTCAGAACCATTTTGGAGTAGGTTATGTTCTATAGAGAAGTTGGAAAAACTATGAGGATGAGTTCCTAGATAGCCAGTGTAGGTAATGTAGTGTTGTAGAGATGTATGATGGAAAGTACATGTAATAGTTTTAAGGCTCTTTACAATTACATTGTATGCAAAAACATATCCACCACCTCCTTAGGCTGTTGATGTGGATACTAAGTGACCAATACAATGTCACAGAGACTGCAGCATCAGTAACCACTGTCCATGTTCATTTTTTTTTTTTTTTAAATTGTATTTTTATTGAAGAGAAAAGTGAACAGGTACATCGTAACAATAGAAACCATACAATAGTTCAGGAACAAATAAACACATTCGTAAATGTTATTAACATTACAGAGCATTTCGTAGGCCGGGTATTGGTAAACAACCAGGAAAATAAAATAATAATATATAAGAAAGAAAAGAAAAAGAAAAAAAAAAAAAAAAGAAAAAGAAAAAAATAAACACAAAGAAAACAAAGATCCAGTATTACAGTAGAATATATAGGTGTCAGGCGGGTATACCACTATATATGGTGATCATCCTAGCAATCGTTATCATTTCAAACATCAACATTGATTGCTTAGTCGGCTATATATGTGAGGGAGAGGAGGGGGCTGAGTACCGATAGAGGAGGAGGTGACGAGTGGGGGGTTCGGTAGAATCAGATCTGGGGTGCGAGAGGGTCGGTCAAGGATTCCCCCTGGAGGGTGCCATATACTGAGTGATCCCAGGGGTCCCAGATCTTATTAAACCTATCCATGGCATCCTCCTCTATCAGTGCTGTCATGTGTTCCATTCTGCGAATTTCACTAATATTCTGCATAAATTGACTCTGTGAGGGGGGGGAAGGTGATAACCAGCATGCTGGGATGGCTCTTTTAGCTGCCAGTAGAATGTACGAGGCCAATTTGTTGGAGGCCTTACCCATACCAGGAAATGGGAGGCCTAGAAGGAGATGTACAGGATCCTGTGTGACGGTTATGTCAAAGACCTGTTGGAGTGTAGTTGAAACCATAAACCAGAAGGGTGTGATCTTTTCACACTGCCAAAAGATGTGAAAATAACACCTTATAAGCAGTCTCTTTTTGTGCCACACATCGAGAGATTTTGGAAGTGGATGACCAAATTTTCGCCCACTGCGTAGGTGAGAGTTGTTGCTGCAAAACTTGGGACCATTTGATCGTGTAGGCGTGGGGGTCAGTGGAAAGTGGGAGGTTTTCCTGCAGTATACGGTATATATCAGATATAAGTTGCCTTTGGTGTGGTCCTTGGGAGCATATAATCTCGAAAAGGGTGGGTTTTGACAGGGTGAGCGTTGGTGAGAGGGAGGCTAAGTAATGAGTTATTTGGAGATATGAGAATGAGAGGTGCGTAGGAATTTGGTGTTTAGTTTGGAGGTCTCTGAAGGTATGGAGTTTGCGCGTGACAGGATGTTCGAAGTGTCGGAGCTGGAAAAGACCTGCGGCTGCCCACGGGAACATTCTAAAGTGGGATAGGCTATCCGGGAGGAGGGGGTTAAAAAGAACGTTTGAGAGGGGGGGACAGGGAGAGGATAGAGAAAATTTGTCACGGGAGGAGCGCCAGATTTTAAGCGAAAACAACATGGGGCCTAGACATAGGTCTCGTAACTTGGGATCAAGGGACAGGGTAGGGGTCCAAATCAAAGAGCAGGGATGATTAGGAAACAGGGAGCCCATCTCTATCTCCACCCACCTATTCGGGGGACGCAAACTAGACCATGCCACCATCGTACGTAGATGAGAAGCCAAGTAGTACTTATAGACGTCCGGGGCACCCATACCTCCCTGACCTTTGGGGGAGAAGATGACTGAACTGGCTACTCTGTGGGCCCCCTCCTTCCATATGAAGTTTAAGAACCATCGTTTAAGGAGCTTCAGTTGGGCTAACGGGATAGATACTGGGAGAGTTTCAAACAGGTATAGGAGCTTTGGCATTACTGTCATCTTTAACACATTGATCCTTCCTATCCAAGATATGGGGAGAGTGTTCCATCTGTTGAGCATTTGTTTGATGGACGTGAACATGGGGGTGTAGTTAGCTGAGTAGAGGGTAGGATAGGACGGCGTAATTTGAATTCCCAGGTACTTGAGAGAGGAGGTGCACCATCGATATGGGTATGAGTTCTTGAGAAAAGTGAGGACCTCGGGGGGGACATGTAGGGGAAGTGCCTCTGTCTTTGATGTATTTATTTTGTACCCCGATAGGGAGCTAAATTGGGCGAGGAGAGCGTGAAGGGACGGGAGAGTGGTGTGGAGGTTAGTTAGTGTCAGAAGGACGTCGTCAGCGAAAAGTGATAACTTATATTCTCTCTGTCTCATGGGAACCCCATGTATGTCAGGGTGAGATCTAATGGCTTCAGCCAATGGCTCAAGACACAGGATAAAAAGAAGGGGAGAAAGGGGGCAACCCTGCCTTGTGCCGTTAGTCATAGGGAACATGTTCATTTTAATATCACATGAAGTAAGCAAAGCTGACCTTCTTTAAATGCTTTTATGCACAGATGTGCAAATCGGTCTTAAAGTTTGGGATTTGGTTTGAAAAATGGTTAATTGATTGCTGTCAATAGTTGCAAAGGTTTTTGTGGCTCACCCAGCTTTGCCATTTTCACTCTGGGATCACATTTTTTGACCTCCCAGCCACCATTGTGTCTTCCCACCCTGCCCACAAGGGAATCACATGGTGTTGTTTTGTTAGTGTCAGTTTGTACAACTGCCAGTAAGGATACACTATGTATAACATTGCAAAACTGAAAAATTATTTATAGTGACTATTGTAAAATAAACTTTTTTTATGTTTAAATATGATGATCATTAAGGGATGACCCTTCATACAATCAATCATTTAAAATCTTACCTAAATTCTAAAAATGTAAGAACAAGGTTTTCATTTCTCCTGACTTGGCCAGCACAATTTGTCAGAATCCTGCTTCCCACTTATGAATAATCTAGCTACTCAAACCTGTCACTGATTCCTTGAGATTAGACATGTGCACAATAGAAAAATTTGTTTAGTTTTGTTTCATTTCTGTTCATTTCATGTTTCATTTCTGTTCGATTCGTAACGATTCGTAATTTCGTAAGTCGTCGGTGTTCGTATTCGGACTCGTTCGTATTTTCATAAGTCGTCGGTGTTCGTATTCGGACTCGTTCGTATTTTCATAAGTCGTCGGTGTTCGTATTCGGACTCGTTCGTATTTTCGTAAGAGTTATTTTTTCGTTGATTCGTTTTTCCGTTAGTCTAATTTTCGTTTATTCGAAATTCGTATTTTCGTTATATTTTGTATTCGGACGCATCCGTATTTTCGTAGATTTAGTTACATTCGTACTTTCGTAAGATTGATTTATTCGTACTTTCGTAACATTGTTTTCGTAGATTCGTAATCGGAGCATAATTCATAATTTTATGTAATGTGTATGCTATTACATGTTTAAGAAACAAAGAATTTCTCTCTCACAAGTCGGAACTTAACTCAAAAATCCACCAAAACAGTGCCTCCGACCCAACCACGTTTATCAACTAACCAAAAAATGTAAAGAATTTACGAATCCATTCGAAGCATGTTAAGCAGCGACACGGAAAATTACGAATCAACAAACAAAAAAAAAAGTTACGAATGTACGAATTTTTTCGTTCATTTTGATTTTCGTTATTTATGAATCTTTGTTCGGTATTTTCGTTGTTTCTGTTTTCGTTTTTCGGATTTTCATTCTTTCGTAGTTTCGTTGTTTCTAATTTAATTATTTCGTATTTTCGTTGTTTTTCATATTTGTTCATTTCGATAGTTCGTTACTCGTTCAAATTTTTGGTAAACCATTCGTTCATTCGTACGATAACGAATGAACGAATATAACGAATTTGAACGGAAAACAAATTCGTAACTAAACGAATTGCACATGTCTATTTGAGATAGGACTGGCTTTTGCCAGGGGAATTGCAGTGTCATACTGTATACTGGATACTGCCAATGTGATACTGTCCTCTATAAAAGGCAACACTAATATCATACATTGAAACACAGTTTATAATACGCATAAAAGTAAGCCTACCACTGAGCACACTGAAAGAAGCTCTAATGTGTTCGTCTGTCAGTAGGGATCTGCCCTGGTTTGATTTGTGGAGTGTTTGTCCAATCCCAAATGAAGTCTAAAAAATCCAAACTTGAAATTGAAAAACACCTATTTTTTAAATTACATGATTGGACACAAATTCCACCCAACATGGTGTAATAGGTAAGGGACAAACACAGCAGAGGAATGGAACAAAATCTGTTGCCCCACTGCCAAAAGCTTAGCTAAAGTCTTGGCAGAGAGTTAAATTATAAATTCCTCCTATGTTGGTAGTTCATTTGCAGGTCTTTTGTGCCATTCCAGTCACTCATCTTATTGTTTTTTGGACTGCTGTACAAAGGGATCACTATTACACATATGGTGGGACTGCCCAAAAGCTAAAAGGTTTTGGGCCTGGTTATATCAGTTTTACTACATATACTAGTACTAGTTATCAGCAAATCTTTCTGTAAGGGCCCCTATGAGGCCTGCCTCAACAAAACCTTGAGGTATCTGAGGTCACCCATTTTAAGTTTGTAATCCATATGCTCACAGATGCACAAAGAGCAATTGCTCAGGCATAGAAGACCACACCAATCCCATATATGGAGGTTAAAAACATGTTTTCTCAAGTTAAGCTTTATGAAGAACTTACAGCGATACAGAATAATACGATGTCCAAACTTTAAACATTATGTATCCCATGGATTAAGTCCTATATTCCTCCTAATTTCCACTAAAATACTATGGCATAATCTAAGTTAACAGAGTTAGCTCTATTGCACAGTTGCTTACCATCCAGATGCATGTTACATCTGACTATAGTAGTCACACTACTCTTTCCTAAGCACCGCCCCCTATACCTACCCTGACCGTACTATCCCTTTTATCTTGCTCCCCTCCCCTTTTCCCCATTGCCTCCCCTCCCTCTTTTTCATCTTACTTCTTTTATACTAGTCTAGACCAGCCCTCAAAAATTCCACTCACCTGCTCGCATTTTGCAAGTGGATTTTTAGGGCTGGCAAGAGTGGGCTACCTGAGAGCGAGGGGGGGGGAGCACTGCCGGCTGGCGGGTTGTATGAAAGTCCTTCTCCCAACGCTCGCAGAGGGGAAGAGAGAGGAGAGAGCCAAGTGGATGATCAAAGCGCGAGGGACATCACTAGTGGCTTTCATTTCAATATACGAGTGTTCCCTGCACTCCTGTCACACACAGCCCTGCCCCCTGGTCCTGGGGAATTTGATAGACAGATCACCTGTCCAATCCCGGGATGAGTGACGTGTATCACAGTTTCCGAGCGGCGGGAAAACAGCAATTGTAATCAAAGCTGTTCCAGTAATGTCCCTCGGAACTCTTATCATCCGGCCGGCAATGTTCTTCCTCTTCCCTGTACATGGGCAGGCTGCATCGGTGGACATGGGAAGGCTGCATTGGTGGACACGGGTGAGGCTGCATTGGTGGACACGGGTGAGGCTGCATTGGTGGACACGGGTGAGGCTGCATTGGTGGACACGGATGAGGCTGCATTGGTGGACACAGGCAGGCTGCATTGGTGGACATGGGCAGGCTGCATTGGTGGACACGGGTGAGGCTGTATTGGTGGACAAGGGCAGGCTGTATTGGTGGACATGGGTAGGCTGCATTGGTGGACATGGGAAGGCTGCATTGGTGGACATGGGTAAGGCTGCATTGGTGGACACAGGTAGGCTGCATTGATGGATATGGGTGAGGCTGCATTGATGGACACGGGTAGGCTGCATTGATGGATACGGGTGAGGCTGCATTGATGAGCACAGGTGAGGCTGCATTGTTGGGCATGGATAAAGTTGCTTAACTCTGCATAAAACATTTAAGTGTAATTTCATGAGATAATTTATGAGGGCGTGTTTAGGGGCGGAATTAGGGATGGGGCAGGGTAGGGGTTGGGTGGGGCAACTGGTGGCGAGTAACCCTTGAGGCCTGGCTAGTAGCTCAGGACTTGAATTTTGAGCCCTGGTCTAAACTATTACCTTGAACATCTCATTTTCAAAATTGCTCCTGTCATGTTATTACCACAAAAAGACAAACCATATAGACCCGTATTGTTACTTATGTGAGAATTGATGCATGGTTGCACATTGACTTTTTGGTCTTTATAGTAACCAAGATCATTTGTTATAGCTGATGTTTCCATGTGCAACCTTGTTCATGACTCTCAAACCTGTTAATTTATATGAATGGTCATATATGCAATATACAATTCACTCTGCTGCACTATGAAAACAATGAATTGCTTGGGAGATACCTTCAAAGCAGTGTAACACAACAGTGTGATTTTCACATATTTCACATACCCCGTATTCTAGCATCATATCTTTTGCATGTGTAATACATTTTTTGATTTTTTTTTTCTAGCTTGGCTTAAATAGAGCAGCAGTACCCAATCTAATCTGTTGCAAGTTAAAGAAGGCTTTGTTAGGAAGTTTTGACCGTGACATCTGATTTTTTTTGTAACTAGCAGTAATGGGTCTGAATTGAACTGTGGAAGTAGTAACCACAACAGATCCAAAATCTATAGGAAAGTTACTATTTAAAAAAATAAAGCTAAAGCCCTAATACAATTCACCAGTGACACAAGAGTTTAATATGATATTTTGTTGTGAGCTTGTTTTTCTCACAGTACCACATGGCATTGTCTTAAATGCATAATAAAATGTCAAAACAGAGTGCACAAAAACACTCTAAAGCCACAACTGCACATTTCTGGAATACCTTTCCATCCCCATATCCACAATTATTCCTCAAAAATTTAAAATGTAGTCTTTAGGTATGAGATTGGTAGATCTTGGCTATGGTTTACAGCATATGCAAGCACTTAAATATGCAAAAAATAGAAAGAGACAAGGCATTAAAAAGTTTGTATTATTTGAAAGACAATAGTCATAAATATTGTTCAAAGACTTAACAATATTTTTTTTTTTTTTGGGAGTCTCTTAATATGATATTAAAATAAAGAATGTATAACTGGCCCGATGTGTGCCCTGGTCAGGATGGTCAGTATGCCAATAAGGGACATACTCAATGAAAGAGAAAAGAAAAAGGTAAGTATGAAAAAGGGGAGGGGAAACCAGAAATGAATGAGTAGGGACCCAAGAGAGGAGTAGATATAGAGCCAGAGACTCCTCCCACAAATGCAGGCCTAATAAATTAGATAGAAAATAAAGAACGTATAACTGACCCGAAGTGTGCCCTGGTCAGGATGGTCAGTATGCCAATAAGGGGGCAAAAACATGCATGTAGTGGAAAATTGTTACCATGCCCACAAATATATTATTGAGCCAGTAACGAAAACGCTTTAGACATTTCTACTTGGGAATCAGGAATATATCTAGAGAAACAAGAGGTGTTCCAGCAACCCAAATGCTTAATCACATGAACTGGTATACCTTTACTAGAGTGTCACGTCTACCCCAACGCAAGTGGTCAGACACTATAGCTGGCTACTGTGTTCTTCACCTATAGAAGCCCCCTTTCCCATAAGGCAGGCAGGCCTACCGGTACTCGGTTGCCCCCAGGTCTTATACACAATGCTATAGTGCCTGGCAACCACGCCAAGGCAGGCGCAACCTGAGCAAAGCAAACAGGTACTTGCGGTTGGCAGACAAGTAGCGTGGTTCTATGACAGTCCAGGTAAAAGGCAGGCTGAGTTCAGGGAATAGTTCAAAATCCGGTCCAAGGTCATACACAGGGAAATACAATCTAGCAGAGCAGGGAAGACAGACAGGGGGCTTGATCAGGAATAACACACGTATCATTCTCCATCACAAGCATGCAAGTGAGGGTTTGGCTGGCTTATAACAGGTTTGGCTTCCACCCAGAGACTGATCACATTAATCACCTTGCAGGTGGACAGACAGACAAGGAGAGTGCTATAGCCAAAACCCAGATGCTGGAATGATAAGCAGGAGCACTAGGTTCTCCTGACATAGAGGCCTCTGGGGCAGTCCCAATCCGAAATAAATGCCCCGAATACTGTTTGGGATTAAAGCTCAGCTGTACCAATAAGACACGACAATGACTCGTAAACTCAGCAGATATAATCGGCTCCATAATAAAAGGAAACAAAGGCCATCTGTAGCAGAACCTGACAACGCTGACAAAGATGGTCAAACACTGTTATGGGACACCACTAGTTCCATGTAGGGAAATACTTAATTTTAAAAAGTTTATCTACTTGACGGGTTTTATAACGTTCCAGCTTGAGCACATAAAAACTGGGAAATCAAATTAAATGTTTATTAGGCAAAGTGACAGCATTATGACTGATGCGAGTAAATTCACATGGTCTCAAAAATCAATAGAAGGCGGCATAAATACATGCCTTGAGTACCAGACTCTGTATGGACTCTGTGGGATGAACATTGATATGCCATTCCAATGAGCCAGGAATGTGTCCCACATGGGTAAATCAGCCTTGGTCCAGCTGTCTAAAGTGATGACATCGCTCCAATCATAAGCTAGTGGCAGAAGGGACAACAACCTGGAAACAAAAGATCTGCCGTGCGAAATAATCCTCATCGCAAAATTGAACATGCGGAGGAGAGACTAAGTCTTTTTTAAAGCATACAGGTGACATTACCAATTTATGCATTGATTCCCTGATCTGATTCAATTTGTCCATAGGCAAGCTGGCCTGCATGACAACTGTTTCTAGGGTGATTCCCAGGAAAGTAATCACCTTCGCAAGACCTTCAACTTTATGGGCTGTGACAGGAAAATTGCGATCCCTAAAAACTGACAATAGTGTTTTAAGGTCGGTTGGGGCCTTAGCTAGTGATTCTATAAGTAAAAAATCATCTAAATAATGGAAAACTTTGTTGCAATGGACCGACTCAGGATCTAACTAAGAGACTGTGCAAACATGTTAAATAACCAGGGGCTGCTTTTGGACCTGAAGGTTAGCTTAGTGGCAAAATAATACACGTCTCTTTATTTAATATCATGCCACTGACACAAGGAACATTTAATGGGTAACAATTTAAATGTGTCAGATAGAACTGCTTTTGACAACCATGTGTTTTTACCTGATTGAATGATGTACTGTATAGCTTTTTTTTTTCTCTGTCCGTGGGGCGGCATGAACTTACATCGTGGGACATTTTTTTTTTTTTTTTTTTAATAAAGGACTTATCCCAAGCTGTCTCTTGTCTTTTTTACCATGTTGACACTTTTTTTGTGAAATGGTAGGGGTACTTGTACCCCGTTACCAATTCACACAGGGGGGGCATGATCTGGGGGTCCCCTTGCTAAAGGGGGCTTCCAGATTCCGATAAGCCCCCCTCCAGCAGACCCCCACAACCACAGGGTAAGGGTTGTGGGGATGAGGCCCTTGTCCCCATCAACATGGGGACAAGGTGCTTTGGGGGCTATCCCAAAGCACCCTCCCCATGCTGAGGGAATGTGGCCTGGTACGGTTCAGGAGAGGGGGTGCTCTCTCGTCCCCCCTCTTTTCCTGTGGCCTGCCAGGTTGCGTGCTCGAATAAGGGTCTGGTATGAATTTTGGGGGGGACCCTTAAGCCATTTTTCTATATTTGACGCAGGGTTCCCCTTAATTTCCATATCAGACCTGAAGGGCCTGGTAATGGACTTGGGGGGAATCCTATGCTCTTTTTTTTAATGAGTTGTATCTATATTGCTGAAACCCGCCAATTCATTACAGCTGCCATCAGTTTTAAGTGACAATTTTTCCTTTAGAAATTTTATTTTGCTGTGGTACTGTTCTAAACATGGTAAAAATGTGCCACTTTACAGGAATACTAGAGACCCCCCCTCCCCCAGGCACGATATTTAAAGGAATATTTAATTTTTATTGTTTCACTTTAAGCATTAAAAAAATCAATGCTCCCGTAAAAACGCCTGTTTTTAAAAGTAAAAAAAAATTAGCATTGATACATTTCCCCTGGGGCAGGACCCAGGTCCCCAAACAACTTTTTATGACAATAACTTGCATATAAGCCTTTAAAATTAGCACTTTTGATTATTCATGCTCGTGTCCCATAGACTTTAACAGTGTTTAGCCCCATACACACGGTCGGACAATCCGCGGACCAGGTCCGTCGGACCATGTCCGTCATACTTTGTCCGATGTTGGTTTTGCGTACACACGGTCGGACAAAGTTGTCGGAAAATCCGATCATTCTGAACGTGGTGACGTTTGTTGCCTACGACGGGACTACGTAGAGGCTAGTAGCCAATAGCTTTGGTCTTGTAATGTGATCTGAGCATGCGTGGCACTTTGTCCGGTCGGACAACCGTACACACGATCGGATTTGGTGTGATCGGACCGTGTTGACGGCAAATCTTTCCAGCAGGAGATAAGACTTTGTCCGTCGGACAAACCGACGTACACTGTCCGATGGTGCATACACACGGTCTGATTTTTCAACAACATTGTCCGATCGGACAGAATCCATGAAAAAGTCCGACCGTGTGTATGGGGCTTCTGTGTGTTCTGCCAAATTTTTTGCCTGTTCGCATGTTCTGCTGGAGGGTGTTCGGCTCATCCCTTTTTGTGAGTAACTTTTTAACTTTAATAAATCTCTATTGTTCTCCTGATTTACACTATGAGGAGTCCTCTTCTTTATGGTCTATGTTTTGGCATATTCACTGAGAGATTCACACTGACCGCCCACTTTACTAGGTACACCTTGCTAATACCAGGTTGGACCCATATTTGCCTTCAGAACTGCCTTAATTCTTTGTGGTATAGAATCAACAAGGTGTTGGAAACATTCCTCAGAGATGTTGGCCCATCCATGATTTTTAGATTTTTTTCAGCTGCACATCCATGATGCAAATCTCCCATTCAACCACATCCAAAAGGTGTTGTATTGGATTTAGATCTGTGATTGTGGAGGCCATTGGAGTGCACTGAACTCATTTACGTGTTTAAGAAACCAGTTTGGATTTGAGCTTTGTGCATTTTCCTGCTGGAAGTAGCCATTAGGTAGCCATAAAAGAATGGACATTGTCAGCAAGAATACTCAGGTAGGCCGTGGCATTTAAACGATGCTCAATTTGTACTAAGAGGCCCAAAGTGTGCCAAGAAAATATCCCCCACGCCATTACACCACCACCACCAGCCTAAACCGTTGATACAAGGCAGTATGGATCCATGCTTTCACGTTGTTTAAGCCAATTTCTGATCCTACCTTCTAAATTTTTCAGCTTAAATCGAGACTCATCAGACCAGGCAACATTTTTTCAATCTTCTATTGTCCAATTTTGGTGAGCCTGTGCGAATTGTAGCCTAATTTTCCGGTTCTTTCCTCACAAGAGTGGCACCTGGTGTGATTTTCTGCTGCTGTAGCCCACCTGCTTTAATGTTTGATGTGTTGTGCATTCAGAGATAGTATTCTGCATACTTTGGTTGTTACGAGTGGTTATTTAAGTTACTGTTGCCTTTGTATTATCTCAAATTAGTTTGCCCATTCTCCCCTGACCTCTGACCTGACATCAACAAGGCATTTTCGTCCACAAACTGCCGCTCACTGCATATTTTCTCTTTTTCAGACCATTTTCTGTAAACTCTAGGGATGCTTGTGCATGAAAATCCCAGGAGGTGAGCAGTTTTTTAAATACTCAGATCAGCCCGTCTCGCACCAACAATCATGCCATGCTCAAAGTCACTTAAATCCCTTCTTCCTCATTATGATGCTCGGTTTGAACTTCAGCAAGTTGTCTTCACCACATCTAGATGCCTAAATGTATTGTATTGCTGCCATGTGATTGGCTGATTAGTAATTTGTGTTACCAAGCAATGGAACAGGTGTACCTAATAAAGTAAAATCCAGGAAAAGAAGCCGGCACTCCAAATCCTTTAAAACTATTAGTACAAGTAAAAGAGTACAAGTGTCTAACGCATTTCAGGAAACCGCCTTGATCACAGCTCAAACATTAAAATGAGAATCACAATATATAGACAATCAACCATGGAGTTCAACTTGCTGGTTGGAAAATATTGGATACACCACTATAGAAAAAAGAAAGGAGAAAACATCATATATCAAACAGGACTGATATCAGACTCACAGAAAAACACACATAGAAAAGCAAGAGCATCCCAGTTTATGTTAGTACAAAATGCATAAATATGCATAAACCATATAAAAGATACACTATAATACATCTTAATAAATACTGAATACATTATGACCTAACAGACACCTGTATTTAAATGCTACTTTAAAAAGAGATCAACATCATACTTATGATTCATGCCTGTGGGAATTCTTGTATGGAGGTTAAAATCCATCAGACCTCCCTTTCCCTTTTTCCTCTGGGAGCAACTCTAATCTTCTCCAAGAAACAGAATTTAAAGGAGTCAACACTATCTGCATGGATGTGTTTGAAATGCTTGGAAACATTAGACAGACCCTTATCACTGACATAGAAAGCCCCATGGTAATGCTCGCTAATCCTAGTTTGTAGCGGGTGTGTAGTGCATCCCATTTATTGGAGTTTGCACAAAGTGCACTCTATGGCATAGACAACATTAGAGAAACCACAATTAATGTAACTGCAAATTGTAAAATCCTTGCCTGTTGCACAAGACACAATAGTTTTATGTTTGTTACAATAACAGCAGATGTTTGAGCCATAAATGCATGAACCCTGGACATGCAGCCATGTCCTATTGTGGCCAGAAGATTAAAATAGGCTGGGAGTTAGTATGTTACCCAAAGTTTGGGAACGGCGGCTAGAGAACCTTCAGCCTGCAGAAAAAATAGGAGCTAGGTCTGAATCAGCATACAGGACTGGAAAATATTTTAAAATGATTTCCTTTATGGAATCATATTCACGTGAAAAGGTGGTAACAAAAGTTATTGGGTTATGGGTATCCATAAAAACTTTCATATCCTCATCCCCATATTTTCACGCTCAGATATCTTCTTGTGCTGGTTCCTAGTCCTATTATTAATGTTACCTCTTGTATTTGAAAAAAGAGACAATCTTTCTTTCTTTCTTAGAAGCCAAACCTATGGCTCTATCTATAAACCTATAAACCTACCTAATAAAGTAGCTGGTGAGTATATATGAGTCTTTGGGGGATCGCTGCAGAGGATTCTTGGTACCAACATCTTATGACAGATGTGTTACACAAGTGTATATGATAATTAGGGGTCATATTCATCTGGTAAGAGGCTTGCATTCTAAAATGGTGCCTGCAAACTCACTGCATTGGATATGCCTAAGGTCTTCCATTACATTTTTATGACTTTTTACTATACTATATTAAAACCTGGTGTGATGGATTTTCATAATATTATTTTTACTGGAATAATCACAATATTTTATGGGATGACTTTTTTGCTTTATTTTGTTGAAGTATAATATAATACGTAATGGGGTAGCACAGCATTTTTATTTTTTTTGCAAATGTTTTAAATTCTTCGAAAAGTATGTTTTAAAACTTCAAGATAATTTAGATTAATTTGTGTAGGCTAAAAATTATTGAAATGCAAAGTGAAAATGAATATATGATTTTACTATTTTGACTATAGATACACTTTACAGTAGTATTAAAGCAAAAAAATGTATTAGACTGCAGCTTGCCAATTATTCTTATGCCGCGTACACGCGGTCGGAATTCTCATCGGAAAAAGCTCTGATGGTTTTCCCGTCGGAATTCCTGACGGAATTTCGCTCAAACTGTCTTGCCTACACACGGTCACACCAAATTCCACCAAATAAAACACATTCAACAGCACTATAAATGGGAAGTTTAATGCTTCCGAGCATGCGTCGAATTGTTTCCGAGCACGCGTCAGAATTTTGCGTGTCGGAATTGCATACACACGATCGGAAAATCCGATAGAAAGGTTTTCCATCGGAAAAATTGAGAACAGGTTCTCAATCCAAAGTCCATCGGAAATTCCCACAGAAAAAGACAGATGGGCACACACACGGTTGGAAAATCCATTGAAAAGCTCCCATCGGACTGTTTCCATCGGAAATTCCGACCGTGTGTACGCGGCATAAGATGTGGTGGCTGCATTAAATTTTCTTTTTTATTTCTTTTTACCTGTTGATGCCTCCAATAAGTCTGTTATTTTTCAATTTCCATTAACAGACCAAGCTGTCTACAAAAAGTGGCTATTGGAGGGTTGAGACCATTAAAACCATTAAAACTGATGGTGTGCTTACAATAATCAGTTTTTATTAAGTTATGTAAAACCTTTATCCCAATAGAAACTGTTTATGTAACTGCTTACAAAGTGTTAGCTGGATTTTGGCTTTAATTTATTGGTCAAGTCCATCCAAATCTTCTGGTGCATCAACCACTACCCTCTGCTCAGATTGACAATGCTGTGTCCAAAGACATTTCAGTTGCTCTGCCATCCAGAGCAGAGACACCCTAATGCCGCGTACACACGATCAGACATTTCAACGGACTTGGTCCGGCGGACAATCCGACGGACTTTCCAGCTGAGGTCCGCCGGACTTTCAAGCGAACGGACTTGGCCGCACACGATCACTCCAAAAGTCCGACGGATTCGAACGTGATGATGTAGAATAAGGAAGTTCATAGCCAGTAGCCAATAGCTGCCCTAGCGTCAGTTTCAGTCCTTCGGACTAGCACACAGACGTCCGGATTTGTCGACCGTACCGGACAATTTTGAAGCCAGTCTTATTCCTAGGTCCGCCGGACTTTTGAGAAGAAAAAGTCCGCTGGAGCACACACACGATCAAATTTTCTAACGGACTCTGGTCCGCCAGACCAAGTCCGCCGGAAAGTCCGATCGTGTGTACACGGCATAAGACAGGTAGTGTGTTACTTGCTGGATCAAAAAGTGGAAGTGGAAAAAAGTGGAAAAAAGTCCAAACAGAAAATGTATTCAGGCACCACATTTAAGTATTTGTGAAATGCTTTCTAGTAATTTTTTGGTTTTGGATATAGTAGAAATATTTTAAATAAAGTATTTTTATGGCAAAAAAACAAAAAGAATATTGGATAGAGTAAGGTAGAGTTAAAACCACTGTCAGTCTTTTTCCATCTATTAAGGATAGCCTCCTGTCCTATAGACTCAGCAGGAAGTGAGGACAATTAGGGAAAGTGAACCTTTCTAACCGGGAGATTGAATTCAGTAAAAAATCTATGCTATCCAAATCTAAAAAAACTAGCATTTTTGCCTTTGGCTATATTTAGGGTCAACTTACTGAAACAAAAATATAATCTCATCTCCACCCAATTTAAAATTGCCTGAAAGGTTCTCTTTAGAGTCCTGGCAGGTATGTTGCAGTAATCCTTTGCTTAGATGAACACAGGTGGTTTTTTTTTTGTCCCACTGCATTGTGGATTGTGGCAGACTATTTATAAATATACAACCTTATTTCCACACAGATGCGTGGGACATGCATTGAAGTGACCGTTCAAGATCTGTATATGCTGTTTATTAAATTCAAAGGTACAATTAAGTTTATTGGATCTTTCTGTACTGTTTATCTTATTTTACCGTATGTATCTTTTTATTATGCAACAGTAATGGTCACAAAGATGTACTACCTACCAGATATCACTAGGTCTTGTCATCCTCTTGGCTGCATGATTCATATAAATTCCCAAACCTTGCTCCTGATTATCATTACTTTATAGTTTCTGTGGCCATCTGGCAGTGGGCTCGTGTGGTGCTATTGAACAATCTCCATGTTACATCCCTCTGACTTTTAAATGTTTCCTCCAATCACATTTGGGGGTTGGTGCCTACATTTACTTGACAGGTTCAGCCTTGCTTAATAGTGTTTATATTTTGTTAATATGTTGACCTTTTTGACTTGTGTGATGTTATATTGTGATTTTTTTGTCTCATTAATACTACTCCTGAAGAAGCCAAAATGGCGAAACATGTAGAACTAAAAGCGTGATGGACCATTTATCTATGTTGAACATAAATGCCTGGTTTATTCAATATACTGTATATATGTGTTTTTAATCACATTTTGTAAAAAAAAAACTATTTGATTTTAACAGTGGTTTGTGTAACGGAATACTTGCACCTAGAAAAATCCCATCCTGCATTTCCATTATTGAGTATTCTCTTTAGAGTCGTGTTTGCTATGGGCACAAAAACATCAATTATAATTGTACTTATTTTGACTTGCCCAAGTCTAGGCTGATCCTCATGGTAAGATTATATTGAAGCCTTACACATTTTTCTAAGAATTAGTTAAAGAGCTTGACAAGTATCAATAACTGCATTTTGATACCCATTTATCAAGGAGATCATGCAGGGTTGAGCTACATCTGATTCTCTCTCAACAACACCAAATATGATTGCAACTTTAAACATTGCTACTGCAGGTATAAAGTAGTAAACAATAATCCCTATCTTGCATCACAGTCTAACGAATCCCAAAATATTCTTTTTTCCAGCAACTAATACATATTCCCTAATTATTTATTTTTCAATTTCCCATCAAGTGACTTATATGTCTCTAATGAAGAGGGTAAAATCTTTTCAATCAAAACAGAGCATAAGGGGATTTGTTGAAAGACTTTGATTACATAAAGTTAAATTTACATTATTAGTAACAATACATTTTTAGAAGTGCTACACATTGCATAATTGTTATTTATAATTAACATTAAAGAACCTCTGAAAGATTGTATACACAAGAGCAATGTTAGAACGTTTGTTGACTGTAATTGTTCAAAGAAATCACGTATTGTATAATCAATCTGAGCTTAAAATATGTAAATATGTTAATCAGTTCATCTGCTCAATTGTTGTTTTTTTTTTTTTTTCCCTATGAATATCATATTTGATTTACAGCATCAACTAAATTAACTAATTAGATATCAAATGTCTTGGCTGAGATATAAAATGAGATCATGCTTAATTTGTCCTAATATAAACCTTAAATTAACTTTAGTATAGCTTCTGTTATTATCATTGTTGTTTTAATTAGAGATGAGTAAATAACCCAAATCTGCTTTGGTGACTGTTTGTCCAATGGGTTCAATATTTACTAGGTTTGTATTGTCCAACAGTATGCAATACTGGGCTCCATTCACAAAAGCAACCCGCATGCGGTATGTAGGTGTCCAGACACATTGAAACTGTGAATTCACTATACCGTTTGGCGGTATTCATATGCTCAGTAAATGCTGCATGAAAAGGCATTACATTAAATTCACAGAAGGAAATAAGTAATTAAATGTATGCGTTAATTAACCACTTAAGCCCCAGACCATTTGGTTGGCCAAAGACCAGAACACTTTTCGCTTTAACTGACAATTGCGCGGTCATGCATCGTGGCTTCCAAACAAAATTGATGTCCTGTTTTTTCCCCACAAATAGAGTTTTCTTTTGGTGGTATTTGATCACCTCCATGGTTTTTATTTTTTGCACGATAAACAAAAAAATAGCGACAATTTTGAAAAAGACGCATAATTTTTTACTTTTTGCTATAATAAATATCCCCAAAAAATATCTAAAAAATAAATTTTTTCCTCAGTTTAGGCCGATAAGTATTCTTCCAGATATTTTTGGAAAAAAATCGCAATAAGCGTTTATTGATTGGTTTGCACAAAAGTTATAGCGTTTACAAAATAGGGGATAGTGTCACAAAAACCGCTATTCCAGACAGCCGGGTGGTGCGCGCCGCCGCGCGCCGGCGCGCGCTAGTGCGCGCACTCCTGTGCGCGTTCCTGCGGGTGCGGGCTTGCGTGCGCGCGCGCGTGCACGTGTCCGGGCGCGCGCGCGCAGTAATTGGAACACACCTGTGTGTGCTGTTGGCGCCAGTCAGCCTACTTAATCAGGCAGCACCTGTTGGCCAGTGCTGCCTGATCTTCAGCTCTCCAGAGACCTTGTTCCTGTGTTTGTAAACCTGCTAAAACCTTGTTTGATCCTGTGACCCGGCTTGCCCTTTTGGAATTCCTTGATCTCCGCCTGCCTGACGACCTCTGCCTGACTGACCATTCTTATGCTTGTCCCTTTTGTGCCTCGCCATCGGAACACCGCCAGACCTTGAAGGTATCTAGATTATCTTGATCCCTATTGAGAGACTTGTGTCTGCTTCCTATTCCACGCCTCCCTTCATCTGTGTACCCCGCATACCTACACCCATCTTGTCCCCAGTGGGGCTTATACTTGGACTTACCACATCTTCTGGATATCCTGCATACTCTCACTCGCATCACCCACCTGTGGAATCTCCTCCTGTGTATCCCGCATACCTGCACTCCACCCGGTCTCCAGTGGACTCTCCTCACCACATCCGGACACCCTGCACCAGGCTCTCTTACCCTTCCTCACTCTCGTGCCTCCTGTACCCATCTCCAGGGGCCGATAGTGGGATCCGTACGGGAGACCTCCCCTCTGCCCAAGTAGACTCACCAGTCAGGTACGTACCAGCCTGATAGTATCAGTCATCCATGACTGAGTCCGGGCAGGGGGCCTCTCCCATGGAAGATATGTGCAGGCATCTAGCGGGTCTATCCCAAGCTGTGAAAGGCCTACAGGAAGGCTATTCTCGATTGGAAGAACAAGTCCAAACCATGTCTGCATCTTCTGTCCCCCAGGTGGCGTCTTCTGTTGGGTACCCTCAAGCACCCTCCGTGATCATGCTACCACCAGAACCCAAGGTACCAATACCGGAAAGATTCTCTGGGGAACGAAGTAAATACCGTGCGTTTCGCAATGCGTGTGAACTTTATTTCGCTCTACAACCACGGACTTTTTCTTTGGAAGCTACAAAAGTGGGGTTTATCATCTCCCTTCTGACTGGTGAACCACAAACCTGGGCCCACCGCCTTTTGGAACAGAAGTCTGCGTCCCTGGACTCCCTGGACCGCTTCCTCACTGCAATGGCTCAGCTATATGAGGACCCTCAACCTGCTGCCATGGCTGAAACCGCATTGCAATCCTTACAGCAAGGTCGCAGAACGGCCGAGGATTACGCCGTGGAATTCAAACGCTGGAGCTCTGATACAGAGTGGAATGATGCGGCACTGCGACACCAATTTCGCAGAGGACTATCAGATTCTCTAAAAGATGAGTTGGCTCGTGTTGGTATTCCTCAGTCCTTAGATGAACTCATTAACCTCTCAGTTCAAATTGACCGCCGTCTTAGGGAAAGACGGGCCGAAAGATCCTCTGGTCCTTCTCGCCCCTTTTGGATGCTTCCCAAAGTACCTGGTCCTTCTAACTCAGTCCCTTCAGCTTCATCTACCCTGGCTTCTGGGGCTCCTGAACCAATGCAAATCGGACTAATTCGGCCTTCCCTGACCCCTGAGGAAAAGATGCGCAGACGGGCCCATAATCTATGTTTGTATTGTGGGGAATCTGGACACTATGCAAGAATGTGCCCCAACAAGACACGTAAGTGGTTGTCTGCTTCTTCTTTATGTGCACCCGTCTTACTCCCAACCGGTACTCACCTGGCTCTCAATATTGTTTTGCAGCTCTCCGGTCGGAGCATTCCAGTATCAGTCATCATTGACTCAGGAGCATGCAGCTGCTTCATTGACCAAGTTTTTGCAACCAACCATGGCATCCCTCTTCAACCCAAAGTACGGGGCCTTGCGGTCCACCTGGCGGATGGCTCCACACTTAGTTCCGGCCCAGTCACCCAGGAAACGGAACCCCTTCTGACCACCATAGGATCTCAACACCAGGAGCTCTTACGGTTGGATGTCATACCTTCACCTCTCTTCCCGATAATTTTAGGAATGCCTTGGTTACGTGCTCACAACCCCAGTATCAATTGGGCTACAGGTGAAGTTCAGTTTTCTTCCAGTTATTGCCATCAGAACTGTCACTACGGAAAACCCGACGAACCGGCTTCGCTCCTATGCCTGGGGACTGACTCAGAACTCTACCAGTCCATCCCTGAACCTTACCGGGACTTTGCAGATGTGTTCAGCAAAAAGGGGGCAGAGACACTTCCGCCACACAGGCCTTATGATTGTCCTATAGAACTTCTACCCGGAACAGAAGTTCCCTTCGGAAGAATCTACCCACTTACGGAACAGGAATTGGGCACTCTAAAGGATTACATAGATGAGAATCTGGCAAAAGGGTTCATTCGTCCCTCCACATCCCTGGCCGGTGCAGGTATCTTCTTCGTCGAAAAAAAAGATCATTCTCTTCGCCCCTGCATTGATTATCGTGAATTAAACAAGATTACCATCAAGAACAGATACCCCCTTCCATTGGTACCAGAACTTTTTCAAAGGCTGGGTACAGCCAAAATCTTCACAAAACTGGATCTTCGGGGGGCTTACAACCTGATCCGCATCCGAAAAGGGGACGAGTGGAAAACGGCTTTCCGTACTCGGTTTGGGCACTACGAGTACCTCGTCATGCCATTTGGATTATGTAATGCCCCAGCAACCTTCCAACACTTCGTTAATAACATCTTCCATGATTATCTGGATTTGTACGTTATTGTTTATTTGGACGATATTCTAATTTTCTCTCCCTCCTTGACCGACCACCGCAGACATGTCCGAAGCGTCCTTACCCGTCTAAGACAACATGGACTGTATGCAAAATTTGAAAAATGTAACTTCGAGATCCAGAGCGTACAATTCTTGGGACTAATCATATCAGCAGAAGGAATCAAAATGGACCCCGAAAAGGTATCCGCCATTTTGGATTGGCCAGCACCCATAGACAGAAAGGGAGTACAACGCTTCATTGGCTTTGCCAATTTCTACAGAAAATTTATCAAAGGATTCTCCTCTATTATTTCACCCATCACCGAACTTACTCGACAGGGAATTCGGTTTCATTGGAGTTCCAAAGCACAACGGGCCTTTGAAAAACTTAAAGAACTTTTTACTTCTGCCTCTATCCTCAAACATCCGAACCCAGCCTTGCCTTTTGTTTTAGAAGTCGATGCCTCGGAGATTGCAGTGGGGGCGGTGCTATCCCAACGACAGGGTACCAAGGCTCTTCTTTTTCCAGTAGGCTTCTTCTCCCGCAAACTAACCTCTTCAGAACGAAATTATGATGTGGGCGACAGGGAACTTCTCGCCATCAAAGTAGCATTGGAAGAATGGCGCTACCTATTGGAGGGGGCTGCGCATCCTGTTCTGGTGTACACCGACCACAAAAACTTGGAGTATCTGAGAACAGCTAAAAGATTAAGACCACGACAAGCCAGGTGGGCTCTATTCTTCTCACGTTTCCAACTCCACATAACCTATCGGCCAGGCTCCAAAAACAGTAAGCCAGATGCTCTTTCTCGGATGTTCTTGGATATCGAGCACGATATTCCTCCCGACACCATTCTACCCGCCGGGAATTTCCTACTCTTACAAGAAGATCTCATATCTCGGATCAAACAAGCCTCCATCGGGATGCCTCCCTTGGATGGAGTTTCCAGTAAAGATGGATTGTTTTGGCATGAAGGCAAGATTGTGGTTCCAGAAAAATTGAGGTTACATATATTAGAGTTATGTCATGACCACAAACTGGCTGGGCACTTTGGTATCTCCAAGACAACCGATCTACTACTACGTACCTTCTGGTGGCCCCATCTGACCAAGGATTGTAAGAGTTATGTCGAATCATGTTGTGTCTGTGCTCGGAATAAGACTAGCCGAACAAGAGCCTGGGGTCTATTAAAACCTTTACCAGTCCCAGAAAGACCATGGAGTATGGTTTCAATAGATTTTATTGTCGAACTCCCACCTTCAGAAGGTTTTTCCTCTATTTTTGTTATAGTGGACAGATTGTCAAAGATGGCACATTTTTTGCCCATGAAGGGTACCCCTTCAGCTTTGGAAACTGCACAAATGTTCATTAAAGAAGTGGTAAGGTTACATGGAGTCCCAACAAACATAGTTTCAGATCGTGGTGTCCAGTTCACCTCAAGGTTTTGGAAAGCTCTTTGTCGATCTCTGGAAATCGAGTTGGCTTTCTCATCTGCATATCATCCACAGACAAACGGCCAGACCGAGAGAACCAATCAGACATTAGAGCAATATCTACGCTGTTTTTCTACCTTTTCCCAAGATGATTGGGCCTCCTTGCTCCCCATTGCTGAGTTCTCATACAATAACTCTCTGCACTCAAGTATTAACCAAACCCCGTTCTTCGCCAATTATGGGTTTCACCCATCCTTTTTACCCAGGTCAATCCCGGAATGCTCCATACCCGCAGTTTCAGAAACACTTGACTTCTTCTCCACTAACAACAAGTTACTACAGGAGACCATGACTAAGGCACAAGAAAATTACAAGAGGATCTTTGATGGTAAGAAGCGCGGAGAACTCATCCTGGAACCCGGCGATCAGGTCTGGTTGTCCACCATCAATTTAAAGATGGCCTGCCCCTCCAGAAAATTAGGCCCTAAGTTCTTGGGTCCTTTTTCCGTGAAAAGAAAAATTAATAATGTCGCCTACGAATTGGATTTACCTACTTCTCTAAGGATACATCCAGTCTTCCATGTTACTCTTTTAAAACCAGTGACTCCTAATCCTTTTGCAGGCCGCAGGGTTGGTCCCCCCAAACCCATTATTGTCAATGACGAAGAAGAATTCGAGGTGGAAGCAATTCTGGATTGTAGGAAAAGGCGTAATCAGATCCAGTTTCTCATCAAATGGAAAGGATACGGGCCTGAAGATAATTCATGGGAACCTGAAGACAACCTGCATGCGGGTGAGTTATTACGGGCCTTCAAAGACTCACACGCCTCCAAGTTAACTCGTCTGGGCATCCGGAGGCTGCCCTTAAGGAGGGGGCACTGTCACAAAAAACGCTATTCCAGACAGCCGGGTGGTGCGCGCCGCCGCGCGCCGGCGCGCGCTAGTGCGCGCACTCCTGTGCGCGTTCCTGCGGGTGCGGGCTTGCGTGCGCGCGCGCGTGCACGTGTCCGGGCGCGCGCGCGCAGTAATTGGAACAAACCTGTGTGTGCTGTTGGCGCCAGTCAGCCTACTTAATCAGGCAGCACCTGTTGGCCAGTGCTGCCTGATCTTCAGCTCTCCAGAGACCTTGTTCCTGTGTTTGTAAACCTGCTAAAACCTTGTTTGATCCTGTGACCCGGCTTGCCCTTTTGGAATTCCTTGATCTCCGCCTGCCTGACGACCTCTGCCTGACTGACCATTCTTATGCTTGTCCCTTTTGTGCCTCGCCATCGGAACACCGCCAGACCTTGAAGGTATCTAGATTATCTTGATCCCTATTGAGAGACTTGTGCCTGCTTCCTATTCCACGCCTCCCTTCATCTGTGTACCCCGCATACCTACACCCATCTTGTCCCCAGTGGGGCTTATACTTGGACTTACCACATCTTCTGGATATCCTGCATACTCTCACTCGCATCACCCACCTGTGGAATCTCCTCCTGTGTATCCCGCATACCTGCACTCCACCCGGTCTCCAGTGGACTCTCCTCACCACATCCGGACACCCTGCACCAGGCTCTCTTACCCTTCCTCACTCTCGTGCCTCCTGTACCCATCTCCAGGGGCCGATAGTGGGATCCGTACGGGAGACCTCCCCTCTGCCCAAGTAGACTCACCAGTCAGGTACGTACCAGCCTGATAGATAGTTTTATGGCATTTTTATTAATAATTTTTTTTATTAGTAATGGCGGCGATCAGTGATTTTTATCGTGACTGCGACATTATGGTCGGACAGATCGTACACATTTGGCATGATTTTGTGACCATTCACATTTATACACTGATCAGTGCAATTAAAAATGCATTGATTACTGTGTAAATGTGACTGTCAGTGAAGGGGTTAACCACTAGGTGGCGCTTTAGGGGTTAAGTGTGTCCTAGGGAGTTATTCTAACTGTGGGGGAGGGGCTGTGGTGTGGGTGACACGACACTGATCACCGCTCCCGATTACAGGGAGCTGTGATCAGTGACAGTTTCACTAGGCAGAACGGGGAAATGCTTGTTTACATTAGCATTTCCCTGTTCTTCCTCTCCGTGAGACGATCGTGGGTATCCCCGCGGATATTGAGGCTGCGAGACCCGCGATCACGCTCACAAAGCTCCCGCAAGCCGCCTCTTAAAGGGCAATGTACAGGTGCTACATTTCCCATGATGCTCATGCACTCTGAAGTGTAGTTGAGCATCATGGGAAACATAGTTCCAAAATATCTGGGGTCCCAAGGTGCGCCATCACTGGCCTAGACTATAAGAAGATTGCCAAGACCCTGAAACTGAGCTGCAGCATGGTGGCCAAGACTATACAGCACTTTAACAGGACAGGTTTCACTCAGAACAGGCCTTGCCATGGTCGACCAAAGAGGTTGAGTGCGCGTCCTTGGTGTCATATCCAGAGGTTGTCTTTGGGAAATAGATGTATGAGTGCTGCAAGAATTGCTGCAGAGGTTGAAGGGGTGGGGGGTCAGCCTGTCAGTGCCCAGACCATACGCTGCACATTGTATCAAATTGGTCTGCATAGCTGTCGTCCCAGAAAAAAGCTGCTTCTAAAGATGATGCACAAGAAAGCCTGCAAACTGTTTGCTGAAGACAAGCAGACTAAGCACATGGAATACTGGAACCATGTCCTGTGGTCTAATGAATCTAAATTTGGCTTTAACAGGGGTGCATCACCCCATCTGATGAAGGCAAGATCAACACAGTTTGGACATACTAATGTCTGATATTGCCTTCAATTTATCAAAGTTGAACTTTGTAAGTTCCTGATTTGTGTATTGTTTTATGATTTTAAACATGCCTGTTTACCACAAAAAAGGCTATTTTGTACTGTCAAACGGAAAAATGTTATTCCAAAAATATGTTGGTTTGTTCAAAAACCCTTTTCTAATGCACATGTGCACAGAGTAAAAATTTGGAAAATCAACATCAACATCAACAATGTGTGGCTTCTTCTTCCAATGCTCAATAGCAGTGTTGGTACTAAGTTGGTGTTTACAGTGACAATGGGGGTTATTTACCGAAGGCAAATCCACTTTGCACTACAAGTGCACTTTCATTGCAGTTTCAAGTGCACTTTTGCAGTGCACTTGGAGTGCAAAGTGGATTTTCCTTTAGTAAATAACTGCCGCAGTGCTTTATAATTTGCCACAATCATGCAATTTTCGTGACTCTCAAAAATGTATTCATGGTGCTGAAAATGATGATATGGAATGCTCTACCAAACAACATCCGCTTGGAAGAAAACCATCAGGCCTTCAAGAAAAAACTCAAGACCCACCTCTTCTAATATAGCATGAATGAATGAATGAATGAATCATTTGTATAGCGCTGCAACTGTGAACTGAATCGCCTCAAGGCAGGACAACAAGGGCAGACAAGCGCCTTGAGGCGATTCAGTTCGCATTTGCAGCGCTATACAAATCATTCATTCATTCATGAATATTTTTATCAGTAATGCATTACATACATTAACAACAAAAACAAGGTGTGTGTGTGTAGCAGACCCACAACATAATAGTTTGCTGAAGAATAGATTGTAATCTCATGTATCAAATAAATTACGTTTTCACTGTTGAAGAAAACGGCCAAAAAAAAAAGCCCATTGGATAACCTAGGAGACAGCTAAAAGAAACACAAGCAGTAAAACTAAGGAAATATTATTTCAGTTTCTCCAAAAAATTTATATTTTAACCACTTCAGCCCCGGACCAATTGGCAGCCAAAGGACCAGGCCCCTTTTTGCGATTCGGCACTGCGTCGTTTTAACTGACAATTGCGCGGTCGTGCGACGTGGCTACAAAACAAAATTGGCGTCCTTTTTTTCCCACAAATAGAGCTTTCTTTTGGTGGTATTTGATTGCCCCTGCGGTTTTTAAATTTTTTGCGCTATAAACAAAAATAGAGCGACAATTTTGAAACCAATGCAATATTTTTTGCTTTTTGCTATAATAAATATCCCCAAAAAATATATAAAAAAACGTTTTTTTTCCTCAGTTTAGGCTGATACGTATTCTTCTACATATTTTTTGTAAAAAAAAATCGCAATTAGCGATTATTGATTGGTTTGCGCAAAAGTTCTAGCGTTTACAAAATAGGGGATAGTTTTATAGCATTTTTATTAATATTTTTTTTTTTTACTAGTAATGGCGGCGATCAGCGATTTTTATTGTGACTGCGACATTATGGCGGACACATCGGACATTTTTGACACATTTTTGGGACCATTGTCATTTATACAGCAATCAATGCTATTTAAATGCATTGTTTCCTGTATAAATGACAGTTGTAGTGAAGGGGTTAACCACTAGGGGGAGGGGAGGGGTTATGGGCTGTGACATGTGTGTTTTTTTTTACATTAGGGGGCGGGGCTGACGTCTGACATCATTGATCGGCTTTCCCGATGACCGGGAACAGCCAATCAATGACAGGCAGAGTAGGAAGCGCGGGGAGAGGTTTGTTTACACATTCCTCTCCCCGTTCTTCAGCTCCGTAACCTGATCGCGGGACACCAGCGGCGATCGGGTCCGCAGGTCCCGCGGCCAGGGTCACGGAGCTCCCAACCGGGTCGCGCGCGCGCCGCTGGCGGCGCGCGCGCGACCCACAGGCAGGCAAATGCACGTCCACGTACAGGTACGTGCTTTTGCCTGCCCGTGCCATTCTGCTGACGTATATATGCAGTGGGCGGTCGGGAAGCGGTTAAACATTTTTAGAGATTCTCGTGCATATCAATGGCCCCCCTACTCACAAGGTACTCTAGATACTTTTGGCAAACTTTGCAGGCACTTTGGGGGGGCAAGCCAGGACGGCCAGGTTCAAGAGCCATCAGTGTTGTTGGATCCGGTAATAAGCCAGCCTCAGTCCCAACCAAGGCCACATAATTTGCTGCATTTTTGCACAAAAAGTTATGTAAAATGCAGCATGCAAGAATTATGTTATTGATTTTATATTCCACCATATTAATAGCAGTGAGGAATAAGCGAAACTGGCTGGCCACTATTCCAAAGGCATTTTCAACCACACTTCTGGCTCTGGCCAGCCGGTAATTAAAAACCCTCTGGTAGAGGGTGAGGGTCCTCATTGGGAATGGCCACAGAAGATGGTCCCCCAGTGCAAAAAAGGACTCCTGCCACATTGTCTTCCGGAGGTGGCAAGTGCAAGCTGCCATTCTGGAGCCGTCTGTAAAACTCTGTCTGGGCGATGACTCCACCATCCGGCATCTGGCCATTTTTCCCCATGTCCACATACAGAAACTCGTAAATCGCGGACACCACCGACAAAATCACTATACTATTAAACCCCTTGTAATTATAATAGTATGACCTTGTGTTGGGGGTGGCACGATGTGGATGTGTTTCCCATCTATTGCCCCTCCGTATTTGGGAAATGTCCCCCCGCTGGGCAAATTGGGAAGCCACAGTCGGACATTCCTGTGGTGTTGAAGGAAACTGTGAAGTCAAACAAAAGAAAAAATTTTAATTTTGCAAACATTGCAAGCAGATTAGACACAAACATTCTTGGCCAACATCAGTATTAACATTTTTTTAAGGAGTATTTAAAGACAAAAATATAAGGTCCACTTATCAGATTCCTCACCCTCTCTGATGGCCCATTGTAAAAAATGTAAGGTGGGGGTATGTTTTGGACAGGTAATCCACTTCATTGAGAGCTGAATGCATAAATAATGTGTGTTACTTTGGCCAGCCACTCCTTACTTACACTATTGGCAGCCCACTGGACACGTAAGTAGTGTCATAATACAAAAATATAAATACACACTGTACAAATTGAAGCACATTTTTACATTCTGCAATTACCTATCAAGATAATAGGAGAACAACACTTTAAACAGTACCATTTGAAAGTATTCAGGCAGGCCCTTTCACTACATGCTTTGGTGAATTCATCCATAAATATGACCACAAAAGAGGTAGGTATAGTGTGTATGGGTTTGGCAAAGTCAGCAGATAGAGGATTGGTATTGGTTGACTTAGCAGTCAGGGGAGGGAGGGTTCCCAATGATTTTGGGACCCCAAAAAAAGCCTCTGGCACTACAATGGAGCTGACAAAATACATTGTTAAGTGATTAGGCTAGGTGTGTATGGGCCCAGGATAGCATGCTGGGGATGTTAGTGAAGGCAAATATGCATAAAGGACAAAAAAGGAACTTTAAAAACTTCAAGCATGCATGAGAACAAAGAGGACATTCACAGCATATTACAATCATGGTAATTATGGAATGATGAAAGAAATACAATACATTAGCAAACATTAAACACATTTAATGTGATGTTAAAGGATAAAACCCTAATTAACCCTATTAAGGATTACCCTAATATAATCCTTCTGCAGCACCTGAATGATGGCAGAACAGGTCTCTGGAATAATGATCCCCAGAGCCTGGGGGGGAGATGCCTGTTGAGAACGTGATGTCCTGCAGACTTCTCGCCAAGTACGGCAAAGTGGCAACTAGCCTCTGCTCGGGAGTGATAGCTTGCCACATGCAGGTGCCCTGCTTCGTAATATAAGGGGACAGCAAAGCCAACAAACTGTGAAAAACGGGGTCTGTCACCCGGAGATAATTCCTGAAATCAGCAGGATTATTCTCACGGATCTCCCGCAACAAAGGCATATGAGAGAATTGGTCACGCTGGAGCAACCAATTCTTTGTCCATGAACTTCTCCGTGCCCTGTTCATGGACTGGGCTTGGGTCAAAGTAAGAACCCCAACACCAAGCCCCTACACAGCACGAACTCTACCATTAGTACGTACCTGCAACATGGCTTCAAAACAGTCAGCTGGTCAGAACGAACTAACAGAAAGCACTGAAAAACAGAAAGGCCTGAGAAGAGCGAGCTGAAAATCAGAAACGAGCAGACAAGAACGGGCTGAAAATCAAATACGTAATAAAAAATATGCACTGTAAAACAAATGCGAGCTGACTGCATGCATTGACATACATACGTCGTACGTGTTGTATGTCGTTCTAGATGTTCAGAATTTCCGACAAGATTTGTGTGACGTGTGTATGCAAGACAAGTTTGAGCCAACATCCCTCGGAAAAAAACATGTTGTCGGAATGTGCGATAGTCTGTACGTGGCATTATACAAGCTGTACACTCACTACTTTACATTGTAGCAAAGTGTCATTTCTTCAGTGTTGTCACATGAAAAGATATAATAAAAAAGTTACAAAAATGTGAGGGCTGTAATCACTTTGTGAGGTACTGTATATAAATACCCTTCTTCTAACAATAAAAAAATACAACATTGCAGAAGAAGGGTATTTATATATGTGTGTGATTTTGTTATGCTATTTTCTTATAGCAGAAAGATATAATAGGACTACCAATGTTAAACAACCATCCATCATTCACAGAGGGTAACCCACTGTATTATCCACTGGGAGCTGTCACAAAAGATTCTATCCCGCTGGTACTTAACCCCATATCGCCTAACAAGAATCTTCCCTAACAACTCACCTATTTGTTGGAGAGATTGTGGACAAACTGGCACTATCACATCCTTTGGACATGCAAAACTCTTACCAGTTACTGGAATAATGTTTTCCAATTAATCTCTCAAATCACTGGAGTAATCATTAAACCCGACCCATCACTAGCCTTACTATATCTTGGTATAGAGTGTTTTCTCATAGACTTTTGTAGTATCATAGTAATTGTTCTCTTAGCTAAGTCGCTCCTGACTAGACTATGGAGAACTGCAAGGGCACCCAATGTCTCTGAGCTCACTGCCCTCATAAATCTCATTTATAACTATGAAAAGGCCCTAGCTCATTCTTTCCCCAAATTTGCACGAATGTGGAGTCCTTGGATCCAAATGTTCCCACATAATGGAAAATAAATGTATACCATAATGTGTTGTACTTTGCCATTGTCTTTGCCTCACTGCTATTATGTTTTTATGTCTACATGTCCATCTTTATGTACTGATACCTTTATTATGCAGACTGTACGTTGTCCTTGTTATCTTGGTCACTTATCAATTTTACAAATTTGTGATATTTCATAGTTTAAATAGCTGAATTGTAGCTGATTTACTGCTCTTGTGTCTATTATACTTCTACACTTCTTGTTATCCTTTTAAAACTCAATAAAAATGAAATGTAAAAAAAAATATATGAAGATATAATGGTCTTCATTCACAGAACCAGATTGCATGCAGAAACATTTTCCCTAAATATGCAGAATGTAGGTGTCCGGACACATTTTCCCTAGATATGGCACGCGATCCTGAAAGTGTCGATTTACTATACTGTTTTGCAGTATTTACCGCAAAACACTGAAACCGCTCGGTAAGTACCTAATGAACACGCGTTAAATTCCATTCACAGAAGAAGATAAATAATTAAATGCATGCGGTAATTAAGTAGTGGTCCAGGCATGTGGTAATTATGAAAGTGATGACTTTAGTCATTCAACCTACATGGGCAGGGCATGGAAATGTTTAAAAAAGGGCACCTGATCACAAAATAATGAGCATTTGGCTAGTCTAACCTCATTTGGCAGCTGGAAATTGCGTTGCTCTCCCCTACAGCCCTAATGGAGCCATTTGAGGCAATTTGTTGGAGGCGAAGGAGGGTGGTTTTCATGCGTCCACATTCCTTTAGGCAGTACACATTGCATGATGATTTCCCTGAAGAGGAAGTGCTCTCTTACAATGTGACAACACTGAAGAAATTACACTTTGCTACAATATAAAGTAATGGGTGTACAGCTTGTATAACAGTGTACTTTTGCTGTCCCCTCAAAATAACTCAACACACAGCAATGTATAAACCGCTGGCAACAAAAGTGAGTACACTCCTAAGTGAGATTTTGTCAATATTTTTTGTGGCCACCATTATTTTAAAGCGCTGCCTTAACCCTCGTGGACATGGCATTCACCAGAGCTTCACAGGTTGTCATTGGAGTCCTCTTCCACTCCTTCATGACGACATCACGGAGCTGGTAGATGTAAGAGGCCTTGTGCTCCTCCACCTTCCGTTTGAGGATGCCCCACAGTTGCTCAATAGGGTTTAGGTCTGGAGACATGCTTGGCCAGTCCATCACCTCTACCCTCAGCTTCTTTAGCAAGGCAGTGGTCATCTTGAAGGTGTGTTTGGGGTCGTTATCACATTGGAAAACTGCCCTGCAGCCCAGTCCCTGAAGGGCTACGTTCCTAAGGTATATGCCATAGGAACGTAGGTGTCCCTTCCCACTTTGGTGCACACTGCTAAACATCGGCCTATGGAAGTATAAAATCGCAAATGCTTTGTTATACCCAGCAGGCTTGCGCATTACGGCCTTGGGGACTACTTGTTTTTTTGATTCAGTAGCTGGAGAAACACAATGGCTCGAAGACAATAATAAGAACTTATAGTTCTGATAGCTGCACTTGACATATAATTTAGTTAATTTTGTAAAATAATTATTTGGGATTTTTTAGCAGTGCAATATAATGTGAATAAGAGGATGGAGCGGGTGGGGAGGGGTGTAGGTGGGTAGAAATTATTAATGAATGCATGGTTGATATTGGTTAAAATGTTTTGCAATTTTGAATTGGCTTGGTGGAATGGAGAGGGGGGGGGGGTGGTAAATGGATGGAAAAAGTGTGAAATTAAATCATATGCACTTGGGGACGTGGAAGAGTGGTGGGGTTGTTTTGGGGAGAATGTTATGTTCACAAGGAAAGCCCCTAGGGCTAGCCTAGTTAGGTGAAAGGGAGGGTGGGAGGAGCTACTGGGGAGGTAAGGGTAAGGAGGGGGGGAGTGGTAGAAGGTATAGGGGAGGGGTAGTGGAGGATAGCACAATAAACTTACAAAGGTGGAAAGGAATGTTGATAAAAGAATACATACAAAAATGCCAATTACAATTCATAAGACATGACACAGAAAGTAAATTAAACGGGTGGAAATGTCAAAAAGGTTTTTTCTTTTTGACACATTTATAAAATGGAGAGGTCCAATGGGGGACACAAGCTTAGAAGGGATTATTTTTGAAGTGCAGACACGGTTAATAGATAATGTTAAATTTGATTATTTCTCATTTTGGCTGTCTTTTCTCTTTTTATTTTTAGGAATTGCTTTTTGTTTTTTGTTTTTTTTCTTTTTTTATGGATGCAGTCTAGAACTTTGACTATAGGTTCCTGGAATATTCGGGGGATCCCATTAAAAAAGCCACAATTTTTTCTGGATTGGATACAAATGGTGCGGCATTGTTATGTTTACAGGAGACACATTTGTCAAAAGACACTATGTCACAGTTCTGGAGTAAGAAATTTCAATACCAATACAGGGGGTCCCCGGGTTACAAACAAGATAGGGACTGTAGGTTTGTTCTTAAGTTGAATCTGTTTGTAAGTCGGAACAGGTACATTTTTTAAGTGTAGCTCCAGCCAAAAAATCTATTTTTAAGTTTTTTAGATAACATAGGAAAGGGTTATCACCCTGTAATATTTGTTTTGCTGTCTGTGTCCCTGTTCAGAAGATTTCACCTCACCTTCTGTCCCAATGACAATTGGATTTTGAAAATTTTGGGTTGTTAGGGAAACATGGACTGGTGATAAAGATTCAGTGGAGACACCTTTTTCCCAATAACTCTTACAGGAGTGAATTTCCCTTCCTAGGGGTGGATTTCCTCTCACTTCCTGTTGTCTCCCTCCGTTTGTAAGTAGGAGTCGTTTGTAAGTCGGATGTTTGTAAGTCGGGGACCCCATGTACCATTCAGCAAAATGGTAAAGAGAGGAGTGCTATTCTTCTTCAGGGAGGTTAGCATAGATGCATTGGGTTGTTATATTTTTTTACACTGCTCAATAGATAGCAAATAATATGTGTTGGCAAATGTGTACATTCCTCCTCAGTTTAAATTGGAGATTTTGTATAGATTATTAAAATTTGGGGAACTTCAATGAGGTCCTTAATAGAAGTTTGCATAGGTTTCCACAAGGGGTACGGACAGATAGGGCATCAGAGGGCCGACTAGGTCAATTCTTGGAGGAGGTTGGATGGTGTGACATTTGGAGATCCCGGAACCCAAAATGTCGACAATATTCTTGCTTTTCGGGATCATACTCTACACTTTTCCAAATAGACATGGCCTTAGGTAGTGGGGGAGCATTGCGGCGGGTAAAGAAAATAGAGTATAGGCCAAGAGGGGTGTTGTATCACTCACCACTGGTCCTGATGGTAAATCTAGGGGGGGAAAGTACCCCAAGAATGTGGAAAATAAACCCATTATGGATGGAATTAATAGACAAACCTCAAGAAGTAATTTTAAGATTAAAAGAGTTTGTGGAACTTAATGCAGGTACAGCACCAGGGGGGTGTTGTGGGACACCCTAAAAGCATTCCTCAGGGGGCTGCTGATCCAACAAGTGGTGAAAATTAAGAAGAAATCAAGGGACTGGGAGGAGAATATTAGGAAAGAAGTGTTAGAGACTGAGATGCAATATGTGGCAGAGCCAACATAGAGAAACAAGGGCTATGGCTTAATAAACAACAGGAATATAAAGCGGCTATTATAAGGAGAACGGAGAATAAGCGTCTCTTTCAGAGACAGTGTTCTTTTAGAGAAGGGGAAAAAGTGGGCCGCATGCTGGCCCTTCTGGCCAAAACCAATTCCCACCTTCTGATATCTCTGTGATCAGGACAATAGGGGGAGAAATCTCGTCTGAACAATCCGAGATTATGAAAACATTTAGCGAGTTCTAAAAGAAGCTGTACAGCTCACATCAGGGGACATAGGTGGGTGGAATGAATAGGTTTTTGGAGAGATTGGAAATACCAGTCAGAGCCACCAGGAGAATATCAGGAGAGCGTTAGAGAAAGGATGGAGTCCCCCATAACTCTAGAGGAGCTGAAACAGGCAGCTGATGGTATGGCCAATCAAAAATCACCTGGGCCAGACAGTTTACCATTGGAAACCTATAAGTATTATGGGAAGGTATTGCTCCCGGAGCTTCTAAAGACACTGGGGTGAGCGACAGCAGAGGGGAGGCTGCCCTCCTCGATGTCCGAGGCTACCATATACGTTTTACAGAAGGAAGGGAAGGATCAGCTGGATGTATCCTCATATAGACCAATATCATTGCTGTGCTCCAATGTTAAAATTGTGGCAAAGGTGCTGGCAATTAGACTGAATAGATGTATTTCAAAATGTATACACCCAGATGAGTCGGGGTTTATCCCCAATAGATCTACTAGTATTAATATCAGGAGGGTATATATGAACTTGCAGACCCCAACAGAAAATATGGGTTCAAGGGCCATTTTTTCCTTGGACACAGCCAAGGCATTTGATGACCTTGAGTGGAGGTATCTTTGGCGGGTTTTGGAGGAGTTTGGATTTGGCCCTAATTTTATAGGATTGATAAAAATACTATATAATATTCCAAGTGCTAAAATAAAAATTAATAATGAATATTCAGAAAAGTTCCAGCTAGAGAGAGGAATGAGACAGGGGTGCCCTTTGTCACCCCTGTTGTTCACCCTAGCGATAGAGCCATTAGCAATTGCTATAAGATCAACAACTGGCATGCAGGGATTTCAAAGGAAGGCGGGGAGGACAGGATATTCGGATGACGTTTTATTTTTTTGGGGGGACACAGAGTCCTCTTTGACTACAGTAATGAATATAGTGGAGGAGTTTTGAAGGTTCTCGGGTCTAGTTATTAATTGGGAGAAGTCAGCACTCTTGCCTGTTGACCCACTTAAGAATCCTGTCTTGTCGGGAATACCCCAGCTAAAAGTAGTGGAAATAATGAAATATTTAGGAATAATGTTGTCAAAAGAGCCCAATCAGTATATTGGTGATAATCTAATTCGACTTCTGTTAAAATTCAAGGGAAAAAGAGATATCTGGAGCCGGCTCCCCCTTTCTGTGGCGGCGGGACGTAGCAATTTGGTTAAAATGATTTGGATGCCGCAGTTGCTATATTTGCTCCATAACTCCCCTGTTTGGATAGGGAAAAAATGGTTTAAAAAAATAGAGACCCTATTCAGGGAGTTAATATGGAAGAAGGGACAGGCCAGGATTAGTCTACAAACGCTGCAGCTACCAATAGACAGGGGGGTATGGCCGTTCCCTATCCACAAACTTATTCTTTAGCAGCCCAATTGCAGCAGGGGGGGTGTGCTGCATTGGGAGGTGGGACTGCCAGCGGTAAAATTATGTTACAGGGGGCCCCACACAATACAGTAGTTGAAGCGTTGGAAGCAGATTCCTTCCCAAGTGGGAGTCCAACAATAAAGATGATTACTAAAGTAATAAGGGTGTAACAGAATACTCTCCCATTTGGCATAACAAACATCTGCAAGAATTGTCAGCTATTGGAAGGATTTGGGTATGGGAAAAGCAGGGTATAAATCGGTTGAATAATTTTTATGAGGGTAGTACCCTAAAATCATTTGCAGAACTGAGGAAAGAATATGGGATACCAAATCAAATCAATCAGACATGCCCTAGGTACCCAGTTTAAAAGACAACCAATGGAATGGAGTAAGATTCCTCTTCTCCAAAAGATAATTAAGGCAGATGTCCTCAAGGGACTTATCTCAGAGGTCTACGCGCAAATAACTGGTAGAATTATTACTGAGGTAGTGCGCTCTAAAGAAAGATGGGAAGAGGATGTAGGGATATAAACCCCTGAGCAATGGAAGAGGATTTTAGAGCAAGGACCACTGGTGTCAGTCTCCCACTCACAAAAAGTATCACATCTCTTCCTACTGCATAGAGCTTATTTCACCCCTAAGAAAATGTACATGTTTGGTCGGAGACCCGATGCTAGGTGTTCAAGGTGTCAGGAGACGGGGGACCTCATACACATGATGCCCAAAACTACATCAGTACTGGGCTGAGATACTCAATATCATAAATATAACTTTTGGGACCGTATTAGAACCAGAACCCATAGTGTGCGTGTTGGGATATATAGATGAAGGTAGAGGGTCAGTAAGTACTATAAAGGCGATATTGAGATTCTTATACCAAGCTAGAAAAGTGATTGCACTAAACTGGCAGTCGCGGTGCCCTCCCTCTCCCGAAGAGTGGGTTAAGGCTATAAATACGAATGTGTGGAAAGAGAAAGTAACATACACTAGGCAAGGTAATTTGAATACGTTTGTAAGAATGTGGAAACCCGGGTTATGTAAGATGGACTACCTTCCGTGAGAGATTGAATAGGGAATTTAGGCAGGTGTCAGCTAGGGCCAGGCAGTATGGCGATAAAGGTATAAATGTAGTAAAAGGTAGATATGCTAGGATTATAAAAGATGTTGTAAATTGGCATTCTCCACAGGGAGGGAAAGGGTGGGGGGAGGGTTAGGAGGTGGGGTCCCTTGGGTAGAAAAGCCATACGCAATATTAGGGTGAGAGGGATAAATGTGTAATGTAAAATTTAAGATTTAGCTGTATGTTTTAAACTGGTAAAAATAATAAAAATGTATTTGAATATATATATAAAAATGTATTTGAATATATATATATTTATTTATTTATGTGTGTGTGTACCTCTGATGATGATAATTCTGCCTCAAAGTTTGATGTTTGGAGCTGTAAATAAAGAAAAATTCTTGTTAAGTTTCCATGTAGTTTGTGGTTCTCTCCTTTCCCTATTCTAAACCATATCAAACAAATGCACAGAAAACATGTGGGGGCATGCTTCAGAAGTCCAAACAAATGGTGAAGAAAGGTTAAACATTCACACTGGGCATTTTTGTGCAAACAAACAGGAAACGTGTACAGCAAGCTGCGAGGGACACCGCAGAGGGGCTCTAAACATGCAAAAAATAGTCATCTAATACAGAAGCAAGCAAGGTATGCACCGGAAATTAGGCAGTTAAACCAGATAAAAACATATGCCACAAGAAAGGTGTGCACCAGAAATGAGGCATCTAATAAAGAAGAAACATGTGTCCCAAGCAAGGTATGCACCAGAAATTAGGCATTTAAACCATATAAAATCATATGCCACAAGCAAGGTGTGCACCAGAAATGAGGATTCTAATAAAGAAGAAACATGTACCCCAAGCAAGGTAGGCACCAGGAATGAGGCAGATAAAACAGATAAGTAGAGTTGGGTGAAAGCTTTGGGCCGGGCAAACGTTCAGCGTTCGTGCCCAACTTTGCCTGTTTTTTGCAGGTGTTCGCCCTGCAATGCACTGCGTGCTGCACAGTGGATTCTAAGCCCTGACTGGGCAAAGCTTTGCCCAATCATGGCGCAGTGAATAGCTGTTTTTTAAGGAGCAGGGCCAGGAAGCCAGCCGCTGCATCCTTAACAACCAATATGTCAACACAAAGTCATTGGTTAAGATACATGATGCAATGGTCAAGATAAAAACATATAAAGTACAAGCTTTTAGTGAATAGATAAATTTAGGGAGCATCAAGTTTACACGGTAAAACACAGAGAAAAACAAATTACCTTTCATTACACAGGAATGATTTGGTCATTGAAGTCTACGAAAAACTTATTCACACAAGCTAGTATCTGCTTTTTGACTCTCACTTCCCAGTAGAACACAAACACAGGAATATTAGAACTCTCTAACACCATGCTGAAATGGTAAGAACAAACACATAATCTACAGAACTTTGAAGTTTTCTGTCTACCTAGACTGTGCTTTTGTTAAAACATCAAGATAACATAACATAACCACTCAATAAATGTCTAGTAAAAGAGGGAAAACACACCATATTGCTTGAAATTAGCATATTTATTTGTCACAGAAATAGCAGCATTTAGGAGCCATCACTCTTGCCTGAAGGAGTCCCAAGAGGCTTCAAAACACTGTCTTTCAAATAAGTACACTCACTACAAGAAGGGGGTGTGCTGGTGATTGAACTTCCTAAGACTGATAAGAACACAGCAGCACCATTGGTTGTTTGATTTGAACAATTATCACCTGTCCTTGACTTCTTGATACCGTGGTGAATGGATTATGTACAGGGGGTCCCCTACAAACATTCGACTTACAAACGACTTCTTGTTACAAACGGAGGGAGACAACAGGAAGTGAGAGGAAATCCACCCCTAGGAAGGGAAATTCACTCCTGTAAGAGCTAATATGGGAAAAAGGTGTCTCCACTGATGCTTTATCACCAGTCCATATTTCCCTAACAACCCAAAATTTTCGAAATCCAATTGTCATTGGGACAGAAGGTGAGGTGAAATCTTCTGAACAGGGGCACAGACAGCAAAACAAATGTTACAGGGGTGATAACCCTTCTCTATGTTATCTAAAAAACTTAAAAATAGATTTTTTGGCTGGAGCTACACTTAAAAAATGTACCTGTTCCGACTTACAAACAGATTCAACTTAAGAACAAACCTACAGTCCCTATCTTGTTTGTCTGCCTTTGACACATTCCTTAATGCTTGGTTTAGGGAGATTGATTACCAGTGTGGCTATAAATGTTGGAATATTTACCTGACACTTGAGGAAGTTACTTGGTTAATTAACAACATGTCAGAGCAGAACAAGTTCAGTTTAATGGGATTAACCACTACTAGCTATAAAATGTCCTGGAGAAATGAAAACCATCCTATATAGAGGCTGACATGTATTGCTTAAATCTCCCACTCTGCTGCTGAGAGTTTTTTTATTTTTCTGTCCTCCTTCTTGTCATTCGACCCCCATGTTTATAGTTGGAAAGTGACCCCAGCCAGCCATGTAGTGTAAAAAATACATAATTATACAGATGACAGGAAAACAGTCACATCTGTGTTCCATATCACAGCCCTTCTCCTTCTTTTTCTTAAAACACACGCTAATTCATGTAGCAGGGTTTTCCTGGACTGCTGTATGAGGGACATGCCCAAAAACCTAAAAGGCTGAATAACCTAGCAAAGGCTCAGAAGATATCTAAAGCTGGGTATACATCATGAGTTTTTTTCCATTCAACCAGTGGGTTGAATGAAAAAAAAACAAAAAAACTCACAGATTCCTACATACACACAAGCAATGTGGATGTAGGGTAGAGTAGAGTAGAGTAGAGTCTCAAGCCCTACAATTTTCTACAGCGCCTAAGGTTTTACAGTAGGTCCTTTTGACAGAAGCTGGTCTAATGATCGGCTTCTGTTGAACAGAGAGGGCTACACATGTCGAAATTCGGCTGGCTTCCGCTTAACTTAAATTTTGATACGTGTATAACCAGCTTAAGGCATTAAAAGAAGACCTGGCGAGTTCTGAAAATGTGCACATTAGGTGCACATTGGCACAAATAATTTTGAGGAGGATCCTCAACCTCTAGCGAATTGCTTCAGTCTGTCAAAACAAATTTTTGTGTTTTAATTTTTCTGGGAGCTGGTCCCTTTTTGTGATAGGTACAAGGCAAGAATTGCATCAGCTTAGCCCCCCCCCCCCCCCCCCCCCTTCACCCGAAACCACCTGGAACACATACAACGTCCCAGGAAGCTGCAGAACCAGTCCAGTGCAGTGTGGATCTGACTGTGATGCCGCATTCACACGATCCGATTTTCCAACGGGAAATGTTGGATGTGAGCTTGTTAGCTCAAAGTCTGACTGTGTGTATTCGCCATTGAATATTTGTTGTTGGACTTTCCACCAACAAATGTTGGCTAGCAGCTTCTCAAATTTTCCGCCAACAAAACTTTGCTGTCGGACTTTCTGATCGTGTGTACACAAGTCCGTCGCACAAAAGTTCACGCATGCTTGGAATCAAAGTGGATTGTCCTTTCTGAAATAAGGCCCAGTGTGTCAACATGTGCTAGCTCCCATCATGGGGGATCAATGGATGTGTTTCAGGGGTGCAACCCCTTCCTTTCACCTACTTTAGTTTGGAGGAAGGGGGTCGCACCCACAAAACCCGTACATTGATTTCCCATGATGGCAGACAGAACATGTTGACACACTGTGTGTTTTGTGGCTTTAGCAAAATAGATGTAGGGAAAATACACACATTTTAGACATGGAATCATGAGGAAAATCCAAATTTTGAGTCCCAATTTGTGTGCATCTTCAAAATTTGGCTTTTACAGGGGTGATCACCCCATCTGATGAAGGCAAAATGAACACAGTTTTGACATACTAATGTCTCATATGGCCTTCACTTTAGCAAAGTTGAACTTTGTAAGTTCCTTGTTGGGGATGTGTATGTTATGTTTTTAAATACACCTATTTGGCCCCAAAAAGGGCAAATTTATGTCAAACATACATGTTATACACCAAGATGTTCCAAAACCGTTTATAACGCACATGTGAATGTGCTTGTTTTATACTCAACAATGTCTCTATGCTGCCATCATCTGACAGGACCACGTAGCACCACTCAGCCACTAAGGAAGCCTCCCCTGGCGGACCTCCACCCTGGCTTCAATATACCAGTTTAAGGAATCAGGTCACTTTACCTGACGTCCACAGACTGCTCTTACTCACAAACCAGTACTCACAGAGGGACACCCCCAAACCATTACAAACCCTACAGTCCGCCAGGCATTGCGGAGTCTTATACGATAGATCCGCTACTGTAACAATCATTGGTCCTGTTGGTTTGACACGTACTGCTTTATACCCAGTGATGGTTTCTAAGCCATCACGCTAAATCCGGGTTTCTGGGCTACCTCTGGCAGGTACGGAGAACATATAGGACGCCCTTTGTTGCCGAACCGGTCCTCTTTGGAGGGTCTGTATGTGCATGCTGAACCTTTTCCACTCTAGGAGGGGGCGTTTTGATGGACACCTAGCCATAGGCCCAGGAATGCTAGCAGGACGCCAAAGCAGCCACATTATCCTGGTTTTTCTCTACCAGGTTTCAAAATTTCCCAAAGGAACTCTCTTCCTTTCTGGGTTTTAATAAATGGATGCCCCCATAGGAGCTCAAGACATCAGATAGGATCACAAATACATAAATGTGCCTACCCTAAAAGTTTTCTCCCTGAAGAAGAGTCAAAAAATCTCGAAACGCGTCGGAGCACTACGCACATTTTTGTTGTTTGTATCAACATCTATGTCACAGTTTTGGTTTTCCTATGTTGTTTTTTTGCATCCTCTGTATTTTTACATGTATGTGGTATGTCTATATATCTTTGTGGATTTGCTAATCCTACCTCTAAAAAAACCCCCCGCTTATTTTGATGTCAAATAAATATCTATTTAAACTCTAAAATATATGTAAGCGTTCTCTCCCTTTCAAAAATCCCCAAGAGGAATAAATTCTGTACCAATGTTTTATACTCAACAATGTGCGGCTTCTTCTTTCAATGCTCAATACCAGTTTATTTTTTAAGTTGGTGTAGTTACAGTGACAAGTGCACTTGTAGTGCAAAGTGGATTTGCCTTTAGTAAATAACCCCCACTGTGCTGTAAAATTTGCCAAAATCCGGCCATTTTCAAATAAGTACACTCACTACAAGAAGGGGGTGTGCTGGTGATTGAACTTCCTAAAACTGATAAGAACACAGCAGCACCATTGGTTGTTTGATTTGAACAATTATCACCTGTCCTTGACTTCTTGATACCGTGGTGAATGGATTATGTACAGGGGGTCCCCTACTTACAAACATTCGACTTACAAACGACTTCTTGTTACAAACGGAGGGAGACAACAGGAAGTGAGAGGAAATCCACCCCTAGGAAGGGAAATTCACTCATGTAAGAGTTAATATGGGAAAAAGGTGTCTCCACTGATGCTTTATCACCAGTCCATATTTCCCTAACAACCCAAAATTTTCGAAATTCCAATTGTCATTGGGACAGAAGGTGAGGTGAAATCTTCTGAACAGGGGCACAGACAGCAAAACAAATGTTACAGGGGTGATAACCCTTCTCTATGTTATCTAAAAAACTTAAAAATAGATTTTTTGGCTGGAGCTACACTTAAAAAATGTACCTGTTCCGACTTACAAACAGATTCAACTTAAGAACAAACCTACAGTCCCTATCTTGTTTGTCTGCCTTTGACACATTCCTTAATGCTTGGTTTAGGGAGATTGAGTTACCAGTGTGGCTATAAATGTTGGAATATTTACCTGACACTTGAGGAAGTTACTTGGTTAATTAACAACATGTCAGAGCAGAACAAGTTCAGTTTAATGGGATTAACCACTACTAGCTATAAAATGTCCTGGAGAAATGAAAACCATCCTATATAGAGGCTGACATGTATTGCTTAAATCTCCCACTCTGCTGCTGAGAGTTTTTTTATTTTTCTGTCCTCCTTCTTGTCATTCGACCCCCATGTTTATAGTTGGAAAGTGACCCCAGCCAGCCATGTAGTGTAAAAAATACATAATTATACAGATGACAGGAAAACAGTCACATCTGTGTTCCATATCACAGCCCTTCTCCTTCTTTTTCTTAAAACACACGCTAATTCATGTAGCAGGGTTTTCCTGGACTGCTGTATGAGGGACATGCCCAAAAACCTAAAAGGCTGAATAACCTAGCAAAGGCTCAGAAGATATCTAAAGCTGGGTATACATCATGAGTTTTTTTCCATTCAACCAGTGGGTTGAATGAAAAAAAAACAAAAAAACTCACAGATTCCTACATACACACAAGCAATGTGGATGTAGGGTAGAGTAGAGTAGAGTAGAGTCTCAAGCCCTACAATTTTCTACAGCGCCTAAGGTTTTACAGTAGGTCCTTTTGACAGATGCTGGTCTAATGATTGGCTTCTGTTGAACAGAGAGGGCTACACATGTCGAAATTCGGCTGGCTTCCGCTTAACTGGACAAATTTTGATACGTGTATAACCAGCTTAAGGCATTAAAAGAAGACCTGGCGAGTTCTGAAAATGTGCACATTAGGTGCACATTGGCACAAATAATTTTGAGGAGGATCCTCAACCTCTAGCGAATTGCTTCAGTCTGTCAAAATATGTAATTTGGGTGGATCGTTCCTTTTATTAGGTTCAACATGTTGTTTGAAAATGAGCAGATGTTTTAACAACTATTACATTGGGAGAGGCTATCTTTGGCCACCTTAAGTCTCCTGGTAATTCCATTATAGAAAACAATGACAATTCCTGGAAAAAAAAAAAAACATTTTACAACAGGTACTGCACTGAAAGGCATCTAAAGAGCTTTATAACCAATTTTGACATGATGTGGTTAATTATACAATGTTGGAAATTCTCCATAAATTTCCCATCACAGCAGATTATGTGCAAATGAGATCAACTGGAAATGTTTAGTCATTTAACTGTTAGAAGACTTAAGAGAGGGGAATCAAAAGCAGTTTAAAAGATTGTGGTCTGTGGATTCTAGTTGTGAGTCACATGCCAAAAGGTAATTGCAAACTCTTACAACTGCAATATTTCTGTCATTTTGTTTGAAAATGTTAACATGCTGTTTGAGGGTAAATGGAATATAAAATATCCAAAATATGTTTGCAAATTCCCAAATAAATCAGGTTTAAATTACATGTTATCAACTTTAAATAAATACTAGGCTGAATGGTATAACTAGATATAGTGCTGAGAAGGTAAAAGGGTATACGGTATGCTAACATTGTTGGCTTGTGCAAATGGCACTTGCTTTTATATTTGGGACATTCATTTAAAGGTGTTTCCTACAGTTTTCTTTTAGTTTCCCTTGCCTCTCCATCACACAGTAAATTATATCCTAACCTGACCTCGCTCCTGCCAGATCCCTGCTGTGGAACCCACTGTGAGCCTCACAATCACTGCTGTAGCTTTCCTTACTTTTTCTGCACATGTGCATCATAATAACTCTCATTCCTATAGAGAGGCCATCCACTATGTGTTGCAAATGTGGAGGTTGGCCTTGCCGTGGAGGGAAGTAGAGGGCCCAGCAGGGAATGTTTGCAGTAGTGGTTATTTGGCTCACAGTGGGTTATATAGCAGGAATCTGGCAGCAGCAATGGCAGATAAATGTAAGAGTTTGGAGGAACAGGGTTCATAAGGAGGGAAAGTTCAACTATCCACTATCTCTCAGGGACATTGTGGATGGCTGCACTGGTCTGGTGACAGAATACTGGTGTGGCTAGTCATCAGGAACACTGTGGCTGGCTTACACTGGTCTGGCGATAGTTTTCTTGTGTGGCGAGCTGTGGCTATCTGAACTAGTCTGATGACACTGTTCTTGTCTAACAACACTGGGTCAGGTGTAGTGGCAATTAGGAACACTGTGGCTTGCTAACACTGGTCTGCTAACACTGAGACTGGTGCCCCTAGCAAACAGGAACATTATTTCTAACTTACACTGGTCAGTCAACACTTAGGCTGGTGTGGTGGTGATCAGGAACACTGCTGCTGGCTGCACTGATCTAATGACACTGGGACTGGTGTGGCAGCAATTATGAACACTGTTGCTGGCTTACACTGGTTTGGTATCATGTTAGGGTATGGCTAGCAAGCAACAACATTGTTTCTGGCTTACAATGGTCTGGCAACACTGAGGCTGTTGTGGCGATCAGGAACACTGTTGCTGGCTGCACACAATGGTCTGGTGACATTGGGACTGGTGTGGCAGCGGTCAGGAACACTACTGCTGGATTACACTGATCTTGTGACACTGGTACTGATGTGGTGGCAATCAGGAACACTGTTTCTAGCCTACACTGGTCTGATGGCACTGTGACTGGTGTGACTAGAGATTAGGGACCCTGTTGCTGGCTTACACTGATCTGATGACACTGGCATGACTAGGGATCAGGGACACTGTGGCTGGTTTACACTGGTATGCCTACATTGTTCTTGTGTGACTAGTAATCAGGGACACTGTGGCTGACTGCACAGCTGCTGTTGGACACAGCGATCACTGAGCATGCTCATGCTCACACTAAAGGTTGCACAAGCAATGTGAAAGGGAGACTTCCTCCCTCTTTGCTTCCTTTCCTTCCTACAACTACATGGGACATTTCATAAGAGTCTTTCAAAAAATAGTCCACTTTTTACTTAGCCAAATGAACCTGTGTTTATTTTAAACACTCAATGAAGTGTGGAGGATTTTAATAATAGGAGCTCTGTGAAAAATATTTTAGCAACCCTGCTGCATAAACTATACATTTTAAAAACCATTCCCATCCTCAAAGTAGAAATTGTTTTTGCTAGTGAGTTACACTAAGGATTATTTACATCAATAAATACATTAAAATAACTTTTAAAATATCAATATTTTTATTGGAATACATTACAACAAGCATAGTTTATTTGTGTGAGTGTATGCATAAAGGAAACTATTCAAGCAGACATTCACTTAAAAATGTAAGAGCTGCTCATCCCCTTCCTAAACAAATTTTTGTGTTTTAATTTTTCTGGGAGCTGGTCCCTTTTTGTGATAGGTACAAGGCAAGAATTGCATCAGCTTAGCCCCCCCCCCCCCCCCCCTTCACCCGAAACCACCTGGAACACATACAACGTCCCAGGAAGCTGCAGAACCAGTCCAGTGCAGTGTGGATCTGACTGTGATGCCGCATTCACACGATCAGATTTTCCAACGGGAAATGTTGGATGTGAGCTTGTTAGCTCAAAGTCTGACTGTGTGTATTCTCCATTGAATATTTGTTGTTGGACTTTCCACCAACAAATGTTGGCTAGCAGCTTCTCAAATTTTCCGCCAACAAAACTTTGCTGTCGGACTTTCTGATCGTGTGTACACAAGTCCGTCGCACAAAAGTTCACGCATGCTCGGAATCAAAGTGGTCTGTCCTTTCTGAAATAAGGCCCAGTGTGTCAACATGTGCTAGCTCCCATCATGGGGGATCAATGGATGTGTTTCGGGGGTGCAACCCCTTCCTTTCACCTACTTTAGTTTGGAGGAAGGGGTCGCACCCACAAAACCCGTACATTGATTTCCCATGATGGCAGATAGAACATGTTGACACACTGTGTGTTTTGTGGCTTTAGCAAAATAGATGTAGGGAAAATACACACATTTTAGACATGGAATCATGAGGAAAATCCAAATTGTGAGTCCCAATTTGTGTGCATCTTCAAAATTTGGCTTTTACAGGGGTGATCACCCCATCTGATGAAGGCAAAATGAACACAGTTTTGACATACTAATGTCTCATATGGCCTTCACTTTAGCAAAGTTGAACTTTGTAAGTTCCTGAGTTGGGGATGTGTATGTTATGTTTGTTTTTAAATACACCTATTTGGCCCCAAAAAGGGCAAATTTATGTCAAACATACATGTTAGCAATACACCAGGGAAGGGGTGGCTGATGTTGCCATTGAGTACACGTTGGCAGCTGCTCTGCCAGTAACCTGGGTGAGAGAGGATGAGGAGGAGGAGCAGGGCTTGGTCATCCATTCTACCAAGCCTTCAGCATGATGTGGCTGATGATGCCATTGAGTACACGTTGGCAGCTGCAACTGCCTGGGTGAGAGAGGATGTGGAGGATGAGGAGGGCGTCATCCATTCTACCAAGCCTTCAGCATGATGCGGCTCACATGTCCAGCTGCGAAAACAAAGACGTGTCCCATGGCCACTGCTGATGACGATGCACGACCACGTCCACGTCCACGGCCACGTCCACTAGAAACAGAGCCTGCCTGCCCTGTGTTCTTGGCTCTGCACGCTCTGCCTCCCCTTGGCGGTCTTCCAGCCATTGTAGTCGGTAGTCCTGTGGGTGCTGCTGAGAAGAAAATATAGGAGCTCTGTGTGATGCCACTAACACACTAGAAGTCCTATGGGTGCTTCTGCAAAGAAAATATAGGAGCTCTGTGTGATGCCACTAACACACTAGAAGTCCTGTGGGTGCTGCTGAGAAGAAAATATAGGAGCTCTGTGTGATGCCACTAACACACTAGAAGTCCTGTGGGTGCTGCTGAGAAGAAAATATAGGAGCTCTGTGTGATGGGACTAACACACTACAAGTCCTATAGGTGCTTCTGGGAACAAAATATAGATCTCTGTGTGATGGGACTAACACACTTCAAGTCCTATAGGTGCTTCTGGGAGGTCTGTGTGATGGGACTAACACACTTCAAGTCCTATAGGTGCTTCTTTGAACAAAATATAGGATCTCTGTGTGATGGGACTAACACACTTCAAGTCCTATGGGTGCTTCTGGGAAGAAAATAGGTCTGTGTGATGGGACTAACACACTTCAAGTCCTATAGGTGCTTCTGGGAACAAAATATAGGATCTCTGTGTGATGGGACTAACACACTTCAAGTCCTATGGGTGCTTCTGGGAAGAAAATATAGGTCTGTGTGATGGGGACTAACACACTTCAACTATAACACAAAATATAGGATCTCTGTGTGATGGGACTTCAAGTCCTATAGGTGCTTCTGGGAACAAAATATAGGATCTCTGTGTGATGGGACTAAACACTTCACTTCTGGGAAGAAAATATAGTCTGTGTGATGGGACTATCAAGTCCTATAGGTGCTTCTGGGAACAAAATATAGGATCTCTGTGTGATGGGACTAAACACTTCAAGTCCTATGGGTGCTTCTGGGAAGAAAATATAGGTCTGTGTGATGGGACTAACACACTTCAAGTCCTATAGGTGCTTCTGGAACAAAATATAGGAGTGTGTGTGTAGTGCTACTGTGTGATGGGACTAACACACTTCAAGTCCTACAAGTGCACTTGTAGTGCAAAGTGGATTTGCCTTTAGTAAATAACCCCCACTGTGCTGTAAAATTTGCCAAAATCAGGGCATTTTAGGGACTCCAAGCAATTAATTCATGGATTTGAAAAGGATAATTATTTTTATCATTGATGCGTTACATACATTAACAACAATAACATTGTATGTGTGTCATGTCACCTCATGTATCAAATAAGTTACATTTGCACTATTAAAGAAAATGGCCAAAAATAAAAGGCCATTTGAGAACCTAGGAGACAGATAAGAAACACAAACAGAAATTCTAATGGAATATGAGTTTAGTTTTAAAAAAAAAAATTATTACACAGCTTCCAGATTTTCTTGTAAATCAATTGCCCCCTTCCCACAAAGTACTCAACATAGTTTTGCCGTACTTCACAGGCGCTTTGGGGGGGGGCAAGCCAGGAGGGCCACTTTCAAGCTCCGTCATTGTTTGTTCATGTGAAAAGTCAGCCTCAGTCGCAACTGAGGTCAGATAGTTGGCTGCATTCTTCCGAAGGTAATTGTGAAGAATGCAGCAGCTCAAGATAATGTGATTGAGTTTGTATTCGACCATGCTGATGGCCGTAAGGAAAAGCCAGGACCGGCTAGCCATTGCCAAAGGTATTCTTAACAACTCTTCTGGCACGGGCCAGCCCATAATTAAAAACTCTCTGCTCTGGGGTCAGGGTCCTCATGGGGAACAGCCTCATCAGATGTTCCCCAGAGCAAAGGCCTCATCCACCACAAAAATGAACTTGAGGCCCGCCACATTATCCTCTGGAGGTAGCAACTCCAAGGATCCATTTTGGAGACGCCAGTAAAATTCTGTCTGGGTGATCACTCCTCCATCAGACATACCGCCATTTATCCCTATGTCCAGGTATAGGAATTCGTCGTCACCACCACCAACATCAGTATACTACTGAACCCCTTATACTTGAAGTAGTATGACTCTGAGTTGGGTGGCGGTATGATCCAGACATGCTTCCCATCGATCGCACCACCACAATTGGGAATGTGCCACTGGTGGTGGAATTGAGAGGCCACAGTCTGCCATTCCTGTGGGTTGGAAGGAAACTGTGGCGTCAAACAAGAAAAAAAAAAATACTACTTTTGCGCATAACATAGCAAGCGTGTGTATGGGCCCAGGATAGCATGCTGGGGAGGTTAGTGAAGGCAAATATGCATGAAGGACAAAAAAGGAGCAGTAAAAGCTTGCAGCATGCATTAGGACAAAGATATTCACAGCATATTACAACCATGGTAATTATGGAATGATGAAATAAATACAATACATTAGCAATCATTAAATACATAGAATGTGATGTTAAAGGATAAAACTTACCTTAATATAGTCCTTCTGCAGGGCCTGAATGATGGCAGAACAGGTTTCTGGAATAATGATTCCCAGAGTCTGGGGGGAGATCACAGTCCTGAACTTTCAGGTCCTGGAGTCTTCTCCCTGTTGCCAAGTACCGCAAGGTGGCGACGAGCCTTTGCCCGGGAGTGATGACTTGCCACATGCAGGTGTCCTGCTTTGTAATATAAGGGGTCAGCAAAGCCAAGAGGCAGTGAAAGACGGGGTCCGTCATCTAGAGATAATTCCTAAAATCATCCGGATTATTCTCCTGGAGCTCCCGCTGCAAAGGCATATGACAGAATTGGTCACGATTAAGCAACCAATTCTTGGTCCAAGAACGCCTCCTCCCCCTGTTCATGGATTGGACTTGGGTCAAAGCAATAACTCCAACACCAAGCCCAACAACAGCACAAACTCTACGAAGAGTACGTAACCGCAACATTGTTAATAAACGAATGGCTGCTCAGAACGAACTGACAGAACACACTGAAAATCAGAAATGACCAGACAAGCACGCACTGAAAATCAGAAGCGAACTATAAATAGAATGCACTGAAAGACAGAAACGAAATGACAAGCACACAATGAAGAACATACACGAACTGACAAGCACAACCTGAAAAGCAGAAACAAACTGAAAAGCACAAGGCTGAAAAGCGCAAATCATCTCTCACCGAGATAAACACGAGATTAGCAGAAGGAGCCCAAAGGGTGGCGCACTGGCTATTGAACTTCATTTTTATCAGCCGTCGTACGTCTTGTACGTTACTACGTTCGTAATTGTTGGCCATTTGTGTGACCGTGTGTATGCAAGACAAGTTGGAGCCAATACCCTTCAAACAAAAATCCACGTTTTTATTGTCGGAAAGTCTGATCGTGTGTACAAGGCATGAGACTTCAGGAAGTCACAAACAACTCCTGTATCCAAGATGGTGGAGCTGGAGATCCGAAACCCAGTGAAGAGTCGGCTCAGAGGAAGACAACGTTGACTCCACAGGCTGGTACACACCGTATCTATTTCTAAGTCTGCAGCTACAGCATTTGTGTCTTTTTTTTTATAAAACGAGTAATGTTCCCTGTGGGTATTTTCAGTGAGTACACATTTGTGTTACTGTTTTATCATATAGCTGAAACTAGCTATTAAGGGCCTTTCACATTTTATATGCATGTTTTTCTGCTTATTCATACATGTATATCATATGCTATATAAATTTGTGGCTTTGGTATATCTAGCCTCACATTCAATGGGAAGAACTGCTGAAATTACAGCTGCCAACTGAGCCTGTTTTCAATCACTTTAAGCTGGCCCACAGACTTCCACAGAGATAGAACAGAAGAAAGGCACAATTAGTGTTGAGTTTTAATAAACAGAATGTATATTCTACAAATGTAATGAAAATATATTATTTGTCTACTCTATGTAAATATGTTTTAATACGCTTTATAAAGAATCTGGACTTTAAAACACTAACACGCACTGATAATTTAGACTAGTCTGATGCATTCATGTGTATATTTAAAAACATCAAAGAAAGCTGCAGTCTGCTGATGCTAAAGGCTGTGGGTTTTAGACCTTAGAAAATGGAGAAGCTGCAGACATGGGATTGGGGGAATACATCGTTATATAGCAATGTTTTAAACATAACTGTATTTATGAAATAAAGATATTACCTTTAAACTACACACAGAGAAAGGAAAAATAGCAGTAGCAGACTTATTCAGTAAGGCAAGAAATAATGTGCACAATGCAATAACCAACCACAATTTACATTTCACTTGTCTGTTCTATGGATTACTTGCTCTTTGCACTGTTATATTACCAATCCCTTATCCCGTAAAACACAATCCTTTCAGTCATTTAGTTTCTCCTGTAAAAAGGATTGCTTTTAGGAACATGTATTATGCAGTAAGTACAACAGTAAGCCATAAACCCTATATTTTTTTTAAACATTTGGGTAAAAGATCCTGGATGTTTAAGTCAGTTTCTAGAAACTCAATTATTTGTCACGTGTTTCTATTGGATTAGGTGTTAAACAGTAGGCTTCCAAAGATCATTTTTTTTTTGTATAGATTATGAACAACAAAATTGTTGTGTTGATCTCCAAGGTCACTCTATACAGAATCCACTAACACTCCTTGAAATAAAGTATGGCATGGCTGGGGGCAATTTTAGGGCATTCATTTATTCACAATCAAGTGATTTTGCTGAGCTAGTAAATTATGTCTTTTTAATTTCCATGAGCACCAGATGTGTTTCAAATAAGACATGGTTTATAACATACTAATATGCACTGCCATGTACCTTCAAATGCTCCCCATTGTTTTTTTTGAAGGACCCCACTCAACTGACGCTCATTGGCAAAATAAAGGTCAGTGCACCAAAAATGCAGCATGCAGGGCTTATTTCCAATGCATATCAATTAATTTGAAAAGCCGTTTTGAAATGTATGAATTTCATCATGTCCATGCATTGTGCCTGTACTGCAATCTGGTATGAGTAAACAAGTCCTTAGGGATAATTCTATTATTAGCATTAAGTAGAGATAAGGTGAATGATCTGTTAGCAGAAATGAATGTATCTTGTAAATAATGATGCACTGTTTGTGCAAATTCTTAAGGTGGTTGTAAAGGCAGAAGGTTTTTTATCTTAATGCATTCTATGGATTCCCAAAGGGTCCCGAAATGACATTGCTGCAGATGGACACAGTTGATCGAATTTGGGGCCCTGTATCTCGGGGCCACTTGGTGCTAGGAACCCCAATTTGGATATGTTCTAGTGTTGGTTCCACTGGGTTTGCACACCAAATATGGGGTTCCTAGCACCAAGTGGTCCCGAGATACGGGGCCCCAAAGTCGGGTCGAAAAATGTCATTCTTTGCTGCAGAAAAGTGCTTGACTCCAGTATAAGCTGAGGGGGGCACTTTCAGCGCAAAAAAATGTGCTGAAAAACTCAGCTTATACTCTAGTATATACGGTACCTCACGGTATCCAGAACATGCTTAGAATCCCCATCCCTTCAAAAACTATTGGCAGAAATGGCATAGTGGTTAGAGGAAATTAATGATTGGGAGGTGGATTATTTCCCATCATGTGATTTTAGCAAAAACTGATGAAACCAACATCAATATGCCTGAAGCAATATATACCAGCAGAAACAGCAAGTAACATAATAGAAAAATACTTTTTATAACTAAAGAACTTACTGCCACTAACTGGTGATATGATCAGCTGACTGTGTATGCCATCTATTGCCCCTTCACAGTTTGGCAACTGACATCATTCACACAAAGGATTAGAATTTTTGGCCCATTCATCTCTAGTGGGCTTTTTCATCATCCACTTTGATAAAACATCACACATCTTTACACAGGTCAGCATGACATTGACTTCCCCATGAGAAAATCAAATGCAAACTGGTTGATGATCATACTGTTGCCAGGTACTTGCAAAAGAAACATGAAAATGTTTACACAGATAAGATACCGCTCCAGGTGGCTATCCCGCCACTGACCACCCCTGCACATAGAAGGGGTGCTGGCTTAGCGTGCAGTAACTATGTAATGAAAAAAGTCCCAGATATCCGCCCTCCAATACAATCACCTTTATTGGAATAAAAGACAGTCCATACAGCACATAGAGGCACAAGTGATGGCTTTAGCTAATGTGTTTCACACCCTTACTGGTGCTTAGTCAGCTATAACTGTCACTTGTGCCTCTATGTGCTGTATGGACTGTCTTTTATACCAATAAAGGTGATTGTATTGGAGTGCAGCTATCCGGGACTTTTTTCATTACATATAAATTTGTTTACTATGTTACAGTTAATGGCTTCAACGTCTGCTGAAGGAGCATTAAAAATAACTATTTACACGAGAACGGGCAGCAATACAATATTAAAATATAAAGCTTTGGCTCCTCAGCAGACAAACTAAACTGAATATCCTTACACACCTTTCTCCTACAATCAAAGCGTCTGTCCTTGCCTGGAGGAACTTGATAAAATTCACCTGGAATAAAACTCCTACCACTAAGCTAACCCCCCCCCCCCCCCCTATCTATCATTAAAATTCCAATCCCTGACATACGCATAACATCATGGACCAAAGATCCTAGCACTAAGATAGGAGCCATGTACAAGAGTGGATCTCTTAAAAAAATTACCCAACTTAAAAGGGAACTAAACCTCCAACCTCCTGACAACTATCCTTATCTCCAGATTATATACTGTTGGTAAAAAAATATTTAAAATATATGACCTGCCCTCTATATTTTTTACCCCTACCGCGCTACCTAATCGTGAAAATTTTAATAATAAATATATCAGTGACAATAAATAAATTTGTGTACATAGCTGCTACTTAAATTAATATAAAAATGTAAAGTCTGCAATTTATCCCTAAAAAATATAAATATCGTATAAGTAGCGCTTAAGTGAAAAAATCTCATACAAATTTCAAAGTATAATTACGTGATATGCAAATAGTTTCATAAAATAAAACTAAAAAAATTCAAATATAAATACAAATATAAATCACCCTAGTGAAAAAGTGATAGAATATATATATATATATATATATATATATATATATATATATATATATATATATATAAATATAGTGATAGAAAACAAGTTTGTAAGCAATAACGTGAAAAAGAAGCAAAGTGTCTCTTCAAAATATATCTTCGGTTCAAAAAATCTTCAAAAGAAATCCTGAAACATCCACCACACCACGTGCTCTGTGACACCTCTCCCTCTGAAGAGCGAACTCACCAGATCACAATGCCTCCCACTCTCGTGTTTGGCTAAAGCGCTTTTTTCCCACTCCAGGGGTTAATAGTGTCTGTCCACTCGTTCTGTTTATTGCGTGTTAGTGTGACTCCATATGTAAGAGAAATAAGTGCTCCACATAGCGTAATAAAATTCAACCAGTTTAATATATTACACTAAAAACTTCCAATGGTAAAACTCACATTTCTCCAAATAAAATAACGCCTTCAAATAAAATCACAGCAAACGAACTCAAGTGGACAATAGTATACTGCAGCCACGGCGGACCAGAGGTGTGCGCTCAACCGTTGTATCTCACCCACTCCTAGGCCCCTCCGTTTAAGCAGCAGTGTAGCTTACAAGCAGAGCAGTGTCTCACATCAATTACAAACAATTGTCCTGTAGCCAAGCCCCCGACATGTTTCGCCGTAATGACTTCCTCAATGAGGTATTTGGAGAAATGTGAGTTTTACCATTGGAAGTTTTTAGTGTAATATATTAAACTGGTTGAATTTTATTACGCTATGTGGAGCACTTATTTCTCTTACATATGGAGTCACACTAACATGCAATAAACAGAACGAGTGGACGGACACTATTAACCCCTGGAGTGGGAAAAAAGCGCTTTAGCCAAACACGAGAGTGGGAGGCATTGTGATCTGGTGAGTTTGCTCTTCAGAGGCAGAGGTGTCACAGAGCACGTGGTGTGGTGGATGCTTCAGGATTTCTTTTAAAGATTTTTTGAACCGAAGATACACTTATCTCCAGATTGCCTCCAACATAACCCTCAAATTCGGGCCTCCATTCCCATAAGGATATAGACTTACCTAAATGATCCCACAAACTCGACTAAAGGAATATTGATCATTTACCAAAAAATTTACCTTCCAAACTACCCTCGCTAACTAAATAGGAACAAGATTTAGGGTCTTGCTTTACATCGAACCAATGGTCGCTAACGTTTAATTCAATATACAAAGCAACCTCTTGTGTAACCCTATGGGAACTGACACAAAAAATAGCCCAAAGATGGTACTTAACACCGACAATTTTAGCAAATAATAAGGGAAACACCTCACCCAAATGCTGGAGAGGTTGCGACCAAACAGGAACCTTAATACACATGCTTTGGAACTGTCCCTACCTAAACACTTACTGGAAAGATGTATTCTCACTAATAGACCCCTATCCCAGCCTGCCCGGATTTATTCATTCTTAACTTAAACATAAACCTTATCCCCCTGGCAAACCGCAAGATCTATAGCTTCTGGCAGCTATAATATCACTGACCAGACTATGGTAAATAGTTACTCCTCCATCATTGAATGAAGTCATCACATTGACCCAAAAATACTTCACTTCCAAACTCCTGATCACAACAAATTAAACCCAATACCTTAGGGAACAACAATTGTGGGCTCCGTTGACCAAATGGTATAAAACCCACGCTCAGTGACAACTAAGTACAGCACATATATGTAAGTGCATGTACACGCATTAGAAAATGCATATTAGTCCCCGGTATTAAGGAGAGAGGCAATTGCAGAGTTCTTAATTCAATATGGCACACAAACAATTACAAAACAGCAGGCTGAGGAGATGGAGGGCCCCCTTTCTGAACAGGAGTTACAGACTGCCGTGAAGCAAATGAAACCTGGCAGGAGCCCAGGCCCTGATGGGCTCTCATTACAATACTATAAATGCTTTATGGATGTCTTGTCTCCTAGGATGATTGCAACCTTCAATGCCCACTCAGTACCTGATATTTCCACGGGTCGCATGTTAGATGCACACATTACGGTTCTTCCCAAGTAAGGTAAACATGTCACACAAGTATCAAATTATAGGCCTATTTCTCTGCTTAACGTAGACATAAAATTATATGCAAAGATTTTGGCCAATAGACTGTTACCCTTCCTTCCCAACCTCATCTCTTTAGACCAGGTAGGCTTTGTTCTGGGTAGAGAGGCTAGGGACAACACTATACGAGCATTGAATATCCATCACTAGCTGACATCATGTAAAATCCAAGGTTTTTTTTTGTCATTGGACACGGAGAAGGCGTTCAACAGAGTGGCCTGGGACTATATGAGTGAGGTTCTGAAAGCAACAGGACTTCAATTACGCATGTTGACTCATATCATGGCATTATACTCCAACCCTACCGCATGTGTATGGGTAAATAGCCACATGTCGGACGCCTTTGCCATTGGGAACGGCACCCGCCAGGGTTGCCCCTTGTCCCCCCTGATTTATGTCCTTACCCTGGAACCCTTCCTAAATAAACTAAGATTGAACAAGAACATTGCGGAGTCCAGATAGGAGATAGGGAATTTAAAGTAGCCGCTTTTGCAGACGACATTCTGTTATCACTGAGGTTACCCCATATTACCCTGCCGAACCTGTTGAAGGACATAGAATATTTTGGTACATTTTAAAGTAAATTATACAAAATAACAAGCATTAAATATTTTGCTTACCACACAAGACATAGACCGATGTCAACATTCTTTTCCATTTTAATGGAAGGGGGATGCAATCACATATTTAGGTATTCAGATCACTGCTAAGCTGTCCGACTTATACAAATATAATTTTCATGAAATTCTGAATAAAACTAAATCAGATCTAAAAGGCTGGGCAGGTCTAAACATCTCATGGTTTGGACGCTGAGCCTTGCTTAAAATGACTATTCTCCCACGCTTTTTATATTTGATGCAGACCATTCCAATCCATCTTCCGACTGCCTTGTTTGCAACATATAGACAGCTCTTCTCGAGATTTATCTTGAGGAACTCCCCGCCACATATTAAGTATGCCCAGTTGACCCGCACCAAGATTAGGGAGGGATAGGCTTACCGGACCTCTATAAATACTATTTAGCTTGCCATCTCACCAGATTTGCTGACTGGAATATTCATTGCGATAAAAAGCTATGGATATACATTGAAAACTCTTTTTTACGATTCCCAATTTGCGATCTTCCTTGGCTTTTGCCTAAACACTGGCCAATAGTGTCTCTGACACACCCTCTCATTCATCCATCTCTGATGGCCTTCTCACGGGCAGCTAAATCCACAGCCCTTTCCTCTGCTCCAGGGCCCCTGACTACGCTAAAAGGAAACCCTGACTTTCCACCAGGAAACGTAGGCTCATTTCTAAGACACGAATGGCCCCACAAAGATATGAGGGCACAACACTTTTTCTCAAAAGACGCACCTTGTTCTTATGACAATTTGGTGGACATTTCACTAACAAAGTCCTTTCCCTTCTGGACTTATAGACAAATACGGAACTTCCTGTCTACACAACCAACACCTTCAAAATGGACAAGACAACTCACACCATTTGAATCCCTATGCACAAGAAACACACCACAAAGGCATTTACTATCCTTTATTTACCCACTGCTGCTAGAAGAGACTAACATTACTAGAGAACCTGCATGCAACACATGGGAAAGGGAATTACAAATTTCCTTATCAGATAAGGCATGGGAAACCATACATGAATATGCACATAAGGGTTTCATGAATGTTGCTATTCAATAAAATTGTTATAAAATCGAAACACGTTGGTACAGAACTCCCTCACTCCTCCACAAATTCTCACCTTCTATACCTAATATGTGCTGGAGGTGTGGTATGGTAGAAGGCTCTATGCTCCATATTTGGTGGGACTGTGATTCCTTACAACCTTTCTGGAAAAAGATACATGAGATCATTGCAAAGGTCACCACATATACCTTAAACTATACCCCAGCGCAATATTTATTACATCACACGACAATGTCTAACAGAGATTACTACAAATCATTAGCTATGCACATGGTGAATGCGGCAAGACTTTGTATTCCAATATAATGGCAATCCAATACCCCCCCAACTGTTAAAGAATGGTTCACTAGGCTCTCTAAAATAGAAGAGATGGAGGAACTGATACATATCTCCCAAGAGCGGATACAAAAATGTACAACCATATGGGCATGTTGGACCCACTTTAAAACAACTACAGAATTTCAAATTGCCAATTCCTAGATAGTAAACCAACTAATATACCCCGTATTTAGCTCACTATAAATTAAGCTTGGGGAAGTGGGGTGGGGGGGGGAACGGAGATGACAGGACATGTCACCACCCTTCATACTTTTCCCTCCCCCATTATTTTCCTTTAATTCCCTTGCCCCTCCTTTCCTCCCCACCCCCCCTTTTTTTTCTATTTCTTTCTCTCTCTCTTTCCTTCTCTCCTTCTATTTTTCTTTTCACTGTTTTTTCAATTTTCATCTCCTTTGCCGTTTTCGTTCTCAAAATCAGGCTCCTGATGTCATTAAAGTACCAGATATAGCAGGGCTGTTATCCATATACATGCAGAAAGTATTAGGTTTATAACCAACGTGCTAAATGGAGAACATGTTTATGTGATTCCCTGACTGTTGTGCATTCTGTCTCTCTCTGGTACATAACATGACCTGAGGAATATCTGTAGTTCATAAAACCTTTTGCATGATGTACATGATGTTCGATTTGTAACATTTACCTGTTTTTGACTTCAATAAAAAATGTATGAAAAAAAAAAAAAAAAGAAAATGCATATTAGTGCGTGACAATGCTCACTAACACATTAGGCACCTGCCTAACATTACAAAATACTTCTATGCTACAATGTACCTCTATGCATCAATCTAAATGGACCCTTAATCTTGCTTTTTAAAATAAAGTATAATTGGAAAACACACACACACAAACACACACACACACATATATAATATAAAGTATCCTGCAGTCATCATCCAATTAAAATTCCTAATTTTGATTATTGAAATATCTGCTTCCAGCTTAATCATTTTAAAAATGTACCTCCTTTATTTTATACAAATGAAGCATGGCAGGAAGTAATTACTGAGTCTTAATCAATTCTCATTCTTTTAAGTGACTGTGATAATTTAATTAGGCAATTAGAGAAATGCCTTGACTATGCAGTCATAGCTGCGTTTGTGGATTAGATAATCCTAAAACTGTTTAGGACATGACTAGGCAAACATTTTTCATATGAAGATTTAGAGTTATAGAGATGAATCTTCTCCATTTGTTGCGGCATTGAAAATACATTGATGAGTCAGTGGAAACACGTGGAGAATTTCACTTTTAAATCAGATGAAGAAATGCTTTGCCTTGTAGGCATTTTTATTTAACAAAGGACATCCTTCTCACATAAAACTTACAACTGCCTATCTATCTCAATCAACCATACACCTGTTTTTTGCAGCAATATAGAACAGGCTTTGGCAAATTGTGGATCACCAGCTGTGGTTGAGTTTTATCATTCTGACGGATTTGTCAGGTGTATACACGCTTTGGATATTAGGAGAACAGTGCTTTTTATAGCACCAGATTAATGCATTAATATGTATATATCACACTGTAGCAAAATATCTGACCTCTTCCAGTCTAATGAGAACCTTCAAGGCCAAGGATATCCTTCAATATGTGGTAGGTTGTGAGGCATAGTGGGTGCAAAGGTGGTAAAAGTCATTGGGCGCCAGACACTTCTTGGATGTAAAAGAGGTTTTATTTCTTTAACAGTCCTTTTTATATTTTGCAAGGGAAAGAGGCTTAGAGCCAGTACACCCTTAAGTAGTTGAAATTTCATATGGCAGACTCCGAGACATCAACAGGAGCACACCCGTACAGGAAAAGGCCCCAGCAAGGTGCCACTTCTGCATGTGCAGGATTGCTGTCTCCAATTGGCAACAGTACTTAAACAGTTCCTAACTCAATGTAACAGTTCTCCCAACTGTACTACAACTTCTCCTTGTAGTTCTTCAGCCCCTTGAGCTCCTTATGTCTTACTGGACCCTCTGATTCACTGAATCTGAATCCCGTGAGCTCCTTAAAGCTTTTGCTATGGTATCTCCCTCAAGCGTCACCCACGCTTTCCTGCTGGGTCCCTAGCTTGGCACTTCGGATACCTTCAAGCTTCATCCCTACTGACCGACTCAGTCCCTAGCTTGACACACAAGGCTGCTCTGCAAGCATCAACTCCGCTGGTTGGGTCCCTAAATGGTTTCACCATCTGAGGTTTGCCGATTTTCAACCGTGCCCGTTCAGTGAGAATACTGCACCAGTACTTCAGTTACTTACTGTGGTCCCTGGTAAAGGTGGTTGGTCCATTAGTGGTGACAGCTTCCCTTCTACCTGCGACCACGACAGGTTCCATGGCTGGCAAAACAATTACTTTTGGATGGACTGCAAGCAGCGGTCCCAACCCCGCGCTGCCCTCTTACTTCTGGATAGGATCTCACACAGCCTGATGCCCCCGGGATAGGCCCAATCTCTGGCCTAGTAGCCTGGGGCGGACGACACACGTCCACCCAGATGGCGGTCTGGATGGCACACAAGAACCTGGATCACCCAGCAGGCCAAGGGATTCAACAAAATCCCTACCCATTGGCTGAGATATTTCTCAATTGAATTACGCCAAGTGCCCGGCCACCCGGTGGTAGAAGAGGAAAGTACAATCAGGCCAAACTTAGGGAGAAGTCAATGGATCCCTAGTAATTAACTACAGTAGCTACTCCTGTTAAGGAATTTGGCAAGGAGCTCCCTGACTAAACCCCAGGGCTCTACAATACAGAAAAAAATCTGTCATGTGCAACTTGAAAAGAGGACAAATACAAGTCCTATAAGCTAATGTGGACTGTATGGTCTCATTTCCAATATTCCTCAGATTTTGAATCCTTCATATCTTGAAGCATTAGACAGATCAGACGCTCTGGGGATTTCCCATGTTTGCTTGTTTGTTTTTCTTACCCCCTTCCTTTCTTCGTGTGTGCCTTACTTTTTTCCATCCCGCCTGTGTATACTATTTATTATTGTTGAAGGACTATCCATCCCAATAGCTACTGTGAAATTATAAGAAATATTTTCATACCCCTTTATGGGTATATATATTGTTGATAATTTGGCGTTCCTCTACTGATGCGTATTATAGTAATTGTAAACCTAGTTACACCACTTTTACCTACAGGTAAGCCTATAATAAGGCTTACCTGTAGGTACCGTGAATATCTCCTAAACTTGCACAGTGTAGGATATATTCACTGTATGCGATTGCGCCAATGTCATCGGCGCATGCGCACTGAAGAAATGGCCCACTCATGCCGTTTCTTTGGGGCCTGTGCCATGCATACTAGCTCATTATGCCTTTGTCTTGCAGGTTTTTTTGTTTTTTGAGTTGTGCTTTTCATGTCATGTATATTTTCTCTTAGACTATTTTTATTGGATACCTTAATTTGCCAAATATGTGATACATGCATCTACATTCAGACGTCTGTATTTGACGCATTGGGGGAGATTTACTAAAACTGGTGCACACAGAATCTGGTGTAGCTGTGTATAGTAACCAATCAGCTTCTAACATCAGCTTAATAAGTTAATATTTGACAATAAGGCTGGGTTCACACTGATGAGGTCTTAGCATTGCATGTCATTTGTACAGAAATTGCACAGGATTCCTGTACAAATGACATTCAAATTCAGTGCGGTACGAATTGAGCCATACATTATGTACGGCTCAATTCACACTGGATCTGCACCCGAAAAGTGAAAGACCTTTTATTTTGTCTACACTGGATTCAGATCGCATGTTTAGACCCATGCGATCCGATTCCATCCAATTCCACAGCTCACATTGCATTCTGTGAACCAATGTGGGGGTGTCATTAACTTTATACCTCATCAGTGTGAACCCAGCCCTAATCCTAGAAGCTGATTGGTTACTATGCACAGTTTTGTTTAGCAAATGCCCACCACTGTGTGAATATTTTGAATCTGTTTTGGAACATTGGAAAACAAAATAAAAATTTGATTAAACATAAAATTGTGAATCTGAGGAGTAGAGAGCTGGGCTTTACATGTTACTGGGGTCCAGTTGAGATGTAATGTTGTCCTGTGTAAGAAGGCTTTCATGTTATAGTGCTATTGCAATTAGAGTCAGGTAAATAAAAACTTATTGTCCCTACCCTGCAGGAAAATAATTTTTCCAATCAACTTTCCAACTCATCATTTGTCTGCAAATATTTTTCTGCATAATTAACCTAATATGTTTTTTAGGCAAACTGGTAAATCTACAGAATATCCCTTTACACAACTAAGATCATCAATTGTATGCGTTTCTGAAGCCACAAAAAATGCCCACAATACCGGTCACTATTTACATATTTGCACTTTGGATTTGGGGGTTTCTTGGAAACTACAAAAAACAGAACCATCTTACGATAATCTGAAGGCACCTGCTATAGCATGTGCGTGGCTGTCAAATTATTTTAATTTAAGCACAGATTTGCTTTAAAGTAGAGAAAACATGTAATAAAACCAAGAGGCTCTTACATGCAAAGTACAAAACATTACAGAGCACACATTCAAGAATGACATTACCTGCAAGGCTAGTTAAAAACACCTGAACATATTCAAAAAAAGACGGGGTTTGGTCACACTATATGGTCATATAGTGCTAAGCCCACTTACTGCGACAAAGTACCCCGAATTAGTGGGTCCTACTAAGAGCTGAAGGGATTCCTCCTATGTACTTGTGGCCACTAAATTCAGGGTACTTTGTCGCATTAAGTGGGCTTAGCACTATATGACCATGTTCAGGTGTTTTTAACTAGCTAATTACAACGGCCAATATGCATGTTAATGTCATAAAATCAATGCAAAAAGAACTAAATATGCCTGTGAAGTGGCATGTGTTTCCCGTGTTTAGATATGTCTTTGAAGTATGGCTATTTGTTTGGTCTTAATGGCAGCACCATCTTGAATTTAAAAATTTGTAATTGCAAGCACCTCTTGAGGTGGTGGTGGACGGTGTTGCCACAAGACTAGGCCCTCATAGTTACTCTTGTTATTATTTTTTTTTTAGTAACTGGTGCTGGTGCCACAACACTGCAACCCGGCCCTCACAGATACTGTACTTGGAGCACAGCAGTTTTTTTTTTTAAAAAATTGTAAGTACCCGCCCCTGTTAAACAGGGGCTGAAAAATTGTGCCTTAGGCTTGGAGCACAGCAGTCACACGTGTTGCATTATTGTGCCTTAGGCACTGGTGCTGGTGCCACAACACTGCAACCCGGCCCTCACAGATACTGTACTTGGAGCACAGCAGTCACACGTGTTGCGAAGCATTTTTTTAAAAAATTGTAAGTACACGCCCCTGTTAAACAGGGGCTGAAAAATTGTGCCTTAGGCACTGGTGTGGTGGCATGGATAATTGAGGAGGAGGAAGAGGATAGTCAGTGAACATAAGAGGACAGTCACTCAGCATCAGCATAGGCAGTCTTGAAGGGATGTGACATTAAAAATTATTCGGTTATATCTGCCTCAGGTGCCTGGTAGCTGGTGGTGATCCAAGACTGATTCATTTTGATGAATGTCAGTCGATCAACCGAGGCTCCTATATAGCCAGTAATGGTCCCTCTCCTTGATCCGAAGAACACGAGGATCCTTCCGCAGGCTTTGCAGGATCAGGGAGGCCATGCAGCGTAGGTTAGCTGAGGCATTCGGTCCGGAGTCTTCTGGGTCACTGAGGATGACATGATCGCCAGCCACCTCCTCCCAGCCACGTACAAGTCCACTGGTTTGTTGGGACTGTACATCATCCCTAAAAGACTGCTGCTGCTGATGCTGAGTGCCAGGCTCCACCTCCATGCTCACACAATCCTCCTCCTCCTCCTCCTCCTCCTCATCCTCTTCCTGTGTGATGGGTGGGACAGAAGGAACACTGTCCGGATAAAGGGGGCCTTGAGAGGCAAGGAAGTCCTCCTCTTCCTGCCTCTGTTCTGCCTCAAGTGCCCTGTCCATTATCCCGCGCAGCGTATGCTCCAACAGGTGGACAAGAGGGACAGTGTCACTGATGCATGCACTGTCACTGCTCACCATCCTCGTGGCCTCCTCAAATGGTGAGAGGACAGTGCATGCATCCCTGATCATGCTCCACTGACGTGGGGAAAAAAACCAAGCTCCCCTGACCCTGTCCTGGTGCCGTAGTCGCAAAGGTACTCATTGATGGCCCTCTGCTGCGTGTGCAGTCGCTGCAGCATGGCCAACGTTGAGTTCCACCTGGTGGGCATGTCACATATTAGGCGGTTCTTGGGCAGGTTCAGCTCCTTTTGCAGCTCAGTCAGCCGAGCACTGGCATTATAAGATCGGCGGAAATGCACACAGACTTTCCTGGCCTGCCTCAGGACATCCTGTAAGCCTGGGAACCTGCCCAAGAACCGCTGCACCACCAGGTTGAGGACGTGAGCCATGCAGGGCACATGGGTGAGCTGCCCCTGTCGCAGGGCGGAGAGGAGGTTGGTGCCATTGTCAGAAACGACCATTCCTGGCTTAAGCTGACGTGGCGTCAACCACCTCTCGGCCTGCCCCTGCAGAGCTGCCAGAACCTCTGGCCCAGTGTGGCTCCTGTCCCCCAAACACACCAGCGCAAGCACGGCATGGCATCTTTTTGCCTGCGTACTTGCGTAGCCCCTTGTACGCCTACGGAGCACCGCTGGTTCCAAGGACAGAGCACTGGAGGAAGAAGAAGAGGAGGGGGTGGAGGAGAGAGGTGTGTCACAACCAGTAGCAGTAGTCGCGTTTTGGAGGCGTGGTGGCGGAACAACCTCCAACACTACTGCACCTTGTCCTGCATCCCTCCCAGCTGCCAATAGAGTGACCCAATGGGCCGTGAAAGAAAGGTACCTTCCCTGTCCATGCCTGCTGGACCATGAGTCAGCGGTAATATGCACCTTACCGCTGACCGCCCTGTCCAGCGAGGCATGGACATTGCCCTCCACATGCCGGTAGAGAGACGGAATCGCCTTCCGCGAGAAAAAGTGGCGTTTGGGAACCTGCCACTGAGGAACCGCACATTGAACAAACTCACGGAAGGGGGCCGAGTCTACCAACTGAAAAGGCAGCAGTTGAAGTGCTAGCAATTTAGCCAGGCTAGCATTCAACCGCTGGGCATGTGGATGGCTGGGAGTGTACTTCTTTCTACGGTCCAGCAGCTGGGGCAGGGAAATTTGCCTGCTGCAATCGGACGTCGGTGTACTGCAAGTACTTGGTTGTGACACACCTAATTCTACACCTTCAGTCCTCTCAGAGCAGCTTTCAGAGAGGACTGAAGGTGTAGTGGGGATGGAGATCCCAGCTGAGGAGGAGCAAGGAGAGGTCCGCTTAGTTCTTTGGTGTGGGTCTTTTATGTGTGCCTGCCAACGAGCTGCATGGCAGGTCGCCATATGTCTGGTCATGCTTGTGGTGCCCAAGCGGCTGATGTTTTGGCCACGCGAGATACGCTTGAGACAAATATTGCAAATAGCAGTGGTGCGATCTGCTGCACTCGTCTCAAAAAAGGCCCACACCAAAGAACTTTTCTGATAACGTGCAGAGGCAGCGCCCTGCACAGGCGGAGCTCTGCGGTGTTGTACAGTTGCTGTGCTGGCCTCTACCTGGCCTCCAGGGGGCATCCTGCCTCGTTGGACATGTGACGCCGCATCCTCCTCCTCCTCGTCCTCCTCCTCATCCTCTCTCCCTTGAGGCACCCACGTGGAGTCAGTGACCTCATCATCCCCTCCCTCTTCACCACTAGAGCAAACCTGGCAGTAAGCTGCAGCTGGTGGAACAGTACTGCCAGATTCCTCAAGCTGGGTATCGTCATCCGAGCCTTCGAATCGTTGGGCATCCTCCTGGAGCATGTACCCAACACTGTGCTCAAAGAGTTCGGGGGACTCCTCAGGAGGACATGGTGGGTCTAGGGAAGGGGTGGCTGATGATGCTCTGTCAGTACCCTGAGCCTGGGTGAGAGAGGATGAGGAGGATGAGGAGGGCTTGGTCATCCATTCTACCAAGCCTTCAGCATGATGCGGCTCCACATGTCCAGCTGCCGAAAACAAAGACGCGCGTGTCCCATGGCCACGTGCTGATGACGATGCACGACCACGTCCACGGCCACGTCCACTAGAAACAGAGCCTGCCTGCCCTGTGTTCTTGGCTCTGCACGCTCTGCCTCCCCTTGGCGGTCTTCCAGCCATTGTAGTCGGTAGTCCTGTGGGTGCTGCTGAGAAGAATATATAGGAGCTCTGTGTGATGCCACTAACACACTAGAAGTCCTATGGGTGCTTCTGCAAAGAAAATAGAGGAGCTCTGTGTGATGCCACTAACACACTAGAAGTCCTGTGGGTGCTGCTGAGAAGAAAATATAGGAGCTCTGTGTGATGCCACTAACACACTACAAGTCCTATGGGTGCTTCTGCAAAGAAAATAGAGGAGCTCTGTGTGATGCCACTAACACACTAGAAGTCCTGTGGGTGCTTCTGCAAAGAAAATAGAGGAGCTCTGTGTGATGCCACTAACACACTAGAAGTCCTGTGGGTGCTTCTGCAAAGAAAATAGAGGAGCTCTGTGTGGCCACCAGTGCATAGGAGGAATCCCTTCAGTTCTCCCACATAGAGGAGTTTGGCTCCCATGGTTGAGACGCAGGATCTTTCATTCTTTTACTAGGGTAGGACCCACTAATTTGGAGTACTTTGTCGCAATAAGTGGGCTTAGCACTGTTTGACCATATAGTGTGACCAAACCCCCGTATTTTTTCGAATATGTTCAGGTGTTTTTAACTAGCCTTGCAGGAAATGTCATTCTTGAATGTGTGCTCTGTTTTATGTTTTGTACTGTTTGTTGGTCTTATGCAGCACCATCTTGAATTTAAACGCATGTAGGGTGTGCCCCCAAATATGATTTTGTATCTTATCTGTGTAGCGCACTACTCCCTTGGAAGCTGCTAGGTAGTTCATACAGTACTGCTAACATACCTCCGTTCTTTCACCCCACACGACTCACAACATGCACAGTCAATAAAGGTTGAACAATAACTTTTATTCTTCTTGTTGCAGTCCATGTGTAATGGTAGTAGAGGGAAATATGAGCTGCCTCTTTCTCCTGGTTCCTTATGAGTAGCTAAGTCCCTTTCTTTAATAAACTGACCGGTTCCCATATGAAAAGTACCTTGGTAAAATGGATTCTGGAAGTCCCAGGCCTCATCTGCCCATCTTGCCTCCTGCGATCCTCCCCAGGTCAGTTCAGGAAAGTCCAGATGACATCCCGGTCTACTCCCTACTCTTTGCAGCTACTTCCTGTTTCTTGTGAATAGATCTATGCCAGCCGGGATGCCTGGCTTACTTCTCCCAGGGTTTCTTTGATGAATTGGTGGTAGTTGAACCATCCAGCATTGAGGTCTCTGAACCCTCAGGCCTTCCAGTTTGGTTACTGCTCTCCAGCGCTGGGGTCTCTGAACCCCCAGGCCTTCAAGCTTGGAGTCACATTTTGCTGTCACTCTGGACTTAGTTTATTCCCATCTCCCCCCAGGAAGCATGTGACCTCAGTATAAATATATGTCCCGCCCCTGCCCATACAAATTAATGATTGGGCCAGGGCCATATACACTGCCTGCACTCCAGTCCCTGACCCGCCTCCTTTCCAGAACATTACTTAGAGAAAGCAAGGGAGGTCTTCCAGGGCAGAGTACAGGGTGTCAAATCCCCCTCTATTCTACTACTCCTCCCCAAACCACATTAACAACCAGGCCTAACAAACAAAAGGGTAAGGCACTGGCAATTTTACCTATTAGCACCCGCCTAAAGGTGGTGGGCGCTACATACACCACCCTCTAGAATCACAACTGTCCCCAGTTGTGGAAAGGGATCCACGAACCAGGAAACAGTCCTATCCTACTGCCTGAACACAAGGCATCTCATAGACCCCTAGAGTGTAGTGTGTGTAACATTGGAAAATATGTACAAAAGATCACAGTACAAAATACATATACACAATTCCTAACTATAGATCCCTATACTTAGTGAATAATACAAAGAGAACTGAAGCACTGCCACCGAGCGGGAATTACTTCAATTACTCCAGGTCTTCTGTCTTCTTGGCAGCCGTTTCATCCGAGGGTACCTGTAAATAAACTCACAAACACACATCCTATTCTACAGCTATCTTACAAAAAAATAACAATTTGTTGGCATGTATGATCCTGCCAGGTCTGCCATCCCCTCAAAAGGAGTCAGACAGACTCCTGCAGAATGCAGCCTGAACAGACACGCCAGTACTTTACATACTTTACATCTCCCACCAGTCCCGGGAGGCCTCTACTGTCTTCATGACCTCGTCTGGTACATACGGAAAGTCAAGTCCCCACTCCTGACCAACCCTCTTCTGGACGTCCCTTTGTAACTGCGACAGCCATGGCAGCTCCTTGGGCCTTTCCCGCCCAGGCAGAACGCAAGCATCAGAGGCTCTCACAGCCCTTTGCTGGAAAGTGGGTGCCCTGTTTTGAGGGGTATCTGAAAGTTGTTTGATAGGGGTTACTGGGAGTGCTGGGAAGGTGGCTATGCTTTCCGGAGCCCCAGTTGAAGCACCTCTCTGGCCCTTCGGGTCATCTGGGCTTGAGGCAGGCAGAGTCCGGTGGTGCTACTGGCATAGAAGTATCTCACCTCCTGCTGTTCAGGTCCCAGTCTCGTCAGCTGCATGCTGCAATGGCCACATCGGGCCCAGGCATTCACAACCAGAGTAGGCCTCCGACAACCGAGACAAAGCAAACATAGTCTCTCCACTCCATCCACTACTCCGAGTGCCAGCCCACTGGTGAGTTCCAGTCGGATACCAGTGTCCACAAGGATCAGGTCCTGAATATCAGTGCTTCGCTGGACAGCGGGTGTGCTGTGTCCACTCTGCGCCATCTTCCTCTGCTGTATGAGCAGCGCATGGCACGCAGGACGCTGGAGTGATGCCTTTCCTCCTGGGCGCGGTCCCGCCCCTCTTCTTGTTGGTCCGGCATGCAAGGAACTGTAACAGTTCATTTCGACAGTGCGCGCCAGCGACCCCTGGTGGCAGGCACTGTGTAACTACTAGTCAAAGCAGAAGTCACTGAAAACACAGTTGAAAATGTCACTTGCGATGCCTCACTGTAAGAAACCAACATCTCCCTGGTTCCCGGCCACACCTCCCTTGGTGTCCATGTTTTATCCATGGGCTACAGCGACATGTGCAACTCCCAGCACATTTTCATCTGTTAAAGCAGGACAGTCTTTCGCTGCTGCTAGGGGTAACAGGTTAGCAGTAAAGTAAATTATCTCGGTGGGACCTCCATGTAGCACACTACTCCCTTGGGAGCTGCAAAGTTGTTAATTTTCCCACTGGCCACCCCAGACACCTGGAGCTACCCTTACCTCTGACACTTCAGGTTCCATGCTTGTAATAACACAGACTCACTGTTTTATAAGTAAATAGCAGATTAAGTTTACTGAAGAATATTTAGCATAGACTTAAAGGTTTCACTAGAACAAGTATAACAGTGATTACAGTAACTGCACTGCTCCACCAACATAGTGCAACAGTACAGTGAATACTCACAACAGTGAGGTCTTGAATGACCCCAAAGAGCACGTCTCCAAGTGGGACTAATGCTCAAAGTGAAAACGTCTTACCTCTGAGCACCTTCCCTGTCCATGTCAGACGTGCTGTCAGCAGCTCGCTCAGAAGCTCCGGCCTTTCAGGCCCTCCAGCCCTCCCTGGATCCCCAGCAGCCTTGATCCGGCATCGAGTCCCCCCCAGGCACGGGGACTAGGTACGCGACCCCCCGGCCCCCATACGACCACCTACCTCCACATCATGCCATCCGTCACCGCCGCCCCCACCACTACCTCCAGGCAGGCGCTCAGAAAACACTGCGGCTCCGGCCTAGTCCGGCCAGCGCGTCGGATCACCGCTTCGTCGGCCAGCAGCTCGCCCCTTATTCAGGTCAGTTCAGGCCCGGGTACCCACGCCAACCGGACCCCCCCATCCGCGATCGCCTCCACACCCGCCGGGAAGCTGAGATCAGGCTAGCCCGCGGCTCTGGCCTAGCCCGGCGGCCATCTTGGTCCACCCAGTCCACCCAGATACCGCACAGGACATCCCCAGGACCCCCAGCAGGTACAAACATGACCTGCTTCCATTCCTGGTCAGTCACCTGGGTGGGCAACATCCACAGCCGCCGTCGCCTGTGCTCTAGCTAGCTAGACGAGGAAAAAAGCGGCTGCGGCTGAGACCCAGCCCACGCCAGCCCACCTCCCAGCTTACCGTTACCTCCTTTCTGCATGCTGGCGTGCCCTTCCCGTCTCAGAACACCACTGCCTTAGCAAACGGACTTCACCGCAGAGGCACCAGGCCACACAGCAAGCCCCTCCGGGATTATCTCCAATCAGGTAAGCTCTCGGGACCCCCCTCTATCCCCCCCCCCCACTAGCAGTTGATCCAGGGCCCTGAGGTCCGACCACCTCCGGGGGTCAGGAAGGAATTTTTTCCCCTACTGAGCAATTGGCTGGCACAGTTTTTCGCCTTCCTCTGGATCAACGGGAGGGCGATAGGTTCACTAGGCTCCCATCACCTCTACCGGAACTATTCGCACCAGCACAACAACACACCACAGCTGTCACCAGCAGTATTCTTCTTGTCCAGGATCTTCGCTACAAGCAGAGGCAGATGGAACAGCCATAAATAAAAAAGTGGAGAAATCTGCGCTTGGAAAAAATTGTATGACTAGAGCAGCTAGACACTATAGCTCAAGATACCGAACTAAACAAAAAATGGGAACAGAAAGTGCAGCGCTCGAAATTAATAAATATGTAACTATATCTAAGATAGTGAAAGTGTACAGTGACAAACTAAGTTGGGACACCTAAAATTAATCAAATGTAACAAAAAATTGTGTTAAATTAATACATGTGCATACAATGATAGTATGCCCCTAAAAAACATGAGCATGCAATGACATGAGTGAACAATTAGTAATGCATAAAAAAATCGCATAGAATTAGTGCATAAAAATCCAAAACAGCAAATAATATGATAAATAAATAAATGTGATAAATTATTCCATGTGCATATAATAATATGCACATAAAAAAGCATGAGTGTGCAAAGACATGAGTAAACAATTAATAATACAAAAAATCGCATTGAATTAGTGCAAGAAAATCAAAGTCCAAAACTGCAAATAGTGTTGGATAATCTCCCAAGATCAACTTATAAACGTGATAAAGGTGCATAAAGTTGACCACGCAGTTCCCATCAAGATATCATAAAGTGTGAATGGAGGCTTACCAGATTCCTGGTCTTTAGTGCATGTATCCCATCAATCAGGATCCTCCAAGGGCAGGTGTCTCCCCTCCCAGCGGTACAGCATCCAGATTCCTGGTCTAATGAAGCATGCATCAAAAGCCACTAGCGTCAGTGTCTCCATAAAAGGCACTGAGTTCTGCAAAATTGGTTTGGTGAGCACAAGGTGAGATTTAAAAATCCCTGCTAGGCCAAAAACTTCCAAAAACTTCCTGGTACTTGGAGACTTTAACCTCTGGGCAAACTCTTCCCAAGACCCTATCGCGACAGCCAACTGGAAGAACTGGGTCTCCAGCAAGTGATAAAGACTCCCACACATGGTTCAGGACACACCCTGGACCTCATCTTCAAACAAAATTTGGACATCAACATACTCGACAACATACCCCTACAATGGACGGACCACCACGCCATCAAATTTAAAATCTCCACCAATACCACCCACCAAAAACAGAAACCTGCAACAACAACTCATTGGACCAGATCGCAGAAGAAACTACACTCCGAAAACTTCAAAACCACTTTATCAAACAAAATAGCAATGCTGCATTAAACCCACTCAACGGAACAAACACTCAGCTCCCTAAACAATGTACTACTACAATCAGCAGACTCAGTGGCTCCAAAACGCAGAACACTCATCCGGAGGAAAAACTCTGGATGGCTTAATAGCTCTCTCACGCTACTCAAGCAAGAACACAGAAGAGCTGAAAGAGCATGGAGAAGAAATCCTACCAAGGAAAATTACACAAACTACAAAGGTCTCACGGAGAATTATCACAAAGCAATCTTCAAAGCTAAAAAATATTATTTCTCAAATACCATCTCATCGGCCTTAAAGCGCCCTCGGGAACTTTTTAAAATAGTCGCTCAGTCGATGAACCCGGTATGCTTAGAGCCCCCCAGCAAACGAAACCCAAGATTTCTGCAATGAATTATAAGATTTTTTCATCAACAAAATTGACAACATCCGGAAAATAATTCATCAGAAAAAAACAACCAACCGCAGTCAACCAGAGCGAAAAGAAGATATCGACACGAATATCCCACAACCACCAAAGTTTTCTCTGACCCCAATTACCACGGATACCACTAAAAATATCATCAAAAACCTCAGAGACAGCACATCTCCTATTGACATCATCCCCACAAAACTCCTGAAAGAATGCTCCGACATCTTGGCTCCCACCCTAACTCACCTCATAAATCAATCGTTCAAAGAAGGGATTGTTCCGGGCGCCCTCAAACAAGGCATCATCAAACCCCTGCTAAAGAAACCCAACCTCGACCCTCGGGACCCTAACCACTGCAGACCGATAACAAGCCTGAACAACATCTCCAAGATTATGGAGAAGGCGGTAGTACAACAGATACAACGCCACCTGGACACACACAAACTCCTGGACCCTCTACAATCAGGCTTCCGCCCAGGCCATGGTACAGAAACAGCACTCCTGAAGATATGGGACGACGCCCTCGAAGCAGCAGATGACAGAGAATCATGTCTCCTGGTACTGTTGGACCTCAGTGCAGCGTTTGATACTGTGGACCACAATACTCTACTCATCCGCCTCACAGAAGTAGCAGGAGTTACAGACTCAGATCTACAATGGTTCGCATCCTTCTTAGGAAATCATTCTCAGACAGTGAAACTAGGAGCTTTCACCTCTGAAACCCAGGCAACTCTTGTGGAGTCCCTCAAGGGTCACCCTTGTCGCCAGTGCTCTTCAACATATACATCCGCCCACTCCTCAAAATCATCAGAAGATCAGACCTCTGCTTCCACTCATACGCTGACGACACGCAATTATATTTTCGTATCACCGGACACAAAGACCATCATCAGCAATTAGAAAAATGCCTCACTCTGATAGACGACTGGATAACCACTAGCTCCCTCAAACTCACGAATCGAAAACAGAACTTCTTATTCTACATGCAAACCAAAACTCCCGAACCAAGATCCCTTGGACACAACCCACCATCTTTGGAAAGACCATCTCCCCAAGGACCAAGGCCAAGAGTCTCTGAGTCATTTTTGACTCAGAAATGTCAATGGATGCACAAATATGAGCAGTAGTCAGTGGTTCTCACCATCTGCTCCACCTGCTACGCAGACTCATCCCCTTCATTCCAAAGGAGGACAAAGCAGTGGTTGTTGGAACAGTCATTAATTCACGACTTGACTACGCAAACTCCCTTTACATAGGATTACCCCAATATCAGCTTGCGCGCTTACAACTTATCCAAAACACAGCGGCAAGGCTGATAACAGGAAAAAAAAACCTGGGAATCCATCTCCCCTTCCCTGAGGGGCCTACATTGGCTAACCATAAAGAATCGGGTCACATTCAAGACCCTCTGCCTCACCCACAAATGTACCCATGGAGACGCTCCTCAATACCTTCTCGAGAAAATAAAACACTACGGACCACAACCTACATTTGCATGGAAGAAAACCATCAGGCCTTCAGGAAAAAATTCAAGACCTACCTCTTCTAAGAAGCTTGACAACAAAGCATGAATACAGCGCCTTGAGGCGATTCAGTTCGCATTGTAGCGCTATACAAATTACTCATTCATTCATTCCCACTTCCAGCACACTGGTGACTACAGAAATGCAAAGTTATTAATAAAGCACAACACAATTACTAGGGAGCTCCCCCTACTTTAATAGGATGCAAGGCCTTGCAATGAGAGATGCAGTCTTTGGTCTTCTGTCTTCTGCTATCTATTTGTGTTGTAGTAATTGTAATCCAACAGTGAAATAAACAAGGGCTAATGTAAGATGAATGTTAGAACTGTTCCTGTTGTGCGGTACACCTGTAACTGCCTCCGATGTAATTGGCTTTGAATAACACAGTGTCAATAGTATAGTGAAGGGTAGGCTTGAGGCCTGCTTAAACTCAATCTCTTTATTAGGTTCTCTTCCGTGGGACTACAGGTCCCAGTAACACTGTGTTAAAGTCTAAGTGTATAAAAGTGCGTTAGGAAACTGTGGGCAATAGCCCTCTCACCAAACTGGATCTAAGGGATTGAACAGCTCCGCTCCACTGGTCTCAGTCCTGTTTCACACCGGTCGGCGTCGTCACACCGCTCCGCTCTGCAAGAGGAACCGGGACCCTCTGATGGCTCCGACAGGTGTCTCTGGATCCTTTCCGATCCGGTCACACAATCTTTCCAGCACAAATGTATAAGGCAGAGTCTCTAAATGTTCCGTTCCGCAGTGGCTGTAGGCCGCGCTCTCTGGAGACCTACTCACAAGTCCTTGCAGGCAGACCACACGTCCAGAAGAGAAAGAAAATGGCCACGCAGGCTCTTTTATAGCCTACCCAGCATGCAGTTCAGTACTGAGTGATCATGGGTAGGTCACTTGGCATTCTGGGTAGGTAGGTCATAGTAAAATGTAAACAGACAGTCACTTCCTGATATTCAGTCATTTGGGCTTTATAAACCTTTTCCATTAGAAAGTGTGTACTGTATTCAATCGCATTATCAAAATTACCTTTGCAACCTTTGCAAATGTTTAAAATTCCAGAAATCTAGCAAACCGTTGAATGTTTCTATAGGCAGGCTAAGACTCTAGTTAATGTGTACAATTATGTACCATTAAGCAGAAAAGGGGAAAACAAATACAAACTTATAAATATGTCCTGTATGGCTATAATATAATAGAAATGTAGGAGAAATATTCAGTATACCTTAGGTGGCAGGTAGAAGAGCTGCCTCAGAAAAAAAAGATCTCCAAACTCCCCAAGATAAGATCAATATAAACCCTATGGGGCATTCTATTTTGTCACAATGAGCCAGGTGTACATACAAAGGAAATCATCAACCTCAAGTGCAAGGGCCACAATGAGGTGACATGCATTTATTAATAACAGAGATATAAATGTAAAATTCCCATCTTACACTTTATGTTTATGTTAACACTTCACTTATGGCTAGTGGGTACCCATAGCCATCTAACATTAATGGTCATCTTCTAGTTTGCCATGTTCATACAAGAGCTTTAGTCCTTTTCACCTTCGCTCTTCCTGCATCTTTTATTTAGCTGCTCGGGACAAATAGAAACCCCCCGGTATTTCTGGGAATGGCAAAGCATTTGAATAATTTTCCTTCCCCCAAAATAACACCGCTAGTGCTTGGAATTTGGCCCATCATTGTCACATGGGGATTGGCAGAGAGCTCTCAGCCCTGAATAAGTTGTGACCTGGAGCAAATAAATGGAGCAGTTGGGCAGCACGGGAAAAGTAATGTTCACCGTACACAAGCAGATTCATATGAACATTTGTATGAAAATTCTCATAAGCACATTTGAGGATTTGACGAGTGTTGTTCAAAAGTATTTCAAAATTGAGTTTGTTATTAACATAAAATTTTGGATTTAAAGTAATTTTCCAAACAAAAATTACATTCCCTGTTAGGAATTTGTTTGTTCAAGAAAACTTTTCTATCTTGCTCTTTCAAAATTTCTCATTACTGTGATCCAAAATGATAACTGATTTGACCCCACTAATAATTTTTTATTTTTTTTCCCCAATAATTTTTATTAGTTTTTCACACTAACATATACATAATAATGTAGACATTGTCTATATTGCTACCATTTAATAGATGAATAATCGTTTAAGTATATATAGACGATATTCCATAACAGATGTTTCAAGGATACATAGATCTGATGTTCTTTGTTTCTGTCAGAGCTCATAGAGTGACAAGATAATGGAGGACCTCCTTCCCCCCGGCACCCCAATTGGGAACTCTTTTGTGACCGGGGGGGGGAGATATACGTTATAGTGTGTCTGAGGGGTGTAGGATTGGTTTATATTGATAGATTTAGAATTGCTAAAGAGGGCGAAGATGTAACGGGGCCATGGGTGATATCTTCCAGAATTCGGAAGATGGTGTTCCAGTATGGTCTAATGAGTATGCATGACCAGAGAATATGTAGAAAATCTCCTCTGGCTTTGTTACATCTCCAGCATAATTCAGGGCAATTGCAATTTTAGTAGGTGTAAAGTACCATCTGAGAGATATTTTTTAGGTGAGCTCCCAGAGAGCAGAGCATTGAGTAGACTTGTATAACATTTTTAGAGCTTATTGACATTTGTTTTTCAGTGTAGCACTGTCCCAAGTCTGTCTCCCAGTGGAGGTGTGATGTGGATTTGGTGAATCTGTTTTTTTGATGGAAGATGTTATAGAAGAGGGATGTCCCTTTCAGTTTTGATGCAGGGTTCGTTAGGAATTTCCATGCTGTCGATGGGATATTGTATAAGGGTGTCAGTATTGATTTGAAGCAGTACACAGATATAAGTGAATGTGTCTGTTGAGGGTAGATCAAATTCACACTGTAGTTGGTAAATGGATTTAGGTTGTGACTCATGGAGTAGATTTTGTATGGTTTTGATACCTTTCTTAGACCAATGATTTAATGATAGGTCTATGGAAAGATGGTGTGGAGCCTCTAATGGTATTTGTGATTTGGAGGTAACGGGTCAGTATTACCTATTTGCGTTAGTTTTTTCTATGCATGGGAGGATACCCTCATTGTAGGTGACATGGTTGATGGAATAGGAGAGAATAGGGGAATACTCATTAGCCAACTTTGTAGATTTGGGCGTATGAGTGATGAGTTTTCCATTTGCCCCCATAAAGTACGGGGAGATGACTGAAACCAGTCTGGTAACTGGGCCAGTATGGATGCTAAATAGTAATCTTCAAAATCAATGGAGCCTGCCCCACCTGCCAGTTTATGTTTTATAAGTTTTGAGTACGCACTCCTGGGTTTTTTTCCTTTCGAAATACATTTGTTGAATATGGCCTGTAGGGATTTAAAATAGGTCAAGGAAATTGGAATGGGGAGGGTTCTGAATAGGTATATTATTTAAGATAAGTGTATCATTTTGAATGATGCCAGTCTCCCAGACCACGTTAGTTTGTGTTTCGTGAGGTATTGGGTGTCTGTGAGTAATTTGGTGAGGAATGGTTTGTAATTGGTTGAGAAGAGACTTTTTACTGTTTTCATTAGCTGAACTCCTAGGTAGGTAATGCTTTTTTCTGCCCATGTGTAGGGATGTTGTATCCAGGGCCGGTCCGTCCCGTGGTGCACGGGGTGCAGTGCACCCAGGCGCCACAGAGGTGGGGGCGCTGGAGCGCCAGAGTGCTCCGCTCCCTCCTCCTCTCCTTGTCCGTAGGCGGCGCGGCTCTCTCCGCCCGTCGCGGCCGCGCAGTGACGCCACGGGGGGGGGGGGGGGGGGTGGGGCGCTCAGTGGCCGAGCCCGACTTGAACAGAGCGTGTGTGATGCTGGTGCTTGGGGGCAGGAGGCGGAAGTTAAACACAGGAGGAGTCCTGTGTTTAACTTCCGCCTTCTGCCCACAAGCACAAGCATCACACGCGCTCTGTTCTCCACCCGGGCGGCGCGGCTGCACACTGTCCTCTCCAGCTGCCGCCCGGGTGGTTTTAATTAGCCTAGTGGTGGGGGGGTGGTTTGTCTAGGGGGGGTCTATACCAATGTGGGGGGGGGTAGTTTGTCTAGGGGGGGTCTATACTAATGTGGGGGGGGGTTGTCCTGGGGGGGTCTATACTAATGTGGGGGGGGGGGTTGTCCTGGGGGTCTATACTAATGTGGAGGGGTTGTCCTGGGGGGTCTATACTAATGTGGGGGGGGTGGTTTGTCCTGGGGGGGGTCTATACTAATGTGGGGGGGGGTTTGTCCTGGGGGGTCTATACTAATGTGGGGGGGGGTTTGTCCTGGGGGGTCTATATCAATGTGGGGTGGGGGGGTTTGTCCTTGGGGTCTATACTAATGTGGGGGGGGGTGGTTTGTCCTGGGGGGGTCTATACCAATGTGGGGGGGGGGTGGTTTGTCCTGGGGGGGTCTATACTAATGTGGGGGGGGGTTTGTCCTGGGGGGTCTATACTAATGTGGGGGGGGGTTGTCCTGGGGGGTCTATACTAATGTGGGGGGGGGGGTTGTCCTGGGGGGTCTATACTAATGTGGGGGGGGGGGGTTGTCCTGGGGGGTCTATACTAATGTTGGGGGGGGGTTGGGGGGGGGTTGTCCTGGGGGGGTCTATACTAATGTGGGGGGGGGGGTTGTCCTGGGGGGGGTCTATACTAATGTGGGGGGGTTTGTCCTGGGGGGGTCTATACTAATGTGGGGGGGTTTGTCCTGGGGGGTCTATACTAATGTGGGGGGTTTGTCCTGGGGGGTCTATACTAATGTGGGGGGGGGGGTTTGTCCCGGGGGGTCTATACCAATGTGGGGTGGGGGGGGGGGTTTGTCCCGGGGGGTCTATACTAATGTGGGGTGGGGGGGTTTGTGGTAAGGGGGGGGGGGGGTCTATACTAATGTGGGGGGGGGGGGTGGTTTGTCCTGGGGGGGTCTATACCAATGTGGGGGGGGTGGTTTGTCCTGGGGGGTCTATACTAATATGGGGGGGGGGGGGGGGTTTGTCCTGGGGGGTCTATACTAATGTGGGGGGGTTGTCCTGGGGGTCTATACTAATGTGGGGGGGTTGTCCTGGGGGGTCTATACTAATGTGGGGGGGGTTGTCCTGGGGGGTCTATACTAATGTGGGGGGGGGGTTGTCCTGGGGGGTCTATACTAATGTGGGGGGTTTGTCCTGGGGGGTCTATACTAATGTGGGGGGGTCTGTACTAATGTGGGGGGGGGTTGTCCTGGGGGGTCTATACTAATGGAGGGGGTGGTTTGTTCTGGGGGGGGTCTGTACTAATGGAGGGGGGGGTGGTTTGTTCTGGGGGGTCTGTACTAATGGAGGGGGGGGTGGTTTGTTCTGGGGGGTTTGTACTAATGTCGGGGGGAAAGGTTTGTCCTGAGGGGGGGTCTATACTGATAAAGGGGGGTGTTTTGTCCTGGGGGTCTATACTAATGGGGGGGTCTGTCCTGAGGGAGGTATTTATACTTAGTGAAGGGTCTGCACTGACAGAGGGGGGGTCTATACTTAATGGAGTGGGGTCTGTACTGAGGGACGACTATAGTTGGTGGAGGGGGTGATACCATGTTTTACTGCACCAGGTGACACCAACCCTAGTGATGCCACTGCAGCTGCGGGCTCTTATTTCCCCTCTCCCTCACCTCCTCGTGCGATGCTGTACTAGTGAGCGGCGCACTATGTTTCTTCCCCCGCCTTCATAACGGCCAGGGAAGAAAAAACAAAGGAGCAAAGAAAAGGATTGTGGGACATGTGGTCCCAAGGACTGGCAGCCCCACTGTAACATGGAAACTGCAGCCCAAACAGCATGCTCAGCTGAATGGGAGAGAGAAAGCCAGGAGCCCGGGGAAGCTTTCAGGGAAGGGCACCCAGGACTCCAGAGGGAGAGGGCAGTGCTGAGAGAACACCATCAGAGAGAGAAAAAGCCACACAGCCTGGCGCCATCCCTGGTGGAGGAAGGAATAGAGTCATTGCAGGAATACAGGTCTGGGCTCTACCCAGCGGAGTCGCCACGGGCAATTCAGAGTGAGCTGACTCCTGATCAGAGGAACCGTTGTTGCTGTATCGCTGGGTCAGGTGAGAGGGCCGATCGGCCATTATTTACTACCATCTCTTGTAACATGTCTGCAGTCTCTGACCATCTCCTGTATTGTGTGCAGCCTGACCGTCTCCTGTACTATGATTGCAGTCTCTGACCGTCTCTAGTATCATGTCTACAGTCTCTGACCGTCTCCTGTACTATGATTGCAGTCTCTGACCGTCTCTAGTATCATGTCTACAGTCTCTGACCATCTCCTGTACTATGTCTGGGGGCTCTTTCTAATAGACTCTCTAACAGAAGCCCCCTCTGTGTGCATCAGAGAGACTCCCCTCCAGGTCTCATTAGTGTACGCTCTTCCTGTATTTTATTTATTGGTAAAAGATCATGGGAGGATCCCAGGGTAACGAAGACTTCTTACGGGAACATCTCTGTGTTGAAGTCGTTGTCATAGAAACATTTGTAAAGGGGAGGAGTTGGTAAGATGACCACGCCCACGTGGGGGCGCCAGAAATATTTCTGCACCCAGGCGTCTGTGACCCTAGGATCGGCCCTGGTTGTATCTGTAATAGGTTTTTAGTTGTGGCATCAAGCTTTAAGTCCAGGATATGTGATTTGGATGTGTTTGTTCTATAGTAGGAAACATTACTGAACCAGTTTTTTGTACCTCTACCAGGGAAAGAGCCGGGTTTGTAAGTATTAAGATCACATCGTCTGCGAATAAGCTTATTTTATATGGTGTTTTGTCAATAATCCTTTCAGACATTAGAGGATTTGTCCTATTGTGTTCTGCAAGGTGTTCCATGAGTATATTGAAAATGAATGGGGACAACGGGCAGCCTTGTCTAGTACCAATCGTTATGGGAAATGCTCTGGATAGCTTATGTGTTGAAAATACTTGTGCTGTTGGTGTGGTGTAGAGTGCCATAATGGACCTATTATGCGGCCTCTGAATCCAAATTTTTGTAGGACCATGTAAAGGTAAGACCAGTGCACTCTATTGAATTGCCTTCCCTGTATCTAAAGATAGAAGCAGAGAAGGCGTTTCGCTGCTCTCAGCATGATGTATCACATTTATCAGTCTCCTAGTGGCGCCCGATCTTTGTCTCACCTTTGTGAAACCTGATTGGTCTCTGTGGATAAGAGTGGGCATGATGTCTATTAGTCTTGTGGCTATTGTTTTGGCGTACATTTTTCAGGTCTAGATTCAATAGGGAGATTGAACTGAAATTTTGGGGTGAGGTTGGCTCCTTCCCTGGTTTCGGAAGGGTGATTGTCAAAGCTTTCAGAGATTCGGAAGAAAATTTTGAAGAGGAGGCAGTATTGTTAAATAGAGTTGTTAGATGTTAACGGGTTTAGAGAATTGTTTGTAATACTCCCCTGAAATCCCATCAGGGCCTGGTGCTTTACCTGTGGGAAGTGTTGTAATAATCTTATTGATTTCGGTGTCAGTTGTTCAGGTAGGACAATTGACTGTCTGTCAGTACTGGGAGATTAATCTGGTTTAGGAATGTATTGATGTCATCCTTAGAGGCTTGGAATGTTGAAGGGTCTATGTTGTACGGATCACTGTAATAGTCCCTAAATGCGTTGGCTATATCTTGTGGGTTAGTTAGAGTCTCGTTAATGTGGGGATGGTATAAATGTGTTATTCTGGCTTTGATTCTCCTCCCTTTGATACATCTTGCCAGCATTTTTCCTGCTTTATTTGAGGTGGAGTATGAAGCATTGAGTATTTTCAAAAGATTGGAGTAGGAGTGTCCTGAGTTCCTGTCTTATGCCGCGTACACACAATCGGAAATTCGCCCAGAAAAAGACCGATGAGAGCTTTTCATCTGAAAATGTGACCGTGTGTAGGCTCCATCGGACTTTTGCTAGCGGAATTTAAGCCAGCATAAGATTGAGAGCATGTTCTCAATTTTTCCGATGAAAAAAATTTCTATCGGAAATTCCGATCGTCTGTGGCAATTCCGGCAAGCACAATTCTGACGCATGCTCGTAAACAATTCGACGCATGCTCGGAAGCTTTGAACTTCATTTTCGCGGCTCGTCGTAGTGTTGTACGTCACCGCGTTCTTGGCGGTCGAGATTTGGTGTGACCGTGTGTAGGCAATGCAGGCTTGAGCGGAATTCCGTCGGAAAGACCATCCAAGGCTTTTCCGACGAGAATTCCGATCGTGTGTACGCGGCATCAGTGTTAGGAGTTGTGCTGTCTGTGTTGGGTGGGGGTTGATTTTGTGTTATTTCTCTAATTTTGCAATTTGCAACATTAGGGAGTCAAATAGCTGCGTCCTCTTTCATTTATAATTTGAACTAATTTTCATCAATATACCTCGCATATATGCTTTGTGCGCATTCCACATTACCTCAGGGTCGGACACTAAGCCACTGTTGTCATCAAAAAACTCAGTTAGTTGATTTGCAATCTCTGGTGCATAATTTGGATGCTGTAATATGTAGTTGTTAGCTCGCCAGAGATATGTGCTATGTTGTTGTGCGGGATCTGTTACAGATATTGTGATAGGGGCATAGTCTGACCATGAAGTGGTGTGGATTACAGATGCTCTGATTTTTTGTAGTGTCCATTTATCCTAGAGAAACATGTCAATTCACAAATAGGATTTGTGGTGTGTGGAGAAGTGTGTATAGTCCCTCTAGGAGCCGTGATGACATCTCCATACATCAAAGATATCGTATGTGGTATGGAATATTTTCAACTGGGATTGCCTTAATTTTGCTGCTGATCCATATGTGTCCATATTAATGTCAGATACCAAGTTAAAGTCTCCACAAATGATTAGATGCCCCTGTTGTACAGGTTGTAGTGTGCGCATGACTTTACGGAGACATTTAATTTGGTGGGATGTTGGGGATGTATAAATTCAGTAGAGTGTTGATGATGCATATGAGAATGATATATCGCCCATCTGGGTCTGAGATTTCTTGTTTTAACTGGAAGTCCTCCTTGTCTTTCACCACCACTAGGATTCCTCTTTTTTTTGAGGTGTAAGAGGCTTTGAATATATGCAGGAATTTGGTATGTGTACATGGAGGTGATGTAGATCTTGAGAAATGCGTCTCTTGTACGCAAAGGATAGCACTTTGATGGTCTTGGGCTGTTTTCCATAATGAGTGCCTCTTGGCTGGATGGTTGAGCCCATTGGCACTGAGTGACAGGATATTGAGTGGCATCTTTGGTGAAGGCTGGGTTTAATTGGGGTTGTAAAACACTTATGTCGTGTACAGACGATCAGAATTTTCAGCAACCAAACCGTGGTTTGTTGGAAATTCCGTTCGCCAAGAACGCGCTGACATACAACACATACGGCGAGCCGAGAAAAATGAAGTTCAATAGCCAGTGCGACTCTTCTGCTTGATTCCATGCATGGGTGGAATTTTGTGCGTCGGAATTGTCCACAAATGTTCGGAATTTACAACAACAGGTTTTGTTGTCAGAAAATTTGATATCCAGCTCTCAAACATCTGTTGTCGGAAATTCCGACAGCAAATGTCTGATGGAGCCTACACGGTCGGAGTTTTCCGACAACAAGCTCACATCAAACATTTGTTGTCGGATACTCCGATCGTGTATACGTGACATTACAGTTAGATGATGCAGGATAGGCGATGAGTAGATCCACTTGTTTGATGTGGCAAAAAGGTACTTGCTGTGGAGTTGTGGGGTACCCTGTGCTGTTGGTTGCTAACATTGGAGCTAGAACTGCAGAAAGAGCAACACAGTGAATAAATCAACAAAGAAACTTATCAAACTGGACTGTTATGTGGTTGAATCACTAGTTGTAACGGTTGGGCGGGTTATTGAGGAAGGAGCTGAACTCTGTTAAAAACGGCCATGAGGGAAAGAAAAGTCAAACACGGAGAACTATTTGTTAGATGCAACATAACGCCAAGCAGGGGAGAACTTATTTTAGTATGAAGGTTGCCCATCTGGACTTTGTATCAGTACCAATTTCAGGTGTGTTGCCTATCTTGGTTGCGATGTGAGGTTGAAGATCTGCGTTGTGGAGGAGGTGGGTTGGCATCCGCAGGTGGATACAGGATGATGCCCCAGGTGTGGAGAAGTTGCATTCCAGTCTTGAGGTTGCTGATTATATGCGCAGCTCTATTCCTAGTGATGAGTAGTATGGCCGGGTAATGCCACTTGTATTGTATCTTGTGGTTATTAAGGCCCTTGGTGATTGAGTTGAGCTGTCTTCTGAGTTATAGAGTGTATTTGTAGATGTCCGGAAAGAAATGTATGCCCTCATATGGTGTTGGGAGCTGTGGTTTGGACCCCTCTCCTGCGAGGAGCTTTTCCTTTATGTGGAACAAGTGGCACCCTCATCAGTATACATCTCGGTACTGAAGCTGCTAGGTGGGGTGGTTTAGCAATTCTATGGATTCTGTCAATGATAATGTCCCTTGGGGAAGCATCTGGTAGGATTGTATACATAAGTTCTTTAGCATATTTGGGAAGGTCCATCGGCTGGATAGATTCGGGGATCCCCCACAGCTTAACATTATTTTGACTGGACCTTTCCTCTAAATCTGCCAGTTTGCTTCATATCCAGTCCTGTTCTTCTTTTACTCCCTCATGTGTATCTATGGTATCATTTAATGTTGTGGCTTATTCCTCCATGCCATTTTCAATAAATGATACCCTGTCATCTATGGATATCAGTGGACATTTTAGGAAAGGTCTGTCATCAAGGACATTTGTAGGGGGCACTTGGGCACACTGATCCATCCGGTCCAGGTCGGGTTTGTCCCGGGCAGAGAGGGGAGGGACAATGGGATTCGGACATTGCTAGCCATACAGAGGATGGGAGATTCGAGAACCCCAGTCTACTTCTCTCGATAGACGCCGAAAAAGCGTTCGACCGAGTAGACTGGGGGTTCATGTTCAACACTCTACAGAAGATGGGATTTGGACCCAGAATCATTCAAAAAATTAAAACCCTATATAATCATCCGAAAACCAACATCAAGGCCAACGGAACGACCTCCGTGGAGTTCGAACTGTTTAATGGCACTAGGCAGGGCTGCCCACTCTCCCCTCTCCTTTTTATTCTATCTTTGGAACCGCTGTTAGCTACAATCCGCGGAAACCCAGAGGTGGAAGGCTGTAAAGTTGGCAGCGAAGAGCACAAACTTGCGGCCTTCGCGGATGACGTCCTCTTTTATATAAGCTCACCCCATAAGTCAGTCCCCATGTTGCTTAAAACCTTGAAGGAATATGGGGAACTAACAAACTTCAGAATCAACACCTCAAAAACATTTATCCTTAATATTAACCTCAATAAAATAGAGAAACAGAACTTACAGAAAACAGTTAGTTTCGTCTGGAAAAAAAGGATAAAATACTTAGGAATAGAACTGGCCAACAACCCGAGGAAATTATACAAAATAAATTATATTCCACTCCTAGAAGACATAAAAAAAAAATGCCAAGAGTTGAAGGGAAAAATTTTATCCTGGATAGGCAGGATCAATTCAGTAAAAATGATGATCCTACCAGTCATCACATATAAATTCCAGATGCTCCCCCTCCCTCTCCCAAAACAGTACCTCGGTAAACTAAGAGCTATTATAATGAATTTCATATGGAATTACAAAAAACATAGGATCTCCCTCCAAGTTCTAAAACAAGATAAAAGTCTGGGTGGGCTGGCGGTCCCAGACATAGAAAGCTACTACCAAGCCATAGCACTATTAAGAATCGCAGAATGGGGTAAAATAGGTAACACTAAAAGATGGGTTAGAATGGAGGAAGCACTGAGTGAAGCTAGGCTGGGGAAGATTGTGTGGAATCCCCCGAAAAGCCGGACACTGGGAGAAAAAAACACATATAATCACTATCACGACTTTGAAAATTTGGGACAAAATATATAAAATATTCAACAAGAATTATAATTCGCCACTTATAGCACTTAAAGAAAACCCTTTCTTCCCGCCAGGGCTAAAGGAAATAGGAGGTGATTGGATTAGAAAGGACTGCACGAGATTAGGGGAAGTTATTAGCAAGGGGAAGGTTATGACACTGCACGAGTTACAGAATAATGAGGCTTTTATCATTGACGGATGGCGGCATCGCCAGCTGACCCACTTTGTGGGCTCTCTTCCTAGCCCATTAAGGGAGGCTAAGGATCTAACAAAATTAGAGAAAATCTTTACGGCAGAATGCTCAAAAAAAAGAATATCTAGAATATATAAACTATTATTAGAAAGAGATAGACCGGAGATGCCGCCATACCTTACCAAATGGGAAAGCGAACTAGGAACACAATTAGAAATAGGCACAAGTAAGAAAATTTTAAAATTAGCACATGGGTCAGCGGTAGATGCGAGAACGGCAGAAACAAATTTTAAGTGTATGGCTAGGTGGTATAGAACCCCAGACAGGGTCAGCAATTTCCAGGCAGATACTTCTGCGAACTGTTGGAGGGGGTGTGATCAAAGGGGCACAATGGGTCATTTATGGTGGGGGTGTCCGAAAATCAAAAAATTTTGGGAGACTATCCTAAAATACATAAAAGAAATAACAACGATCGAGGTTAAAAATGACCCTTGGGTGGCACTTATGCACGCCACATCTAAGGAAATTAAACAATACAAAGGCTCATTGATCCCCCATCTGCTTAACGCGGCTAAAAAGGTAATTCCAAGGAGGTGGAAGGACAAGGAAAGCCCACCCTTATGGGAATGGGTTGACGCGGTGGAGTCTACCTACATGATGGAATGTGTGTTGTACACCGGGGAGGAGGACAGAGAGGCCACGAGGGCTAGATGGGAGAGTTGGAGAAAATTCAAGAGGTCTTGGAGTTACAGGGAGGCCTTGCGAGTGCAGCTGTGACAACCGATGATCCCTGGGGGGCGAAGCTGAAAAGAGATTTAGTCACGGAAAGGCAGACCCTAAGGGCAGGAGAAGACACCGAGGAGAAAGGGCCACTTTATAATAGCATAACAGCGGATGGGGACGGGGAGGGTGGGGGGGATAGGGGGGAGGGGGGGGGAAATAAAAATAAAAACCCCCAGGGGGATTAACTGGTAGAATGATGGAACGGGATATAGGACAAAGGAAGTGGAGGGGGAGTGGAGGTTTTGTGGGATCTCAGATGTATATATGTATTTTTGGGTTTTGTAAACTTCATGGATGTCCGTTGCAGGACCCCTACTCCCCCCCAACCCCAGGGGGGAAGGAAAAAAAAAAAAAAAAAGGGGGAGAATGAAATAAGCCACTAATGATGCTAAGACAATTAGAGGGATGGAGATGCGGGCATAGCTGACACTCACCCACGAACAATCTTTCTGAAGTGGTAAGAAAAAAAAAAAAAAAAATAAAAAAAAAAAATAAAAAAATAAAAAAAAAAAAAGGACATTTGTAGGGATAGCAACGACATGTGTCCATCACCGGTTTGGGGTGTCCACCACTGGTTGACTTGTTGTGGGAAAAGACACCATGGATGTGTGTAAGGCCTGGTTGGATAGCAGGGGATTAAAAGCCTGGGCCTTGATTATCGCTCATGGTGGCTTGTCCAGTCTCATATGGGCCTTAGCAGGGCTGCTTGTGTGGGGATCTTCCCCCAGGGCTTTTGTAGGGGAAGAAGGGAGAGTTATTGTGGTTGTGTCATCCTGGATCTCATCAGGGAGATCGTGTATGCCTTGATTGTTACTGATCTTCACCTCAGGTTTGAAGAAGAAGGTGGTGAGTTTTTTATGTTTATACTCGTTCATCCTCTGGCGGGACATGGTTCTTTATGTTGTCCGGGGTGTCTGTGATGAGGATGGCTGCAGATTACAGTGCGGATCAGGCGCGTGTCACGGTATTTCTCTCCCCTGCCTGAAGAGCTGCTAGGCTAAGCGTCCATCTTCTGCGACGGTTAGCCACCCCCCCCCCCACTAATAATTAAAAAAATCGAATTAATGATGCTGAAATGAATGCTTTTGAACAAAGTTCCTCTAATGTTGTCCAGCTTTAGGAATGTACAGCTGGAGATGGTAAAAGATGAACCTGTTGCTTTGCCCTGCACTGACAAGTACTATGGTAGATATTAAAATTCATCCTGTGCTGGTATGCCATTGGCAGAATACGCTTGATGGATTGTCACTCTTGCATAAAAAAAGCCAGAGACACCCCCACCAAATATTCTACCAAATGGGACTGTTGGACTTACTTCCCAACCCCAGAAGAATTCAGAAACCTAAGAAACCTGCCATTTCAGCCCTTAAATGGGACCTCACAGTAATCTTACACCAACACATAACTATACGGCACCTATGGCTAAAAGACCTTTATTTCCCGTAATCTCTTAACCTAACATTTCCAATGCCTAAAATAGAGACAACCAGCCTCTCTCCCTATACAATCCATTAGAGGGAGTGAGAGATGGCCCCCCATCCCCCTCTTTAAGCCCCCTTTCTTTTTTCTTTCACCATCCCACTCCTCTCCCTCACTCCTCTCCCACCTCTCTACCTATATCCTTCCTCCCGCCTCTTCATTCTCTCTCTACCTTTTTCATATCTAATATCTCCTCTGACATACAATGACCCCACATTAAACACTGACTACATTACCTTACATGAATGCACATGGGTTCCTTTTACCACATTTCAGGTCCCCCTACTCCTGTTGGCATACGCCAACCCCCGCCTTAAATTTTAGCACCAACTTACTCACTATAAATACCCAGGTATACCTATTAGTTCCTCAACATCCAGATTTATTCTGCCCGTTGATGGAATGGTTCTCCAAGACAATACTTAAACCCCACCCAAAAAGCCACGGGCTATGGGATCTATTCCCTATTAGGGATGGGCCGAACTGTTCAGACCCGAATAACGAACCCTGTTAAAGTCAATGGAACCCAAACATCAAAAATCAAAAGTGCCCATTTTGAAAGCTTATATGCAAGTAATTGGGCATACAATGGTTATAGGGGTCCGGGTCCTGCCCTGGGGGACATCAATAAAAAAAAATTTGTGAAAAACATTTTTAAATGAGCAGTGATTTTTTTATTTTTAAAGTAAAAGCCTAAAAAGTAGCAGATCCGTACCATGTCTATAATCTGCTGCAGCAATAATTGCATTTATAAAGCCCAAGAAAATGAAAAGCTGCCTTTATTTTACTCAACAACAGCTGGGGAGCCAGTGTGTATTATGAGGCCACAATGTATTACACTGGGAACAAGATTAGAGATTTTTTGGACACATTCTGGTGTCACTTTGACTTTGTATAGAAGTAACGGGTGCGTAAAAAATGGTCTTTGGGTGTCGGTGGCGCCTTCCCACCATAACCCTATAGAGGTGATCTTGATGAAAGCCAGAATTGGCCTTGCTGTAAAAAATTGCAATGATATGCACCTGTCAAACAGATGCAGAAAAATTACTCTTTGGGTGTTAATTGTGCCCGTGAAATCTTTACCAAAAACATTCTTCCAGATGAAATGATTGAACACCCTCAAAGCTAGGCAGCCTCGAAGTCCTGCAGAGATTCCCCATCCCAAAAAGACTTAATCTGTGACATCGGCATCAGGAGCTTCATAGCTAGTAATCCAGGACTGATTCATTTTTATAAAATTCAAACGGTCCACAGAGTCTGTGGTCAGGCACATTCTATGATTAGTAACAAAACCTCCTGCAGCACTGAATGCCCGTTCTGAAAGCACGCTGGATGCAGGGCAGCCCAACAACTCAATACCATACTGGGCAAGTTCTGGCCAGTGGTCTATTCTCATGACCCAGTAAGTCAGTGGATCGTCAGCTGGAAAGCTTTCCATCTCTGTTTGGCCCCAAGGTAATCGTCCACCATGTGATGCAGATGCTGCCAATGGGATGTGAAAGCTGACAGCCCTGGGCAGTGTTGGCGATTTTGTTGAGAAGTTGGAATACTTCCGCCCAGTACTTTCTTACATCTGGGCAGAGCCAGAATATGTGAAGCATATTTCCTTCAGTAGAGTGGCATCTCCAGCAAGTGGAGGGGTTATGAGGGTCAAAGGAATATATTCTGGAAGGTGTAAGGTACCACCTTAGTGATATTTTTTGTGTGAGTTCCCAAAGGGCGGCACATTTCGTGGATTTGTAAATCGTCTGGAATGCGAGTTGCCATTGTGTGTCTGAGAATGTGCGTGCTAGATCAGCTTCCCATCTGAGATGTGCGGATAGTTTGGTGAAGCAGTTTTTTTGGTGGAAGAGAGCGTAGAAATGGGAGATTCCCCTGGCGGTAGAGGCCGGGTTGGAGAGGAAGTCCCAGGATTTGGGCTGTACAGTATAGAGGGGAAGAGGGAGGTTGCGCAGGAAATGATGTATACCGAGGTAGGTAAAGTGTTCCGAGAGAGGGAGGTCATAGTCGATTTGTAGTTGGGGGAAGGATTTAAGGGTGTTCCCAATGAAAAGGTCTTGTATGTTTCGGATCCCCTTGAGGGTCCAGAGTGCGATTGGGAGATCTGGGGTTAGGAACAACAAAGAGTCAAGAGGTATGCGGAATCGAGGAGAGGAAGAGTCTGGTGGATTGTGTGTGACCAGTTTTTTCCAGGCTAGGGCCGAGGCCTTCATAGTTGGAGAGAGGTACGATGGAATTGTGGCCCCTAAGGGAGTAGAGAGTAGCCAAGATTTCAGATTGGATCCAGGGAGCGAGGAATTTTCTATTTGTGCCCATAGAGGATTCAAGTTGGACTGAAACCAGCTGGGTAGTAGGGCTAGGATGGCAGCCAGATAGTAGTCTTCAAAGTTAATGGACCCTACATCTCCCGTCAGTTTGTGTTTAATTAATTTTAGGTGGGCACACCTGGGTTTCTTGCCTTTCCAGAGAAATTGGTTGTATATTGTTTGAAGGGACTTGAAGAAGGATTTGGGGAGTGGGATGGGGAGCATTCAGAAATAGTAAAGAATCTGGGGAAGGCAAATCATTTTGTAAGCTGTGAGTCTACCTGACCAAGATAGTTCATGTTTCGCTATAGTTTGTGAAGTCTCTCGGATATTGCGTAATAGAGGTATAAAGTTACTGGGGTATATGTGTCTAAGGGATCTCGACAATTGGATTCCTAAGTAGGTGATATCTGCGTCAGCCCATGTGAAAGAGTATTGTAGCTGTAAAAGATTCCTAGTTGTAGCGTCAATGTTGATGTCAAGTATAAATGATTTATTCGTATTCAGTTTGTAGTATGACACCGAGCTAAACCAGGTTAGTAGGTTTTGTACCTCAGCCAGGGAGGAAGTCGGGTTGAAGAGGATAAGGATGACGTCATCAGCGAATAGGCTGATTTTGTGTGTCGTTGGTCCAATTTGAATTCCTGAAATTGCAGGATGGGTGCGGACATGTTCTGCCAGGGGTTCCATGAGTAAATTAAAAATAAGGGGGGACAGTGGACAGCCCTGGCGAGTGCCATTCGTGATGGGGAAAGGGCGGGAAAGCATACCGTCAGAGAATACTTGGGCTGTGGGGTTGGAGTAAAGTGCCATAATGGCGTTTAGGATGGTGCCTTTAAAACCGAATTTCTGTAGAACAGTCTGGAGGTATGTCCAGTGGACTCTATCGAACGCCTTCTCTGCGTCCAGAGATAGGAGCAGAGAAGGCGTTCCGGTGGATTCAGCGTGGTGAATGAGGTTTAGCATCCTTCTAGTGGCATCTGAAGCCTGTCTACCTTTTGTAAATCCCGTTTGATCCTGGTGAATAAGAGTGGGCATAATCATAAGTAGTCTCGTTGCTATAGTTTTAGCGTAAATTTTGATGTCGATATTCAACAACGAGATTGGTCGAAAATTTTGAGGGACATTCGGCTCCTTTCCTGGCTTTGGTATCGTAATTACAAGAGCATTCGGGTATTCTTTATTAAAAGCAGAAGAGGAGGCAGCGTCATTGAAGATTTCAGTAAGATGTTGAGTCAGAAGCGGGGAGTATGTCTTATAATATTCCCCTGATAATCCGTCTGGGCCTGGTGCCTTGCCAGTCGGTAGGGAGTCAATAGTCAGTTTAATTTCCCATTCTGTAAATGGAGCATTGAGAGTCTGTAGTTGTTCTGTGGTTAAGGTGGGTAGATTCAATTTTTGGAGGAACATTTCAATGTCATGTTGTGAGGGTTGTGGAGTGAGGGGGTCTCTGTTTAAGTTATAGAGGTCACCATAGTAGTCACTGAAAGCGTCAGCTATATCCTGTGGGTTGGTAAGGGGGATGTTCGTGTGGGGGTGAAGAAGTTGTGAAATCTTTGACTTGTCGCGTCTAGCTTTGAGGCGTTGAGCCAATTTTTCCCCGCTTTGTTGGAGGTGGAATATAAGGTCGCCTTGAATTTTTTGTGGAGGAATTCGTAAGAGTAGAGCAGTAGGGATCTAAGTTCTTGTTGTAGGGATAATAGTTGGTTTGTTAAGGAGTCTCAGGGGTCAGTCTTGTGCTTTGTCTCGAGCTCTGATATTTGAGCTACTAATTCGTCTAGACGCTGCGTCCTTTTCTTTTTATGATATGAACTCATTTTAATTAAAATTCCTCTCATGAAGGCTTTATGCGCGCTCCACACCACTCCAGGGTCGGACACTGTTCCCTTGTTCAGCATGAAAAAATCAGTAATATGTTTTGATATATCTGGCACGTAGTTGTCATGTTGGATAATGTAGTTGTTTACTCGCCAGAGACGTGCGTTACCTTGAAGAGTAGAGTCTTCAATGGTAATGGTAATGGGAGCGTGATCCGACCATGTTGTGGTGTGGATTGCTGAGTCAGAAATTTTTTGCAAAATCCATTTATCCGATAGAAATAAATCTATTCGAGAGTACGATCGATGTCTGGGGGAAAAAAAGGTAAAGTCTCGTTCGGAGCCGTGATGGCACCGCCATACATCGTAGAGATCTTGGACAGTTAGAAATTTTTTCAATGGTGAGGGTTGTCTTTTCGCAGCTGAGGTAGAGTCCAAATGGAGGTCGGGGGCCAGGTTGAAGTCTCCGCACACTATCAAATGTCCCTTCTGAACAGGTTTGGCAGTGCGTAGGACCTTGTGCAGGAACTTCATCTGATTGGAGTTTGGGGCATATAGATTAACGAGAGTGTAGGGCACTCTGTTGATGGTACATATAAGGATTATATAGCGACCTTCAGGATCTGGGATAGATTGCAGCAATTGAAAGTCGACCGTATTTTTGATCGCTATCATAACTCCTTTAGATTTGGTGGAGTGGGAAGCATGAAAGGTGTGAGAGTATAGTTGGTGTTTGCAGAGATGAGTGTCTCCTGGCAGCAGGTGGGATTTCTAAATGCAAATGACATCACTGTGGAGAGCTGTGGCAGTTTTCCATAGTGAGTGGCGTTTGGCAGGATGATTCAGTCCGTTGACATTGAGCGATAGTATGTTAAGCGGCATCGTGTTCGAGGTGGTGTGAGGAGGGTAACAAGTAACACTTACAGTTAGTTGCTTGAAGGCGGTTCTGGATACTTCTGGCGTCAAGTTGTAGATACTCGGGAGTCCAAGGGTCTGAGGAGGGGTTGTGATGTACAACTGCGGATAAAGCAATACAATGCGATCTAGATGTGGTTAGTGGAAGTAGATTAAGGTACTTGAGGTGGAGAAACAGAAAAATAATTCAGTGTAAGAATTCACGTGGTGCACTACTAGTAAAAAAAAAGAAAAGAAAAAGAAAAATCGCAGAGGGGGTGCAGAGCACCACAGTAGCCTCCGTTGGGGGGTGCAAAGAGTCAATAAGGCTGGAGAGTGCAAACATGGGTAGCAGTTCGTCAGCTCGCAGGGGAACTTGCAAGACAGTACGTTGTTGGCCACTTCAGTTGTGCGGTGTTGGTCCAGTTAGACATTGGGGTGAACCGGATTCTTGTGGGACGAGTGAGGTCCTCTGGCATGAGAGGGAGGTGCAGGAGGGTCAAGAAGGATGCCCCAGGTGTGGAGGAGTCTGAGACCTTTCTCTAGATCACTAATAGTGTGAGTTTGCCCATTGCGGGTGATGAGGAGTGTGGCTGGATATCTCCATTTATACTGTAGCTTGTGGTTCTGTAGGCCTTTTGTGACAGGGTTCAGTAGACGTCTCATTTGGAGGGTATATTTGGAAAGATCTGGGAAGAGTTGTATCCCAGTATAGGGCGCTGGCAGTGGTGTTCTGGCTTTGACCCCCATCAGTAGCTTTTCTTTGATATGGTAAAAGTGGACCCTCATGAGGACATCTCTGGGGCCTGAGGCTGCCAGGTGAGGTGGTTTAGCAATCCTGTGGATCCTGTCTATGATGACATCCCGTGGGGATGCTTCAGGTACAATTATATGCATTAGATCCTTCGCATAACGGGACAAGTCCGCAGGGGGTATATTCTCGGGGACCCCCCTCAGTTTAACGTTGTTCCTGCGGGACCTATCTTCTAAATCGGCCAGCTTGGTGCGCATCCATGACTGTTCTTCTTTAATCTCATCATAAGTGTCAATGATGTCGTTTACCGTATGGGTGCAATCAGATAGGCCTTTCTCAGTGTTGGTTACTCTGGTATCTAATGTGCGGATATCAGAGGTGATTGTTGAAAACATAGTGGAAAGGTCAGTCATGAGGGAGGTTTGGAGGGAGAGCAACATGTCTTTCAGTGTCGTGTCCATGACAGGCTGGCCAGAGGTGGGGAATGATGCCATGGAGGATTGCAGGGCCTGGTCAGAAAGGAAGGGCTTCAGAGCCTGGGCCTCAATTTGTGAGTGCAGCGGTCGCTGCGGCGGCGTGTTAAGCCGCATTATAGCTTTGGCAGGGCTGCCAAGGAGGGGGTCAACCTCTTGGGTGTCTGGGGGGTCTGTGGAGGTACCTGAATTAGGATGTTCTTCTGGGGTGGCATCCGGGAGGTCCGTGTATGCTTCGCTCTGTGCGATTAAGCCGGCGCCATTTTGAATCGCTGTGACCCGCTCCGCGGGTTTGTAGGCAAATTCGGTCAGTTTTTGAGATATCCGGTCCGTGTACCTCTTCCTGGACTGAAGCATTATGCTGTCTAGGTCGTTCTGAACAAGGATGGCTGTGAGTGGAGTAGTGTGTGGGGCCTGCAGCGTTAGGTTATGTCCCCTGGCTGACGAACAAGTGGATCAAGTGTCCATCATCTTCTCCGGCCAGCTTACCGGTCTTAAAGGGTGTAGAAAGAGATTTCCAAATGGCCGCTATACACTGGGCTGGTGTTTTTCCTATGGGTCGTTATGGGGGAGTGCCAATGGATGGTAAAGGCAGCTGGGGGTAGGTGGATGAGCTCAGGCGGTTATATAGATATATATAATGTCCAAGTCGGTCCTGGGAGCCTGGATTTAGTGTTGGAGCTCTTTTGGGAGGACCAAGATGGCTGCCATATACTAGGCCTGAGGTAGTATTCTCTCCTCAGGCCTCTGAGAAGAAGGTTCCGTGGGTGGCTCGGGCGGTGAGTGGTATTGGAGCAGATCCTGGAGGTTATGGGGTGTCTAGGCCGGCTTGAGGGACCCGGATTGAGAGTGCAGACTGCCGGCGGGTGTAGCAAGATGGCCGCCGCTTCCGAGTTTAGGCCGGAGCCGCGGCCTGTCCTCCGGGTGGCCGCAGGTGCTGTCTCCCCACAGCACGGTTCCCTCCCGGGAGTATTCTGCCCTGGTGTGGGTGTATGGATGCCTCTTGTTCCGCCGATTGCGGAACTCGAGGCCGAGGATGACTGCGTACAGGCCGCAAGATGGTGGCGGGTCGGCTGTGAGGAGCTGGTCTCAGCCCGGTAATCGGCCCAATCAGCTGGGTATCTTGCCCAATTCCCCCTAGGGTTGGTGTGGCTGGGGTCTAGCAGTAGATGGGGAGAGTTTAGAAGCTCACCAGAAACTTTGTCCCGTCGGATGGCGATGGATTGTGGAAGGGACAGCGGAGCTCTCCAAAAACACGTCCGCTCTCTTCCACTTCCGGACACGCCCCCCGCTTTTTGGTGCTCTTGACAATGGGCTGAGTGGTTGGAGGTTAAAAGCCTTGTTAAGCATGTGGTACCTAAATGGTTGGTGTTTTTGCCACGTTTGATGTGCCTGAGACACAGTTTGCGGATAGCAACAGTGCGATCTACTGCAGATGTGCTAAAAAAGACCCAGACAGCTGAGTCACTTTGGGGAGTGGACCAGGAGATAACAGCTGCAGAATGTGATGGAATAGAGTGGCTGTTCTCTACTCTTTCTTGATGTCGGCCTCCTTGGGGTTGTCACCTTCAGTTTCCTACTTTGCTCTATCTGGCACTCAAGTTGCATCAGTGACCTCATCGTCATCATCATCTCCTCCTCCTCCATCTTCATCATTACCATTGGAGACAACTTGGAAATACGCTGCGGCTTGGGAAAACATGAATACCAATTTGTCCACCAGTGTCCCTCCCTCTCTCTAGGTTTATGTTCCTGTCATCTTCAACCTCAGAACCAACATCTGAATCCAGTAATAGCTGGGCATCATCAAGGAGCAAGTAGCTGATGCTGTGGTCAAATAACTCAGCTGACTCCTCAATGGCTGATTTTGGGGCTATGGCAAGAATAGATATGGACAAGGAGTCAGGTTTATCCACAAGAAACACCAATCATTTAGAAGCTTACTAACAACATTTTTTCCTTTCCATTAAAAACAAAAACAAAATGTGCCTTTGAACTAACAAATTTCCAAAGTGAATTCCCTAGCACAGCCCCCATCCTTCCTTCAACATAGCCCTCTCTTTTTCCAAGAATAATTAACTTATTGTGCCGGCCCATCCACATTTAATCCCCTTCTACTCTCTCTACACATAACTTTTTATTGCCAGGGAAAAAGTGATGGAAAATACTGCGTGACAGCTCTAATGCCCCGTACACACGTTTTTTTTTTTTAGATGGATTTTGTCCGACACTGGTGTTGCATACACACGGTCGGACAAAGTTGTCAGAAAATCCGATCATCCTGAACGTGGTGACGTTCGTTGCGTACGACGGGACTACGTAGAGGCTAGTAGCCAACAGCTTTGGTCTTGTAATGTGATCTGAGCATGCGTGGCACTTTGTCCGTCGGAATTCGCTACATACGATCAGAAAAAGTCCGATAGGACTTTGTTGTCGGAAAATTTGAGAGCAGGATCTCAAACTTTTTCCGTCGGAAATTCCGACGGAAAAAAGTCCGATGGAGCCCACACACGGTCGGAATTTCTGACAACATGGTCCGACAGGACATTTTCCGTCGGAAAATCCGACCGCGTGTACGGGGCACTAGTCTTCTGGGGATACCATCAGGTCCAAGATGATGGTCTAGTGACAGGGTCTCTTTAAGACATAGGATTACTACACATATTCCACTCAATATGTAGAACTGATACTGTACTTAAAGTGGGGTTGTGCAAAAAAAAAGAAAAATCATTAATATTCCTAAAAAAAAAAAAATATATATAAACATTTGGACAATTTTTTTTTAACTCACCTCTAAAAGACTGTTTCTAGGGGGTCCCTCGTAGTCTGCCTCCTTCAGTGCCTGGGCTGGTGACATCACTTCCCCTTGGCACAGGAAGTGCCAAGGAAGGCACAGGAAGGGCTCAGCTCAACTCAGCTCAGCTCTGCCCTCTCCTTCCTGTCAATCATCTGGGACACGTGACAGGTCCCAGATGACTGCACAATGCAAGTGTCTGATTATTAAAAGTCAGCAGCTGCAGTATTTGTAGCTGCTAACTTTACATTTTTTTTTTTTTTTGAATGGTTACTCCTCTTTAAGAATCAGAATGTTCCTGATATAATATGAACTGTATACTTGTTGCAAGTCAGTTAAAAATGATTGAAGGCTGAGGGTCAGCATAAAAGCCAGTCAAATAGCATTTTTCAGAAGGAATTCAGTAATGACAGGGGCCTCATTTTTTTTATTAGAAAAGGTTTGTTTTATTAATTTATCGAGTTCAGAAGTGTGATTCACAGGAAGGCAAGCCTTTCTCTATTCTCTCATTAATATGTAAAACAAAAATACAATAAAATGAAGACAAATGATGTAAGTGCCATTTTACTTTACATTTTATTTAGGGATAAATCTAACTTTATTGCAAGCAGTGTCAGTTTCAGTCATGCTGCATAATGTATAATCTCCACCCTCTCACAATACGTGTCCTGCAAGCTAATGTTTTGATCCTGCTGTGTAAACATATGCTACAATATATTGTATTTTTGTAAAACATTACTGTGATATTTTATGTAATAGACATTTCTGTGTTTGTGTGAGAAAAAAAAAGAAATATCTGAAAAGCAATGCAACAACTTAAATGTTAATTTTAGTCCAAAAATTGTCCAAAAAACACACAGTGGTATAGCAGGGCAGGCGTCAGCAACCTTTTTCCACTTAGGGGCTTGTATGTGAATGTATGGAGGGCCACATTCACCTGCTAATAAACTAAGATAATTATAATCCTAACATAGTAAAAATAACAATACAGGTTTACCTCATTTTAAGGTGCTTCACTAATACAAAGCCAGTTCACCCTGAGGGAGCATGAGGTTGGGGATTCAGATTTTACTGCCCCCTCCCCAATCCTGATACCCAAGGGTGGAGAACGCCAGCCCTGCCAGCCAGCATGGTCTAGAGATGGGGTCCTTGTCCCTATAGGTGATGGGGTCCCTGTCCCCAGGGGTGATGGGGTCCCTTTTCCAAGGGGAGAAGGGGTCCCTGTCCCCAGGGGTGATGGGATCCCTGTCCCCAGGGGAGAAGGGATCCCTGTCCCCAGAGGTGATGGAGTCCCTTTCCCCAGGGGAGAATGTGTCCCTGTCCCCATGGGTGATGGGGTCCTTAATCCTAGGTGATAAGGGGTCCTTTTCCCCGGGGGTGATGGGGTCCCAGACCCCAGGTGTGATGAGTCCCTGTCCCCAGAGGAGAAAGGGGGTCCCTGTCCCCAGGTGAGAAGGGGTCCCTGTCCCCAGGTCAGAAGGAGTCCCTGTCCCCAGGGGTGATGCGGTCCCTATTTCCAGGTGATAAGGGGACCTTGTCCCCAGGGGTGATAGGGTCCCGGGCCCCAGGTATGATGGGTCCCTGTCCCCAGGGGTGATAGGGTCCCTAATCGGGTCCCACCTATTGCAGTGTTTTCTTTACCCCATAGCAGTGTCCTCTGCCCCTTTTACATTACTCCCATAGTGTCCTCTGCCCTTCTCCCCCCATAGCAAGTTTCCTATGTCCCCAAAGCAGTGTCCTCTGTCCCCTACCCCCCCCCCGACTGTAGTGTCCTCTGTACCCCCCATAGCGTCCTCTGTCCCCACCATAGTGCCCTCTGTACCCCACCTTAGTGTCCTCTGTACCCCACCATAGTTTTCACTTTACACCCCATAGTGTCCTCTGTCCCCCCATAGAGTCATCTGTACCCTCCATAAGTGTTTTCTGTAACCCCCATAGTGTCCTCTGTCCCCATCATAGTGTCCTTTGTACCCCCCCCCCCCATAGTGTCCTCTGTCCCCACCATAGCGTTATCTGTATACCCCATAGTGTCCACTGTACCCCCCCATAGAGTCCTTTGTACTCCCCATAGTGTTCTCTGTACCCCCAATAGTGTCCTCTGTACTCCCCATAGTGTTCTCTGTACCCCCAATAGTGTCCTCTGTACTCCCCATAGTGTCCCCTGTACCCACCATAGTGTCCTCTGTACCCCCATAGTGTACTCTGTACCCCCCATAGTATCCTCTGTACCCCCATAGTGTCCTCTGTCCCCACCATAGTGTTCTATGTACATCCGATAGTGACCCATGTCCCCACCATAGAGTCCTTGGCCCCTCTCCACCCCCCCCACACACACACACTGTGTAGGAAGAACGCTCCTACATTACACCGGTGTACAGTGAGCAGAGCAGAGATCGATATCACAGGGCTGGATGGGGGCGGGAACTGCTTGTTAACTTTTCATATTAACAGGCTGGTGATCGCCCGGCAACCTTTCACCTGCTGTGTAATTTAAAAAGTTAACTCTAGCGGTCCCCACCCCCATCTATCCCTGGGATACCGCCGCTCGCCGTTGTCCAATGAACAGGACAGTGGCGAAAATCTCAGCGGGCCGTACACCTACTGGTGGAGGGACCGGGTGCGGCCCGCGGGGGCGGGTTACGACCCCTGATTTAGGGCATTCCTGCAAGATAAGTCAGGGCAAACTTTCCAAGCTCATAACCCCACTTTGTACACCTATGCATCTTAGGACAGATGTGTTAAAGAGGTTGTAAACTCTCCTAAAAAAAAAAAAAAACCCTGTAAGACAAAGGCATAATGACCAATATGCATCACATAATAGATCATTATGAAATACTTACCTTAGAACAAAGCCGCTAAGACGGCTGACATCTTCTCGTGTCTCTAGCCTTAGGACATGGTGCCCTTAAAGTCTATAGGGCACTACTATACAGGCATCGTCTGGACAGGCATTGACTATAAATAAACAGTGGAGCCATCAGAGTGGAGGGGGTGTCAGGCTGCATTCACACTTCCGTGTAGTAAGAACAAGTGTGTCTGCCTTATGTGGTTTGTAATTGCAGAAAGCCCAGCATCTTCTATTTACACAACCACTAGAGTAGCATATACAGTAGCACAAGTGGTCATGGAAGTTGCAGTTCATTGAGCCGCCTGCACATTATAGGACCTCCCAGCCTGGAGTGTAGTCTCCAGCTCGATAATCATGGGGGACACAATGAATGACACGGAGGGAAACCGGTGGCCGAGCGCCCCTAGGCAGCAGTGGGGAATGATAAAGGCCCTACTAATTAGAACATATTTGGCTTATGATATGCAGAGACTATAGATGTACTTTAACCACTTCAATACAGGGCACGTTCACCCCCTTCCTGCCCAGGCCAATTTTCAGCTTTCAGCGCTGAATGAGAAGCGTGTGGTCATGCAGCAATCATGGGCGTCCGCAGAACTTTTTTGTGGGGGGGCATCATTTTAGGGTCACCCATGCACCGCCCCTTTTCGACAATGTCATTATCACATTATCATGGTCAGAGACGTAGTACAGTCCCTAGGATAAGTAATGGATAATGGCCAACAGGCCCTCTTACCAGATCCAGCAAAACTACAGTAGTGATCACTCACTCTGGGTTCCCCGGGGGCGACTCTAGTCAGTAGTGTAGCATGTCTGTACCCTGATAGTGGCTCAGTCTTTCTCTCTCGGGTGGTGCTGGGCAGCATGGCTCTCTCTAGTGGCGCTGGGCAGCGTGGCTCTCTCTCTGGCTTCCACCCAGCACACTCCTTGTTCTTTGTCCTGTCGCACTCTCTCCCTCAGCTTTTTTCCAGGCTGCAGTCTCTCAATCTCTCTCTTGATCGAGCTGTAGCCTCCTCCCTGTGGAAAATGGGCCCCCAATCTTTGAGACTACATGTCCTATGATGTTCTCCTCTCCTTTAATTGGCCCTCAGTTATGGCCAATAGGGAAGGAACGGAGCGGGCAGGAAGCTGGGCAGGGAACCTGGTGAGAGCCGCCATCTCTTCTCCCTGACAGGAGAAGGAGGGGCAAGTGGGGGAAACCTCGGGCAGCTCCCCTTTCTCCTGTCACAGCGCCACTGAGTTCTCTGCTGGACTGAGCAAGGAAAAGAGCCGAAGTCACACTACATATCGACGCAACTGTGCTGGATTTTAGATCTGATCACTGATTCCAGGGGGGGGGGGGGCACTTGACCCCCCTTGCCCCTACCTGCGGACGCCCATGGCAACAATCATGACATTTTATCATTTATTTTTCACACAAACAGAGCTTTCTTTCAGTGGTATTCAATCACCACTGTTTATTTTTTTATTTTTTGATAAACAAAATAAATAAACTCATTAAAAACCTTTTTTTTGGTTTCTGTTATAACATTTTGCAAACAAATAATATTTCTTCAAAAATTCATGCCAACATGTATTCTGCTCCATTTCTTTGGTGAAAATAACCCAAATTAGGGTGATAGAAATATTCCCCAAATTACCCTAAATAACTACCAAGATATTTAGTAAGAGGCATGGCAAGTTTTTTGAAGGTGTAATTTTGTGTCAATTTTTTTTTGTAAAACTAAAAATCTAAAAATCATTAAAAAAAAGAAAAAATTTAATAGAAAAGGGAAAATATTTTTTTCACATATTGTTACCAATTAGTGTTCCTGGTCACCACCACACCAGGAACACTAATTGGTAACAATATGTGAAAAAAAAAAGTTTTCCCTTTTTATTCAATTTTTCTTTTTTTTTTTTTACAATTTTTTTTTTAACACACTGTGACCAGAGCAATACATAGTTTTTTTTTTTACACGTTATGATTGCTTATACCAGTGATTTTCATTGATTTTCATTGATATAAGCAACCATTTTTACTGAATGAAACTGATTCATTCAGTGATTATTGTTGTGATTAGCTGTGATTGACCACAGCTAATTACATGGTACAGATGGGCTGTGATTGGCCCTGTCTGCACCATTTGATCACTGTGACCAATCACAACTAGCAACACAATTGTACACAATGGATGGTATGAAAGGAAGCCATTCGTTATTTACAATTGTCATGTGATCTGCTGTGAATTGTCACAGTGATCACATGGTACCGGCAGCAGGCCGGTACAGTAATCTGTCATCGGCTGTGACAGATTTCTCCCGCAGCCCAGCAGCACACCCCATATGACATCCACGAGAATGAGGAAAGTCCCGCCCGGCCATCACTTTGCAATAGTTTGGGAAGTGGTTAAATATAGAAATTATTAAATTAGGCAGTAGAGGCAGTTACAGTATCTCACAAAAGTGAGTACACTGCTCACATTTTTGTAAATATTTTATTATATGTTTTCATGTGACAACACTGAAGAAATGACACTTCGCTACAATGTAAAGTAGTGAGTGTAGAGCTTGAATAACAGTGTAAATTTGCTGTCCCCTCAAAATAACTCAACACACAGCCATTAATGTCTAAACCGCTGTGAGTACACCTCTAAGTGAAAATGTCCAAATTGGGCCTCAATATTTTGTGTGGCCACCATTATTTTCCAGCGCTGCCTTAAACCCCTTGGGCATGGAGTTTACCAGAGCTTCACTGGTTGCCACTGAAGTCCTCTTCCACTCCTCCATGGCGACATCACAGAGCTGGGGGATGTTAGAGACCTTGTGCTCCTCCACCTTCCATTTGAGGATGCCCCACAGATGCTTAATAGGGTTTAGGTCTGGAGACAGTCCATTACCTTTACCCTCAGCTTCTTTAGCAAGGCAGTGGTCGTCTCGGAGGTGTGTTTGATGTTATTATCATGTTGGAATACTGCCCTGCAGCCCAGTCTCTGAAGGGAGGGGATCATGCTCTTCTTCAGTATGTCACAGTACATGTTGGCATTCATGGTTTCCTCAATGAACTGTAGCTCCCCAGTGCCGACAGCACTCATGCAGCCTCAGACCATGAAACACACACCACCATGCTTGACTGTAGGCAAGACACACTTGTCTTTTTACTCCTCATCTGAACCAGTTAAGTTTATCTTGGTCTCATCAGACCACAGGACATGGTTCCAGTAATCCATGTCCTTAGTCTGCTTGTCTTCAGCAAACTGTTTGCAGGCTTTCTTCTGCATCATTTTTGGAATAGGCTTCCTTCTGGGATGACAGCCATGCAGACCAATTTGATGCAGTGTGCAGCGTATGGTCTGAGCACTGACATGCTGACCCCCACCCCTTCAACCTCTACAGCAATGCTGGCCTCACTCATACATCTATTTCCCAAAGACAACCTCTGGATATGATGCTGAGCATGTGCACTCAACTTCTTTGGTCGACCATGGCGAGGCCTGTTCTGAGTGGAACCTGTCCTGTTAAACCACTGTATGGTCTTGGCAACCGTGCTGCAGCTCAGTTTCAGGGTCTTGGCAATCTTATTATAGCTTAGGCCACAGGTGTCAAACACAAGGCCTGCAGGCCGAATCCGGCCCTCCAGGCCATTGCATGTGGCCCTCACACCTCTCCTGCAGCTGCAGGAGAGCGCCAGCACTCCTCTGGTCCTCCTCCAGACCCTAACTTTCTGCTTTCAAGCAATGCATCCAGCTTCTTCCAAGCAGCAGCATAAGGAAAGGGGGTGCACTGTGATGTTAGGGAGAGTATGGGACTCAACTTCTGATGGTGGGGTGGCTCTTGACATCTAATGTAAGGGGGGGGGGGATGCACTGGACATCTAATCTTACAGATACAACCGACCCTTTTCAGGACAATCATAATGCTGATGCGGCCCACAATAAAATTGAGTTTGACACCCCTGGCTTAGGCCATCTTTATGTATAGCAACAATTCTTTTTTTCAGATCCTCAGAGAGTTCTTTGCCATGAGGTGCCATGTTGAACTTCCAGTGACCAGTATGAGAGAGTGAGAGCGATAACACCAAATTTAACACACCTGCTCCCCATTCACACCTGAGATCTTGTAACACTAACGAGTCACATGACATCGGGGAGGGAAAATGGCTAATTGGGCCAAATTTGGACATTTTCACTTAGGGGTGTACTCACTTTTGTTGCCAGCGGTTTAGAAATTAATGGCTGTGTGTTGAATTATTTTGAGGGGACAGCAAATGTACACTGTTATACAAGCTGTACACTCACTACTTTACATTGTAGCAAAGTGTCATGTCTTTAGTGTTGTCACATGAAAAATATAATACATTTTTTTTCAAAAATGTGAGGGGTGTACTCACTTATGTGAGATACTGTGTATATATATATATATATATATATATATATATATATATATATATATATACAGTATACATATACACACAGTCTGATGTCATCACAGGTCCTTCTTCCTCTCCCCCAGTGGTGGTGGTGTGTGGCCCTTGCTGTTCTACTAAATGGCAGTTATGTGAAGACATGTGAGCACTGTTTAGTGCATTAAGATTCTGAGCCTAGGCTGTTTGGTAATACCATCTAAAGAGGCAGGTCGATTACTGCTTGGACTCAGAAGCAGCTGTTTCAATGCTGCTGGCTGTCATGTAACCTGGAATACTAAGAACATCGAGCAGCAGAAAAGAAGCACTATGGAGACAACTCTGACCTGAGGGATAGTATCGCAAATGCTTTTTTTGTAGTTTTACTATTACTTAGTACCTATTTTAATTTGGTCTTATCTGGGGTTCAGTTTAAAGTAGAATTCCAGCATAAAACCATCTAGTCTTTAAAATGTCCCCTCGCCCTACTAACACATGCTGGCAAACCATATGTCATCTCTCTTATGATCTGACTCTCTTGTGTCAGTCAGCGGTGGCTGCAGGGGAAAGGAAGGACCACGTGCAACGGATGGAAGCCTATGGGTGATGTCACCACTTTAGACTTTACCAGCCATTCTTAAGAGCTCTCTCCCTCATAGGTGCAGGGCTGTCTTAATGAGTGAGCACACCTGGGCACTGCCCTGGGCCCCAGCTGCATAGGGGGCCCCTGCACTTTCCCCAAAGCAGCTGGTCCTTGAGCCCACGCTTCCCCTGAAATTGGGGGCCCTATGATGGCACTGAGAGTGATGGATACACAGGGGAGACAAGCTTGCAGCGGTGCACCGTTCTGTGCAGAACGATGCCTATTATTTTACAGCCAGCAGGGAGGGGCCGGAGCGCCAGTGATGCTCTGACCCTGCCCCATGCAGCTTGAATGCTCGGGACTTGAAGGCTGTGGGGTAGGAGCTGGAGTGGGAGCTGCTGAGTTGGCAGCACTGAGAGCTCACCTGTGGAAGTAGCATTGTGGATGGTGTCATGGTGAGCCCAGTTGTCCAGCACTGTTTGCACCGAAGGGCTTGGAATGCCCAGAGGATTGCTCCCTCCTCTGCCCCTCCTTCTGCCTGCTTGATTGGTATAGGTGTGTCCAGTGCTAGAGGTGGGCAAAAGTTTTTTTTTTTAACATTACCTCTTTATTCAACATTTTCTTATTTACCAATTTTTTTACAATATCAATACATACACCATTTTTTTTTTTTTTACAATAACTTTACAGAGTATATATTTTTAAACTTATAATTACTTATTTCCATAGATCCCCAACAGAGACTATGTACCCCAAATAGAATTGCCTATACAAAACCATTCATAACAGAAACAAAAAACAAAAAACAAAAAACACAAAAAGAAAAAGGGGGACAAAAAAAAAAAAAAAGGGAGGATCCCCCTCCCACTTCCCCTTCCACCCTCTCCACCCATACCACTCAACCCTTCCCATACAGCCCATATATTTTTTCCCTATCCACTCTCTCGTCTTACATTCTTTACTATTAAATTTGAAATCCAAGAGAATGAGGCCAGACCTGGTGTTATTAACCAGGGTCCCCACAGCTTAACTAATATATCCATTGTACCCCTATTCTGATAAGCCTGTCTCTCCATTAATATTGCCTCATTTACCTGGGAGCGCCATTCCTCAAATACTGGAACACTGGAGGACATCCATTTTCTAGCTATTAACTTACGGGCTATAAATAATAATCTGCCGATTGAAATGGACATTTCCCTCAGATATAACTCTTCATTAAGATAACCCAGTAGACATATTTTGGGGTCCAGTTCTATTTGGCTATTATAAACCCCATTAATTGTGGACACCACTTCTTGCCAGTATCTGACCAGTTTAGGGCATTTCCAAAGCATATGTAGCAAATCTGTCTGGGGTTGCTTACATCTTGGGCAGTCCGAAGTTTCCCTACGCCCCCACTTATATAATTTTACTGGAGTCCTATATGTCCTATAAATAATAAACAGTTGTGTTAAGCATTGTGTAGATGATAAAGAGACCATCGGTGCCCTCTTCAGAATATTTTGCCATTCCTCCTCCAGTATAACCCCCAGATCTAGCTCCCAACCCTTTCTGCCTGGACTATCCAAAATATCTTGATAATTTGCCATAAGTTGGCTATATATTAGCGATATTAAACCTTTTTTTTTCCCTGTCCCTGCTAATAAAGATACCAATGGCATTGGTCTTATATTCATCCCGCCTCCTTTAAACTGGGAGTAGGCTGCATGTCGCAGTTGTAAATATTTATAAAAATTGTTATGCGGCAGTTTATATAATTCCTGTAGCTCCTGAAAAGACCGTATATCGCTTTGAGCATAGAGCTGAGAGATATATTGTATTCCTTTGGAGCGCCAGTATTCAAACCCCTCTAGTTTACAGAGTTCTCCATAGTACCTATTCCCCCATATTGGAGAGAATTCTGACACCCCTTCATATTTCATTATGCGCCTCATTTTCTGCCATACTTTATTCATTAGCACCAATGTTGGGCTAGAGTGAATACAGGCAAATGATCCTGATTCTAGTTGGGCCATAAGATTATAGCTTGAACACTGACTTAATAGCACAGCCTGTATTGGGTCTCTCCAATCCATCGTCCCCCACCCCGCAAAATGCTGCAATTGAGAAGCTATAAAATACACTCTTGGCTGTGGTACTGCCAGACCCCCCCTTCTTTAGTTCTCTGAAGGGTAGACAGTCTAATCCTAGAGCTCTTACCTTTCCATATTAGCTTACGGAACAGAGAATCTATTTTTTTGAACCATTTTAACGGAATCCATATAGGTGAATTATGTAAAGCATATAATAATTGGGGGGCCCACGTCATTTTTATCAGATTTGCTCGGCCTACAACTGATAGAGGTAATTTGGACCATGCTATACTCTTTTGTTTAAATTTCTCCAAAATGGGAGTTAAATTATACTGCAAATAATCTTTTAACCTTGGGTATATCCATATTCCTAAATATTTAAAGAATTTCACTACTTTAATTTGATCGGCCTCCTTCGGTATATTAAAACTGAATTCATCAAGTGGGAATAGGACCGATTTGTCCCAGTTAATAGTAAAGCCTGAGAATGAGCCAAATTTTTTTATAAGTGTCATTAAGGATATCAAGGAGTTATCAGTGTCGCCAAGGAACAGCAGTGCGTCGTCCGCATATAATGATATCTTTTCGTTCCTTGGCCCTCTAATAAACCCACAAATATCCTCCGATTGTCGAACCGCTTCTGCTAGCGGCTCCACAGCCAGTGCAAACAATAATGGGGATAATGGGCACCCTTGTCTGGTGCCTCTTGATAATGAGAAAAACTCTGTCACCACCCCATTAATTTGCATACAAGCCCTTGGGTCAGAGTATAGAAGCTTGATCCATTGTATAAAGTTATGTCCCAGGTCAAACCTATCTAATACCTCCCACATATATGTCCACTCAACGCTGTCAAATGCTTTTGCAGCGTCGAGTGACAAAATAGCCCTCCTCCCCATGTTATCTGCTGGTAACTGCATATTTAAAAAAAGTCGCCTCAAATTGATCGATGTAGACCTAGTATGTATAAAACCAGATTGATCTGGATGGATCAATCCTTGCATAACTCTACCCAATCTATCTGCCAGGATCCTGGCCAGGATCTTGGCGTCTGAATTTAATAACGATATTGGGCGATAAGATTCCGGAGTCAAAGGATCCTTATCTGGCTTTAGTAACACTATAATACAGGCTTCATTCATAGAGTCAGGAAGTTTAAAGGTTTCCCATGCATGGTTAAATACCTTCAGTAATTCCGGTAGCAGAATATCCCCATAGTATTTATACACTTCTGCCGGTAACCCGTCTAAACCGGGGGCTTTATTGTTTGGGGCTTCTAACACTGCCTGTCTTAGCTCCTCCAGCGTCAGTGGGGCATTGAGTTCCTCTCTAGCCGCACTAGAGAGCGAAGGCAGCTTTAGAGGGTCCAAAAAATCTCCAAGAAGTGTCATAGAATATTCAGTCTTGCTCTGATACAGATCACTATAGAAAGAAAAAAAGAGTCTTTAATTCCGTTTTGATCATTTGTAATCTCACCCCCTATTTTACGAATAGCGGAAATAAAATTAATTTTCTCCTGAGATTTTGCCACTACGGCTAGCATATGCCCTGGTCTCTCCCCTTCCTCCCAGCCACGACATCTGGAAAGAAAGCAGGCCTTATCAGCCTTCTCCAGTACTAATCGTCTATATAATTGTTGTGTATCCCTCCAGGCGCAGCGGTTGGGGGTTGTAGGGTCTTGTATATATTGAGCTTCCTTTTGCCGAACCTCTGCTGCTAATAAAGATTCACTTTCTACATTCAATTTTTTCTGCACACTTATTGCCTTCAATAGGACCCCTCTCAGAAATGCCTTCATGGTGTCCCAGACCACCTGGCTTGAAGCAGAGTTCTCATTAATGGAGAAAAACTCCCTTAAAGCTCGACTCGTTGAATCTCCCTGTGACATTTCCTTTAACCAAAAAGCAGGGACCCGCCAGTTAGGCTTCAACCTAGGCTTTATTTTATTTAGAGAAACTAAAATGGGGGAATGATCTGACAGGCCCCTAGTTAAATATTGTATATTAGACACCCATGGTAAGGCTAATTCCGTGCCCAATATTAGGTCTATTCTTGATAGGGTTTTATACGTGCTAGAGCAGCAAGAGTAGGCATTAGACAGTGGATTTTTAAGTCGCCAGATATCCTGTAGACCCAATTCTCTACAATATCTAAAAAAAAGGAGTATCCCCTTGAGGGCCAGCTGGGTATCTATCTCTACTAGGATCACAAACACTGTTAAAATCTCCCACTATCAAGAGAGGTATCCCTGGATTATCTATCAGAAATTCACCTATCTGGCGAATTACCTCACCATTATATGGTGGAGGGATGTATATTGAACCCAGTATAAATTCTATGGAAAATAATTTACACACTAACATTATGTATCTCCCTTGTGGATCCAGCAACACTTGCCTGCAGGAAAACTGTATTTTAGAAGAAATTAATATACTTGTACCTCTAGCATATGTAGAATATACAGCATGATACTGAATTGGGTACATTTTATCTTGCAGTAGATTAACTGTATCTCGGGTTAGATGCGTTTCCTGCAGGCAAACTATCGATGGTGAATATTGCCCCAGTGTATCAAACATAGCCCTCTTCTTAGTATGGTCCTTTATTCCTCTTATGTTCCATGATAGAATCAAAATTTCATTTGCCATATTTCTCTATATATATATATGTGTACACACCAATATTATTTAAAGTCTTAACGAGCAACCATAAAAAGAATAAGGAGTACCTAGGACCTATATGCATATCGACACCTAAACTTTTATCCATATATATATTAAGCAAAATCCTATAAGAAAGGCTTGATCCACAAGTATGTAACCCGTTAAATTCTGTCTGAAAGTTAGAGGTGGATATAGCTGAGAAAGAAGGGGGGGGGGGGGAAACAGAGCCAAAAAAAGGAAAAAGGGGATCCAAAAAACAGGAACAAAAAAAAAAAAGGAAAAAAGCACCACACCCACACAAGCATCCAAAAAAGGAAGGAAAACCTCCAAAAAGGAGAAAAAAAATAAAAATAAACAAAAATAAAAAAATAAAAAATGATTTCCTTTTTTTTGATTGCCACACAAATTCCCGCAGGAAGATGTAAAAAAGGGGAACAAAAAAGAGTTCATCCAGGCTTGCTAATGGGCCACTAGCCCACTATTAGGAAGACAAGTTTGTCTGACTATACTCCACTACATCTCCGCCTATAGCCTATAGCCAGCAGGAGGGAGGACAAAGAGAGAAAAAAAAAAAAAAATGGAAGAAGGAAAGGAGAGAAAAAAAAAAAAGGAAAAAACCCCAAAAAACTCTAGGGTAGCCTTATATATTTATATAGCGGCAATTACATCCTAATAATTAAACCAGCATTTTTTTTCTAGTCAGTTCCTTTTAGAATGTAACAATATAGCTGGAAGCAAAAAAAAAAAAGGAATTGAAAAAGAGAGAAAAAATGGAAGGAAAGAAGAAAAAAAGTAAGGGCGGATTTTCTCTCTTCTCTTTTCTTTCCCTCTTCCCCTCTTCCCCTAGATCCAGTCCTCCATCCTTCAAGCTGTATTCTTATTGGAATTAGGTATAGACAAGGATTGTTCATTTCTGTCCAGCCAACTATTGGCCTCTTTAGGATCAGCAAAAAATATAGTTTCTCCCTTAGCCACGATCCGAAGTTTAGCAGGATAAAGCATTGCGTATTGAATTTGGAGGGTTCGGAGGCGCCTTTTAATATCTGTAAATTGGGCTCTTTGTTTTTGAACTGTCGCAGAAAAGTCCGGGAAGAAAGAAACTCTTGATCCATTCACCTCTATATTTCCTTTAGTACGTGCTAGGGAAAGGATTTTGTCTCTATCTCTAAAATGGAGCATTTTTAAGATAATTGGTCGGGGGAGATTACCCGGAGGAGGAGATCTAGCTGGAATGCGGTGCGCCCGTTCTACAGCAAAGAAGGAGGTAAAATTTTGTTTTTCAAAAATGTCCAGCAACCATTTTTCAATAAACTCAACAGTATTGCCACCTTCCATGCGTTCTGGAATTCCAAGGATACGTACATTATTCCTTCTTAATCTATTTTCGATTTCATCGATACGGTTATCATGATATTTGGATTGCAGCCCTACTGCTTTAAGTTCTTGTTTCATGCAGCCTGAGTCTTTCTCTATAATGGCAACCTGGTTCTCTAGCACTGATGTGCGTTCACGCACCTTCTGTATATCTAGGTGCATAATGGAAACGTCTTCCCTTAAACAGTTAAACTGTGTAGAAAGTATATTTAATGTATAGTTGCAGTTCTGTATAGCATGGAATACATCCTTAAGTGTCGGTTCCCCCCTCAGAGCAACTGCAGGTACAGATACTGGAGGTCCCTCAGGTACAAAAGGTAAAGCAGGTAAGGCTAGTAATTTATTTTTACAAATACCATCTGAATGTACTGAAACTTCTGGGACCTCTGGAACCGAAGCACATAATGAATCGCATCCCCCTCTCTCAGTCCTTTCCAGCTCCCCACCATCCTTGGCTGGCTTTCCTCCGTCCCCCACTTCAGATACCTCCATTATCTCCCGTACAGAGAAAGTCTGTATCTGGTTTCCTGCAGTCTCCTGTGCAGTCTCCTGTTCCTTCCGGCTATTTATCTCTGGTCCTATCTCCAGTAATGACCTCTCCACTCCTATGGATATGCTACTGTGTTTAGACAAAACATCATTACCAGAGTCCATGACCTTAGTATCTTTAGCGGAGCTCCATGTGAAACGCTCCAATTTAGCAGCCACTGCATCCATCCCATCCCCCCGCATGTCTCTCTCCCCTGTCCGTTTAGACAGCAACTTACTTGGCAGGCATTCCTCACCTCCAGCATACGAGCCTGTGTCTGTCTTTTCTCCGGCCATTACGCTTCTCAGATTCACTGCTCCAGCCTCTCCAGTCTCTCTCTCCGTTCCAGACCCCCCTGCTCCACCGGACCTTCCTGCTCCAGCTTCAACAGCTTTAAGCTTCTTCCCCATCGCTCTTGTCACCGCTCCTAGCTGAATTCTGACACCGCTGTCACTGCTAGCCCAGTATCAAAGATAGCAGATAGCACTGTAGAGCTGTAAGGTTAGGAGGACAGTAAGCGGTAAGTGGTGTGCAATCCGTAGATGAGCGGGTGTTCCTTGGTACTTGTTGCCGATTAATCAGCCAGCTATCCAGGCTTATCCAAGCAGCAGTCCCGCCAGCTGACCTCCCTGCAGATCCACCTGTGATTAGCAAGGTAATCAATACAGCGCAGATATCTAGCAAGGATCGGGCTGGTATCTTGCAGGTATTTGGCAGTGGTATCCAGCAGCGGGGTGGTAGTAGATTTTGAGGGGAAGCCACAATACAAGCCACAGAATTGTCCGCAGTCCGTAGTCCCGTTGTATCACAGGGCAGAAATCCACTAGTATATTTCACATATCATATCCCTACATCCCAGCTGATCTTCAGCGGAGCTCCGGGAGTCAGCACACAACTTCTCTCACATGCTAAGCCTAGCCCCTCCCCTAGTGGACTGTGCAAAAGTTTACATACACTGTATCTCCACTGGAAAAGTGTGTACTACATGAATGGAATAATGGTGCTGGGGGATAGCAAGGGTGTATGGGGGAAAACAATGCTGAGGGGGGATCTGGGTTGTATAGGGGGTAGCAATGCTTAGGGTAGCTTGGGTGGCTATAGTGATAGAGGTATCAGGGATGTAGAGAGGCAACAGTGTAGGTGGTATCAGGGATGTAGTGGGGTCACAATACATGGGTTATCTTATGGTATATGGTAACAGTGCTGGGGGAAATATCTAGGGTGTAGAGGGGTCAGAGTGCTGGGGGGATATCTAGGGTGTAGAGGGGTCAGAGTGCTGGGGGGACATCTGGGGTGTAGAGGGGTCAGAGTGCTGTGGGAATATCTAGGGTGTAGAGGGGCCATAGTGCTGGGGAGGCATCAATCTGTTACTTTATGTATGTAGTATTTTCACACTGTTTCTTTGCTGTACAGAATGATTGTTCATGTAGTTAAAACGGAGCTCCACCCAAAAGGGGAAGCTCCGCTTGTCTGCCTCCTACCTACTTGATGTCTGTGTTACTTGCACTGTCTCCATTGTAGGGGCCCCAGAGCATTACTTTGCCTAGGGGCCCATGATGCTATTAAGATGGCCCTGCATGAGTGGGCTGAAAATAGGTAAGTACATGCATCTTTTTTACACAGGTTAGCCAGCATAGGTGTTAGGAGGGGAAAGTTTCAGGACTAGGTAGGTTTTTCTGGAATTCTACTTTTGGGTAAAGGTCAAATTACTCATTCACTTGCAGATTTCTTATACTGAATAGCTTAAAGTGGTGTTGCACAGAAAAAAAAAGATCATTAAAATTCCAAAAAAAAAAACATTTGGAATTTTTTTTTTAACTCACCTATAAATGCCTGTTGCTAGCTATGCTGGCTAATATCATAGTCTGCCTCCTTTAGTGCCTGGGCTAGTGACATCACTTTCCCTCGGCGCAGGAAGGGCTCAGCTCTGCCCCCTCCCTCCTGTCAGTCATCTGGGACAAGTGACAGGTCCCAGATGACTGCGCGGCCAATCACGGCACGCGGCGCCGCTCGCGCATGCCCAGTGGGTGCCCGGCTGTGGAGCCACAGTCGGGTGCCCACAGTTAGAATGCCGGTCCCAGATAACGACCCCAAACACAACTGTAAGACGTCCACTGCCTTTCTAAAGAAGCTGAGGGTAAAGGTGATGGACTGATAAAGCATTTCTCCAGACCTAAACCCTATTAAGCATCTGTGGGGCATCCTCAAACAGAAGGTGGAGGAGCGCAAGGTCTCCAACATCCACCAGCTCCATGATGTCGTCATGGAGGAGTGGAAGAGGAATCAAGTGGCAACCTGTAAAGCTCTGGTGAACTCCATGCCCAAGAGGGTTAAGGCAGTGATGGAAAATAATGGTGGCCACACCAAATATTGCCACTTTGAGCCTAATTTGGAAATTTTCACTTAGGGGTGTACTCACCTTTGTTGCCAGCGGTTTAGACATTAATGGCTGTGTGTTGAGTTATTTTGAGGGGACAGCAAATTTATACTTTTATACAAGCTGTACACTCACTAATTTACATTGCAGCAAGGTGTAATTTCTTCAGTGTTGTCACATGAAAAGGTATAAAAAAATATTTACAAAAATGTGAGGGGTGTACTCACTTTTGTGAGATACTGTACATGATAATTCACACATAAATCAGTGTATTCACAAAGGTAAAGAGGAAATACAGTAACTCATAACAATCATTGTCAATTCCTCTTGCAGTAAAAATATATATGATGCTTTTTTTTACGAATTACTGATACATTTTAGCTTGCCTATTGGATTACTTTATTAAATTGATATGAAGGGTGTTATTTGTACATTATGATTATTATTATTTGGATGGCTTTTAAATGTTGGCAGCAATACATAGCAGTGAAAATTGAGATATTCCTTTGACCTATTTAGATAAGTCTAAGTAACAATCCAAATGGGATGTAGTCATATCTTAAAACCTAAGTGCTATCAAATCCAAATGTAACCCAATGCATTATTTAATAGCTACCATATTTTTTCTATCCCTAACAGCCCTGTGGTAAGGCTTGGTAAGTCAATGGGCAGGCTAATTGCAATAAGCAGAAGTAGTGTTTAATGCACTGGACACTTTCAATTGTAAAGTAGTTCTAATTAGTATTGGAACTATTTCCTCATTTATCAACCAGGCCTACAGCTTGTGGCAGCTTTCTGATCATCCCTCTCTGCAGGTCCTGAAAGCACCTTCAAAAAGCTATCTCTCATTGATCTTTAGTCAGATGCTGACTGAAAGGCAGACAGCCTGGTCACAAATAAGACAGATAGTTGTTTCAGCCGCATGAAAAATGTCACCTATTTAAAGAAAAAAAGCTACCTGTTCATGAGCTTAACTGAACCAGAGATTTGAGAGAATGACTATCTGAATAATACAATCTGTTTTGTGTATGAATAGCTGACTATTATTCAGGACAGACCTATATGTAAAGCAGGGCCCCCTTTTATGTTGTCAAATAGAACCTAAAGTATTGTGCTTTAATGTATTTTTCAGGTTATTAATTGCAATATAGCCATGGACCACGAGTATTGATTTCCTAAGAGATAATGTCAAACCAAAGAATTGGTATTCAAACTGAAATGGTTAAAACTAGGGATGCACTGATAAACCTTTTTTATTGGCGAGTAAGAGTACTGATACTTTTGGTCAGGTACACGTCGATGTCGAGTACTGTTAAGTTGAGGTGCGATTTGCGTCAATACAAAATGAATGGCCTCAAATCGCAATGCAAAGAATTGGATGCGATTTGAACAGGAATGCGGTGCGGCTCATGTCTGATTTTCATGCAGTTTCCTGCACCGCTCCTTTGTGACCCAGGCTTGTCAGTGATTTTGAGCCTGAGCTCACACAGGAGTAGTGACAGGTTTCAGCAGCTCCGGCTCCCAGTCCAACTGTGAACAATAGGGCTTGGGCTCTTCCTGCCTTTCCCATGGTTATTATTCCCAGCATCTCCAGCAGCTGTCTTGGACCACAGTGGAGGAGTTGAGGGGGAATCCACAGACTGTCACAGCACAGATCAGGGAGTGACAGCAGGCTGGGTAGTGGTCAGCAGGAGCAGGATGCATGCAGACAAGCTGCCTGACGGCCAGCGTGGGATGTGATTATACCCGCGCCAATGAGCCTGGTTCAAGGCAAAGGTAAAATATAGAAGCCCACAGATGATGGCCAAAAAAGCTCTGGACAGCAAGGGCGGCCGAGATCTTGATGGCCAACATACCTGGATAGGAGGCTAAAAGCCAGGAGTACAAACCGCAAGTGCAAGGGATAGCAGTTAAAGCGGTTCTGCACTCTTTTTTTTTTTTTTTGGGGCTATATGCCAAGGGCATATAGCTCAATTGGGGGACTTACCTGTTCCATCTTCCATCTCGATCGCCGCCGGTTTTCATCTTCATCTTCTTCTTGTCTTCTTCTTGTCTGCTGGGGTCCATTTTGCCTGTGGGCATGTGAAACCCCACTGGCACTTTAGATGGCCCAGCATGCACCGCCGTTACTCGCGCGTGCAGAGTAACGGCACATCTGCCGACATCTCACGAGATTTCGGAAGATGTGGCCAAAATCTCGCGAGATTTCGGAAGATGTGGCCGAAATCTCGCAAGATTTCGGAAGATGCCCGCACTGACTCCTGGGATCAATACACCAGATCCCAGGAGACAGTGACGACGATCGACGCAGAGACCCCGCCCACCACCGAACAGAGAGAAGACCGGAAGTCATCAATTACAAGGTAAGTAAAAAAAAAAAAAACACATTTCATTTAGTACTCTTTGCCTGATTTGGAAGGCAAAGAGATTTACTAAATGAAATGGGTGCAGAACCGCTTTAATAGACATATGCCCTTGCCTGCATGCATCCTGCTCAGGCTCACCACCACCCAGCCCACTGTCTCCCCCTGACCTCTGCTGTGAAAGTCTGTGGACCCCTCACCTCCCCCACTGTGGTCAAATGCATCCATGTAAGTTTTAGCTAATGCTTAATAATTAAACTTTTAGTCATGGTCCAGCGCCTTAGTCATTTAGTCGTGAAATATCCAAAACCAGTTATTTCCAAATTAGTGCGCTGTTCCTTTAACAAAATAATGCGACCTAATGCTACAATGTCAGGTGAAGTGATTGCAATCAACCATATATTTTGACTTAGTTAACAAATTCAATTGGAAATATAATTGCATATATATGTGCATGAACCCTCTCCTTCAAATCAATAAAGAAAAAAAGTGTATAGATAGAAATTGAGACAAATATGTGTATATGAATAAAAAAGTGAAAAATCTCAGTGAAAAATTGTCCATATTGTAAAGTCCACACATGTAAAAAAATGCATATATCAATGCAAGTGCTTAAATATCAGATATTCCACTGCTACAGACACCCGTGCTCCAAAATCAAAAAAATACTCTGTCAATTGAGAGAAATAGCCTCTTACCAGGTAGGATGGGTCCCCATAACAGAGATCAAGAAAGCTTGTAGGTTGATAATCGCAGGAATAGTTGTCTCAGGTGTGGAAGTTTCCCATATCATATATCCATATGCTTTGCAAAAACATACTCCAAATGTTCAGAGACCATGTATATAGAAGGGAGAAGCCTCATAGTGTAAAACAGCCAGACACAGCGGTATCACTCATCCAACCAGTTCAGATTACGTTACATGTATTCTCCGGCCCTATGTGTTTCCCCAAAACTGTCATCAACTGGGAATGGAGGAATGGACAGTTTTGTGGAAACACGTCGGGCCAGAGAATACATGTGAACTGGGTGAACGAGTGATACCCCTTTATGCTTGAATTTAACCTTAATGTAAGTGCAACTTTTAGCTTTTTAATAAAAGTGTCTGGTTGTTTAACACTATGAGGCTTCTCCCTTCTTTATACAAGGTCTCTGAATGTTTGGAGTTCGTTTTTGCAAAGCTTATGGAATGGATATATGATATGGGAAACATCCACACCTGATAAAACTATTCCTGCGATTATCACCTTACAAGCGGTCTTGATCTCTGTTAAGCCTCATACACACGGTCGGATTTTCCCATGGATTCTGTCCTATCGGACAATGTTGTCGGAAAATCCGACCGTGTGTAGGCACCATCGGACAGTTTCCATCGGATTGTCCGACGGACAAAGTCCTATCTCCTGCTGGATAGATTTTTCGACAACAAAGTCCGATCACACCAAATCCGATCGTGTGTATCGAATTCCTGACGGACAAAGTGCCACGCATGCTCAGATCACATTACAAGACCAAAGCTATTGGCTACTAGCCTCTACGTAGTCCCGTCGTACGCAACAAACGTCACCACGTTCAGAATGATCGGATTTTCTGACAACTTTGTCCGACCGTGTGTACGCAAAACCAACATCGGACAAAGTACGACGGACATGATCCGACGGACCTGGTCCTCGGATAATCCGCGCGTGTGTATGGGGCTTTATGGGGATTCATCCTGTCTGGTAAGAGGCTATTTCTCTCAATTGACGGCATCATTTTGATTTTTGAGCACGTGTGTCTGTAGCAGTAGAATATTTGACATTTATGCACTTGCATTGATATATGCAATTTTTTACATGTGTGGACTTTACATATGGACACATTTTCACTGAGATTTTTCACTTTTTTATTCATATACACATATTTGTCTCAATTTCTATCTGTACACTTTTTTTCTTTATTGATTTGAAGGAGAGTGTTCATTCACATATATACCGTATTTATGGGCGTATAACATGCACCCTTTTCCACCTAAAATCAGGGGGGAATCGTGGGCCGCTGAATTACATAGAGCCACGATCTCCTGTGGACCCGGCGCTCCATCACTCACAACCACGCCTCCTGGCCCCACTGTTCTGTCTATCATGTCTATGATCAGGGCCAGGAGGCGTGGTTGTGAGTGATGGAGCGCCAGGTATACAGGAGTTTACGGCTCTGTGTAATTCAGCGGCGCTCGCTTCTCCTCTTCCCTTGGAGACAGCAGGGATAATCCAACACTAGCGAGGCTGCAATGATGGGAAAGGTGAGGCTGCAGATGGGCACTGAACAGGCTGCATTGTTGGTCAATTTATAGGCTGCAGATGGGCACTGCACAGGCTGCATTGTTGGTCAATTTAATAGCTGCAGATGGGCATTGAGCAGGGTGCATTGACGGGCAATTTAGAGGCTGCAGATGGGCACTGAGCAGTGTGCATTGATGAGCTGTGACCCTAATTTTGCTTCAAAGTTCTTTATTTAAAATGTAAGTTTTTTTCCTTAAACTTCCCTCCTAAAATTGGGGTGTGTGTTATACGCCTATGCGTGTTAGTTATTTGGGATTGAATTTGTTACCTAGGTCAAAATATATGGTTAATTTCAATTACTTCACCTGACATTGTAGCATTAGGTCACATTATTTTGTTAAAGGAACAGCGCACCACATTTTTGTTTGTTTTTAATTCCATTTTCTGGATTTGAGTTGCAGCAGTTCTAACTCTTTTTTGACCATCACAGAGATACTTGTTGGCTATATTTCCAAATTAGTGTATCTTTAAGTGAAAAATATCCCAATTTAAATAGTTCACTGTGAATATAAATAGTCCACTGTGAATATAAATAGTCCACTGTGAATATAAGTAGTCCACCAGGAATCGAAGTTCTTCACAACAAAAGTGCACTGGACACCTCATCACAATAAAGAAGCTTATTAGCAGTGGCGTCACTAGGGGGTGACACCAAGGGCGGACTACCCGGTGGCTCTGATGCCCCCTGAAAGGCTGCACCGCTTCCACTGCAGACATGCAAGGGCCGCAGAAGTGGTGGAGAAGCGATCAGTCTGTGACATACTGCATCCGAATCAAAGTCTGAATGGGGAGGAGAGCCAGCCAGGACAGACAGAGAGGGGGTCTATCACTGCTCAGACCTGAGACACCAGCCACTGTCAAAGTCCTGCCTCCTGGATCAGCTCCTATGATGGACGCCACACTGGTCCAATTTTCCAACATTGGACCAGTTTGATCAGATGCAGTGTGTCATCTTCCCCACAGTTTTATTTAATGAATGATCACTTCTCCTTTTGTGAGTTTCATTTTAAATGGGCTAAAATCACACCACACTACACCAAATGTAGGGCATGCACTACAACTGGATCACATGTTAAGTCTGCACCATGCAACCCGGTTGGGGCAAACACACTGCAGTTGTGACCTGCATTTGAGGTGTCCTGAACTTTGCATTGACACCTGCAGCAGATCGCAAGGGCAGTGCATTTGGAATGCAGTGCAGGAAACATGCAGGGAATGCGGGTTTCCCAGATCATGTGCCAATGTGAACAGGCCCTGAGAGCGTTCCCCTGCTCCACTATCCCAGGCTGCATAAGACTGCTTCAAAGATTTAGGGTCTTTCACCCTAGATAGCGGTGAAGGAAAGCCACATTCCCGTGTGGCTTCCCGCACCGCATTCCAGTTGCACTGCCCTTGCAATCTTCTGCGGGTGTCAGTGCAAAGTTAATGACATCCCAAACACAGGTTGAAAAAATAATTGGAGGGGTGACACCATGTTTTACCACACCAGGTGATACCAACTCTAGTGATGCCACTGCTTATCAGACATTTATGTGGATAAAAAAATACAGCACTTGCAAATCACACAATATAAGTGAAATCAACAAAAAAGTCCAAATAAAAATCTGAAGTGTTAGTCCACAATGCAGTAGGTGCAAAAAAATGCTTCACAATCTTGCAGGAGTACAGTGATACCCCCTTTTGCATCCCCACTCACCAGAACAGAACAACCCCCAGCTTTGTAGTCCAAGGGTCACTTAAGGCTTGTGAATGGTGTCCCAAACACGTGGATTGGTGTCAAAACCTCAGATGGTGAATCAGTGTAAACATCAGATGATAGATTCCAATAGGAGGCTCTCAACAGGATATACAGGCACAAAAAAATGGTTAAAAACAGGCATGGATATAGAGCTGTAGATACAGGAAGCATCCGTTCATAACATGTGTTCCACAGACTGGAAGTGATGTCAAATCGAAATTATGTCAACATAATATATATATATATATATGTATATATATATATATATATATATATATATATATATATATATATATATATATATATATATATCATGTGAGCATGATCAGTTTATAGATTTTAATTATTAGAATCCAGTAAAATGGATGACAACATTCAGAAGAGCTAGATATGTCTCTTCCGGTGTTTCTCCTGCCTTACGACTATATAAGTGTGGTGAGTGACGTCCAGGTACAGCCTCCATTCCCAGTCGATGCCTTGTATGGGGAAATGCATCCGGTGGAGCACTAGCCCTTGACGTCATCACGCTAACAGTCAGCTGGCTTGAGCCGCGACTGTTTTTGAAATCTTCTTACCGTGTTCTTGGATGTAAGTGTTTGCTACAATTTTAAAATAAATTTATTTTGGACATTGAAGTACGCGATATAATACTTATATCTATGTATTAATTTGTCTAGTCCCTATAATGTTGTTAGTCTGTTAAACCTATGAGCGCATGCTACTGTTAGTATCACAATAATACGAGGTTAGCTATGAAACCAAACACAAACTGCTGCTAATAACACACTATCTTATTTATTTCCCAAGAATCAGGAATGCTAACATAAAGTAATAAAAGACATTACAATATCACAAGGCTTACAATCAAATCATATAATACAAGAATATCAAAGATACTTATCACAGGGCCCTCCTTGTAGTCTCGAAAAATGGCCGCCAGACCATGAGGTGACTAGAGACATCTTCTCATGTCAGGGATTCCCAGCAAAACAGAGAGAAGAGCTCTCTGCCAATTCCTTTTACCAAGCTCACTCATTCAAAACTCCCCCCCCCTCCCCTTGCCAATCCCACTTGCTTTTCATCCAATAGACATGTCCAAGAGAAAATCCTTTACACGTCACATTCTTCAGGAAGTATGCTGAATTGTCCACTAGGGACAGCGTTTGTCCATGGATTGCAATTCATCTGACTGGGGCCAAACCTTGGGTTCGAGCGCTTGCCTCAAGTCAATCAATTAGATAGACAGATTAGAATCAGCATTGTAACATATGTTGTTTAACTGGCTACATTCCGATCAGGGGAGTGTATCCTTTCCAAAAAGGCACTGTGAAGGAACCGATGTGAGACCACATGAGTTCATATTGAATCCAACATATGCCGCTTTGCGCCTCAACAGGCGCATAACACCCTTCTTCCGACCCAGCTCCTATTGAACAGTCCATAACTGTTTTCTCCCTGACATGCGTTTCCAAACCAGTACCCATAGAACAGTCCTTGACTTTAACGCGTTGTGGTTTTTCAACCTGTGCAGCAACAGCTCCTATGGAACAGTCCATAATGGTCTTATCGTGTCATGCTTTCCAACACGTGCCGCTTTGCCACTGAGTAACACATCCTTCTTCAGTGACAGCTTCCATGTCACCAGTATGTATCTTTGGTATCTTCTCCTTTCCGGTGTCTTCAGGACGGATGCAGTACAGGCAAGGGGTGTCCATTCATTCACCATTCACCAGTACACATTCAGAGCAACATATCAAACAGCTCTCAAATACTGATCTATTATTTAGATAAATCTCGAGGAGGGCCTTATTCACCCACATTAATAACCTACAATACTCATAGGTCACACTATACCATAATATAACTCGACTTATTACCATACTATATACATATATATGTGTCCCGTCCATTTACGCACCCCGCTCCCAACCCTATAACCCTTTACTGTACATATGGGTCGGGATTAGGCAGGCTTGCTCACAGCGGTATTGCAGGGCTCTGACTTGGCAGCAAGGTCTCTAATTTGTACACAGAGACTCTACTGTCAATTCGTCCCTCAACTTGCATAGCCAAATGGGAGACCCTTCTATATAAATATTAAGTTTAATCACACATATAAATTTGCAAAAATTACAAAACCACACAATTCCATCCCTGTGCCTGGATTTCAGAGACCATGCCCAGGGTATACCATGCACCTCTACCTATGGTTAGGTTCAAGGAACCTTCCAGTTTTATGACTAGCGTTACATCGGTATTCTTTAGGACAAAGAAAAAAACTCGTCTATGTCCCAAATGACACCCAGGTGCTTCCTCCCCAGCAATGATCCCTGAAATAACTTCCCAACATTTTTATGTTCACCACCATGGTGTATTGACCTGGCATATAAAGGACATCATGGTCAGGCTTCCGACCGAGGGAAGTATCAACCTGCTTCCATCTCCTCTGATCCCATGTGGGTGATTTAGCCTCCAATGCGACAAGGTAGAATCCCCAATCAGTAAGCCCATTGATGCCACCAAATATACAGACCAAGTCCGCACTTCTGTGTATGGAATCATACAGCCTAACACCTTTCACCATCCAAACTGGTACAGCCCATCCAGGCATCCGACCACCATTTTGGATTAGTGTAAGCGACGTGTTGTGGCAGAGTCTTACTGAGCGGTGATGCTAACTCATCAGGCCACTGCCCTTTATACAGAGATTTCACAATCAGCTTGATGCTGGTTGACACTTCCACCTGCCACTGCGTGTACGCCAGAGCCCATGACCGATTTCTATCCTGTACCCTCACACCCTCCACCAACCTCTCAACATGGTTCACCAACTCTGGAGCTAATTTACTCTGGGTGTTTTGTGAATGCTATTAAGGATGCCACCAATCTCTTTGAGTAACAAAGTCCCGCTCACGCTATTGCTGAGAGTTTGTTCCTCAGGATACCGATGTCTACTCCATTACTAACACCCATCCCTGCTCCTATTCCCCCAATACAGTGCTGAATATACGCCTCCTCTTGTGGTTACTCCTCAGAGATAAGCATCCTGCTTCTGTGTCCGCACATCTCTGGGAGCAATTCACTGGTACGATGACAGCACTTGATTCAGCGCATACTCAGCACATATAGGGCAATAGGTTTTATCAACCACTGTGAGATGTTGCAGTGCCATATGGTGAAGGCACACTGTACCCTGGTAGTCAGCGTTTATTCCCTTTATCTATCGGAGCATGCTCCTGTGTGTATACACTGGCATTCCCTGTGCTGGGTTTCAACTTCTCAGGTGAGACCTCAACCAGGCGCATCTCCCCCATACAAGGAAATGTTCACCCCATTGATGTGTCACCTGACACCCTCTAGTCCGGCCAACAGACAGCTTATTATGCATAAGTGCCCGCCTCCTGGGTACCTGCACCATATAAATTTTGTTACGTCAATACATGTCATACATTACACAACTTTTCTTATTTCAACTCCTCCCTCCAACAAAAACATATATATTTTACATTTTCATGTTCTGATGGATTGGATGTGTT